>CM070556.1:47887416-49087416 GCA_036346405.1 Phyllostachys edulis
TCCTTTAACACGTCTGCTGCTAAGGGACATGTCTGCTTGTGTGTATGTTCCCAAATGCATGCTCGTTTGGCGATTGAAAGTTTGCCTTCTAACACGTTGTCATGTTGGAAGGCCATCCTCTAACACAATGTTGTCGGGAGGTTGCATCGTTTCGGAAGATCGCCTAACTAGCACGCCACAACCAATTGTAATGACTTGCTCCTAACACGCCGCAGTTAAGGAGCCGTCCTACCCAAAGAATCTCATAAGTCCTGCTTGACCCTTCCTCATACAAAGGGTGTCACCCTGGTGTGTAGGGCGACGACCTCCGTGGTCTCCCTAACTAAGTCCTAGCAGCTTTGGGCCTCCGCCGCCAAGCTAAGCGACTATAGTCTGGCTGACCCAGATTTAAGTGATCTGAGCTAGGACTAGAGCCCGAGTCTATGGATGTGCTAAGGATTAGTCCCTTCAAATTCTCCAAAGTTACACGTCGAATGACCCCGGGTCACTTCTCGCCTTGTTCGACGCTAGCAAAGGCTACCGTGCCAAGACACTCACATCCTCAAGAACATATACCTACGAAAGCAAAACAATAATACAAGCCAACAACACTTTACAGTCCCGAGAGGCATGCCTCTCGATGGCCCAAAGGCGCTTCTTATTACACTGCAGGTCGAGCGGCGATCAAGTCACCGATCTTCTGAAAAATGAACGAGGAAAATGACGTGGAATATCCCGGAATGGAATGAGGTCGCTTTTTATTGATATGAACTGGGTTTTACAAGATGTGGCTAAAGTACTACCCTCAATTACAATGAATGGGGAATGTCTAGCGGTAATCGACTTAGAATATGAGTCTAAGTCCGATTATCTAGCTTCTAATTCCACCGCTTAGGCTTCGTGTATTCTTGTTGAACTGCGTTGTTCTTGTCTTTGTTGGTCTTGGCCTTGTTGTCTCTGTTGTGTCCTGTGGTGCTTCACCTTAAATAACTTCCAAGAGGTGGCGCTTACTCTCGGAGAAGACGCCTCGTGAAACGTTACGATCGGGTCGAACGGTGGAGCGCTTAGCAACGTGCTAACTTCCTTGCGGTGTTCGTGAAGAGCTTAACCGTAGGGTGGTTAATAGTCAGTGTCTCAGGGTTGTACCATCGCGTGGAATGGATCGTATAACATGTGTTCCATTCATCATACGATAAGAAATACCAGTTCGGTAATTTTACAAGCGGTTATCTGGTCGGGGATTAGGCACAAAGCCTCATCCGACCAGGGTACCCATTAAGTAACCTTTAGAATACTAACGCACTGTGGAGGTCGTTAGTCTTAGGGTTACGACCATGAAGACGTATGGTCTTTTATTATGTATTAAAATAATACATAGAGGTTTTAATCCTCGCCACCTAGCCCCGAACTTTAAATGAACTGGTCGTATATACCTTTTCCGATGAATCGTGACGCGTAACCCATTTAATGTCGTAGTATACTGAAAGTGAGTGCGTGTTCACTTTAAAGTTGAGAACTTGCCTTGGGAAACGAAGAGTTCTTCTGTTCGTTTGAGCAAAAAGAGGCTTTTATCGGTTTGGACTCTTGTGGGAATCCTTCAAAGTATCGGAAGTTTATAAAATCTCCTCTCACGAGATCTTAGAATTTTATGCTTCCAAAATCCCCTTCGATTCCCTTTAGCTTCTCGCCAAGAAATCCTCCGAGTTTTTCCTGTTCTTCCGACCACGAAGTCTCCAACTTTCACTACTCATCCTTGAGGATTTTCGCCATGTCGAGCAGACATTAAAGTGGTTGCCTTGAATTGGGCAAGAAAAGCTTGAGGCTTTGGCGAAGATGGGAATGCTCCCGATAGGAATCGATTAATTGGAGACCCGCGATTTGGAGAGCATTTTCCGAGCCGGAAGATGAGGAAACTGCTTTTCTTGCCTACATCGAATGTGGGCCGAGATTACCGGGTACACAAATTCCTTCTCCGCTCTTGAACATTACGGGTGGAATTAGTGAATTTGGCCCCAAATTCGATCACAAATATCAAGATTTTCGTGATATTTATGCGAGGCATATCTGGGAATACAACCGAACTTGAAGCTCTTTAGTTATTTCTACCGCATGGTGATGGGAAAATCTGCGGACAAAATCTGGCGTACTCTTGGGAATGCACATTGCGCCTTCATGACGGAAGGCCGATGAGTACATCCTCATGTACGCGCAAATTCTTCGTGGTCGCCATGGAAAAAGTACCGGTTTTACATGACGGTTACGAAGACGATGGCCTCTACTTGGCGGAACTAGAGCAAGTGAAAACCCCAAGTGGAAGGAGATCGTGAAGAAGGCAGGATAGTCAAAAGATGGGCGGATGCCATCTATGACTTATAGTCGAGGCCCGACTTGTGGCATGTGGTGAGGATTTTACCTCTCGCAGATTAGTCCATTGAAGCTCGGACTCATTCCCCGCTCTCCGTGCCTTGATCGTGATGAAGTTGTTCGCAAGGTGGTAAGTCTTTGAGATACATTCCGATCGGTATTTTGATTTGATTAATGTGTTACCTTAAAATTTGTCTATTCTTCCTTCATAAAGTTCTTTCCTATGGGGAAATTAGAGAACGAGTCGAGCTAATCTGTCTTGGGAGCCCGGAGAAAAGGTCGAATGCCCCAAGATCTTAGCCGAACTCCTATTGAAGGAGATCGGCAAGGCTTAAGGTAATTTAATCAAAAATTCCTTTTACCACGTGATATACATATATCCCGACCAGATTTCCAATCGTGTTTACATTTGCAATCGGTTTATGAATCATACAACTGGTGAGGATCAACATCCCACCTTGGTTCCGACCGAGTCGTGCCTCGAGGCACTTGAAGGAGATGAATCCTCGAGGTAATAGAACATTTTGGAATCATATATGTACTAATTTTTAGATAAAGGATTTCTTCACCCAATCAAATTTGTTCTTTGATTTAGGTGGATAAGCTTAAGGCCTTGAGAATATAATCGCGAAGGTCAGAGACTCCAGAGTGGTCGTGGCACTACTTCTACAGTTATTAATGAAACAATCGATCCGAGATTGATGAAACCACTCCTCCACCGAGATAGTCAGAATGTGGACCTTGATGAACTGGTCGAGGACATAGCTTCCGACATCTTGTTGGAGGATGAGGGTTCCAATAAACCCCGCCGGTCCGTAACCAAAGAAAATTGGAGGAGAAGAAAAGGAAGGCTAGCGCACAGATTTCTCTGCTTTCAGAGTCAAATCCTTGAGATTAACAAGGTATGTACAAATGAAAGTGGTCGATAAGTATGTACCTTTAATAATTCCTTGATGATTTGATACTTTGAACTTCCCATCTTCGGTTTGCATAGGTCTTCGGTGTTCGCATTGCTTCCCACTGTGTTCTTCCCGAGGACTGGCACTGTGGAAGTTCTCGATCAGAACACTTCTCGTGACAAAGTTCCCGAGGAAGTAGTGGTCAAGAAGCCCCGAGAAGGTGACAAGGGCAACGGTTGAGTTGGATCCTTTGGTGATTGAAACCCCTTCGTGGAGGTAGATGCCTCGAGAGGTCTCAACAGTTCGATCATCGTTGATAACCCTTCCCAACCTAACAAGTTCCTTTTCGCCCCGATTTATCGAGGATAAGGAGCTTGATGAGGCGTGGCGGTAAAGTATCTGGATACTCAACTCAAGATGCACCTCGATTCGATTTTTTGCCGGTTATAATGACCAAGCAATTCGTAAGTATTCTACTTACCGGCTTCTTCTTTAAAAGTTTATAAGAAACTTAAGAAAGAGAATGCTATTTGTGTAGCATTTGGTCGAGAACTTTGTCAGGATCGGAGGATCCACCCAAATGAAGTTAAGGACTTGGAGCAAAAGCACCGAGTTGGAAAGTAAGAACTTTTCCTTTTAAACTTTTGTTTCTTCTTCAATACTTTGCTCTTCTACAATTATTCTCCTTTATCGTATTCGATAGATCCGGAGAAAATAAAAGAGGAGGTTGTTGCGAGAAAGCCAAGATGTACTCTTCTTGAAGAAGAAATAAAGCTAAAGACTACCATTTGCTAAAGCAAGTTCACCAAAGACCTGTTGATCGTCAAGCAACGACCAAATATGAAACACTTAGCAAAACAAATGAAGGTAATATGTCGCAAACTTGATTTTTCCTTCAATTATGCTTGTGTTCATTAATCGACGAGTTTTTGCAGAGCAAACGAAAATGCCGAACAGAGTAAAGAAAACTCGAAATTTGAGCAGATAAGGAGGCGGCTCTTGCTCAAAATATTGATGAAAAGATTCGCTTTGAACAAGATGATCTTTGATATGGGATCGTGATCAAGCCCGCCTTCCTTAGGAGATCCAATAGAGAAAATGAACTATTTGGGTCAACTTCTAGAGGACCTTAAAGTTCTGCTCAAAACTACTTCTGGACGAATTATGCCTGTGCCCTAAAAAAGTGTATTGCAAGTGGAGTTAGTTTTGCTTTGGCAAAACTGAAAGCTTCCGACCCTCCATAGATCTCCAAGCTATTAAAGAAGACTTCAATCGCCCACCTAAGGAGGCTACCAAGTTCATGGAAGAACTCAGCCACTCAAGATATAGTTGTAGAGGAGATGGAGGTCTAATCTCCGACAAACAAGAGTTAGGTGGGAATATTTCTTAAAGTAGGTTCCTCGCAAGTGTAAAAATATTTGAATATCTATGAAAACTTACTTTTTATGTCATTGACAAAGCTTTTGTTTATCCTGTTTGACTTTTAAAATTTCAGATATTTCCTAGCCCCTATCGCTTTATAGTAGAAGAACGTTATCGTACAAGCAAAGGAGCCAAGAAAGAAAATAAAAAGAGGTCATAACCATGTATGTGAGTTTTTGAAGGTATGTTTGGACATGTAAGACAAAAGCGATCGTTGCAAGATTAGGAAATCAAATGTGGTCAGACCAACAGATTTATTTCGACTAGTTATAGATCTTTGTTTGTCATAATGGAAATACCAATCAAAAACACTATATATGGTCGGGAAAAAGACTTTGTCAAACTTGACATAAGAAGAAATGCAAATATGTATGCAACAGATTATAAGTGAACTTTGTTTATATCTATTGTCCCATAGTCCGGCCTGAACTAATGCTAAGACTCAAGGCATACGACATACATTTTTGAAACGTGTTCAAATTCTATATCCGACTAGTAGCGAGGATCGAAGAAAAGAACCGTCGCTAGGAAGCTCCTTCCAGCAAGGTGACCACGTATGTAAAAAGGAGAGACTTCGACTAGGAGGCTTTCCGTGTCCCACCAAGAACTGCACAAGAATAGACCGTAATCTTGAAATAATGAAGCATAATCTTCGAGAATCGTAAGCATATCATTCATGAGATAGTTAGTTGTGTGGCGCCTCATTACTCATTTTTCTTTAAGAAAAGAGTATAGTCGCAGGGAATCATTTGAGAAAAATGCTCACGACGAGGACCATAGAGTATCGAGATCCTTAAAAGGATATCGAAGAGAAAAAATGTCTTCTCCACTGCACTAACAATAATAAACGACTGTAATGTAGGTGTATATATATAAGCAAGGTTGCATTTCTTAATTAATCAATAAATTTAGTGAAATTGAAATTGAAAGAAATGAAAGAATGAAAATTAAACATAGAACTTACGAATTGATCGATGTTCCAAGAATTTGACAAAATTTGCCCATCGATATAGCTAGTCGCATTTTAACTCCGGTCGGGTGACTTCGACCACGTAGTAAGGACCTTCCCATTTAGGAGAAAGTTTATTGCATTTGTTTGGCTCTGAATTTTCTCGAGAACCAGATCACCTACAAAGAAGATCGCGAGGTCGCACTCTTACGACTATGGTACCTTCGCATGGCTTGTTGGTAGATCGCCGATCGCATAAGGGCTTGGTTTCGCTGTTTTTCAAGGAAATCGACGCTGCCGAAGTCGTTGCTCAATCTGATCATTTTCGCCAAAACGATCGCCTCGAAAGCAGAGCCAATTTTGAGTTCTCGAGGAAGCATGGCTTCAAAGACCATAAACCAAAAAGAATGGAGTTTCACCGGTCGCGACGATCGGGTCGTGGTTCTAACGCCCATAACACGTAGGGAAGTTCTTAACCCAAGCTCCCCCGTTTGATTAATCGGTCAATACTCGGCGCTTGATCCCACGCATAAGGATACCATTAGCTCATTAATCGCTCCGCTGTTATGTGGATGAGCAATGTAGCAAAATGAACTTTGACACCAAGTTCATCGCAGAATTCTGGAATTGATCGCCGAGAATCGAAACCATTGTTCGTGATGATACGATCGGGTACACCAAATCGCGTGATCACATTTTTCAGAGAAATCTCTTAGCGCCCTCGCTTGTTATTTTAACGATCGCTAGGCTTCAATCCATTTTGTAAACGTGTCAATCATGACGAAAAGGAATTCGAAGCCCCCAGGAGCTCTTGGGAAAGGTCCCAGAATGTCCAATCCCCAAGTTGCAAAAGGCCAAGAAAGAGGAATTGGTTTGTAAGGCTTGTGCTGGCTGGTGTACTTGTCGGCTATGAAACTGACATTGTACACACTTCATCACAAGCTCTTTTGCATCATGAAGGGCGTTGGTCAGTAATAGCCTTGCCGGAAGGCTTTACCGACCAGGGTTCTGTAGGAATGGTGTGCTCCACAGACGCCTTCATGGATTTCAGTTAGCAATCTAATGCCATCCGCTTGAGATATGCATCTCATCAACACTCCATGAGATCCTCGCTTATACAAGATACGCTCGATTAGAGTGTATGATTTGGCTTTTGTTATACGATCAGCCTCTACATCATCTTCTCGAATTGTGTCATGTCAAGATAATTGTAGATCGATGTCATCCAGCCTCTACCTTGATCGTGATAAATACCAACCGTCAACGACTGTGGAGCATCCATGTTCTCTTGATTAGTTTGTTCAACTTGTAAAGAATCATGTATGTTCTCAAGGCTCAACTACCGAGGGTGAATTGAGTTGCTCGAGAAAAACTCCGGGCGAGACTGGCCGACCTCGTGGAGGCCATCCGTGCTAACCGGTTCCGCCAGAAAGTTTTCTTTCTAGGAATATGTTGATCCGAAAACCAAGAAGTGCTTTTCGAAGTTTTAGACTTCGCCAGATAAGATGACATCTTGGTACTCAAGCATTGATACTCTTTCCCCACTTGATTCGCTACTAGTTGAGAATCGCTTTCACTAGTAATCATTTAATCCCGAGCGAACGAGCCGCTCGAGTCCCGCCAAGAACCTTCATATTCGCCACATTATTGGTGGTAGGAAAATTTAACCGATGGCATACTTGATGTGTTCGCCAAGAGGGATATCAAGACCACTCCACTTCCGATCCTTGTAACATCAAGGACCGCCGAATACAATGTCCACTGCCGTGGTGTTCGTGACTCGGGTCCTTGGGTGGGTTCAGGTTTGTCCATTCGCAATGAATTTCGCTATTGCTCGACTTTATTGTCGTTAGTGAAATAAAATGGAGATCGAACGCCTTAACTCGATCGCCCATTTGGCTATTCGTCCCGATGATTCCTCGTTTCCAAGGACTTGACCAAGAGGATATCCCAGAGGTACAACCACTTTGTGGGCTCGAAAGTAGTGCCTTAGCTTTCTTGAAGACATAAGGAGGCCATAGAGCAACTTTTGTACTGTGGGTATCTTTCCTTTGGTCCATGTAAGACTTCGCTACGTAATAGACCGGTCGTTGGATATTATCCTTTCACAACTAGTACACCGCTAATCGCTCTGTGGTGTTGTCGCCACGTAAATTAGCAATGTTTCTCCCGATCTCGAGAAACTAAAACCGGGGTACTTGTAAGGTACTTTTTAAGTTCCTCAAAGGCATCGCTTGCCTCTTTAGTCCACTCAAAACTCCCATGTTTCCAAAGAAGTTTAAAGAAAGGTAATCCTTTTCCCCTAACATTGCTATGAAACGACTTAACGCTGCCATACAGCCGGTTAGTTTTTGGACTTCCTTCTTCGTGGTCGAGGGCGATCCGTCGATGGCCGCAATTTTTGCTAGATTTGCTTCAATACCTCTAGCCTAAACTAGGAAACCGAAAGCGCTTTTCCGCCAGAAACTCCGAACACACACTTTTCCTGATTTAACTTGAGGTTATGTCTTCTCAAGTTATTAAAAGTTTCTTGTAAGTCGAATGTGGTCGCTAGCGCTGGTGGTCTTTACGACCGATCGTCAACGAAGCTTCTAGATTCCAATCGATTTGTGGACTAAAGGTTTTTGCATCAACCTTTGAAAAGTTGCACCAAATTTTGAGACCAAATGGCATCTTAATATAACAAGAAGTGCCATATGGGGTGATGAAGGAAGTTTTCCTCATCTTCTTTACACATACTAACTGGTGGTACCACGAATACGCATCTAAAAACTTAGTAACTCGCACCTTAAGTAGAGTCTACCATTGATCAATGCGAGGAAGGAAAGTCATCCTTCGGACAAGCCTTATTAAGATCTCAGAAAGTCGATACACATTCGCCATTTCCCATTATTTTTTCTAACCATTACAGATTGGCAAGCCATCGTGGGTGGTCGACTTCACTTAATAAATCCACTTTGAGAAGCTTGTCAATCTCCGATCGATTGCTTCCTTCCGATCAAAAGTAAACGTCAGAAGTTTCGCTGATCGGTTTTTGTCGCCGAGAGCAAGCTCATGCTCAATCACTCCCGGGACTCTGCATATCGGACGCTTGCCAGAAAACACATCCCGATTCGCCGGAGGAAGGAGACGAGCGACTCTTCCTATTTAGGGTCGAGTCTTGCCCCACTGTAATCTTATATGTTGGGTCCGATGTCCCGACCCATGTGAAGACTTGACGCCGTCCGGAGAAGCGCTTTTGTCGAGTGGTACCTCCTTTGTCCGGTCGGATGGTTTGGGTGTCATCTTTGGCCTCGAGTGCTTGACTCGCATGGAGTCGGGTTAACCTCTCCGTCGGAAGTTCATCAACCAAGGCAAAGGATTTCCGATCGCATACATAAGCCATTCTCTCGATCTCCTCGAATAGTGATGACTCCTCGCCCCGCATTTTCAAACTTTGATAACCGTAATGCGTGGCTATCAAGAATTTTGCTAATGCCGGTCGACCGAGAATTCCGCTGTACGCGGATTCAAGTTTACTACATCAAACGGAATCCTCTCGCTCGAAGTTGTCGCTTTCCTAACGAATCGTAAGGAAACTTGTCCTATCGGTTTAGCGGTAGAACCCTAACTATGCCATGAAAAGCATATTTCATGTGTTTCACTTTTGACATGGGGACTGTGATTTCTTCTAAAGCTCCCACAAATAATATATTCAAAGAACTACCCCCATCTACTAAGACCCGATTAACCCGACAATTATTAATGGTTGGTTCAACAACGATAGGAACCTACCCTGGCCGAGTCCATGGGATGGGGCATCGTCTTTTGTCAAGGAAATTATGTGTCCGACCACTTCGAGTGCTTGATTACGCCGGAGATTCGACTAGGTTGACCTCTCGCCCATGGCCTTCAGATGACGCTCGACTCGTATGAAGAAGATCCTCCAAAAATCATGTTGATCGTGTGTTAGGGATCCCGGTACTCCATCTCTTCGTCGCCATCCTTGTCCTTTTGGAGCTCGCTTTCTCCATATTCCTCAGATTAAGGAAATGGTCCTTTACCCGCATAATAATCCTCCGCTTTTTTTGCGAGACACGACAGCGCAGATCATGCCCTCGCTCACCGTGAAGTGGACACCACTTCTTGTTCGTCTCGAATCCTTCCGGAGCTTTTGCCTTGCTTCGACCAAGATAGTCCTTCTTGCCCTTCCCGAACTTTTTCGAACGGCGAGGACTTCTTTGTCGCTCGGTTCTGGGTTCTTTTTTCTTCTTGAGAGACTTCTTGTTCTTTTTTCTCCTTTGTTTGTGCCGGGTCAGAATCTTGTCTTCCGATCAATGGCTTCACACCACTCGATTGCTTCGCTAGCGTGGCATACTTGTCCGCCATATCAAAAAGCTCAACGGTTGTTCTTGGAGGGTTCATTGCTATGTCCTCCGTGAACCGCCGATTCCTCGAACTGCTTTTAAAAGCCCAATAACAGAGGATTCGCGACTTCGGGTATAGAGTTACGAACCCGGTCAACCTCTTGATATATTGACGAAAGTCTCATCGATCCTCGCCGATTCGTGGAGATCGTCCTCCTTCCTGTATACGACGCACTCGAAGTTGGCAATCGAAGATCACAAGTGTTGTTCCCAAGTATATATTGATCCGACTGCAAGTTTAACAACCACGACCGCGTAATTCTTCGAGCACGGTGGGTAAATAGTTGGCCATTACATTCTCATCGCCACTAGCGCCTCGATGGCGGTGGTATATATTTGGAGAAATTCTAATGGGTTTTGAGTTCCATTGAATTTGTCCAAGTTGGCTGGTCCGAACCCAAGTAGGCTAACGCACGCCTTGGAGCCCCGCAGAGAAGGCTCGACAACCCGTGATTGATTCATGGCGCTTTCTCTCGAAGGTGCCGGATTGTAATCGGCCTGAGACCGATCCCTAGGATTGGGACGCTGAACTCCGGTACCTATCCGGTCGGACACCGATATGATGCTCCGACCGCCCACTTGGTTCAAACGATGTCGAGATCGTTAGGTCCTAGTGGTGGTTCCTCTCGACTACGCCGGGGAGTAGCTTGAATAACCTTTCTCCTCGTGACTCCTTGGTCGAATCGCCGAGGAGGTCTCGATCGATCGCTCTCTCGGTATGACCGTGTTGTCCCCGCCGAGGGAGGAGCGCTGGGATGAAGTCATAGTCCGACTTCCAAACCCTCTGCTCCCGATACGCCTGCTCACGCATGGTTTGTTGGAGAATTTCGATACCGACCCACGAGTATTAAAATTAGGCGTTTCGCTAGAGCAGATCTAATTATTTAACATGTTTTGAATACGCCGCAAGTTTTGTACGCCATCAAGGTCTCGGGGGTTCATATCGGTCGAGGTGTATGCCCGTTCAACCTTCCCCGACCTTCGGATTTGTTCGTCCCATCACCACTGGGTGGAGCAGGCGAAGAGTTAACCGATTGACGCCGATTAGTTCCGCTGTTCTCCGGTTGGTGCTTGATTTGCCCGGATCATCTCTAACAACACGTGATGGCGTGGTAGAGAGTGTAGGACCGCAGAGGCATCTTGATCTTCATCTCCGATCGCTGACTTCGTGGCTTCCAAAGATTGATCTTCCGATGAGCTTCCATCATAACTAATGGAGAGCTTGTCGCTTCGCTGTAATCTTCCACGATGGAGATCGGTCGGAGATGAGCACTTCTCGAGGTCTTCACCGATCCGACGAACCGCCGATCAGATCTCGAGTGTGATCATCCCCACATGGCCTACGACCAGCTGGAGGTTTCATCGACACCGCTATCAGTGACGCTGACTCTCAGAATTGCCGTGGTCAAGGAGAGTATCTTTCACCATGATTTCATCAATGGTATAGAGTTTTCCGTGATGGGGCTGAAATTTCTTCACTGCTTCACGGCCGAGAAGACCGGCTTGAAGAGATCCTCCGCATTCGAATCGGGTCGGAATGGCGGTTCTCTCCGGTTGCGCCACCAAGAGTGGCGGCAAGATCTTCATCCATCCGGCCGACTCGCTAACGCCGGCGACGCGAGCGGCGGAGGAGGAAGAGGAGGATGACTGCCATTTTCTTCCATGGCGCGGATACATCCTTCCATGTCGAGGTCGGCGTAGTCCGCCAAATCGAATCCAGCTTTCCTCATCCCAAACTCCGTATAGTCGCATGAGCGATTGCGAGATTTTGGGCGAGGATTTTCTTGAGCGAAGAATTTTCTTCAGAAACTTACGCCTTCTTCCCCACTCTGACGGCTGCCAAATGCCGATTTATCAAGTCGCCGATCTTATTAAAATGAACGAGAAAATGACGGGAATATCCCGGAATGGAATGAGGGTCGCTTTTTATTGATATGAACTGGTTTTACAAGATGTGGCTAAGTACTACCCTCAATTACATCGAATGGGGAATGTCTAATCAGTAATCGACTTAGAATATGAGTCTAAGTCCGATTATCTAGCTTCTAATTCCACCGCTTAGGCTTCAGGTATTCTTGTTGAACTGCCGTTGTTCTTGTCTTTGTTGGTCTTGGCCTTGTTGTCTCAAGTTGTCCTCTGGCGCTTCACCTTTAAATAACTTCCAATAGGTGGCGCATTCTCGGAGAAGACGCCCTCGTGAAACGTTACGACCGGGTCGA
The DNA here is from genome assembly GCA_036346405.1 of Phyllostachys edulis. Lineage (NCBI taxonomy): Eukaryota > Viridiplantae > Streptophyta > Magnoliopsida > Poales > Poaceae > Phyllostachys > Phyllostachys edulis. Next base: position 47,899,655 of record CM070556.1, read on the forward strand.
ACGGTGGAGCGCTTAGCAACGTGCTAACTCTCCTTGCGTTGCTCGTGAAGAGCTTAACCGTAGGGTGGTTAATAGTCGATTACTCGTGGTTGTACCATCGCAGGAATGGATCGTATAACATGTGTTCCATTCATCATACGATAAGAAATACCGCCAAGAATTTTATTTAGCGGTTATCTGGTCGGGATTAGGCACAAAGCCTCATCCCACCAGTGGTACCCATTAAGTAACCTTTAGAATACTAACGACTGTGGAGGTCGTTAGTCTTAGGGGTTACGCACCATGAAGACGATGGTCTTTTATTATGTATTAAAATAATACATAGAGGTTTTAATCTCGCCACACCGCATACCAAAGGCCTCACAAGCAAGGCACCCACACCTTTTAAGAAATTGTTTAAAACTCCTTACCTCGCTCTGCCTAAAATAAGGCCGAGCGAAAGGAGTTCACTGGGATCGGCGCCCGAACGATCATACCCAAGGCTAAACCGCCTCTATGGGCTATCCTCATAAGGTCGGGTTCGATCGGCCAGCGGCCGTTCCATACAAGACGGCTTATATTTGATGCCATTCACCTTCTTAAACGTGTCTCAATGGAGTATAACAACACATGTCATTTTCATAATAGAGAAATACAAATGTAACCATGCTCTTGCATGGGAGGCTACATAAGCCATCGTGCCTAACTCATCAACAAAAAAGAGAGCGCTAAGCACCTTGCATGATATCACAGTCTATACAAACGAGAACATGTCAGCAGAAGTCATACGCTAGCTGGAGCATCACGCTCTCCGTCTGCAGGGGCAGGCACATGAGCTCTTGCCAAGGATGAAGCAACACTCTTCACGAACTCGCCAAGGGGTCTCAAAGACAGCTCGCTTCTCCCGGGGCGCCTTCTCACCTCGAGTAAAGGAGCCAGAGGCCCTCACGCACCGCCTCCTGCTCAATCATCGCAGCGGTGGGAGATAGCAAGGCCCTCGCCACAAAACCGCTGGCGGCGGGATTGACTCGGTCCTTGCGGCTGGGAGAACAGATGGACTCGCTCTGCAAGGAGGGGAACCCACGCCTGCCTCGCCACCCCGATGGGGGACTAGGGCAACCTTCGCTCCCAAGCTCTCTAAGGATCTCTCGAGCAAGCTAGGGTGATATTTTGGAGTTCAAGAAGTAGTTCACCACGCCAGACTTGGTCACGCCCTCCTCCAAGCTCACATTCACATGTCGAATGACCTTAGCCTTCTCCTCCTAAACCTTCAACTTCTCCTCAAGAGCCTTCACTTGTCTTCAAGAATCCACGCTTTATCCTCTCAGAGCCTTTAGCTTCTCCTCTGGGATGCTAGCTTTTCATCATCTCGACGGTGGGGCACTCGAAGTCGCCGCCATCGCCTCCAAACATCTCCTCTATGATTCGGGGCTTCATCCCTAATGATGTTAGAGATGGAAGTGGCCTACAAGGAGCATGCAAATGCCAAGCGCTAGAAGATGATTGTAAAGCGGCATTGAGTAGAGGAAGGCAATAACCACAAGGGTACTCGAAGTAGAGGTTTACTGGCAGCATTCCACCGGGTCCTTGAGAAGTCCGGAGAACTCTCCAACGCCTCGCAGATCACGAAGCGAGCCATGTACTTGTTGACACGCCCCTCGGTGAGACGACGGATCCAGGTCAGCCGCATCATCATCATCAATAAGTGGATAGCATAGGAGGGCAATACACCGGAGGAGTGGCTCAGGGCCTCATCACGATCCTCGCACCAATCTCGAGGCTAGGAAGGGCCTTCTCTCTCTTGGGCTCTAAACCTTGGGCATCACATCCCCGTGTCCCCAAATTTTGTGCTCCTACCTTTGCAACATCTGGCGAACAGAAAACAATAGTGGGCAATGAGCAACAAATGAACAAAGAGGTAGACAAAAATAAAAATGCGTCGACCTTCATTGGCGCCAAGAGAGAGTCAAGGCGCCACGACATCAATAACGGTGCCTCCAACCATCATGAGGAGTCGAGCCCAACTCTCTCTCTCCATCCGCCTCCTCCACCTTGCGTCCAAGGGACCCGACGGAGCTGGAGCCGGTGGAAGACAGGGAGCTAGAGCCCGAAGAAGAGGACGTGGCCTGAGAAGTCCCACGGCTCTGAGGATGCTCCTCAAGAACCCCAAGCCAAAGCTCAAGATGGCATGAACACGAGAGTGATCACCACTAGAGAGCTCTCTCTTCCTCTTCTGCAAAGACGACGTCTGAAGTGCCTTGGGATCCTGAATCCTCTCCCTACACGAAGCATGACCAAAGGCAGGAGGATGTATAAGATGCCCCGAGGGAGGTCGTGCGGTTCCAGGAGCACGAGGATGGCCACCACCTGTCAAAGGAGACCTTGCGTCCACAACAGAAGGCTTCGTTGTCAGCTGACCCTTTCGAGAGGGGCCCCTGGCAATGCCCTCGGGATCCGACACCTTGGCCTTTTTCCTCTTCGTCGGATCAGGGACAAGCTTGCCTCGGGGAGGCATCACCAACTTCAAGCCGCTGTAAACGCTGTTTCCACCTCGACCATCAAAGATGCCGACCTCTTCAAGAGCCTCATACTCGCCATTCAGGCCATCTCCCGAGAATCCAATGGCCTCCTCGATCGCTTCTTACAAAGAAGTATGACCGCACAAAGTTAAACAAGATAATTCAGATTCACAAATCAAGAGTCAAGCCACAAGTAAAGAAGAGAACTAGCCAAATCAAGCCCACCTTTTTTCTTGGAGAATGTAGAATAGTCACGCTTCTCAGCAACCAGGGGGCTAGCATCCAAAAGGGTCATCTCCTCCATCAAATCCCGAACGCCGCTCCACCGGCGGACATCAGATATGGCACGAATAAGCTCCCAATCGGCATCCAAGAGAGGAGGAATCTCAGGATAACCATCCTGTGTTATCTTAGGTTGGCCGCCGGTGTAGGGAAAGCCTTCTACCTTCAAATAAAACCACTTCTTCCCGGGGCGATTCCAGTTGTACTTGGTGGTATGGACTGGATACTCACCCTGGTTCTGGGCAATCGAGGCCAGCGTGCCTAGCGGTCCAAACCTCCCGTTCGACCGCTGGAGACGAAAGAAGTGGTCGAAGGCTGCAATGGTAGGCTTCAGACGCTTGCCTCGATCGCCGCCTCAAGACAAACCACATGAACACTCTTACCCTAGCAAGGAGGTTGGGTGAGAGGTGCGAGAGCTCAACCTGGTAGTGCCTCACGAGGGTCCGAATGAAGGGGTGGATAGGAAGCCCCAGGCCGACCTAAAACCAAGCTTTGAGTGCAATCGTACCTTTCGAGGCGGGCGCTTCGTCTGCCTCGCCAACGGACGTCGTCCAATGAGAGGCGGCTCCCAGGGGCCACCAGCGCTGCCTTCTCTGCCTTAGTGAGTGAGGATGGCTCGACCCCCACAGGAGCCTCCTTGCCGAGGACGTCGTCGAGGATCTCGACGTCCTCGTCAAGATCATCGCATGGCGATCCGTCCACGGCCGCTTTAGCCCGATCCTTGTCTCCGCTTCCCGCGGAAGAGGTCAAGTCCTTAGCCGCATGCGGCAAGAGGAACTCGCGATGACAACAATGCAAAAAATCGATAAGTATTTGGCAAAGGAACAACGGTAGACGCATAGATTATATGAAACATAACATCTTGCTAATAGATTGGACATGAAGGACATCATGAATGTTGTGTACGACCGCGCACCCCACGTGCCTCGCGCACCATCACGTGCCCTCGCACTCTCAACAAGCATGCCTTGTGCGCACACGCACTCCACGTGCCCTCGCGCTCAAGGACTTCAAAAACCCTTGTTTCATGAGGCTCACGCCAAACCCCGCCCGAGGCTCAAAACCCTCGCTTCACGAGGCTCACGACAAACCCTCGCCTCGAGGCCTCATAAACCCGCATGAGCCTCGTGAAACCCTCGCACATGAGGCCTCATGAACCCTCGCGCCGAGGCCTTGAACCTCGCGCCGAGGCCTGTGTGAACCCCCGTGCCCGAGGCCTTCGCGAAACCCTCGCGCCCGAGGCCTTCGTGAAACTCTCGCGCCCGAGCCTTATTATTCAACATAAGCAAACAAACCGCACGCATGCACACGGGCAAAACACATCCGCAATCACTGTTCATACACACAAAAAAACTACTACAACAACAAAGACGGAGGCATCTCATCACAGCGGCGGCAACGCATCAAAATAGAAAGGGGACTACCGATGCCGCCGCCGTCGGCTATGCTGGGCGCTTCCGCTTATCAAGACCGAGACCGTGCCACGCCAAGGCCGCAAGACCTCCCGAGCAAGACGCCCTCCACTGCCGCCTTCTCGGGCCGCCACTGTGCACAACCGCCACGCACGGCCGCCCCGCAACGCGCCACCAGTGCACGCGCCCGAGCCGCCACGCCTTCGCGTGCCGCCCACGCGCCCGCCGAACAGCCGTCGTCGTCCTCCACGCGCCTCGCCGTCTCTGCCGCCACAAAACGAAGAAATGGTGAAAAGAAGATGCAAGAGACAACAGAAAAGAACGACGTTACAAGGGCACCTGCGTGATGGCGCTGCGGCTCTTCAGGTCGGCGGCCGACCAGACAATGGCCGTCCGAGGTTCGACCCGCGTCCGCACGCTGGCGACGCTCCACGCCAGTTCCCTACGGGCGATGCTCCAGGTCGGTATTGCCGCCGACGGCCGGACGGAGGGAAGCCGAGGAGCGCGACGGCCGCTTCCATCGATGGAAGAAGCATCGGCGCTTGAATGGAAAGACCCGCCCAAGGATTTGCCATAAGCGCACCAGCCGCTAAGCCAAGCCACCGAGGACCGAGCCTGTGTCGAGGATGGGCGGCTAAGCGCGTTGAATCCAATCGGGCTTGAAGGAGGCGTGTCGGTGGAGGAGTTGCCGACGGGGGCGAGGGCGCCTAAGACCTGCTCGAGGAGGCAACATACGGAGGAGGCCCACGGACGGGCCGGTGGTGGCGGCGCCAGACCGGACTTGAGGCGGCAAGATCGAGGAGGAGCTGCTTGACGGCCGTGGCAAGACCACAGCCGGACTGAGCTTGGAGGCGTTCTTGGAGAACTTGGGCGAACAATGGGTCAAGCGACACCCGTGCATGCAAGACCAAGAAGAAAGAGAGGAGGCGCTTTGGGAGGTGGTCAGGCGGCCGGACCAGGGCCGAGGCAGCGGCTCGGCAAGGTCAAGCGACACCAGTGATGGCACCAAGAAGAAAGAGAGGAGAGATAGAGGAACCCGCGCCCTGTTGTTTGTGGGGAAGAAGCGTTTTAAAGAATCCTGAGGAACCGAAAAGGAGGCGGAGGCACCCAACAGCTTTGGCTCGATTGTTGAAGCATCCGATGCCGATGGTCCTCAAAGAGCCGGACAAGTCTACAGGGATATGTTTAAAAGAGATGTCCAATCCAGTCTAAAGGTGGTCACCTATTTTATTTGAGTCCAAGGAGGAGGGTGCGGCCAGAGCATGGCTCTGTCCAATCTGCTACAACAAGGAATCTAGACGCTACATCTGCTCCTCAGTGGTCGTTGCCTCCTGCCATCATGTCGCATGCAGTATCAAGTGATATAATTGGGTTCTATTAGACTTTGTGTGTTAAGCAGAAGATATGTTGTCTTCGAGACACAATTTTAGACACAACTTTCATCAAGTGCCTTGCTCGAGCGAGCACAAAGGACAGAGAGGACACGACCACCGTACAACCCCAAGCATGGATTCTCGCACGAAAGGCACAATTCGAAACTGCACCTTTGGCATTTCCTTCGAAACGCCAAGGGCCAGGGGGGCTACTATTGGAGAAATGTTTTATTAATCCAAGACCTAGGGCCCGCTTTGCGAGAGACGCCAAGATACGATCCAAGAAATGTCATGAGGCTCTGAAGATCTATAATACCCTCGCTTGTACTCATAGGATAGAAGTCCGCATAGGGGCATTCTGGTCATTTGTACAGGCTGGGGAGCCTATAAATACCCCCATGTATCCCTCCTTGGGGGGAGAGGACTCTTGAGCAATACATACAAGCAAGTCATCAGGTGAGCCTTCGGGAGGGATCCTCGAACCCCTCAGAGGCCACCGACAGAGTAGGCGGTCTCTCGGACCCCGAACTCAGATAAATCCTCGTGTTACGTTCACTCTCGTGGACGAAGGCCCGTAGCACGGCCATCGTCCGCCCTCTTACTTGTGTTCGGTTTCACACCAACAACATGATCTTCTACCATAGCCGACGAAGCCTAAGCTCTAATACCAAATATTGGAATTATTCCTTCAATGCTCTGTTACTACTTCTTGCTTCTAAAGGAAATCGCTCGGTTTCTCTCCGGACCAGAGAAACACTCCAAAGCTCTCGCTTCTTGTTTTTCTCACGTGATGGAGCAAAGATCTTCGGGTCCTTTTCTTCACGTGTTGCACCAACTAGTAGCACCTCCCCCTGCCTTCTTTCTTGCTGGAGAAAGACCACGCCAAACAAAAACAAAAACAAACACCCAAAGCACAAATTTCTTTCCGGGAGCACACTCCTCTTTTTGCTCTTTTTATTTCTTCTCAACTCTTGCTTCTTAACTCTTACAATGCAGCCAGCCTTGGCTTTTTATACACACGCACACCTAGAGAAGGACTTCTACTCGGACTCACAATACTACACAGACTCAATTCCAAAATCAGAAATCTAAACTGAAACAGAAACTAGCCAAAAACAAGATTAATCCTAACAACCGTTGACTTTAGTGTGACTAGCATATTCTTGTTTAACTTTATCATACATATCGCGCAATCGATGTGCAACTGCAATGTACTCGATCTGAGGTTGTCATGTGTTATATACGTACTGCTGACTGAAAGCTACTCCATATCACAAGATACCACCATTCCATTCAAGTTTTCATGCATAGGCAGAAATCAACAAAACCGACCACGCATGACTATCTGCTCAGATTCGATTCAAAAATGTAATGTACGTGTATACATATGTTTCAACATTCAAGCGATTGTATTTGTATTAGCCTACTCAGCCGAACAAGGAGAATAGTCTTGTTTGGATGGCTAATCTCATAAAGCAAGCTGGCTAAGCAGATGCAAAAAGTGCTTTTGGCCAGGATGGATAGGAACGCCCAATTTCTCCGTTTCTCTGTGCTAGCCAAGTGTCCGTGTGTTACAACGGATTTCAAATAAAACATAATATAAGTTATAAACTTAGAAAAACAATATACATAAGGTAATTATCCCGACAAATGAAAATTTTATACTAAGCCAAATAGAATCTTATCACAAACCATAAACACAGATAATCTAATTTCATAGAAGATCTTTCAAGTATCTTATACATGTGTGCAAATGTTTATCCACAAAAGATCTCACAACTCAAAAGGGGTTGGCAGACTCACCACCACAATCCTTCATTTCTAATAGCAATGTTGCATGCTCTGCTAATGATGTTATTAAGCTGTGATTAGCACATATTAGGTAGTATTATAGTGTATTAAAATTGATTAAAGTAAAATAAGGGCTATTAGATTATATTAAGATAAAATTAAAGCCATACTAACATTTTCTTTCCACTATCTCTCGTATCTACACATACAATCAACTTCCTCGTACACCCAACCAAACAACACCTCCATAAGTACTACCCAACACATCTCTATAAAGCAACAAGACCCAAGGCCACCCACCTAACCAATCACACCCTACTAGAATACAAATTTTCCGTGGGCCAAAAATCATCGAGGAAACGCCAAAACCCTTTAGGAATCCCTGACAGTCTCCTGTCGCCTGAGGGGGATTCCTGGTCAGGGATTTCAGGATATAGAGGATATATAAGGAGATTTTAGGGAGAAAAAAGCACATTGTTATTTAGAATGTCACGATAAAGACCCATTCGTAGGCACAAATACATATATCCTATAGAAAGAAATAGGGGACCTGATAAATAGATTTCACTAAATGCATAAACGACTAATTTTATTAATGAAAGTTGTCGATCTTTTTACCATCCAACTAAGATTACTTTTCCTATCTCTCTCACTATATATGCTGTAGCTTCATCAATGCAGCCTTCCTAGCTCGCCGCCTTCAGTGTCAAGCACAAAGATAAAGATAGAAATAGACCCAAATATAGTGAAAACCTCAGATAAAGTTTTCGAGTGATAAATGAAATATGTAATGACGTATATTTTGTAGGACGCAATCAGTAATAAGAAAAAGTGTTAGTCTTTCCCATCTACCCAGAGACCCACCCTAGACCCTCCAATTATTCCTTCCCTTCCATCTCATTAATTCGGCTCCCCATTAATCGTGTCTCACTCTACAGTCTCACACTCCCACCCTCCTCCATGCCCCAAAAGGCCAATCAAACCCTAAATAATCAACAATGTAGCTAATCCACCAACATGTGACTCGCCACCAAGTGGCCTCCGTAGTTACATTTACACTTCACTCCCCTCCCTTCCTCCATTTCTCCCTTCCTTTCCTGCCATCTCCGGCCACACCACAATGGCCACCACCACCACCACAACCGTCACCGAACGCGACAATGCCGACGCGTCGCCGCCACCGCCCAAGAAGGTGATGTACGAGCTAGCCGCCCGGAACATCTACTACGCGAAGCCGGCTGCGGCGCCGACGTCGCTCTTGCGGCTCCTGAAACCGTGCGGCGTGGCCCTGGCCACACCGGACTACATCCTCCGCGACGTGTCGCTCACGGCGCGGCCGGGGGAGATCCTGGCTGTCGTCGGCCCGAGCGGCGCCGGGAAGTCCACGCTGCTCGACATCCTCGCCGCACGGACCTCGCCGACAAATGGCAGGCTCCTGCTCAACTCCGCGCCGTTCCGGTCCTCCTCCTTCCGCCGTCTCTCGGCCCACGTGCCCCAGGCGGACGTAGCGCTATCGCTGCTCACTGTCGCCGAGACCTTCGCCTTCGCCGCGTCACTTCTGTACCCGTCGTCGGCGTCCGCTTCCTTGGCCGCGGTCACCGGTCTTCTCGCCGACCTCCGGCTGGTCCACGCCTCTCACACGAGAGTCTGCCCTGCGCGGCTCTCCGGCGGCGAACGGCGGCGCGTGTCCATCGGCCTTGCCCTCCTCCGAAACCCCGGTGTGCTCCTCCTCGACGAGCCGACCACCGGCCTCGACTCCTCCTCGGCGCACGTGGTCGTCGGCTGCCTGAGCGCCGTCGCGGCCTCCCGCGGCACGACGGTGGTGCTCTCCATTCACCAGCCGAGCGCGCGCCTCCTCTCCGCCGTGGACTCCCTTCTCCTCCTCTCCCGCGGCGCCGTCCTCCACCACGGCTCCCTCGCCTCCCTCGACGCCGCCCTCCACTCCCACGGGTTCGCCCTCCCTGCGCAGCTCAACCCCCTCGAGTTCACCCTCGAGGTCCTTGACCAGCTACCCCACCCCTCCCACTCCTCCCCTGAACCCAAGTCGGCGCAAGACCCCACAACGTCGTCGAATCACCTCAAGGCGGCCAAGGCGACGTCTACTTCGCCGTGCTCGAGGCTACACGAGGTGGTGGTGCTGTACAAGAGAGCGTGGAAGGTGGTGTACCGGAGCAAGCAGCTGCTGCTGACCAACTTCCTGGAGGCGGTGCTCGTCGGGACGCTGCTGGGGACCATCTACATCAACGCCGGCTACGGCGAGACCGGCGCGCACAAGCGGCTGGGGTTGTTTGCCTTCACGCTCACCTTCCTGCTAACCTCCACCACCGAGACGCTGCCGACGTTCGTGTCGGAGCGGCCGATCGTTCTCTCCGAGACTGCGGCGGGGCTGTACCGGCTGTCGTCGCACGCGACGGCGGCCACGCTGGTGTTCCTCCCGTACCTCCTGGCTGTGGCGCTGCTCTACTCCGGGTGCGTCTACTTCCTGGTCGGGCTCTGCGCGTCGCCGGCCGCCTTCGCGGCGTTCGTGCTGGTGGTGTGGGCGGTGGTGCTGACGGCGAACTCGTTCGTGCTGTTCGTGAGCTCGTTCGCGCCGGACTACATCGCGGGGATGTCGCTGGTGTCGGTGTCGCTGGCCGGGTTCTTCCTCTTCTCCGGCTACTTCCTGTCGCAGGGGAGCATGCCGACGTACTGGGTGTTTATGCACTACGCCTCTCCCTACAAGTACGCGCTCGACGCGCTGCTCGCCAACGAGTACTCGTGCGCGGCAAACAGGTGCTTCGGGGTGGCCAGCGCCGGAGGGGCGTGCTCGAAGACGGGGCGCGACGTGCTGGCGGCGAGGGGCCTCACGGTAGAGGAGCGGTGGACGGGGGTGCAAGTGCTGTTCGGCTTCTTCCTCCTCTACCGGGTGCTCTACTGGGTGGTTCTCAGCCGGAGAGCGTCCAGGGCCAAGAGGTGAACTCGGCTTAACTAGTCTCTCTCACGTACGTGCGCCGTGTGAACGCATGCATGGAGACGAAGGGGCTTCATGTGCATGTGACAACTAAAGTTTGTCAATGGTGGAGATCATCGAGCTGGTTACTTAACTGGTAATTAAGCTGTTATACTGATGTATATTGTGAACATAAAACGCCTTTGATATAAGTGTATGCATGGCATGGGTTAACAATGCGATCTTTACTTGAAATTCTTTGAAAGATAAATTTTGGCCGTCCTGTTAATTTTACTGGTCAGCTTATATGTGGGTACTTGAAATAGTTTAATCGGATTTGTTATACATATCACAAATAAAAGTTTGATTTGCTCAGTAAGTTCGTTATTTTCCTTGATTTATTTACCTTTTTCCCCCTGTGCTGCAAGCAAAAGAGTCGTGTGAGGCTAGCTGGATCATGATGTAGACATGGCACGCATGCAATGATACAAAGGCTAATTAACGGAAAAGCCACACCGCACTTGGATGCGCTTTGAGATCTGTGCACCCACTCTATTTTGCACAAAAAGTCAAGCTTGGAGCCGCTGCAACCTCGCCGCCGTCAAATGCCGAAAACCTCGCGCCACCACCCGCTGCCGGAAACCTCTCGTGTCATGGGTTTTCCTATCGGCGGCGACATGAGGTTTCCAGCACGAGCAGCGAGGTTTCCGGTGCGGCAGCTCGACATTTCTGGCGTTCGGCGAGGAGGTTTTCGGTGGCGACGAGAGGTTTCCAACGTTCGACAGCGAGGTTTCCGGCGGGTGGCGAGGTTTTTGGCGGGTGGCGAGGTTTCCGACATTCGGTAGCGAGGTTTCCAATGCGACAACACAAGGTTTCAAATGGCGATGTGACGTCACGACGGGCAAAGCGACACGATTTTGGCTTGGTTCTCAAAGAGAGGTGAAGGAAGGATGGGGAAGGGAGATAGAGGGTGGAGGGAAGAGATCGGATGGAAGAAATGGAGGCGCTTTTCTATAAAAATGGATAGAGTGATGAGGCAGAGATGCACGAATCTTGAAGCAAATCCAACGATAGACAACATAAATGTAACTCCTTGCACATGTGGGAAAACCTTATTCGCTAATTAATCCTCTTTTCATTTGGAAATTTATTTTGAGGTGTTCATCAAATATGCTTAAATCAATTACTATAAGTTCTAGCATCAAATTCTTCTAGTGGCCTATTGTTCAATAAGGGTATAATATAATTCCATGCAACAGTAAGCCGAGATTGGTGTTTGGTATTTATTGAACATGAGGTACGTGGTTGAGGAATGAATGTTCTCTTTGTAGGAAGTTACCAGAGGATCGAACACGCTCCCAAGTCGTTGGATAGAAGAAATCCGGTGGTTGAAATCTTCGACCAGGTAGTCGAGGCTTCTTCGACCAGTTAGTCGAAGCTCCTTCTACAACCACGACCAGTCGAAACCTTTCGACTAGATGGTCGATTGTCCTTACGAGCACACATTTGTCTAAAACAATGAATAGTACTCATGATGAACAGTACTCATGGTGAATAGTACTTGTGATGGATGGTACTCGTAATGAACAGTGCTCGTGCTGAACAAAATCGACTACGAATAGAGGAATTTTGCGGTGTCGAACTGCCCACCTTTTCTGGTTTTTCTTCCACTATTTATACACATTTTACATCTTAGAAATAGAGAATACATCTATCTTAACCGGACTCAACAAACTAAAACTGATTCCAAACCGGAATCGATTCTGAACCTAACTATACAAACTTAGACAAGACTTTCCCTATCCGTACTCGAACAAACCGAATCTTGATTATTTCCAATAGACTACCCCTTAATCTAGATTTGGTTGTGTAAGATCTTTGACACCAATCAACTAGCGCATCTCTAAAAACTTCAGTTTGGCAAGTGACTTGGTAAGAATGTCTACACGTTGTTCTTCTCCACTAACGTGCTGAACAATTATTTCTTCACTTTCAACACACTCACGAATAAAATGGAATCGGGTGTTGATATGTTTGCTTCTCCCATGAAACACTGGGTTCTTCATCAACGCAATTGCTAACTTGTTGTCGACATACATCTTGACTGCTTTCGAAGGACGTCCCGTCACTCCACTCAATAAACTCCTCAGCCATAAAGCTTGACATGCAGCTGCTGCAGCTGCCATGAACTCTGCCTCACATGACAACAATGCGACGCTCTTCTGTTTTTGTGATGCCCATGAGATCACATTGTTGTTGACATAAAACACCATCCCACTAGTGCTTTTCCTGTCATCAACGTCATCGGCCAAGCTACTATCACAGAACCCGACCAACTTCCCATCATATCTACCTGTATATTCTAGTCCAAATTCAACAGTACCTTTCAGATACCGCAGGATCTGTTTAACTGCTTTTTGATGCATAATTGTTGGCCTCTCCATGTACCTACTGACCATCCCAACCGAATATGTGAGATCAGGTCGAGTGTGTAGCAAGTACCTTAAGCTTCCAATGACACGCTGATATTCAGTTGGATCTATAGGCTCTCCGCTAGTATCTTTACCCAATTGTAGCTTCGGTTCCATGGAACACTTGCATGAATTGCAATCTTCCATACCAGACTACTGTAGAATCCTCTTTGCATACCCTGATTGCTTGAGAGTGATTATGTCTTGTCCTCTCCCTGACTGCTTCTGAGAAGGTTACCGGCTCCTGTATTGCAATCTGCAGTAGATCCTCCGCCAGCAGATGTGCTTCTTCTGTCTCTTCATAAATTTCAGCAAGAGATCGAAACTTGTGTGGTGTCTCACCATACGTGGATGAAACTGGAGAGCTCCAGCTTACCGGAGTGTGTGGCGACATCAGTTCTCCAACAGCTGGCGATCCTACCACGCTTGAAGCTCTAGGAGGCGTCAAGTTTGCCTTGGCATCCCTGGTGGGATCGATCCCGTTGATCCAGCTGCACTTGGCATCTGGAAGGATGGAGCTACCGTGGCAGCCGACGAAGATAAAGGAGTCACAGGGACCTCACCGGTTACTGTGGCATCCTCATCGTCTCGTTCCTTGATGGAACGTGTCCCGAGTGATGTGGTCACTTGTAGCAGTTTCACTCCAGTTCTAGCTTTTGTTCTCCTCAAAGATCACATCACGGCTTATTCAAACTTTGTTTCGACTTGGATCATAAAGTCTATGTGCCTTGCTCCCTGCTTTAGTGCCAAGATAGACTACTGAACTGCTTCGATCATCAAGTTTTCTTGCTTGAACTGATGGAACCTTCATATGTTCCATGCAGCCGAACACCTTCAGGTGGTCCAGACGTGGCTTCTTTCCAGTCCATACTTCATAGGGGGTTGAGGTAGGGAGTGCTTTAGTGGCCACACGATTCAGGATGTACACTGCATGTCACACTACCTCCCCCCAAAAGCTTCCAGGCATGTGCATGCTTCCTGCCATTGCCACTACTATCCTGTTCCTACGCTCCACGACACCATTTTGTTGTGGCGTGTAAGGCGCAGTGAGATGTCGCTGAACTCCTTCGTTCGTGCAAAAAGCGTTGAAATCATTTGAGAGGAACTCCCCCCATGATCTGTTCTCAACACCTTTTGTTTGCAGTCAGCCTCATTCTCCACGAGCACATTATACTTCTTGAACTCCTTGAATGCATTGCTCTTCTCCTTGAGCATATATACCCACATCATCCAGCTGAAGTCGTCGACGAGGAGTAGGAAATACTTATTGTCGGTCGGCGTCGATGGAGAGATAGGACCGCAAAGATCAGCATGAACAAGTTTGAGCCGCTCCTGGGCTCGGTAAGCTGCCACACCGAGAAACGGAAAACAAGTTTGTTTTGCAATTAGACAAACCTCACATACTTGGGTGGGGTGGTTGATCTTCGGCAATCCAATAACCATCGCCTTTTCACCCATCAATTTAAGAGATTGGAAATTCACATGTCCTAATCTCCCGTGCCATAGCCATGCTGGGTCTCCCATACTTGCGAACAAACACTTCGATTCACAAGTCTCCATCGACACCTTGTAGAGACGATTGGGGGAGCATTTGACCTTCATCAGCAATCTGTTAGACTGATCATATAACCATAGGAAATCATCGAATATGATAACCTTGCTTCCTGCTTCTGTCAGCTGACCAATGCTAATGATGTTGCTACAAAGATTGGGTATATAATACACCTCAGTCAAAAGCCTCTGCTCACCACCTTTAAACTTGAACAACACGGTTCCCTTTCCTTTGATTTTCATAGTGGACCCATCGCCGAACTTGACGTGCCCCTCGACAGTGGAGTCCAGATCACGGAACTTGTTTTGTTCGCCTGTCTTGTGATTACTGGCCCCGTTGTCGAAGTACCACACATCAGAACTGACATGTGTTTTGCCATCGACTCGTAGTCATGGCTCCACCTTTTCTTCATTAAGTAGAACCAGGTTGTGCGACTCCGTGCTTGCCAACTCTGTTCTCACTGCCAATAGCAGTTCTTGATCTTCCTCCTCCTGTACATGTGTGAGGTGCGCCTCTTCCCCGCGGTGCTTGCTCTCACACTGTGAGGCGTAGTGGCCGTACAAGTCACAGTTAAAGCATTTTATGTGACTCTTGTCGTGGCCCGTCTCGGACCCACGACCAACTTCACCATCCTGGCGTGTCGCAGTTGAGCCACCACGACCTCCCTTGCCTCGACCACAGCCTCTCCCACGAGCTTTGCCCGACCACGACCGTCGTTTCCACCAGTGTTGGACCTTTGTCCCGACGAGTCTCTACCGTCGTTTTGCTGCCGCGCCTACCACTCAACTTGAGTGAGCAGATGCTGGCTGTTGGTGTTTCCATTATTGCCGCGATGTAGGATTCGCTCCGCATATGCCTTCAACCGACCGATAGCTTCTTCAAATGGCATTGCATCAAGGTTAGAGTATTGCTCGATTGATGCCACCAACTGGAAGAATTTATTGGGCACCGAATCAAGAAGCTTCTTGACAACTGTGGCATCCTCCAGAGTAGCACCAAGAATAGCAAACTTGGCTGCCATGCCACTCAATTTGCCAGAAAACTCATCGATCGTCTCCCCTTCCTTCATGTGTAATGCCTCGAGTTTGCTCTTCAGGATCTGCAGGCGTGCCTTCTTCACGCGATCCGCACCAATGTAGCGAGTTTTCAGACTGTCCCAAACATTCTTTGTAGATTGCGACCGCGATGACATCTTCGGGACAACTCGAAAGATGAACGCCATACGATTTGTTCTTCTTTTCGTCCACGGCCACTCCGACCGCCGGTTCGATTACTTCCCAGATACCCTGGGCATCCATGATCACCTCCATCTTGATCGCCCAAGTGGTGTGTATAGTTGGATGTCGTCAGCATTGGACATTGGTGTGGCATGCCGCCGCTCTCCCTTGCCTCCTACTGGATGGTAAGCGCCATTGTCTCGAACCGGAGGATCTTGGGCATGCTCCGAGCTCTGATACCATGTGTAGAAAGTTACCAGAGGATCGAACACGCTCCCAAGTTGTTGGACAGAAGAAATCTGGTGGTCGAAATCTTCGACCAGGTAGTCGTGGCTTCTTCGACCAGTTAGTCGAAGCTCCTTCTACGACCATGACCAGTCGAAACCTTTCGACCAGGTGGTTGATAGTCCTTCCGAGCACACGTTGTCTAAAACAATGAATAGTACTTATGATGAACAGTAGTTGTGATGAACAGTACTCATGGTGGACAATACTCGTACTGAACAGTACTCGTGCTGAACAACATCGACTACGAATAGAGAAATTTTGCGGTGCCGAACTGTGCACCTTTTCTGGTTTTTCCTCCACTATTTATACACATCTTTACATCTTAGAAATAGAGAATACATCTATCTTAACCGGACTCAACAAACCGAAACTGATTCCAAACCGGAATCGATTCTGAACCTAACTATACAAACTTAGATAGGACTTTCCCTATCCATACTCAGACAAACCAAATCTTGATTTTTTTTCCAACACTCTTTCCAGTAAGCCTCCCCTCCATGCTTGGCATGCTTGGGCTCCTTAGTCCTTACCCCTTCTAGTCCCCATTTCTAGTGAGCCTCCGCAAAGGCATTGGTCACCGACGCCAGCGAAGGTGTCAACACGGCCACTGCCGAATGCCGCCCGCCGCACCCCCTCCCCTCTTTCCCTTATATTAAGGGAATGCTCCGGAGACTCCGCCACCTGTCGCCGGCGACGAGAAGGAAAAGGGGGGCAGCGCTCCAGTAAAGCTGCTGTCGCTGATTGCCCCCACCACAATATTAAGGAGATGCGCCGGAGGCACCGTCACCCGTCGCATCCCGGATGCAACAGCAAGGAAGAGCTGCTCTTCCTGAGAGGAGCAAGAAGATGTGTGGGATGGTGTTGGAGGCGTGCTACCTTGCTGAAGAAGTAAGAGACGTTAGAGACGAGCAATGTTCAGTCCGTAGTTGCAGATTGAACGTTCATTCCATAGATGTGTTCCCATGAGATTTGAGCACTAGTCTATGAATATGTACTTTTGCAATTTACAACATTGATCGGTCATGCATGCCCGGTCAACATTTATTTTTGTCTAGTTTAGATTTTTTTGTATTTTTTTTGTATTTTTCTGTATTTCTCTTGTAATACTTTTGTCTATTTTAAAAAGAGATAATCTGATCCATAGAATGTTAATCCAACGGTGAAAAAAGGTGACTGATAGATAAAAAAATTTCAGTCATCTGAAGCATAGACACTCCCTAAGAACAATAGACATTTAGTTACCTCTCTGAAAATTGCATGTATGGAACGCATTCTGTGCGATTTCCCTATTTCTAGCTAGCTATAAAGATTGATCACGTACGAGAAGTGTTACTTTTATTTGTCGCGTATGATATTTTCAAGGCTGGTTATTCAAAATATTTAGCATAAATAGTTAGAATACAAATATTTGCGACCAATGTTTTATTAGATAATAAAAACACAAGAACAATTGAGTTGATGGGGAGCATTAATCTGTTCTTTTTCACCTGTCGTTTTGGACATTACAAACATGGTGGCCGATACATAACTTTGACTATTACTTATCGTTTTGGACATTACAAACATGGTGGCCGATACATAACTTTGACCATTACTTATTCTATTTTTTAAGGAAAGAGTTTAGTGAGTAAATAAAGCTATCTCTAAGACTTAGAGTTGTACAGAATCACATTTCGAAAATTTCATAATAAAGTAAGCTAATATATATAGTTAGTAGGACTCCAACCTGACATTTAGCTTGATAATACATGTGCCGTACTGGCTGGACTAGCTAGCCACCAGTGAGCTTGATAATACATATGCCGTGTCGGAGGGACCAGCCAAGCAGGCAGGCCCAACGTTGTTTATCTTTACTGCAATCATGTGATGGAAAACTATTCAATCATGATAAGATTAAGAGGAAAATTAAACTATAACTTCACAAACCAGCTCATTTGCGCGCGCATATATATATATATATATATATATATATATATATATATATATATATATATATATATATATATATATATATATATATATATATATACAGAACTGTATCGGGGAAACCAATAATATACAAGTACGTACGATCCCATCTCACGAATTATCTATAGAGAAATTATACGCACGGATCGGTCGAGCGTATAATTATCAGCGGGCCTATGTGTCATTCGCGGTATCAGGTGAAGGAGAGCGAGTGATGAGGATTGAGAACCGGAGGTAGTTTCGTCGGTTACCTGGGAGGGACAGCGAGTTCCCTGTCCCTCGTCTCACCTCTTCACGGGTCGTTGGATGCTGCTCTCTCTCTCTCTCTCTCTCTCTCTCTCTCTCTCTCTCTCTCTCTCTCTCTGGCTGGGAGTCTCGTGAAACTCTTATTTGTCGTCGGACAGCTCAATGTTCCATGTCGTGTAGGGGACCAATCGAAGCTCGTGACAAATGAAGGTCACCGCATAATAAAATGGTTCATTACAATGTGTCACCGCTCACGCATGGCGACTGCTGTAGTGCCTCCCGCCGCTTTAATTTGTATGCTAGGTTAGGGATACACACGAGTTTTCGGCTATTTTGGCACTGTTTCGCATCTAAATTATAAATCTAGCTCTCTTCGCCGCAAAATGATAAAAATGTCACCACAAATGTGTCGGCAAACGACTTGTCGCGCCCCCATCGTGTGGCACCGGCCTGCCACCACCACCCCCACCCCCCTCCCTACCAACTCTTTGTCGACTCACGAGGCACTCGCAGAACACCGCCACACCCGGTCTCGTCCTCCTGCCACGCCTAGTCACCTCCATGCCTCGTTTCAACGTCTCGTGCGTCTTGTTTTGGTCGGCTGGTCACACGCTTGCTGCTCCCCCAGGTCCCTAAAGGTCCATGGTTGTGGCTACAAAAGCCTGGTGTCGTTGCTCTCAAACCCTCACAATCCCTCAGCGTAGAGAGACGGAGAGGAGCGAGCGAAGCGAGATAGAGCGTCCGGCCGATGTTTTTCAGTTTGCGTTGCCAATTTGAGAGAGTTTAGAGAAGTGTTTAGTGGTTGTATTAGTTGAAAAAGTTCTACATCAAGCGAACATCTTCGAGAAGAGGTAATTTTTTCTTACTGCATTATGTTTAATAACTGTGTAATTAGAGTTTAATTAGCACTACTACAGAAATGCTAATACTGGACTCCTGATCACAGACGGTTCATCGAAACTATCTATATTAAACACAATCTCAGACGGTTTTTGTTTACCCACCGTCTGTGTTATTCTGCGCGCTAAAAACCATATGTGAAGAGGTCATATCACAAACGGTTCATGTTTAAAACCATCTGTGATATTGGGTAATATCACAGACGGTTTTAAACATGAACCGTCTCGTGATATGACCTCTTCACGAGCGGTTTTTGTTGAAAACCGTCGTGATAATTAACTCATCACGCATTTGCGAAGGTACATATATAGCTCCCAACGAGTCTTCTTGATCTCCATCTCTGGCGCTTCTGTAATCATGGAGATCTCCATCTCTGGCGCTACTGAATCATGAAAAGATCTCCATCTTTGGCGCTTCTGATATGAAGTCTTGAAGATATTTAAGAATCGAGCGCAGATCGAAGCACACTTGATTCGAAGGGGTTTCAAAAGGGGTTATACACGTTGGACCAGTCATGGTGAAGAGCATATTATACAGAAAGTCAACGATATCAATATGCCGCCAGATGATGTCGATTGTGGTTCCGATTCGGATAGGCTGCACGATGACAATCTAGATCAGATGCTTCGCGATGCAAAAGGGAACTGTGATGAGAGGAAGTATGTTCAATTCCGGGGCTTGATGGAGGACTTGGAGAAACCTTTGTTCCCGGGCTGCAAGCCGGAATACACAAGGTTGTCATCTGTGCTAGAATTGCTGAAATTGAAGGCAAGCAACGGTTGGTCCGACAAGAGTTTCATGGGGCTGTTAGGTCTCTTAGCGGACATACTTTCAGAGGGAAACGAGTTACCCAAAACCACCAACAAAGCCAAGAGGGTTCTTTGTCCATTGGGAATGGAAGTAGAAAGAATACATGCATGTCCGAACGACTGTATCCTCTACCGTAACGAGTATACAAATATGCATGTATGTCCGGTGTGCAACGTATCCTGATACAAGCGTAAGAATCAATCAGATGACGACGAGGGAATCAAGGTGAAGAAAGGACGTCTTGCTAAAGTGGCACGGTATTTTCCTGTAATTCCCCGTTTGAAGCGGTTTTTTGCGAACCCAAAGAATACAAAACTGCTGCATTGGCACTTAGAGGAGTGTAAGAATGACGGAAAACTAAGACACCTGCCGATTCCGCCCGGTGGAGAAACATCGATAGGAGGTTTGCGACTTGATTGTGGAACAAGGAATATAAGGTTTGGATTGAGTATGATGGAATGAATCCTTTCGGTAACATGAGCAAATGACATAGCACTTGGCCCGTGACGCTCTGTATCTACAACCTTCCTCATTGGTTGTGTAGGAAGCGGAAGTATATTTTGTTGTCGATACTTATCCAAGAGCCGAAGCAACGTGGAAATGATATTGATGTGTACCTAGCACCATTGATGGAAGATCTAAAAATACTGTGGATTGAAGGGGTATAGGTATGGGATGCGTACAAATGAGAGAACTTCACTTTACGTTCCTTGTTGGTCTGCACCATAAATAATTATCCTGCCCTTGCTAATCTATCGAGCCAGAGTACAAAAGGGGCCAAAGCCTGTACTTACTTCTTAGATGATACCGAAAGTGTGTGGCTGAATCACTCGCGCAAACCGTGTACATGCGTCATCGTAGGTTCCTTCGGAGGGCTCACCCATACCGCAGGATGAAGAAACAATTCGACGGAGAGAACGAGGACAGTTCAGCTCCAAGGCATTTAAGCGAAAAAGAGATCTATGATATGGTTAAGGATTTAGATGTTGTGCTCGGAAAGGGATGTAAATTGAGGACCCATAAGAAGAACATGTGGAAGAAGATATCAATATTTTGGGACTTACCTTATTGGGAGCACCTAGAAGTTCGCCACTGCATCGATGTCATGCACGTAGAGAAGAATATTTGTGACAGCTTGATTGGTCTCTTACTAAACATTCGTGACAGAACAAAGGATGGTGTCAACGCACGGCTTGACTTTGGTTGATATGGACATCAGACCTGAGTTAGCACCAACAAAGACCGATAAAGGACGAACGTACCTTCCCCCTGCTTGTTACACTCTGTCCAAGGCCGAGAGAACTGAACTGTGCTGGTGCTTGCATGGTGTGAAAGTTCCGTCCGGTTACTCCGCCAACATGAAGAAACTTGTTTCGATAGAAGATTTAAAGTTAATTGGCATGAAGTCACATGATTGTTATGTGTTGATGACACAAATGCTCCCTGTTGCAATTAGAAGTATTTTGCCGATCAAGGTCCGAGAGACAATCATGAGGCTGTATTATTTCTTTAACACAATTGCTCAGAAGGTCATCGATCCCGAAGGACTAGATGCTCTGCAGGACGAGGTGGTGATGACTCTATGTGATCTTGAGATGTATTTCCCTCCATCGTTTTTTGATATCATGGTCCATCTCATTGTTCACATTGTGAGGGAGATAAAGATGTGTGGGCCCATATTCCTACGTAGCATGTACCCGTTCTAGAGGTTCATGGGAATTTTCAAGTCCTATGTACGGAATCGATCTCGGCCGGAGGGCAACATCGTCGAAGTTTATGCAACCAAAGAGGTCATTGAGTTCTGCGTCGATTACATGGTTCAGGTAGAACCGATAGGTGTGCCTCGATCTCGCCATGAGGGGAGGCTCGAGGGTATCGGGACCATCGGAAGGAAAGCAATCACTCAAGATATGGATGCGTATGCTCAAGCCCATTTCACGGTCTTGCAACACATGACTGAAGTGTCCCCGTATATCGATCAGCACAAGGACATGCTTTGGCAACAGAATCTGGGGTGTCCGGATGTTTGGATCACGAGACAACACAACAGACGGTTCAACCAATGGTTGAAGGAGCGACTCGCTAGGAGCTCGTCAAGTGATATGCTGACATGGTTGTCAAAAGGGCCAACATTTACAGTTGTGACATGGCGAGGATACGACATAAATGAGTACACATTCTATACGCAGGCTCAGGATATAAAGAGCACTAACCAGAACAGTGGTGCTTGCATAGATGCATTCAGCACCGATGGGCTAAGGAGCTCCTACTATGGTCAAATAGAGGAGATATAGGAGCTCGACTACGTGCTTTTCAAGATCCTCCTATTTTGGTGCCGTTGGGTCCATCTCCCACAGGTGAAGGTCGACAAGTACGGCGTCACTACCGTGGACCTCGAACGTGTCGGATACAAAGATGAACCATTCGTACTGGCTAACCAAGTTGTTCAAATCTTCTATGTAATCGACCCGGCAAATAAGAAGCGCCACGTAGTTCTTCATGGAAAAAGGAGGATTGTCGGAGTGGACAATGTAGTGGACGAGGAAGAATACAATCAATTTGACGAGTTGCCTTCTTTCGAAAACGGCATCAGGCTCGAGGAAGAACCCAGTGAGGAAGCTAGCTATATACGCGTCGATCATCATGAAGGGCTAATTTTTAAAGATTAATTGAACAATGTGTGTATATGTACGTTCTGATGAATGGTTAATTTTAGTTAATTGATTTGTACTGTGAAATGGATGTGATTGTTTCTGAAATGAATGTGAATTGGATGTATATATATGTACTTGTTGTGTTTTCTGCTTGTTTTAGAGGGCATGGCTAGCATTTCCTGAGGCTAGCCAATAAACAGAACTAGATTAACCAATACAAAATAATATCACAGACGGTTTATAGATCAAAACGTTTGTTATTCTATATCACAGACGGTTCCTTGGTAAAAACCGTCTATGATACAATATATCACAGACGGTTGTTGGTTAGAACCGTCTGTGATACATCACATATCACAGATGGTTGTTAGTCAGAACCGTCTGTGATACATCATATATCACAGACGGTTCTACTTTAGAACCATCTGTGATATCCATCCATATTTATATTCGGACTCTAGGGTTTGCCCGCGCCCACTGAAATGATTAAGTTTCTCAACTCCTTGCTCCCTCCTCCCCCGAGCCCGTCGACGCCGCCTCCTCATCGAGCCCAGCACGACTCCTCCCCCGAGCCCGTTGACGCCGTCCTCGACGCCTCCTCCTCCTCCAGCCCGGTGCGCCTCCTCCCCCGAGCCCGCCGCGCCTCCTCCCTCGAGCCCGCCGCCTCCTCCCCCCCAGCCCAGTAGCGCCTCCCCTTCGACGCTCGCTTCTCCCAGATTGCTCCTGCTCGTCCTTCTCCTCGACGCCTAAAGGTAACCAATGCCGAGGTGCCGACCCTGACGCCCCTTTCCCTCACTCTTTCTATCAATAATCTGTCATGCTGTTTTAGGAATTTGTATTTGTTCTAGTCAGTTATTCATATGGTATTTGTTTTGATCGATACTACTACTGGAATATATTGCAATATGGTGTGGTGGGCTTGAGATGAATGCTCTGTGATGTCATAATAGTCTTGTACTGAAATTGTTTTGATAATTGGGTTTGAACTTGAGCTCTAATTGGAATGCTTACTCTATATCTGATAGCAATATCAAAATGTTAAATCTTAGCTTTATGCTGATTTCATTTGTTCACATGATGTTTGTGTTGAGCATATTATTCCCTTTAAATGACTTGGAAGATTTACATGTCTATGTCAATTATCCCAATTATTATTAATTGATGTGTATACCCATACACATAGAGATCGAATCTTATGATAATATGTTTATGTGTGTCAGAACTTATATTTCTTGTGAAGATGTCTTCCGCTCATTCTTCGTCATCGCCACCTCATGTGTCTGATGATGCACCATCCTCTGGAATATCCAACTGCGGTAGAAGAAGAGGAATATCAAAAAGGCCCGCGGGCCGATATACCATCATGGATGTCGATCAGTCTAGGACCCCTATCAATCCTCGCCGAGCAGCGTCCACATTCCGGAGAACGGTCGGAATAGTTGCACGGCAACGGGTCAACGTCACCTACGATTCATGGAAGGAGTTGCCGAAAGAACTGAAAGCTGTGCTGTTGACAGATATTCTCAAATCGTTTGAGATCCTGGAACAACACCTGGACTCCGTGCGACAACACGCGTTGCTACAGGCGTGCAAAGCGTGGAAGAACTTCAAGAATACGCTTGTCAAGAACTACGTGGAGAAGGATCTGACACCCTTCCACAAGTATCCGTTCTTGGAAGAGTCCTGGGCCGAGTTTGTGGCGAAGAAGACGACAGATGAATTTAGGAGTGAAAGTCGGCGCTACGGCCCTCGAGCAAAAACAAGCACCCCACAGACTCAAGACTGGCTGGTATGCGGGTAAAATCGATATGGAGGATCGGGACCAGCGAGCAAGCCGTTCAATGTCTCTCCGCCATTTCCGAGATCACTAATGTGCGCTACCGACGGTGGTTATTTGGGAGGTTACGTACTCGCCTCTGGAAGTCTCCTTTCCAAACCCCGCAGACAGAAGTGTCCCAAATACCGTAAGATATCGAACTACCTAGTTTACAATTACTCCATAACTTCATAGGAAGTGAAATGACATGTCGGGCTATTGCGAGTAACAGCGAGTGCACAATCTTCCCAAGGCTCATTCGAGCATGCATAGGAGAGATATACTCTCCGCGACCCTAGGAAACAATGAGCATCTGGGTCGCACGAGAGGCGCTGGTGTTTATGTTACATGGGCAGAATGGTTCCAAGCGGACTCCGGATCGTACCGAAGTAAGAAGAGAGCCAAAGCCGACCACGATGCAAAGCTACGAGAGGAGATTCGTGAATCCCTCAAAGATGAGATCACTGAATCCATCAGAGATGAGATCGAGGATCGCGTCAGAGCTGTGTCGCAACGGTTTGAGGAAAGGATTAGGGAATTGCAAATCTCAAATCAGTTGCAAGCCCCTGCCCCTAATGTGCTAGCCAGCCCCCCCCCAAACTTCCGAGTAGCTGCGCGTCTAACCCTACCCCAATAGGCGACGGCAGATTTCCTGTCGATGACATCCAAGTAATAATTATTATCTCTGGAATACTCGATCAATTGATAGGCCTGTTGGAGTAGCTAATTTTGTATTGTTATGTAGGCGGCTATGAAGTGCAAGCTCCAAGTGAGATATACCTCTATTGCCCTAGATGCTGCTTGGGGCCAGGTGTATCCATCCAGTGTTGGGGCTTTGGTGCACGGTGAAAATCTAGCGCAGGGTTTCGCAAAAGTGAATGTGGACGGTGTTTGTGCCAATTTCGGGGCCATCCCGCTGCATATTCCCCCAAACGACGAGGTCATAACTCTAGAGCAAGCCGTTGGAACATTCATCCAGTGGTCCAAGGGGGACATCTGCCTAGAGCTACCTACTCTGGTGTCAACTTCACGGGAATGTCCTGCAACGGTATCAAGTCCACGGGAGCTGACTGCACCAAACCTACCTGCATCGACGTGGCAAGGGCCCGGTGCATCAGATGCATCTACACCTCGTGCTCAGTCGACTCTTGTGAAGTCGACCTATACAAAGCGAGGCAGCAAGGGCAAATCGAAGACGGTCGACTCCTGTTCTGATATCCCTTTCTTGTCGTTGGCTCAAAAATTCGTGCTAGGCGAGCCGTTGGTTGAGCGGTTAGGCAGCCCTACCCTAGGACTGGCTTGCACGACATTGCATACATGGTACATGGAACAGGCCAACAAGCCGGCTGAACAACGACGCTCGGGTGTCACCGTCAAGTTCAAGGAGGATTATTTTAACCACGTGCATCAAGACTGTGTCTTCACGGTGACCTTCTAGGACTTGTTCTGTCTCTTCAACCTCAACGAGCTCGACGTCTCACTCATATGATGCTGGACACTGTAAGTGTGCACAATCACGGTCAATGTTCGTGTAATACCGATAAATGTTATATATAACTCATTGCTATTGTATATAGATACATGATGTTTGAAGCCGAAAGAAGGAATTCACCGGTAGGTTTTCTCGACCCACACATGGTCTCCGAGCAAACCATCAAGGCGAATGCAATATTCGTCGAGAATTACGTTATAGACTTTTTCCTGGCTCGCCGCAACAAGGAATACATACTTTTGCCCTACAACCAGGAGTAAGTGTTGCACTACTGGCTATACTTGTTGATTTGTACTTTATAAGCAACACGAACTTAGGTTTAATGACCATGCTGATATACTTATGTAGTTTCCACTGGATTCTAATTATAATTATACCAAAACAGAAATGGGTAATATACCTAGATTCCCTAAAGAGTTCTACTCACAACTTCATAGTTATCCGGAATTTAATCAACAGGTAAACACATTTCCTCTAGAAACTCTATTGTAGTCTTTCCTTTCTTTGCAATGGCTAAGGCTAACTTCTTGGAGTCACGTAGGGTGTTCGACGTGTTATATGCTAGAGGATGGAATTGCAGGGGAAGGTGGCTACAACATGATCTAACTTTCCCGGTACTCGCTAGCTAGCACACACTAATCCTATATAACACTTCGTAGTAATGCCTCTCGAACTAACTAATTCTATTTTTGTAGTGCCACCAGCAGCCGCCGGGGCGCAACGTCTGTGGATACTATGTTTGCCACAACATGGAACTACTCATCGGTTCCGCGATCACCAATGATCCTTAGATTTGTCAATCTTGCAACAATTATTTCATATATACTTACCAATTTATATAAGCACAAATTTAATCTTCCTATCGATAGATTGCGACCATCGCTAAAACTGAGTTGGAACAGAGCGAGCTCATAAAAGTTCGATCACACCTTGCGTCATTCCTGAACAGTCAGGTCATAAATCCAGATGGGAGTTTCCACAGTGTAGATTGAACTTGATTGGGATGAATTGAACTTAATGGTACATGTGTGTAAATTAATATACATTAATGGTTAATTTTAGTTAATTGATTTGTGAATTGGATGTACTTGTTTCTGAAATGAATGCAAATTTGATGTGCTTCTGAAATGAATGCGAATTGGATGTGCTTATTTCAGAGGGTATGGCTAGCATTTACTGAGGCTAGCCAATAAACAGAAATAGATTTAGCAATGCAAAAGAATATCACAGACGGTTTGTAGATGAAACCGTCTGTGATAGTCGATGTGTGATATCATGGGGATATGCTCACGATCTTTATGTGATGGTACAATTGGCAATAGCTCTTTGGGTTTGTCGAAACGATCGTTTTCGGTTTTGTTGAAATCTGTTTTTGACAAGTGTCGGGATAATCGGTAGTACCGGCGTGTATCTTGCGGTACTACCGCTGATGATAATACTTAGGCTTGTGTTTGATGATGTAGTACCGCTGGTCGGTATTACCGCAAACAAAGCGGTATGGTTTTTCGAATCGGGTGTAATTTGTGTTTTGGATTTCTCGATGGCGGTAGTATCTTAGTGCTATGGTTGCTTGTAGTACCGCATGATTTTGAACGACGCGTGTGGCGGTATGGTTTTTCCGAACAAGTGTTTTTGGAAGTTTTGGATTTCCTTGAGGAGCAGACGATCGCGATTATGGAGTCTTGATACTACATTGATCTTGATAATCTGCCATAACATAATGATGATACCGATTTGGTTTCGAGTTTCGTTTAGCTTGGAGATTTGTTTTTGGGTTATGTCATTTCCATGTTTGTTAATGCATATATGTTGCACATTGCATGTTTTGAGCTAACGTGGGTCAAGTTGTGAAGAACTTGTTCCGGAGGCGATTTCTTGGTCTATTCTTTGTCTGGGTGGCTTGCGGTCAATGACGGTCAGCGGCGAGGAGGATCGGGACTAAGCTAGGAGAGCCGAGGTCCGAAACGATCATGGATGCCGGGGTGGTCGGTGACTCAAGCATGGCATAGAATGGACGAGGTGGATCGAACCGGCAGTTCGATGCAGCTGGTTGGATCAAGCGGCGAGGGGGTCGGTGCAAGTGCCTTGGAGGTTCCGATGGGATTCGGACGGGAGAGACTTGCCGACATGATGAGAGCCGTTGATCAACCTACACGTGGCGGAGCAGGCGATTGCTTCGACAGGATTGGACTCGGTCCATGGAGAAGGATCGAGAAGGGGTATTTTGGTAATTTCACCAAATACCACCTTGGTGACCTAATACCAACCCACGGCGCAAGACGGTGCGTCAAGAAGTGGTTTAGGTCAAGAAAAGTGAAGACGGCGCTTTAAAATGCGTGCGTGTGTGTCCCGTTTGTTATTGGGCCTAACGGGAGCCCATTAGGGTTAAGTCTTCTAGAAGCTCTAGGCCTCATATAAATAGAGAGGGTGCTGTTCACAGCAGCCCAAGGCACTTCATTTGAAAACCCTAGTTTGGTTTTTAGGGTTTAGGGAAGAAAAGAGAGGCATAGGCTCTAGAGAGATGGATTGATGTGTATGCTCTTGGATGGAGCTCTTGTCCTCTGAGGGAGTGGTCAGTAACCGAGAACATCATGAATCAATCTATGGATGTTCCTCCAAAGATGAGCTCCCTCTTGTGTTCTTCCTTCTCTTTTGATGATTTTGGGTGCTTCCTTGATCCATTGGTTTTGGTTGTTCTTGTGCACTCTTACTCCTTGCTGTGACATGTGGGAGCGTATCTAAGGTCACCTAGATCATCATTCTCCCACGAGCAAGAGTTGGATCAAGTTTTTCGTTTTGCTCGGTTCTTTGCCCTTCTTAGGTAAAACTGAAAAAGATCGAAACTTTGACGTAGATCTGGACGATCGCCACTTGGAATAGGTTCCTAATACCCATAGGAAGGTGTGTTCCAAATTTGGTGGAGTTTGGCCTTACGGTTTAAAAGTTACGTCGATTTTCGATTTTGTTTTCAGTTGTTTTCGTTCATCGTCGGGACAATCGGTAGTACCGCACTTTTGCTCGAGGTAGTACTGCGATCTTGTAGTATCAAGACATTTGCTCTTGATAGTACCGCGATGCTTGAGTACCGACTTACAACAATGATAGTACCTTTGTCCCCGATTTTTCGAGATTTCTTGAGGAGTTCTTTGCTATGCTTTGAGGGTTTAGGAGTGGATTCATTCAAGTCTTCCACTTGTGCTTAAGCATTCATCTTCATAGCTCTCATAGCTATTGGAGTGATTTGCGATTTGAGAATTGAATCCATTATCTTTGCAAAAATAAATTGGTGCTCCTATTCACCCCCCCTCTAGTCGCCTTTCCGGTCCTACAATTGGTATCAGAGCACGGTTAGCTCTTCTCATAGATCTTAACCGGTCTTTGAAGCCATGGCGACTGACAAGTATTCACTCAAACCTCATATTTTCGATGGAGTTGATTTTGCTTACTGGAAGGCTCGCATGCAAGCCTACATCGAGGCTCAAGGGCGCGCTATTTGGCTTAAGGTCAAAAATCCATATGTCGTGTCGGTCGATGACGATGTGATCACTCCAGACATTGAGGCTAACAGCAAAGCTCGCAACTTCTTGATCCAAGGCCTTAGTCGATCTGAGTTTGAGCGTGTGGCTCATTTGAGGTCTGCTCACGAGATCTGGAGAACTCTCTGTGACTACCACGAGGGCTCGACTGCGATCAAGGAAGTGAGACAGAACCAGCTCAAGAAAGAATACTCAAAGATTGAGCAAAGACCTGGTGAGTCTTTAGATGAGTCAGGGGAGGTTCTCCAAGATTCTCCATGATCTTCGTATTGTTGATCTTGTTTTCACTGAGTCTGAGAATGCACGCCAGCTTCTAGGTGCTCTTGATGTGAAGGTCGGGGATGAAGATCACATCTATCAATGACAACACACTGTCATGAGTGAGCTTACCATGGATAAGCTCTACTCGAGGTTGAAGACGCATGAGATTGACTTTATCTCGCGTCTCCCCAAGACAGAGTCGATGGCTTTGGTGGTCGACCCATCGAAGGGTAGCTCGATGATTCCTTTGATTTTGGCTCATCTGGTTTTCTTTGTCGACTTTACATTCTTTGAGCGATGAGCGCTTAGAAGCTACCAAGATGATTTAGCCCTCCTATCCACCAAATTCTCGAGAGTTTATAACAAAGTGAGGAACAGGAGGAGAGGTGGCCTGTCACTTGTTTCGAGTGTGGTGAGCCTAACCACATTCGCTCCAAGTGCCCCAAGTCAAGGGCAAGGAGGAGAAGGACTCTCGAGGCGTCATCAAGCCAAAGACAAGAAAGGCAAGAAGCCAAACTATCGCAGTTCGTTAGCCAAGTCCTTACCGCTCTTGAGAATGTTAACATGAGCGATGTGGACTCGGAGGCGGAGGACGGCGGCGATGACTCTCATGGCAAGAAGAAGGCCCAGACTTCACCTAAGCATGTGCTTCATGGCTAGCGGCGACCATGACGTCGACTCCTCCAACGACGACGACCTTTTCAAATGATCCCGATGAGGTATGTCCCTCACCTTTCCGGATGAAACGTGCTTTGGTCATTTCTCGAACGAAAATTAGATAAGCAAGCTAGAATGCTTAAGAATCGTGACATCATGATTGATAACTTGAAACTAGAAGTTGCTACACTCAAATCGATTAGTCCTGAAGATGTTTGTGATGCTTGTTACGGAATGTATGATGAATTGGTAACTCTAAGACTTGCTCATTCCTCTGTTACAAATCAATTGAAAGATGCTCGGATGAACTAGAAACTCTCAAGTCTAGTCACCTTGCATGAATGCCATTGCTTTAGATGTGACTCTTGTTGATGCTATCCCTTTGCCTTGTTCAAATTGTGCTTTGCTTGAACTAAAATTGGATAGTGCTACAAAAGAACTGAGTAAATTTGATGCTAGTCACACTGCTCTCATTGTGAGAAAAATAAGATTAAAATGAAGGAGATGTCTGAAATGATTACGTACTCTAAAAGCTGCTTCATGTGAAAACGTGTTAAACTCACACTTGAGAATGATGCTTTAAACAAGACACTAGAAGAAAAGGCTAAAATTGAACAATCCATGTCCATGACTGCTTCAAAGAAAATTGTTGATTTTGATTCTTGTACTCTTTGTATTGAACTTGGGCATAATGTAGATAAGATACAAGAAGCTTTTAGAGTTAAGTTCAAAGAGCGGCTTGGATAAGATTAGGGATAACTATTGTGTGTCTTGTGAGGCTTTGAAAGTCGAGGTAGTTCATTATAAGGAAAAATCGATAGGGCTAGCAAGTCAAATAAGTGTGCTTCTTGTTATGAACTAGCCAAACAAAATGACTACCTTAAAGAGACACTTGAGAGATTTATTGGTGGGAAGAAGAACCTCAACATGATTCTAGACAAATCTAAGGTGAGTGTGAATAATAGAGGCCTAGGATTTGATTCCTAGAGCATACCAAGAACCATCCACCTAAGGTTGTTAGAGTTGTTGAGAGTGGCTTGCTTGAGGTAGAACCCCTAATCCATCCAAGATAGTCTTTAAATCTGCTGGTTTTGCCCAAACCACTTCTAGCAAGATAGGTGCTTCTACTTCATCGGTCGCACCCTCAAAAGGTCAAGTACCATTGCACCTTCTGCAAGAAGAATGGCCACATTGTTGAGTTACGCTTCAGTAGAGCCAAGATTGAGAGGAAGGAGAGGATGAGTACCTTGAGAACCATTAGAGGAGTTCCTTCACCGCCGTTGTCTCTAGAGCTAGGCGACTGTCTTTCTGCTAGATATAGGCCTAGGTTCAGTAGATGACTTCTTTGACTCCTTTGGTGGTTCTAGGCGTGTTACGGTTTAGGATTTCGTGAGGAGAAACCATGGGTAGCATCTAGGCAGAAGTACCGACCTTTTGGTAGGTCGATTCGGAGAGGTCTAGGTGGTTCTCGTGTGCGTTATTATGATTTTGCTCCTAACCATTTCTTCTTGCTTCTCTTGTTTTGCCTAAGCATCGTGTGACTCGATCTTGGATTCCCAAGTCTTTTATCACTAACCCCATCTTGAGGCACGATGTTTCTGCTTTCGTGCCTTGTAGGTCCGTTGTGCGAGGAAGGAGGACATATGGCTTGTTGACTCGGGTGCTCTCGACACATGACCGGGATTCTAGATGGTTCTCCTCCTCACACGTGCATCCGGCAATGAATTGATCACATTTGGGGATGCTTCTACCGGGACCGTGACAGCCAAGGGCACAGTCTTGGCGTCAACAACAAGTTCATGCTCAAGGACGTCGCTTTGGTAAGTAAGTGAGGTATAATCGCTTCGTTTCTCACCGCTGATGAGGGTCTAGAGGTGAGATTTAAGAGTGGTGAGTCTTGAGGTTATAGATTCCTCTGGTGAGCTTGTCTTTGAGATCTCTAGGTTTGAGAGGATCTTTTGTCTTGATTTCGTGTCTCTTACGCTTCTAGCCCTAGGTGTCTTGTAGCCGACTCCCATGATTTAGTGTTGTGGCATCGTGAGGCTTGGTCACATAGGCCGACCACTTGACTAGAGTCGAGAGTAAGGATTTGATTAGAGGTCTGCCTAGGTCAAGGTCATTAGAGACCTTGTGTGCACACCTGTAGACATGGTAAGATGGTTTCGCTTCTCATCCACCTCTTTCCTTAGTGATGACAGATGGACTGGACAACTTTTGCACTTAGACACCGTTGGTCCTTCTAGAGTTCAACGTGGGTGGGAAATGGTATGTGCTTGTGATTGTGGATGATTACTCCGGTATTCATGGGTTTATTTTACGGTTTCTAAGGACGAGGCATTTGGGTTCTTTAGAGAGTTGGTCCTTAGACTTCTTTGTTGAGCTTCTGGGCGTTGAGAGCCATTAGGAGTGACAATGGGACAGAATTCAAGAATTCTTCCTTTGCCACTTTCTTACGATAGGGGCTAGAGCACCGCCATCACCTAGAGTTCCCAATGAGAATGGTGTTGTAGAGAGGAAGAATAGGACCCTTGTAGAGATGGCGAGGACCATGCTAGATGAGCATTCCACACCTAGGAGGTTTTGGGCTGAGGCGATCTCTACTGCTTGTTATATTTCTAATAGGGTTTTCTTGAGATCTGTAATTGGTAAGACTTCTTATGAGCTCAGATTTGGTCATAAGCCCAAAGTTTCTCATTTCAAGATTTTTGGTTGCAAGTGCTTCATTCTTAAACATGGCAACCTTGATAAATTTGAATCTAGATGTTCTGATGGCATATTTCTTGGATATCCTGCTCATTCTCGTGGCTATCGTGTATTTAATTTTGACACTAACAGAATTGTTGAGACTTGCGAAGTCACTTTTGATGAGGCTAGTCCTGGTACTAGACCCGATGCTACAGGTACACAGGTTCCTAATATTCGAGAAAGCATCTTAAATCGACGATGACTCGAGGATGAGGACCCAATCCATCCTCCACCATTTACGAAAGGGTTGGGGAGCTCGCTTCTACTACACCACCTTCAGATGAGCGACCTCTTCCTACCTTCACCGACGATCGAGTGGCTCTGCTCCTACCTCCACGACCCATGAGGTAGAGGCCACTACGCTCCAGAGCTCCTCTTCATATTCAATGACAAAGATCCACCGAAAGCAGATTATTGGGGATATTCATGAGCGAGTCACTCGCTCGTGTTCATTTCTTCCGATTCTCATGCATATTCTCTTTTTGTTGCTTCTTTTGAACCCCGAGATGTTACTCATGCTCTTTACGATGCCTCTTGGGTCAATGCCATGCATGAAGAACTTGAAAATTTTGAAAGAAACAAAGTCTGACCTTAGTTGAACCTCCACCTAATCATAATGTAATTGGAACAAAATGGGTTTTCAAAAATAAGCAAAGTGAAGATGGGTTGGTAGTTCGCAATAAGGCTAGACTTGTAGCACAAGGGTATTCCTGTAGAGGGCTTAGACTTTGAGGAGACCTTCGCTCTGTAGCTAGATTGGAAGCCATTCGCATTTTGCTAGCATTTGTGGCATCCAAGGGCTTCAAGCTATTTCAAATGGATGTTAAAAGTGCTTTTCAATGGTTTCATAGAAGAAGAGGTCTATGTCAAGCAACCACCGGTTTTGAAAATCCTAAGTTCCCAAACCATGTTTTAAACTCTCCAAAGCCTTGTATGGATTGAAGCAAGCCCCTAGAGCTTGGTATGATAGGCTTAAGAGTTTCTTGCTCAAAAATGATTTTAAAATGGGAATAGTTGATAAAACTTTGTTCACTCACAAGCATGGCAATGACTTTTTGATGGTTGATTTATGTGGATGACATTATATTCGTGGTTCCTCTCATGTTTTGGTGTCCAGTTTTGATTCTATGAGCAGGAGTTCGAGATGAGCATGATGGGCTAATTGACCTTTTTCCTTGGTCTTCAAGTCAAGCAAGCGAAAGAAGGCACCTTCATTCATCAAAGTAAGTATACAAAGGACCTTCTTGGCCCGACATGGGAAGTAGTAGACCAATGTCTACTCCCATTGCCACGACCACCGTCTTTGGACCCAGATGAGGATGGAGAGCTGTGGACCGAAGAAGTACCGCACAGATGATCGGCTCCTCCTCTACCTCACAAAGATCGAGGCCGACATACAGTTTCTTTGTGTGTCTCAGGCGCCGATTTCGAGCTTCCTCGAGCTTCTCATCGTCAAGCAGTGCGTCGCATATTCAGGTACCTTCAGGACACTCTTGACTTTGGACTTTGGTATTCTTCTTCTTCTTCTCTCTCCATTCGCGCTTTTTCTGATGCTGATTTTACGGGGTGTAGAGTAGATAGGAAGAGTACTTCTGGCACTTGTCATTTCTTAGGCACATCTCTTATCTCTTGGTCATCTAGGAAACAGGTCTTACATTGCACGATCCTTCGCCGAGGCCGAGTATGTAGTCTATGACCCGATGAGTTGCTCTCGTGTTCTCTGGATCTTATCTACTCAAGGGACTATGGGTTGTCTTTGGGTAGTGTTCCTCTTTTACGTGACAACACTTCGCCATTAATATTGCCAAAACCCAATTGCAACATTCTAGGACTAAGCACATTGATGTTAGATATCATTTCCTTAGAGACCATGTTGAGAAGGGTGATGTTGTGCTTCACTTTATAGAGTCCGAGCAAAGAAGTTGCGGATATTTTCACTAAAGCTCTTGATTCTTCTCGTTTTGCTTCTTTGCGGGAGAGTTGGGGTTGTTAGTCCTCTTGGCCTGTTTTGAGGGGAGTTTGCTCTTTTGCATTCATTTGTATCATAATGCATTTTACAATTCAAAGAACTTGCATTGTAATATAACCTTGTGGAGCTTTGATTATTATCCTTGTATGACTTGATTTCATGTTTTATACCTGTCATGTCTTGTGCTAGTTTGCTAGACTTCCTTTATGGCTTTTTATGTATAGCCTAGCTTTTGCCATGCTAGCTTTATTATCTGTGAGAAAATTGAATCAAAACATGACTTGTTGGATCTTGTGACTAGTTTTGCTTTAGTGATCCTCTTATGATTCATGCCATGTCATATAGGCTTAATTGAGTCTTGAACTTATTCTCGAGTTTTAAACTGAGCTATGATAATTCTTAAGTCAAGCAAATGAAAAATGTGCTTTTACGTGCGAAAAAACCGATCTCACCAATTCTTTCTCATGAGACGACTTGCCATTGCACTAGGCATGAACTCGGGGAGTTTTGGATGACCTGACCACTCTCTTAAGCTTTTGTTGCTTGGGATGGTCGTAGTGAGGCTTGAGATCTAGCACAATGGTAAGAAAACAAATTGGAAATTGGTTGAAGCTTAGGAGGCGATTGTGGATGGCTCCTAGTCCAGACTTGCTTTACTAAGATAAAACCAATCATTTTCAAAGAAAGTGCTCAAAGTGCTAAATTCTAAGTGCTTGAACCATTTGATTCAAAACTGAACTCAAAATGCTCAAAATTAACTAAATTCTAGTTTCGGTCTCCATCTTGCTTATAGACATGGCTCGACTCATTTTTGGATACCTTTAGTTAAACTGTGATCTTGAGCAACCGGTCATGCCTTCAATTCATTTAATCTCGGATCATTGCTATTTTGGCCTTAGCTTTGCGGTACATGTTTTGCCATACTTGCTTATAGCTTCTTCACATAATATGGCTTGGTGTAATACTTGTACAGTCTTCATGGATAATCTTCATGGCTCCTTTTGCTTTAATTACAAACAAACAAACAAAAAATTAAAAAAAATGAAAAATTATAAAAATTACAGCCATTCCATTACTTTCATGCTCTATCTTCTTCCATGCACCTTGATGAATTCATTGTCAAAGGGGGAGAAAGATTGGTAAAAATGTTGTTTTAGAGCTTTTTGGAGTCATAGGGTTTTTATTGATCATAGTGAGTGGGATCATTTCTATTGCATTCTTTTGTTCTTATTTGCCTTTTCTGAAGTTGATTTGCAATTCTTGAAGACTCACAATGATCAAAGGTCATTTCGAACAATTGTTCTTTCATATGGACCTTAAGTGAGATTTTGACCCGTTTCTGGAAAATGAAGCTTTCTTGC
The DNA here is from genome assembly GCA_036346405.1 of Phyllostachys edulis. NCBI lineage: Eukaryota > Viridiplantae > Streptophyta > Magnoliopsida > Poales > Poaceae > Phyllostachys > Phyllostachys edulis. The sequence goes on from CM070556.1 coordinate 47,935,883, forward strand.
CTTCTTTTGCCGTATCTCACTTGCTGATACTATTCTGGAGCTAGCTTGGTCATTTCCTTTGCTTTTTCTTGCATTTGGACCAAGTTGTGCCTTTGAACGAAAACGTCGAGTTTTTACTTTTTCAAACCTCAAATTTTGCATTTGTGGGAATTTGCCAATGTGTTCATCAAGGGGGAGATTGTGGATATCATGGGGATATGCTCACGATCTTTATGTGATGGTACAATTGGCAATAGCTCTTTGGGTTTGTCGAAACGATCGTTTTGGTTTTGTTGAAATCTGCTTTTAGCAAGTGTCGGGATAATCGGTAGTACCGTGTAATCTGTAGTACTACATGATCTTGATAGTACCGCTTGTGTTTGACGATAGTACCGCATTGGTCATATTACCGCAAACAAAGCGGTATGGTTTTTCCGAATCGGGTGTAATTTGTGTTTTGATTTCTCGATGAGCGTAGTACCGTGCTATGGTTGCTTGTAGTACCGCATGATGGCTGAACAGCGTGTGGCGGTATGGTTTTTCCGAACAAGTGTTTTTGGAAGTTTTGGATTTCCTTGAGGAGCGCGACCACGATTATGAAGTCTTGATACTAGATGATCAAGATAATCTGAGTACCGCCATAACATGACTAATAGTACCGATTTGGTTTCTGAGTTTCGTTTAGCTTGGAGATTTGTTTTTGGGTTATGTCATTTCCATGTTTGTTAATGCATATATGTTGCACATTGCATGTTTTGAGCTAACGTGGGTCAAGTTGTGAAGAACTTGTTCCCGGAGATTTATTTCTTGGTCTATTGTTTGTCGGTGGCTTGCAGGTCAATGACGGTCAACGGCGAGGAGGATCGGGACTAAGCTAGGAGAGCTGAGGTCCAGAACGATCATGGATGCCGGGTGAGGTCAGGTGACTCAAGCATGGCATAGAATGGACGAGGTGGATCGAACCGGCAGTTCGATGTAGCTGGTTGGATCAAGCGGCGCGGGGGTCGGTGCAAGTGCCTTGGAGGTTCCGATGGGATTCGGACGGGAGAGACTTGCCGACATGATGAGAGCCGTTGATCAACCTACACGTGGCGGAGCAGGCGATTGCTTCGACAGGATTGGACTCGGTCCATGGAGAAGGATCGAGAAGGGGTATTTTGGTAATTTCACCAAATACCACCTTGGTGACCTAATACCAACCCACGGCGCAAGACGGTGCGGCCAAGAAGTGGTTTAGGTCAAGAAAAGTGAAGACGGCGCTTTAAAATGCGTGCGTGTGTGTCCGCTTGTTATTGGGCCTAACGGGAGCCCATTAGGGTTAAGTCTTCTAGAAGCTCTAGGCCTCATATAAATAGAGAGGTGCTTGTTCACAGCAGACCTAAGGCACTTCATTTGAAAACCCTAGTTTGGTTTTTAGGGTTTAGGGAAGAAAAGAGAGGCATAGGCTCTAGAGAGATGGATTGATGTGTATGCTCTTGGATGGAGCTCTTGTCCTCTGAGGGAGTGGTCAGAATCAAAGAACATCATGAATCAATCTATGGATGTTCCTCCAAAGATGAGCTCCCTCTTGTGTTCTTCCTTCTCTTTTGATGATTTTGGGTGCTTCCTTGATCCATTGGTTTTGGTTGTTCTTGTGCACTCTTACTCCTTGCTTTGTGACATGTGGGAACGTATCTAAGGTCACCTAGATCATCATTCTCCCACGAGCAAGAGTTGGATCAAGTTTTTCGTTTTGCTCGGTTCTTTGCCCTTCTTAGGTAAAACTGAAAAAGATCGAAACTTTGACGAGATCTGGACGATCGCCACTTGGAATAGGTTCCTAATACCCATAGGAAGGTGTGTTCCAAATTTGGTGGAGTTTGGCCTTACGGTTTAAAAGTTACGCCGATTTTCGATTTTGTTTTCAGTCGTTTACATTCATCGTCAGACAATCGGTAGTACCGCACTTTTGCTCGAGGTAGTACTGCGATGCGATAGTATCAAGACATTTGCTCATGATAGTACATGATGCTTAGTATAAGACTTACAACAAATGATAGTACCTTTGTCCCCGATTTTTGAGATTTCTTCAGGAGTTTGTCGCTATGCTTTGAGGGTTTAGGAGTGGATTCATTCAAGTCTTCCACTGTGCTTAAGCATTCATCTTCATAGCTCTCATAGCTATTGGAGTGATTTGCGATTTGAGAATTGAATCCATTATCTTTGCAAAAATAAATTGGTGCTCCTATTCACCCCCCCTCTAGTCGCCTTTCCGGTCCTACAGTCGAAAATCACAGACGGTTTGTAGATCAAACTGTCTGTGATTTTTGACTATCACAGACGGTTTCATCTACAAACCGTCTGTGATAGTGAACTATCACAAACGGTTTTGAGTTAATAACCGTTTGTGATATTATGTATTACAGACGGTTCGAAAACCTTCTGTGATGACCTATGTCATTACTGACCCATAAACTCAAACGGCTCACGAAACCGTCTGTGATGACGTTTTTGAACTGTCTGTGAAGGCCTTTTCTGTAGTAGTGTAGATTCTTCACAACGTTCGGAATACAGTAGTTATTAATTTAGTAGTTTTTTAGCTAGCCACTGATTAGGTAGCATAATTAGAAAAGTGTTATGAATAAATATTGCAGATTGTTTAGGAATTATGGTACATGTCACGAATATATTTAGCACCATTGTTGGCTATGTTCGTAGGAACAATATTTAAACACGTTCGTTGATGGTTATGGCATTTTTGGGCACGCGTGATTTGAAAGATAGTCGACAATAATTTACTAGTATGTTAACTATAATTATGCATAGATTAGTTAATGTAATTAGGTCTGGATTACCAAAGTTTAGTTGCTTTGGTGATGTAGGAAAACATAGATTAAGTAGTGCAATCTATTTAGGTGATTGTGTACGAATAAGATGTTTTGCTAGTAGTTTTTTAATTAGCCACGGTAACAGCCCTAATTTGAGTTCTCTATTTAAAAGTGCGTGAAAACATTTTGGCATGGATTTTGAACTTTTCTTGCTTTTCTTAATTGTTTAAAAGTTTTTCTTAAAAGCTGCAGCAACAAAATAATTTTTAAGAAAAACAGAAAGCTGATAAATTCTTCGGGTTAATTTTAGGAAGCCTCCCCCCAAAAACTTTCATATTTTTTGGAGCTCATTTACTGTATTTAAAAATTCCGAAACCTAATTCAATTTATCGCCCTCCTCTTGGGCCGAAAGCCTGGCCCGGCACAACTCCCACTCCACCACCTCGGCCCACGCCAGCCCGCCTTGCTCCCCTGTTCCCCCCTCTCGCTGACGTGTTGGTCCCACCTGCCAGCACCTTTCATCCACCTCGCATCCGCCCCCCGCTCGCGAGCTCACCGCGCCAGCTCCACCCCTACCCCCAAATTACGACTGCCACCCCAAATTGCTATAAAACTGGCATTGTACGCATTTATTAACAAGCTCTTTAGCATCATGGAGGGCTGTTGGCCAGTAGAAACCTTGGCGAAAGGATTTTTTTGACTAGCGTTCTGTAAGAAGCATGTGTTCCACGTATGCCTCCGTGTATTTTTGAAGGAAATTAAATTCTTCTTTCTGCAATATGCATCGCATAAGAACCCCTTGAGTACCTCGCTTGTAGAGGATTCCTTGGACCAAAGTATACATTTTGACCTTACAGGATAAGCGGTCAGCCTCAAGATCATCATTGGGTATTGTGCCCTTCTGAAGATACTCGTAGATGGAACTCATCCAGGTATCCTCGTATTCTAAGGAGGCTATCTCAATTTCTCTGATATTTCGACCAGGGACTGCTTTTGGAGTTGTTCTAAGAAGACTCCTTGCGATACTTTTGATTACCCAAGTGAGTCAAGGTTGAGTCCTAGAATCATGGATTTTGGGACTTGCTGTGCTAGATCGGACGGCCTCAAATGGGCTTGAACATTTGGACGGGGGACCCCCGCCATGCTCTGTCCTCGACGTTGCACAATCCTGACCCTGGTCGAATGAACCTTTGCCCTTTGAGGAGTCTGGTTCCTCATCTGGGCGTAATGTAGTGGGGGAGAAAGATCTCTCATCAACCTTGTCTGCGACATGGTTCCTGGATCTGGTGAAAGATCCTTGGAAGCGGTGTTGCCATCGGACAAAATGATGATCTGCTCGTATTCGTAGCAGACATCCATGTCTAATTCTGCGTAGTCTGCCAAATCGAATCAATTCTTCTCATTCCACTCTCCTGCCATGAAAGCAACAGAGTTGAAAAATGAAGATAATTTGTTGAAAAGGAAAAACTGGAAGATTCCCGTGGACGGCGCCAACTGTCGATGGTTTAGCATCGATCTTACGAATGAATACTGGGGACTTTCCTTGAGTTAGATCACACAGAAAAAGACATAGAGATTTTATACAATTTCAGGCCTTCTTTTAAGGGAATAATAACCCTACTTCTGTGTTGTTGTATTGACTATGCTTTACAACAGGGGAGAAATAACTAGAACTAGGGCTTAATGACTTCTATTTGTTGATCATGTCTTTGTTGTTCTTGCTTGTGCTTGTACCTCTTTCTCCTCTGTCCACCGGCTTTACTCCTTATATAGCGCGTGAAGGGATGACAGTTGTCCCATACCAAAAGACGTCTCAACGTATGCCGAAATGCGCACATTATATGACGATTATTGTCAGAGACTAACCCTCTCACGTCGCCTTGTAGTTATGTCAAAGACAGAGGCTTAATAAGTGCAGTTATCCCAGATAATAACAGCACATATTAACTACCGTGTGTATTAAACACAGCGCATAAGTGTCTCTGGTCGATTGGGCCCATATGTTAATAGGCTTTGTTGACTATATGGTGGTTGTAGTTGACCTGATCGTAGTAAGGCTTTCGATCATGAAGTGGTCGAATGAAATTTTACGATTGCTAGGTAGTTGTAGTAAGGCTTACGATCATGAAGTACTTGTAAGAAATCTTACGACCGCTAGGCTATCGTAGAAGCACTTATAACCACGCAAGGTGGTCGTAAAATGGTTTACGACCACTTGACTAAGATTCTCCCTTATTAATGATAAGAGGTATCTTTACGAATAATATAAAGATATTGCTACCTATAATAATAATTAAAGATAAACAATTTAATTAATTGATGATTATTATTTCCTCGTCAAGATAAATAGTGGCATTATATTCTTGTCTTAAATAAGGATCTGATGGCCCAAAAGGTTCAAGATGATTGTTAGAGAACGACAATCTCTTGTACTTTTCTCAGGTTGTGTATGAAAAATTTAAAATTGCTAATTTGTGGTTACCAGCACAAACCGGATTGTGCGGACGCCCACTCGGCTAGGCTTCTCCCTTATTAATGATAAGGGGTATTTTTACGAATAATATGAAGATATTGCTATCTATAATAATAATTACAGATAAATAATTTAATTAATTGATGATTATTATATCCTCATCTAGATAAATAGTAGCATTATATTCTTGTATTAAATAAGGATCCAATGGCCCAAAGGGTTCAAGGCAATTGTTAGAGAATGAGGTTGTGTATAAAAAATTCAAAATTGCTAATTTGTGGTTACCCGCACGGACCGAATTGTGCGGATGCCCTCCCGTGCGCTTGCGACACGTGGAGCGATCGAGCACTTTCGTAGCGACGCGTGGCAAAACGTGGGAGGCTCCTTCCCATCGCCTAGAAATTTGGGCATTGGGCGTCTTGCGTCTTGCGGCCCTACTTAGGCCCACTATGCTTCAGCAGCGTCGTCTTTGTCTTGGCTTGGCCCGGCACCCGTCGTCTTGCGTCTTGCGTCTTGCGTCTTGCCGCCCACCTCGCCAAAGCCAGCCCACCATGGCCCAAAGCCCGTCGTCTTGGGGGTCGTCTTGATGTCACCCCAAGCCCAAATTTCAAAATAACTATAGACACGGAGGTCATGATGGCGTGACAACCGCCATCTTCATTCCTCTCGGCAGAGGAGAGCCGAGAGGGAGGAAGGCGGCGTGGGGAGGAGAGCCGAGAGGGAGGAAGCAAAGGCTTGGGGAGGAGGAACCGAGGTGGAGGCTAGAGGTGGTGTGTGGGATTGGGGATATGGAATAGCCGGGATGGGGGTTAGGGTTGGGCCAGGCCGTGGGGGGAAGAACGGGATTGGGCCAGGCTACCAGGCTGGGGAGGGATAGGATTGGGCCAGGCCGGGGAAGGGATTGGAGGATTGGGCTTTTTTCGTGCCATGCCGTCCAACGGGCTGTATTCTCAAGCCCAGCCCGGCCCGGCGTTCGTGTCGTGCCGATCCGGCCCGGACGCGTGCCGTGTCGTGCCGTGTTTAGACCGTGCCGTGCTGACCGGGCTTCGGGCCAGCCCAGAAAAGCCCGGCCCAAGTCCCAGCTCTACTACTGCCTACTGCCTACTTCCTTCCTTCCCTTATCCTTTCGTTCTTGCTCACCAGAGCAGAGCAAGCCAGTGAGAGAGAGATCGCGATCCCGGGGTGCTCAGTGAGAGAGAGAGAGAGAGAGAGAGAGTCCCGAAGCCTGCACTGCCATTCGGGGAGGCACACACTGACAATCGGGGAGCCCACGCTGCCGTCGAGGGTGCCGCACGCGCGACCACGACGCTGACATCCTGGATTTTTCTGACTTGACTTTTTTTCATTTTTAATCGATTTGATTGTTCTTGAAACTAACTTGAAATCCTTTCTAATTCTAATCTAGTTGAAATTTTCTAGAGCCGAGTTGAAATTCCTTTGGATTCGAGTTGATTTTTTTTCGGAATCAAGTTGAAAAATCCCCGGTTGAAATTTCCCCGATTTCAAATTTCCCCAGTTGAAATTTCATGATTTGAAACTTTTTCCGAATTGAAATTTTCCCAAATTGAAAATTTTTCGATTTGAAATTTCCCTAATTGAATGTTCCCCAATTGAAATTTCTCCATTTGAATTTTTCCCTGTATTGAAATTTTCTATTTGAAATCTCGTAAATCGTGTTGAAATTTTTGATTTTTTTTTGTGTTGGCCAGGAATGGAGAAGGGTGGCGGACGGGTGCAATGGGGAGGAGGAGGGGCCATGCGTCGGCAGGGTTGAGGCGCCATTGATTTGCCACGTGGTGGAACAGGGACGACGGTGCGGAGTGGGGACGATAGCCGTGACTTCAATCTGTTGTGACCGATTGTAGGATTGCTCCTCTAAAGAATACTAGAAGACACTGCGCGCTACGCCGCGCCGTAGATTTCAATGATGTTGCAGTGTAGACACTTATCTGAATTGTACATAACAAATGCGTTTGGCGATTCTTTTTTTTTTGTATAGACCGGTATGAATCCATTTTTTAAGTTAACCAGTTGCTTAGCATCGATTCCCTTTTTTCACTGTCTGTATACAATATTATGGTTATAAGATGTATAGACAATACTTTGTCTTATACAATCTTATTAGTCTACACGTTTAGAATGATGTATAGACTAATAATATTGTATAAGAAATTGACCAAGCATAAAAGATACCACCAGTTATATACTATACATAACAATAGGTATGTAAATTGTTTGTACACAATAATGAATTTCAGATCGTAAGAAGAAAGGTACAGAAGGAAATAGGTAAATCGATAATTAAAGGTTGATCTCCACAAGGAAAAAAAAAGGAGAATTAAACAAAATCCCAGGTGAGCTTGGTGCTGTGGGCCAACAGGAATAAAGGTGGTTCAAAGTGAATTTGGTGCTATGTATATAGAGCTATTAAGAAATTAAGAAACCTAAGTTTTGTTAGTAGCTGAAACAAACAACTGTTCAGAGGCAAAGGAGGAAATTGTTTGGCACAAGAAAAATACAGATTAATTCTGGCATACTCACTACCAGGAAGTTTGATCAGATAGACATCAGTCCATTTAACCCATTCAGAAATTACAAAATGTAAAATCAAAATCGTGAAGACTACACAGAATTGGAGGCCAAACTATTGCAAAGGAGAAAATTCCAATTAAAGGTAGCATGGTATCAATTGTAATATCTCTCTCTTTCAATGACACCTAGTCTATCAGGTTTTCATTTTGGTAGGCAATGTGTATCCTCTGCCTATTTTCGTGAGCTACTTGTATTCCTGTAGTATACAACCAAAAGGGCACATATTAGCATGGTACTTGCAAGGAGATTAAAGAAGTGTACTTAGTTGTTTGGAACCTGTTGTTTGGAACCTAGAACGAATTCCAATAGAAGGCATATTTGTGTGAAGACACACCAAAAAGCATCTCAAACACAAGGAAATCATACCTATCCTAAAATTCGCATTAATCCAAGTCAACTTCCAAAACAAAAGATGAATATGAACCTTAGAAAGAGTAAACCCGAATCAATGCATAAAACATACAATATAATGGTAAAGGTGCACATCTTAGAAAAAAAATACATAGCAACATTTGCCATCCGCACTGCTTTCTTATCTCATATCAAATTATTCAACAATGAATATGGCTCCCAGTAGGGGTTTGATCTATAATTTATGTAAAACAAATGCATGCATAATAGAGACCAAATAGGAAAAAGAAGAACCGTAGGACGTCACAACTCACAAGTCACAACCCTGATGGAAAGTTAAAACATCCTAGAATTTTGGAAGCCCCTCTTGTGCCACTAAGGCCTGCTCCTTCAACACTTGGACATGTGGAAAAAACACCACAAATTGCCAATTTCATGACTTTGTTCCAGACGCACTTGTCATCTCCGCCTATAGCAATGGCTGGGAAAGCGCTAGCCCTTCAATTTTATTTATAAGCAAATACCAATATGGAGGAAGTATGGTATTTATCTGAATATAGTTAAACAAGATCTAACATAGAAGAGGTGGCAGGTAATACTAACCATCTATGAGCTTTCCTAAAAATAGGATGTGGAATGTTCAATCATGTAGCCTGGAACTCTCTGAACAATTCCCTTGCTACCTTAGCAAGGGAATCCACAGAAGGTTTCCGGGAACTGATATTGTTTATTACCTTAGAAGCATACTCAGCTGTTGAATGCAACACACAAGGTTGACTGAATACAAAGAAATACATTTAATGCAATCAGATTGTATCATACCAAAAGAATCGTAATTGGGGACAAAGAAGTGTATACCTGTTAGGAGGTATATGAGCATGTCCTGGCTTACTACAATCACAAAAGGGCCAACTTGGAGAAACAGAATTATCGAAAAAGAACCTTGAAAAGGCGCCTCATGAGGTAGAGGAATAAACTGATGAGTAAAAATTGCTAAAAATATAATGAACTACGGAACAGTTTCAGTAACCACCAAACATAACTTTTTAGGTCGATAGTTTGTACAGGTACTAAGAGAAATTGAAGATTCCTGTAATGTTATACTATTTTGGCATAAGCATTACCTATAAGGCTCTACCGTGATGTCATCCTAAACTTGTTAAGTGGAATATCAGTAAGGGGAAGTGGAGAACACTGATGCTTTAGAGCTATATAAAATGAATACCATTGGAGATTGTTCATACCATGGACAAAGGCTCTGAGAATGTCTAACATTAGAGCAAAACAGGGGCGAACTGCGACATCTTGAACCTTTGTTGACAATTGTGAAAACAATGACAAATCTGACAGGAAAAATAGAACATTGACTTCTTAATAAAAAGAATGAATAGACAGAAAACAAACCAGCATTCTTTTTTTTTTTGGCAGCGGCAATGCGTATTATGAAGACAATGGAATAGCACCAAGCAAGAGGCGGTGGCTTTCCAGTTAGCCTAGAAAATCTCGGTAATGGAATTGAAACATGTACCTCAGTTCTGGTGCTTGGAACCTTGCAGAAACGAAGGGTGATGACATATACACTGGGAGGCAGTTGGAAGCAGAAACAAATCCTTTCCCTAATCTGACGGTGCGAGGAGACAGCGCTAGCTAACGACTGTGAGCACTGACCGTAGACGTCGGAGGCAAGGATGATGGCGCAGGTGGCGCGGCGGGGCCTGGTGACGTTATCCCTCCCAATTGCTGAAAGATCATCAAGACAACACTCACCTGTGCATATAAGATCCATAAATCATGTATGGCCAATATTTATGAAACTTTTGATCAAATCCCAAATTCAGCCAAAAAAAAGCAATATATTTTTACATGAAGTAGTAAAAGTGATTTCTTACAATGGGTGCATATATATTTTCACTCAGAAACAAGTCCTCAACACTGGCCTCTGGGAAGGTACGGACTGATGAAATATACTCCTGACTCCTGAGTAAAACGATCATTCTTAGCATAGTCTTGTTTACATTAAAATGTAATATATGTTAGCTATTACAATAGAAGCAAACTTGAATCTTAACGGCCTCTTCATATATGTCTGCATGATTGCATCCTCTCCTCGCAGCTTTTGCAATGAGGTGTGAAATTCTTTTTCACTTGCACCATTAGCCTACAACTAAAACGCACAGTGACATTCAATACCAAAAAGCGTATGATAGCATAACAGGACATTGTGAAAGAAAATTGAAATTGAAATTAATTGACCTTGTCGTTCTCCCTTCCCATAAGAGACCCCAAGTCTCCAGAAAGAATCTTCAACCCAATATACGCCCAAGAACGCATTCAATGGAAGTGACTGGGCAGTTCAATAGATGCTTTTGACCGCTATGTCCACAATGTAGCTAATACCCTGCACATGTTTGCATATTTGATTTTAGAAATGATATTTTGTAGACTGGAACATTTGTAATGACGCCTGGATGGGAAAGATGGTGAGACACCATTAGATCCAGCAGTTTGGTTGAGTAGAATAAACCTGAAGGAGAATAAGGTCTCATATTACGCAAGATTTTAAAGGACATAACTACTGAGACCAACCTTAAACCCAAAATTCTTAAGAGAACGTAAGAGCTATGAATATCCAATCTTGCAAATCGCAGAGCAACTGTAACAAAAATGTCTTCAAGCGTCGACAACATGATGTGCAAAGCATCACGCGTATGCCCAGAATACTACCGAATGATTACCTCGTAAATCATAAAAAGCTTGAATCAGGAAATCTTTACTGACAATAGAATCATGCGCATTGAGAGCATATAATTCAGCAATAGTGGTTTTCGTAGGTATTTGCTGTTTTGGCCTCGGGACCAATCCATGTAATCTTGTGAGGCATGGCAGAAAAACTAACAATAACATGCAAGCAAATATGATATACATAGCCTTTTTTTCCCGTTGATATGCATCAATAAATAGTAGTATATGAGGAAACCTATGATTGGTGATACCATTGGCAAATTGTGCTTCCTTGAAGAGATAATTTTCCTAATAATCAAAGACCGAAGATGGTATGAGGCAAAATGGTAGTATGCATAACCATATTTAGTTGGAAACACTATGGTCGAGGAAAGAGGGGGGGGAAACCAGTGGGGGAAGTGGCAAGCGGTGGAGAAGAGTCGTGGGGGGAGCCGATGTCGTTGGCGCGATGTTGAGAGGAGGGAGGATGATGGGTGGCGCAGGTGAAGGGGACGGCATGCGCATGGGCGCGGACAAAAGGGAGGAGGGCGTGGCGGAGTTAGGCGGCGAGGACTACAGATCCGAAGGGAGGAGGCGAGGCGAGCGGCGTAGGGGAGGAGGGCGGTGGTTGCGGCGCATGTGAAGGGCAAGAGAGGGGAGGAACTCAACGTGTGGGCGACAGCAAAGGGCGGCGGGGAGGACCAGGTAGGGAGCAGTGTCACAGGCGTGCTCTAAGGAGAGGAAACGGCGCGGCAAGAGGTGAGGGGGGGGTGGACAAAGACACGGCAGGGCGCCGCGAAGATTTAATGGCGACGGCGAGGGAGCCGAGGGCGAGGAAGCGCTTGATCTGGGGTGAAGGTGGGAGGCGGCGGTGGAGGAGGTGTTGTTGGAAGAACGGCGGATCTGAAGGCGAGGCGTCGAAGAAGGGCGAAGGTGGGAGCAGCGGATCAAGGCGAGGAAGCCTCAGATCTGAGGCGAAGGTGGGAAGCAGCATGGAGGAGGTGTTCTTTGGGCGTGAGGAAGAACGGTGGCGGATCTGAAGGCGGGGACATATCAGAGAAGGGGGCGAAGGTGGGAAGCGGCGGTGGAGGAGGCGGTGCGAGAGCGATGAAGCAGACGGGGGAGGCTTCGGGAGGCTTCTACACTACGCCAGAGACGCGAGACGCACGAGCGAAGCGATGTGGCCCACGTGTGACCGCTGCTTCCCACCAAGCGCGGGACCTTGATCGGACAGCACGGAGGTGATCTCAGCGCGATCCAACGGTGGCCCTTTTCTTGATGACGTGGAGGGGCTGAGAGACCGGCTATGAACTGCGCTTTAATAAGAGGTTATATTCTTTATATCGGCTTTGTCAAATCTTATTATTCTATCCTGATTGTTCCATCATTGTTATTTCGGTTCTCACTTCGTATTTTATACCGTACACACTTACGCAGTTATCTCACAATATCAGATTCAATTTGGGGCTGCTGCGCCTAAAAAAATATCAAAGTATAATATTATATTCATTACCACTGTGAATACTCCGATAAAGAAAAAAGAGCTCAGATCAAGAACTAGCTCCCCAACCGTTAATCTGGGGGAATACATATATAGTAGCACACTAACATCCATAGTTTCATGATATACACGCAAAAATAGATGGCACATCACATGTTTGATAAGAGATTAAGAGGAGTAAGCTTGAGATATTAGGACTAACCAGATCATCAATAAAACAGAATTCATTTCCCTTGCATCAACTGTTCTTCATCCTCCTGTCTTCGTCATTTTTATATATTTTTTGGTAGTGGATTCTTCTTCATTGGACTCTTACCTTAATTCCTAGGCTCTCTTCTCCCCTGTAGAACAGGTGAGGCTTCACATTGGCGCAAGTGTACCGGCCCGCGCATTTAGTCGATCTACCGGTCTGCAGGTCGCTGTTCTTGACGTACAGTAGCACTTGAAGAGGATGTTGTAGGCGTATTGGGTTGGCTTTGGAATGAAGGAAGGTGGGTACTTCAAAACCCGTCGCCACAGTCGATCAGTGCGTGCAATCAGTGGCCATCCTCCCAGTCCCGGATGAGATGATACAGTGAACTGAAAGCGTTTCGTCATCTCCCGCGCGACGAAGTTGAAATCTTCCGCGTAATCTGACACAACGAGCCCGAGAACAACATGATCTCAAGTGAGCTGCCTAGGCTGGAATTCGATGTATCATGCAAAGCTGCAAACGAACAACCTGGCAGTAGATTTGACGCGTCTCTAGTCAAGCATTGGATGTAAATCGGATCAAATGAAAACCAACGATTGGTACATGTGACGGTTTTCAGACTTTCAGAAGCTCAAGGAATGGCCGGAAGCTCCCGGCCGGAACGGTAAACAGTACATAACCACTACAATTTTAGTAACAAAATTAAAATTAGACCTAAGAACAGGCTGGCGTAGAGCCCAACCACACGCTGGGATATCACCGGATCCGATTATTCTCGTTCTGAGATCATCATCTTCCACAAGTAATTCATCTGTGTGTTCCTGCATACAGTGACGGGGAGGGGGAGACCAGTAAGAGCCACGGCTTCTCTCGACCTGCCAAGATTTTTTTTAACCCCTCGATTTTCTGTACTAAAATAATTTGTAAGATGTGTATGACATTCTCCAAGGATTAGCATATATATCTTGTGTTTATATATGCTTATTCACATTGGATCCACTAACTTTTTTATGAGAGAACTTTTGACTGTGTCCCATATGTCATCCTATGTCTTGCTAACTTAGACAAGCCTCTTCTCTCCTTCCAATTGTCCTAATCCTTTTTACTCTCTTCTTTGGCGCATATCAAAAACCGGTACAAAGTTCTATTACTATGAATTTCCTAAATTACAAGTTCATTCTATTTTTTGACTCGTCTGGTCTCTTTTGTCAGTTCTATTTATTTTTACTTCTTAATTCCCCAAATAGGATGTTGTCACAACTCTTTTCTGCCAACCAGATTACTGCTTTAGCTAAGGTAAGTAATACCGATCTAACATTATGTTAGTTCATTTATCTTGTATTTGTCTATATTTTATGTTTGTGCATCATGCAATTGTAAATTGTAATGTTATCGACGCTTAATACACGCCTAACGGACAAATATTTTGTCATGGTTACATTGGATCTGTATGTTTTTTTTGTATAGTACTAGAAGATCGTCTTGTTCATTTGGCTCCCCTATATCTATTTTCTGGCTCCGCCACTACTGCATATATACATTAAGACAGAAGTTGAGGTACATGGCTGAACACGGTAGAGCACACGATAAACAATTAGTCTGAAGTCTGCAGCTAGAGACACATGCACTGAAACAAGATACCGTGCGATGAACCGAATTACAATGAACAGTAAGAATGGGAAAGGAGGGCCCATTCAAGAACCGAATTTGAGCACATTAAGTTGCTGAACAGGAAAGCAGCTTGGCTGGTGGAAACATTGGAATAGAAATGCTTATTTCAGTAGTAAATAAAAAATGCTGTTAAGTCGAAGTTTGGAGTTGGAATAGATAGAGAATTCTTGGAAGGATTAAGGTTACAGCCTATAAGCTCATCTATTCAAACTCTCTTTTGATCTTTCAGTGATAAATAAAAAATGCAGTCAAGTCGAAGTTTGGAATTGGAATAGATAAGATAATTACTGGAAGGATTAATGTTACAGCCTATAAGCTCATCAATTCAAACTTCTTTTTCAAGAATATCTAGGAGATTTACGCATCATATCATTAAAGGAAGGAGAAAATTCCAACAACCCCATACTCCAGCTATTCAGACAACCAAAACCGAAACGGAAAATTACGCGATACTAAAAAACAACCTGCAACAACTGAAGTGCAAACCAGATCCAAACCGTAAAGGCCTAAACTACCAGCACCAGCCATGATCCACTCCCGTCCTTTCCTCTCTGATACTGTCAACAAGATCTAGAGCTGTCCTTTGCTTGCTGTCGAAAACCACAGTATTTTTCTTTCGACAGCCGCTAGAAAATCAACAACACCAAGGTGTCGAAACCTTTCCTCTGCTGATGATGCAGGTGTTAGGAATAGCAACTTGTATTCATCATGAGGCTAATGGACCAATATATATACACAAAGTACAGAAGGTGAATATACAAATAACCCCTTATAACAATGAAAAATAACACACTATACATATATCTCTAACACCCCCCTCAAACTCATAGTGGATCAATAATACAGAGTTTGGAGAGATAGTAGCCGTGCTGTGCTCGAGTCTGAGCCTTCGTAAAGAAATCCGCTATCTGAAACTCTGAAGGCACATACTGAAGAGCAATCACCTGATCATACACACAAGACCTCATGAAGGAAGCATCAACACCAATATGTTTGGTGAGCTCATGCTTCACAGGGTCACGGGCAATACTGATAGCACCTGTACTGTCTGACAAGAGAGGAGTCGATGTAATGACAGAAACACCAAAATCCTCAAGTAACCACCGTAGCCAAGTAATCTCTGCTGTCAAGAGAGCCATAGCTCGCAACTCAGCCTCTGCACTCGAACGGGACACTGCAGTCTGTTTCTTCGTCTTCCAGGCAATAAGAGAACCACCAAGAAAAACACAGTAAGCAGAGATAGATCGGTGATTAGAGAGATCGCTGGCCCAAGTAGCATCCGAATAAGTCTGAAGCTGTAACGAGCTAGAGCGTGGAAAGAAGAGACGGCGAGAGATAGTCCCACGAAGGTATCGCGGAACTCGAAGAAGATGGCTGTAGTGAACCTGAGTGGGAGCAGAGACGAACTGACTCAGAATGTGGACTGGATAAGTGATATCCGAACAAGTAACAGTAAGGTAGACAAGACTCCCAGCAAGATGACGATAGCGAGTCGGATCAGAAAGAGGCTCGCCATCAGAGGGTCGGAGGTGAACATTGAGCTCCATAGGAGTCTCAACAATACGCTGATCAGTGAGAAATGCGCGATCAAGAGGATCCTGAATATACTTCTCTTGGGACATAAAGAAACCATCTGGAATGGAAGTAACCTCAATCCCAAGGAAGTAATGAAGAGGACCAAGATCCGACATAAGGAACTGCTCACTAAGACGAGCCTTGATAAAGGCAATGTACTCAGAATCATCTCCGGTAATGATCATATCATCAACATACAGAAGAAGAAGAGTCCGACCACGAGGTGTGGATAAAGAGCGCAGGATCATGATCACTAGCTGAAAAGTCAGCAACAGTGACCACAGAGAAAAAACGCTTAAACCAAGCACAAGGATCTTGACCACCAGTCTGAAATTGTAACGGAAAAGGCTAAGCAGTGTAAACCATACCAGGCGTGACGTGAACCCGTGACAGACTAAGAGAAGACGATTGACCACTTCAGGTTCTTGTAGGCATAGGCTAAGCAGCCCAAACCATACAATCCTATGCTGCTTGAAGGCACATATCATTCTTAATTCAAAGTTGCAAAGCATAAAAGCTTCACTACAACTTTAAAACTAAAGTATTCCCGCACCTGGCCTCTGTTTTAGATGAAATTTTGCAAATTAATAACGTAGTGAGGGCATCTAGAGCTCGTATGCGAATCTTTTCAGACAAGAAGCTCGGCTTTTATTAATCATGAGCAGAGTTACAATCCGGAAGTAGACAAATAGCAAGAAAATATGGTGCTTGGTTAAGCCCGTTGTCTACTCTGATCAGCTTACTTCGTACATAAGTGAGAAGCTAAGTTTGCCGCCCTACGAAGCAAATCCGTGATGATGTGAATTACACTTGGCTTCATGCGAATCATTCACTAGAGCATAACCACTTGGCTTCATTTACTCTTCCATTAGCTACAATTTAGAGGCATTGTCAATATAGCTCATCCCTGAATAATCCTGATCTAATTTAAGATACATACATGCCAAAACAAACTAATGTTAGAGAAGACATGTCAAACGGCCAAACCAAATGGGTTTTCACCTCGTAGAGAGCATCTCTGAAACATGCTTGCTACCCATCTGCATCTCTCTACAAGGCAGACATGGCGGGCGGCGATGAGCGCGTCTCGCAACGGTGGATCGACGACAGCAGCAGTAAGCCCCCACAACGAGCAGAGATTGATGGCAGGCTCGATCTGGGTAGAAACCACGAGCGGACAAGCCACATCGGCGAGCTCGTAGATTGCAAGCTGTGTTCACGAGACCAAAGCACAATCACGCGGCCAACAATCGCAGCAAGGAATAAGAACCAATTCGGGCGGCTATGGCGAGCTCCATCGTCCAATGAACCAAATATGGGAAGAGTGGTAGCTGGGTTTCCATATCCCATTCAAACGGCACCTACAAGTAATTAACATCAACAAGCTAAAGCACTTCAAATATCTGATTGTGGTCAGTAGTCAGTACAGCTAATTTTTTCCCCTCGAGAATATCCTATAGTATAGTGTTGGTTCCTTTCGTTTTAAACATATCGTAGGGTTCTTGATAAACATGCATATCCAGATCAGGATAACTCAAAAGAACTCTAGCAGGAGTCTCGGTTGTGCAAACAATATAATACTTAATTGAACACATACAAGCACAGTATCATGAATAAGATTAATTCCAATATTCTATTGGCAATCAACATCGAACAGCTGTCATGGATCCTAAAACAGTCTTGGACACAGCAATGCACAAAACCATGACCTGCAAAATCTATACTTGCTAGAATCTCTAGAAAGAACGAAATTAAGCGCACCTTGAATTTTGCCTCAAGTAGTGAATGCGATCGAACTTGCTGATTGTGCATGTATTCAACTCTTTTTTCTGCTTTCCCGTCTTAATGAATCAGCAGATTTTTTCATATCAGGTTCTATCTAAGGTAACCTCCAACAATTCATATACTGAAAGAGATAATTATTGATTGATTTCAAGTTTTCAACATAATTTATCAACAACTAATCAAACATAGACTATCTACCAATACATGATCCGTCCTCTCCCTTGCTAAAGGATATCATGCAAATATTGATATTCTCTGGGCCAATTAATTTTCCAGCAAACCATCCTTCAGTACTTCTCACGTGTTTACACTCAGCAATAGTCAGCAAAAACATTCTACAAATCCTAGTGAGATTCTTACAAAAGCATTAAGTAGCAAATAAAATTTCTAGTTTAGGGCTTGTTTGGGAAGCCCATTGCCGTCCGGGATCCACGTGGATCGGCTGGGAATTTAAACTAAAATCCCAGCTCATCCTTATAGATAAGCCGGGATTTTGGCCCAACCAAACAAGGCTTTGGCGTATAAACTATAAGATACTGTCATGCCCAATCTCTAATGTACCACAAGCTAAGTAGTAAAACTATTATCCAAATATGCATGACCGCCTGCTAATGAAAGCATTAAGGACAAGAAGTTTTTACTAGCATTATGTAGCAAACATCTCTGAGTTAGATAGTCAATTTAACTCAGTCAAACAAAGAAATTATGTCACAATGCCTAACCACTAAGGCCATTTGGTTGAGGGTTAACACTGCTTGGATTTTTTTTTTGGGGGGTGGATTCAAATCCCAAGGATGAACTAGATCCCAAAAATTCCCAAAGAGCCCCTTAGGACGGAGTTAGGTGTAACTCACCGAACACCTTTGAGTTGGATATAGTTGATTTAACTCAGCAAAAACAACCTTATTCTCTTAACCCAGGACTAAGTTAACCAAATAAAAAGGTGGGATAAGCGTCAACAGGTGTTAACCAAGGTAACCTATTTTTATGTACTGTTATTCTGTAAGCACAGTTAACCCAGCAAGGAAACTAAATAGGTTTGTTGACGAATGGAAAATCTGCATTAACATAAACTAGCTGGATTAAAAATTAATTAACCCAGCTATCTTAACTCTGAACCAAACAGGGCTTACAGACTTACAAATTAGTACATAGTAGCTTACTATGTGAACAGAAATAAGTTAGGTTCTTGATCCAAACAACAAAACGAAATTAATTTCAGTTTATTTCTTTCATACCCAAACAAAGAGGCGGCTTCAATGAGCAAGCCAGTGAATAAACACATAACTAGGCCAAACACTATCGGTTTATATTTCTTCTAAACACTGGCCTGAATATGAACAAAGCTCAAAATAAAGTTAAATCCACTATGAGAGCATTCAAGAAGAAATTAAAGTCAAAATTGGTAAAATAAATTAAATAATGTTAGCATATTATTGGAGTTCACGTCCAGCACCGACATCCAGCGCGCGGCGAGCCGGCGACCACCACCAGCAAGCGGGCAGCGACCTCCTCAAGGCCTTCTTGGTCAGATCGGGTAATCCAACAAAACCCCTTTAGCTTTGTCCAACACAGAGGTTTGTGATCTACTGATCTGTCTTGGGGCTATGAAATATCTCATGTTTTGATATTTTTCAAGCTTTGTGGTGTTGTGCTAAGCCTTGAGGGGTAATTCCCCCTCTAGCACTTTAGCCATTGGATTTTTAATTTGGTGGTCTTCTTAGATTCTTACAGTCTTAGTTCTTAATTCTTATTCAAGTATTTTTCGCCATATTCAGCAAATCAGCAAGTGGTAGAAAAATGGAATCCGGCGATTCAAGTGCTCAAAGAGAGGAGCAAAACACCAGCTTGAACTTGTTAAAGGCTCCACTGTGGAGTCATGTTGATGTTCTAGAAAGGGAGGTGGTAGCTTTTGTCAAGAAGAATATAAGCATGTAAAAAAGGGGCAGCAAGAATTTGGGATGTAGGAGGCGATAGCTTTGAATCTCTAACTGGTGTTGGCATTCTAGAAGTTGCTAATCTCTCTCTTAAAGAACCAGAGTTGGAGAGTGTCTTTCGAAGATGGCATATCTATTTTGGACAATGTGGAGGACAACCCGGAAGATGAGGATGAACAAGAAGTCTAGGAGTCTCACGCTGTCCTTTAATTAGTCTTTCATTTGAGTTTGTTTTGTAACTTAAGTTGAACCCCTATGGCCCTATCTAGCTTCTATGTTGGCTGGTTTCTATGTTTGAACCTTGAACTTGGCTGCACCATCTATCAAGTTAATATTTAACGATTATTTGTTGGTTGTTTGCTGTAGTTTAATTGCTTCGATTGTTCAAGAATCATGTTGCTGAAATGCTGATCATGTTATTTCTTCTCCCAGGTCAATGCCTCAATGGAATTCTGGTGAAATAATAACACATGATGAATTGATTGAATGAAGAATGACGAGGCGAGGATCATCTTTGAGGTACATTTTCCTAGTTTACACATTACATAATTTCAGTTTGACTAAGTTTGGCCATGTCACCGTGTCGGGATTTTTGGGAAAATGTCGTTTGCCATATCGGTGTCGTGTCGTGTTCTTACACCAACCCAATTGAACTAAACAAACATATGACTAACATGAATTAAGATAACAATAGTGTAAGTGTGTAAACAAACATAAAAAAAATAACTAACATTTCTTAAATTCTGATAAGCAGTGTCCTAATCATTATACTAACTATTAAGAAAATATGACATAAAAACCATCTTGGACACCGCAACAAATTATTTGGGTTTCTCCATTGTTGCCACCAAAACATATTCATTTCTACCTTCTAATATTTCAGTGAGGAATAACAGCATTTAACTTGGATATTTCCTGTCTGTCGATTCTAGCAATAGCAAATACGTTATCAAGTTAAATTTTACTGAGACCATTCCGAAATCATGAAGCACTTTGGAACCTGACATGCAAAGAAAAGTTTACACAGATGATTTCATAAGTTTCACTCTAAGGTTCCAAGGCAGATAAAGCTTACTTCCATTCTTATGGTTATATAATTTGTTACAATACAAGGAAGAGAACATCAATCCGTATTATGATATGGATACAACATTGAGGTTTACTGAAATCACCAGGGAGGGGTGGAACCCTGCCTCGTGGAAGGAGACCTTGATCCCAAGCTTGGGTCTCTTGAAAATCTTGTCTTTGGAGTGCTTGCAGATGGGGTTGACCCTCTGTAGCTCGCTCGGAGTGACTCATCAATGGTTCGGGCGGACTTTGCGATGGCATTCCTCACAAACTTCTGTGCTGCAGGCGAGAGCGTCCTGGGGCTTGCACTGCCTCCCCTCACAGGCGATGGTAGCGGTGGTTTGTGGAACATTTTAGTCCACTCCTTTATCTTCCTTGCAGCATCCCTCGACAGCAGGTGTGCCTTCACATCCCAAGCAGGTGGTGGTGGGATCTTGAAATGCGCCGTCTCACTGCCCCCAGAACCGCCTGGTGTCTCCTCTGGGTCCAATCTCAATGGTGTTCCCTCAATCTCACCCCACGTCATGAATGGAGACTCATCCACACCAGGAGCTGGTGATGGCGTACTCACAAAACTATACCCATTATCTGCCTTCTTCCCTGACTCATTGTAGTATGGGTTTGGAGTCTTCCTTAGATCCTCCAAATCATACTTCTTTGCTTTGTCAGGATCATGATACGCCATCCCTCCAGGAGTGGAGCCTGCAACTGGCGCGTACAGTATGGCAGATGCCCCCTCCTCCTTGGGTCTTCCGTCATCAGCCACAGCCTTCCCGTGGAACCTGGTGTTTGACCTGTCAATCTCCTTGGTCAGCGCCTTGAGCCGCTCGGCACGCTCCTCATCAGTGAGCGGTGCCTCCCCACGGTCGGCTGGGTAGTACATAAGCAGGTTCTTGGCCGTGAACTTGGCACCCTCCAAGGTACTCGGCGGCTGCCCTGATGTGCCATACCCATCAGTTATCCTGTCGCGCTTGGCGTCCTCCAACAAGGGGTTATTCGCCGCCTCGCCGGGTTCAAGCAGGTGGGCGTAGCGCTCGCGGCGGCGATGGTTGACCTTCTCGAGGATCCGAGAGAAGGACTCGTTGTCCTCGCTGGTGAAGCGGCGGAAGAAGTCGTCAAGGGAGAGCGCGGCCGCGACGTCATCGTCCTCCTCGGGTGCGCCTGTGCCGGCGGTGGAGGGGGCAACAGAGGGGGTGGTTAGGAAGGACGGGGAGCGGAGCGCGGTGGAGGTGGCAGGCGTCGGGGTAGGGACGGGCCCGTGGCGCTGGAGGCGGCGGCGGCGGTCGAGGATCTTGAGCTGCGCATCTCGGAGGAGGAGCGGGTCGCGGGAGCGCAAGGCCTGGAGCCAGTCGAGGCGGTCGCGGAGGCGGGGGAGATCGGGGAAGAAGTCGCGCTCGATGACGCGCTCGATGGCGGCGACGTATGTGTCCTCGTCGAGCACCTCCGGGCGGCGGCGCTTGGAGGAGGAAGAGGAGGTGCTGGCGAGGGCGGAGGCGGAAGAGGGGGTAGGGGATGCGGGGCAAGGGGTGGAGGTGGCGGGGGCGGGGGACGGCGAGAGGTGGCGAGGGGAGTGGCCGGGGGAGCGGAGCATCGGGGCAGCGGGATTAGGGTTCGGGGACTGGGGATCGGAGAGGGCGCGTTTGAGATTGGTTGGGTAGTTGGGTTGGGGTTCGGGTGTGTTTTCCGGCGCAGGCAATAACGACGCGTTAAAGTGTGAAACCGAGCGGAATTACCGAAAACCGACCGAATCGGAATTTTGTTCACATAAAAAAGGAACAAACTGAAACAAATTATTATAGCTTCTTGATTTTTTTAAAAAAGTAATACTTTAATAAAAATTTTAAAAATAAATAGTCGAAATAAAAATTGCTAAATTAGGGTATTGTCGCCAGTTGAAATAGCGAAATTCCCCTATCGTTATTCCAACTGGCGATAGTAGCCCTAATAGGGCTTCTGTCGCTAATTGAACTAGCGATTGGCAATAGGGCCTTGTTGTCAGTTCAATTGGCGGTAGGGTCCTTTTTTTATTTGTGTGTATATAATTCAGACTAAAAAATTTAGTACTGTTTTATTTAATTTTGTACTGTTTTTTTTTACTACTTATTTCTGATCACTCCACTGTAACGTCCGAACAGCCACACAACACCAACCAACTAAACTAATACCACCAATGTCAATTAGACGCACACATAATAAGAAACAGAATCAGACAGTAATAAGAAACAATATTAGCACAACATATTTTTAAGCAAAGCGTGTTGAACTCTGTTGTCCCGATCTTTCAATGAGAATGATAAATTCCAATTGGATTATGATCAACTCTTACGATTTAGGCTACGAACGTGGCATGCATGAATCAAGCAATCGCTGAACTAATCACCAAGTCGTTACGTGCTAAAGACCTAATTGATCTGATCATAAGGATCAATTCCTACAAGTAATCGAAGAACAAACAAGAACAAAGTAACAAGCAATCTGAATTACAAATATATGATTGAGTTTAAAAGGTAGGATTCCGCACAGGTTCTTTATGGTTGGTCTAGTCAACACAAGCAAAGAATAAGAGTTTTCACAACGGATAAACTAAGCAAACGAAATCCACCAAACCCTAAGGGTGGCAACCACTATGTATAGGAGGAAGAGAAGAAGGGAGGGGTGGTGGGACTGTTCACATATGAATAGTAACCACGTGAACAATATGGGCTGCCTAGGGTTACAAGGCCCAAGTGGATTCAGAAACAGTGCTTGACTGTTTTGGCGATTGTGGCGTGCTCAGAAGGAATTTGGAGGTGGGACTAGATCCGTTGGAAAGAGGACGAGATAAACTTTCCATCAAGTACTCGTGGACCTCCAACAAACTCCGTGTGTGAAAGTTATACACGCTCGAAGTCAGTGATATCTCCAGAGGCTAAATTAAATTGCACATGCTTCCCTTCATGATCAGCTCCTAAGTTCCTGATTAAAAGAACATCGCATGCATTAGGTAGCAGCATATTCTTATTAGAAACAAAATGCACTCCTAGAAATGAAGTTACCTGATAGTTCAATTGACGTGTACGAGCTCTTGTGATTGGACCTTGCAAGTGCATAGGTTCAGATCTATTATGAGGAGTGTTGGTTGTATGTATGGAAGTGATGGCCTCATCATCCTCCCCTTCTTTCATTTGAGTCGTCCTCGACTCAAGCTCATCTTCTTCACCCAAATATAGTTCAAATCTACAATGTTAAATGTGGGACTAACCCGAACTCTACAAGCAAATAAAGCTTATATACAGTATCATTAATCTTAGCTAACACCTTGAATGGACCATCAGCTCTAAGCATCAACTTAGACTTTCTCAATTCATGGAATCTATCTTTGCACAAATGTAACCAAACGAGATCACCAGGTTCAAAAGTTAAACTCTTTCTACCCTGATTACCAGCAACCTTATATAGAGCATTCATGCGCTCTATGTTTTTTTAGTAGTTTCATGCAGTTTAAGGACAAATTCAGCATCTTAGCATCTAAATTTACTTTTTCAGAAGTAGGAATAGGCAACAAATCAATAGGAGCACAAGGATTAAAGCCATATACTACTTGAAAAGGGCTCATCTTTGTGGTAGACTGCAGCGATCTGTTGTAAGCAAACTTTACATGAGGTAGACATTCTTCCCATATCTTCAAGTTTTTCTTCAAAACAGCTTTCAACATAGTTAATAACGTGCGGTTGACAACTTTAGTTTGTCCATCCGTTTGGGGGTGATAAGTAGTAGAAAATAGCAGCTTAGTCCCCAATTTCGCCCAAAGGGTGCACCAAACGTGACTCAAAAACTTCGCATCTCGAATTGAAATAATGGTATTGGGCACTCAATGTAGTCGAACGATCTCTTTGAAAAACAAATCAGCAACATTTGTAGCATCATCGCTCTTATGACAAGGTATAAAATGTGTCATTTTATAAAATCTATCCACAAGAACAAAAACACTATCGCTCCCCTTCTTTGTTCTAGGTAGTCCTAAAACAAAGTCCATTGAAATATCCTCCCTAGGAACATTAGGCACAGAAAGAGACATATATAAACCATGTGGATTAAGTTGGGACTTAGTTTTATTGCATGTAGTGCAGCGAGACACGTAGCGCTCAACGTCATGCCTCATTCGGGGCCGATAGAAGTGTTCGGCCAGAATGTCCTCTGTCTTCTTAACACCAAAGTGTCCCATCAATCCTCCGCCATGCGCCTCCTGTAACAACAAAAGACGAATAAAACTAGCTGGAATGTATAGCTTGTTAGCTCTAAACAAGAATCCATTACTTAAGACAAATTTATTCCAGCTCTTTCCCTTTGTACAATGCATCATGGCATCTATAAAAGTATCATCTTGAGCATAAAGTTCTTTAATTGTTTCCAAACCAAAAATTCGACAATCAAGGTATGATAACATAGTATAATGCCTAGAAAATGCATCAGCAATAACATTCTCTTTCCCTTTCTTGTGTTTGATAACATATGGAAACGATTCAATGAACTCTACCCATTTAGCATGTCTACGGTTCAGTTTACTTTGACTACGAATGTGCTTTAAAGATTCATGATCTGAGTGTATAACAAACTATTTAGGCCATAAATAATTATGCCATGTTTCTAAAGTTCGAACAAGAGCAAATAATTTCTTATCATAAGTAGAATAGTTCAAATTAGGCCCACTCAATTTTTGACTAAAATAAGCAACATGTTTACCTTCTTGTAGTAACACACCTCCAAGTCCAATTCCACTAGCATCACATTCAAGCTCAAAAGTCTTACCAAAATCAGAAATTTGGAGAAGTGGAGTGTTTGTGAGCTTCTCTTTCAGAAGGGTGAATGATTGTTCTTGTGCAAGGCCCCAATGGAAAGGAGCACCTTTCTTGGTGAGCTCATTCAATAGTGCGGCAATGGTGCTAAAATATTTGACGAAGCATCGATAAAATCCAACAAGTCCATAAAAACTTCGCACTTGTGTGACCGTGTTAGGAGTCGACCAACTCTGCATAGCCTCGATCTTGGCTTGATCAACTTCAATGCCCTATGGAGTAACAACATAGCCAAAAAACAATACTCGATCGGTGCAAAAGGTGCACTTCTCAAGGTTACCAAATAAACGTGTATCTTATAGAGCATTAAAAACAACACGTAAATAATCAAGATGTTCCTCAAGTGACCTGCTAAATATCAATATGTCATTAAAATATACCACTACAAAATTTCCAATGAAGCACGTAAAACTCCGTTCATCAATCTCATGAAAGTACTAGGTGCATTAGTTAAACTGAAAGGCATCACTAACCACTCATATAACCTGAACTTAGTTTTGAACGTTGTTTTCCATTCATCTCCTAATTTCATGCGAATTTTGTGATATCCACTACGCAAGTCAACTTTAGAAAACATAGTAGGGCCACTTAATTCATCAAGCATGTCGTCTAACCTGGGAATAGGATGACGATATCTAATGGTAATATTATTGATATAGCTCTACAATCAACACACATACGCCATGACCCATCTTTCTTTGCAACCAAAAGTACAGGAACAACATATAGACTAAGGCTCTCGCGCACGTACCTTTTGTCAAGCAAGTCTTGCACTTAACGCTCAATCTCCTTAGTCTCCTCCGGGTTGGTTCAGTATGACGTGCGGTTGGGTAGGGATGCTCCTAGGATCAAGTCAATATGATGTTCAATGCCCCTAATTGGAGGCAGCCCCGGTGGTACCTTATTTGGAAATACATCATCAAACTCATATAAATGGTTAGCAACAACAGCTAGCAAAGAAGGAGGCATATCCTCAAATGAAAATAATGCTGCTTTGCACACAAAAGCATAGCAAACAGAATTATCAGCTTCTACCTCACTAATATCAGACTTTGTAGCTAACAAAACATAACCTTTCAATTTAATTTCTCCTTTCTTAGCAGTAGGTTCATTCTTCTTATGCAGTGCAAGTTCTTTAGCTACAATCTGATTTTTTTTCACTTTAGCTACTCTCCTTTTCTTTATGAGCTCTTTCTAATTCATCTTTTAAAATTGCTTTTGGAGACATGGACAACAAAGTAATATTCTTTCCTTTAGATATGAGAGTATATTGATTAGTCTTACCATGATGCACAGTATCTTTATCATATTGCCATGGTCTACCTAACAGTAATGAACATGCTTGCATAGGTATGACATCGCAATCAGCATAATCATGATATGAACCAATAGAAAAGTGAACTCTCACAATGCGAGTTACCTTCAGCTTACCAAATGAATTAATCCAATGAATGTAGTAAGCACAAGGATGTTGTTGTGTGGTCAAGGCAAGCTTCTTAACCATATCAATGCTAGCCAAATTGTTGCAACTTCCTCCATCAATAATCACACGACAAGAACGCTCATTGATCACAATTTTTGTTTGAAATAGATTATGGCATTAATTCTGTTCAGGACGCTCCATTTGAGCACTAAGGACATGCTTCATAATTATGCTAAAAAAACTTATCACTTGCTTCAGCTCCAAAACATTGTTCATCATGTTCAAATCCATATTGCTCACCTGCGGGGTCAATTACAAGCAATGCATGCTCTTCAGTAATATCACTAGCTGAACTGTACTCACCATCATCTCTAACAAGAAGTGCTCCCCGATTTGTTCAATCTCTCATCATGTGCCCGAAGCCTTTGCAGCGATGGCATTGTATGTCTCGCGTTCTCCCAGTGAAAGCAACTGAAGTAGAACTCTTAGCTAGCTTAACCGAAGTTGATTTGCTTGTGTCGGAGGCGCGAGGAGTTGTGATGAGGACATCACTCCTTCAGATACACGCGCTACACAAAATCCTCCAAATTCGGTTGCTAAACTACAAGGTCATATGACAAGAGCTCGTGCACGTCACTTAAATTATGAGGTGAACTCATTTCTAGGTGCTAATAATTTATCTATGCAGAATGGTATACTACCTAATAATTGTGATCTTTTGTTACTTAGGAATAATGGAGAGGATCCCTCAAGTCCTAGTCATCTGAGCTGATTGCGCCCAAGAAAAGGAAGTCCATCAGCACAAGATCTCCTCCCCACGTTTTCAGCTCGACCACAAGTTTTACGTCTACTCCATCTTTTCGGGTCGAAGCATTAGGTGCTACGCCACCTTCCATTGGACCCAGGTCATGTAATAGGATAGGAAACCGGGGCTATCGCGCACCTTTGTCTTGTCGCCAACCCCCGCCAAAATTCCTCTCCCTTTTTCTCCTCATAAATAGTTAGGAACCAGCACCTCTCAAGGCGGGTTTATTTTTAGATTATTCTCGATAGCGGTTTACACAAGACGCACGGTTTGAGAAACCCCAACTTTGTGAGCTTAATCATTATTCGCAATACAATTTCAGATTGCATCTTCTACTCTCTTGCTTGTGTTCTCGATTCGCTTGCAGGAGATAGTCTTCTTGACGAGGTCAGCCGTGTTCGGCACAGTTGATAACCATTGGAGTAGTGGTGTAGTGATTGCGAGGGGTTCGATCTATTTTGGTCGGAGCCTTTGGATCACCAACGCCGTGTTCTCCACAATCGACATATCACTACCTTTTGGAAGATTGGGCCATAGTCACATTAGGTGGTATCATAGAAAAGGTTGCCCGTTAGGTAATCATAGTTTCCCCCCCCCCTTTTTAGATTAGTTGTTGTTCATCATCCTAAAAATTCCAGACAATTAGCCCCACAAAAATAATTTGTTCGCCGTGTTCTTCCACTATCCCATCACCCTTTGTGCCTTTGCAATTTTCGTTCTTGGGTTCACGTTATTGAATTTGTATCCTTTGTCTAAGTTGTATTGTTGGTTTAGACTCATGTTCTTAGTCGTCACCCTCTGCTGCCACGCTGACACTAATCCTCCCTGCTGCGCCACACCAAACGCCTACCATGCCAACCAAATCGCCCCGCCGCTCATCCCTGTCACGGCCGCCAATTTACCCTACCACCACCGCTGCCGCAGCACTCCAGCACCTTGCCGCCACTACACCTCACGCTGCCGTGACAGCCAAAGTCCCTGCCACGACAAACCCTAACCAAGATTGATTTTGGTTTGTGACAGAGAGTAAAAAGAAAGAAAAAAAAGAGAGGTTGTTTTCGTGCTGTCGAAAGGATTCATCTGACTTTGACAACACGATCAAAAAAATATATAAAAATATAAAAGTTTATAGAGAGAGAGAGTATCTTTTAATTACCTTTATACCACTGCCTTCTACAAAAAGTTTGTGACCCATATACTTCCTAGACCCAGAAGAGGAATTTGAAGGGATTTGAGTCAGGTGCACTTTCGCAAAAAAAGCAAAAAGAGAGAAAGAAAGACGTAATCAGGTTTGCTTGCATCCCTTGAATCCTTTGTGTTTAGCCCTTGTTTCAATCGGCGTTGTGCTAGGGCTAGGAACACTTTTGGACCAGCAACCGTGACAAGTACTTTGGGCCCTTATTCAGCTTTGCTAATCGGGTTACGGTTTTTGCTAATCCTTGCTACCATATTGTGCCTTCCGAGCTCCACATACTCTTGACAAGAACAGGTTGCCTCTTACAATCGTACCCACGCTCGATATGATATCACGAACCAACCACTGGTTGTACCACCTGCTGCATTGGTAAGAACACTTGTAAGAGAGTGATAAGACGCTTGAGAGTGTGTGATTCCACCTTCCATCACATAGTAGTTGATAGGGATAATACCTTTGTGTTGTCTTTATTTTCTACTAACCATGGCAAATGAGACATCTAATGAGAAAGAGTGTGTTTTAAAGGGAGAGCTCATGACGCTCTTGGATGAACAACGCACTACCATTAATGAGGACATCGACAGGAAGCTTCAAGCTACTACGGTTACATTGCAGCGCTCACTACACGCCTTGAAAGAATGGTGAATCAGCCACCAAACAATGGACGCGTGTATGATCACGATGCAGCGCAAGATCTTGAGGTGGGAGATGATAATGAGAGGCGAAACCGCGACGCCGGTGCTGCTCTTGCCGCTCAAGATGCACGTCAACGACACCACCTACATCACAATCGTCACGATATGGGAGATGATAATCTTCAACACCATAATGCTCGTGTTAATGATGACCCGTTTGCTAAAGTTAAATTTACCATACCATCTTTTGCGGGTGTTTATATGCTAAAACTTATCTAGATTGGGAGATAACAGTTGAACAAAAATTTAATGCCCATCTAGTTCCTGAAGTGCATAGAGTCAGGCAAGCCACTAGTGAATGTAATGATTTTTCTATCATTTGGTGGAATCAAGTAGTTAATTCTGGCTTAACACCTAATACATGGGATAGATTGAAGATAACTATGCATGCTAGATTTGTTCCTCCTGTCTTTAAATGTGATATGCGTAAGAAATTGTAGTGCTTAGACTAAGGTAATGGATCCGTCGAGAAATATTATCAAGAACTACAAATAGGCATGTTGCATTGTAATATTGTTGAGGATGAGGAGGATAAGATAGCTCGCTTTTATGGGGGCTTAAGGCATGAAATTCAGGACATAGTTGATTACAAAGAGTATAATGATATCAATAGGTTGTTCTAGTTTGCTTGTTTGGTAGAAAAGGAATTGCAGGGTAGGCAACAAAGGACAAGGAGCAACTTTGGAAGTACGCCTACATCAAGATCGATGCCAAGGCAGGCCAAGACAGCCCATCACCTATTTTTTGGTCTGCTGCCCCCTCCGTGAGTAGGGCGCGTTCAGTAGCACCGTCACCACCGTCACGCGCACCCGAGATGAGCAAATCTACTAGTGTGTAGGCACCAGCGCAGAGCTCTTCATTGGTTGCTTCCACAGGTCATACAACGGGCATTGTGTGCCACCGTTGCAAAGGGATGGGCCACATCATGAAAGATTGCCCAAGTCAGCGAGTGTACATTGCGATAGAAGACGGTGGTTATGTAAGTGCTAGTGATGTTGAGGTTGAATATGCTCTTGCAGCTAACCTTGCAAGTAATGATGATGATCATGAGATAGATAGCGATGGTGAGAAAATTTTAGGTGTCGCTGCTACGGAGAATTATAGGACCATAATTGTGTAGCAAGTGTTGAGCACTCAAAGGGAGCAAGTGGAGAAGCTACAACGCCATAATTTGCTTCAGATGTTTCTCATCGTCAAGGATTGCCGTGTTCGTGTTATAATTGATGGCGAGAGCTGTAATAACTTGGTGAATTCAGATTTGGTCAAGGAGCTTGGCTTGACCACACGTGCACATCCTCATCCATACCACATTCAGTGGTTCAACAATAGCGGTAAGGTAAAAGTAACACAATCTGCGAGAGTCCATTTTTCCATTGGTTCCTATCATGATGTTGCTAATTTCGACGTAGTGCCTATGCAAGCCTGCTTACTTTTATTAGGTTGTCCATGGGAATTTGATACCGATGCAACTCATCATGGTAGAAGTAATAAGTACCCTATTATGCACAAAGTAAAGAAAATAATTTTGTTACCTTTGACACCTGCTGAAATTGTGAAATGTGATAAAGAGAAAGCTGAAAATGAGAGAAAAGAACGTGAACATGAATATAAAAATCAGCAGGTAGTGAAGAACGTTTTCCCACCTAAGAAAGAGAAGTTGGCACATAGCTCTAGGACTGAGGAATTAAATTAAAGGGTTGTGTCATGCTTGCAACCAAATCTGATCCTGCTAAAATTTTTGATAATGATATGCCATGTTATGCATTGATATGCAAAGATGCTTTATTGTCACTTGATGATATATCTAGCTCTTTGCCGTCTGCTGTCACTAACCTTTTGCAAGAGTATGAGGATGTGTTTCCAGCTAAGATACCCCCGGGACTGCCACCTATTAGAGGGATTGAACACCAAATTGACTTAATTCTGGAAGCGACTTTACCAAACCGTGCGGCGTATAGGACCAATCCAGAGGAGACTAAGGAAATTCAACGACACGTCCAAGATCTTTTGGACCGAGGGTACGTACGGGAAAGCCTTAGTCCTTGTGTTGTTTTGTTCTTTTGGTTCCTAAGAAAGACGACAGTTGACGTATGTGTGTTGATTGTAGAGCCATTAATAATATTACAATACGGTATCGTCATCATCCTATTCCTAGGTTAGACGACATGCTTGATGAGTTGAGTGGTTCTATTATTTTCACAAAGATTGACTTGTGTAGTGGGTACCACTAGATTAGAATGAAATTGGGAGATGAATGGAAAACGGCATTTAAAACTAAGTTTAGGCTATATGAGTGGTTAGTGATGTCTTTTGGTTTAACTAATGCACCTAGCACTTTCATGCGTTTGATGAACGAAGTTTTGCGTGTATTCACTGGAAAATTTGTGGTGATTTATTTTGATGATATTTTGATCTATAGCAAGTCATATGAAGAACACATGGATCATTTACGTGCTGTTTTTAATGCTTTGAGATATGCATGTTTGTTTAGTAACCTTGAGAAGTGCACCTTTAACACGGATCGAGTCTCTTTTCTTGGCTATGTTGTTACTCCACAGGGAATAGAGGTGGATGAAGCAAAAATTGAAGCCATAAGGAGTTGGCCGACCCCTGAGACTGTCACACATGTGAGAAGCTTTCATGGTCTTGCAGGGTTCTATCGGCGTTTTATTAGGGATTTCAGCACCATTGCTGCCACACTAAATGAGTTGACAAAGAAAGGAATGCCCTTCAAATGGGGGCCTGCGCAAGAGAATGCATTCCACTTGTTGAAGGAGAAACTCACCCACGCTCCACTATTCCAACTCCCGGATTTTGGTAAGACTTTTGAGTTAGAGTGCGATGCTAGCGAAATTGGGATTGGAGGCGTGCTGATTCAAGAAGGTAAGCCGGTTGCATATTTCAGTGAAAAATTAAGTGGCCCAAGTCTGAATTATTCTACTTATGATAAGGAATTGTATGCTTTAATTCGTGTGCTTGAAACTTGACAACATTATTTATGGCCCAAAGAGTTTGTTATCCATTCTGACCATGAATCGCTGAAGCATATTAGAAGTCAAGCTAAACTAAATAAACGACATGCTAAATGCATAGAATTTATTGAGTCGTTTACATACATCATAAAACATAACAAAGGTAAAGACAATGTGATTGCTGATGCGCTATCTAGACGCTATACCATGTTATCTCAACTTGATCATAAAATTTTTGGTTTGGAAACGATTAAGGAATTATATGCTGCTGATTTTGACTTTAAAGAAGTGCTTGATAATTGTAAGGATGGAAAAACATGGAATAAGTGCACGCTAAATGATGGTTTGATTTATCGTGTTAACAAGCTATGCGTTCCAGCTAGCTTTGTTCGTCTTTTGTTGTTGTAGGAGGCGCATGGAGGATCAAGTCTATCTGATGTTCAATGCCCCTAATTGGAGGCAGCCCCGGTGGTTCCTCACTTGGAAATACATCATCATACTCCTATAAAAGGTTAGCAACAGCAGCTAGCAAAGAAGGAGGCATATCCTCAAATGAAAATAATACTGCTTTGCACACTAAAGCATAGCAAACAGAATTACTAACTTCTACCTCACTAATATCAAACTTTGTAGCTAACAAAACAGAACATTTCAATTTAATTTCACCTTTCTTAGCACTAGGTTCCTTCTTCTTATGCGTTGCAAGTTCTTTGGCTACAATCAGATTTTCTCTTTTGTTACTCTCCTTTTCTCTATGAGCTCTTTCTAATTCATCTTTTAAAATTGCTTTTGGAGACATGGGCAGTAAAGTGATTTCCTTTCCTTTAGACATGAGAGTATATTGATTAGTCCTACCATGATGCACAATATATTTATCATATTGCCATGGTCTACCTAACAGTAATGAACATGCTTGCATAGGTATGACATCGCAATCAGCATAATCATGATATGAACCAATAGAAAAGTGAACTCTCACAATGTGAGTTACCTTCAACTTACCACATGAATTAAACCAATGAATGTAGTAAGGATGAGGGTGCTGTTGTGTGGTCAAGGCAAGCTTGTCAACCATATCAATGCTAGCCAAATTGTTGCAACTTTCTCTATCAATAATCACACGACAAGAACGCTCATTGATCACAAATTTTGTTTGAAACAGATTGTGGCATTAATTTTGTTTAGCACACTCCATTTGAGCACTAAGGACACACTTCACAATTATGCTAAAAAACTTATCACTTGATTCAGCTCCAAAACTTTCGTCGTCATGTTCAAATTCATATTGCTCACCTGCGGCGTCAGTTACAAGCAATGCATGCTCTTCGGCAATATCACTAGCTGAAGTGTACTCACCATCGTCTCTAACAAGAAGTGCTCCCTAATTTGGGCAATCTCTCATCATGTGCCCAAAACCTTTGCAGCGATGGCATTGTATGTCTCGCGCTCTCCTGGTGGAAGCAATTGAAGTAGAACTCTTAGTTGGCTTAACCGAAGTTGATTTGCTTGTGTCGGAGGCGCGGGGAGTTGGAGTGGTGCTTGCTGGTCACCCACGACCAGAGGGGGGTGGGGGCAGCTAGGAGTGGCATGGACAGTTGGGGTGGTGCCCTGCCCGAGGATTGCGCATGATTCTGCCTACTTGCAAAAGAAACTCCAAAAGAGCCTCAGGAGCGAGACAGTCTTCCCTGCACTTCACGTTTAGCTTTGAAAGAAAGATTTAACAAACAGGTGATAGAATTATTGATGTGACAATAGGTGTCCCGATCTTTCGGTGAGATGGATAAATCAATTTGGTGGAGACGACTATCACGATTCGGCTACCAATTGCACACGACCAATATATTCGCAATCGCTGAACCAACTCTGTGATTGTTATCGACCTTACTAGAAGCACGATCGACCTGACCACGAAGGTCTATGCCAGCATGCAATCGAAGAACAAGCAAGAACAAGATAATAAGCAATCTAAAATTGCAAATAAGATTAAAATATTTGATAAAGTTGGGATTCTGAAGCGGCATTATGGTTGGTCTAATCGACACA
The DNA here is from genome assembly GCA_036346405.1 of Phyllostachys edulis. Lineage (NCBI taxonomy): Eukaryota > Viridiplantae > Streptophyta > Magnoliopsida > Poales > Poaceae > Phyllostachys > Phyllostachys edulis. Next base: position 47,970,504 of record CM070556.1, read on the forward strand.
AACCAATACACGAAGTTACAATGAAGCTAACTTTTAACTAAACAAAATCTAAGTAAACTAGAGGGGTGCGACCACCTTAAATAGGGGGAAGCAACCACACATAACTAGGATAGGCGGGATGGTATTGTTCATGGTATTGTTCATGCATGAACAGTACCCTAGTGAATAGTACGGCTGCCCCAAACTTGGGCTTGGATTGGCGGCCCAAGAGAGGTGGCGGCCAGGGAGGTGGCCGGTCCAAATAACCTAAAGTGGTGGCTGCCTTTTGAGCCCAATAATTGATATAATGCCCTCGGTCCAATGTGAGGTGGCACAGCACCAAATATAAGTGAAGTAAATTCGCTGGCCCATTGAAGTAGAGTTTGACGTAGCCGAATCGATGGAAGTAGAGTAGTCCAGTTGGAGGTAGAGTAGCGGTTGTATCTGGAGGGTTGATGTCCTCATCAATTATACTCCTTATAATATAGAATGTCCTGAATGTCCTGGTTAAGCCCTCCTAAAAATCTAGATATTTTAGCATCTTCAGTTTCTTCTAAACCACAGCGTAACAAACCAGTTTGTAATTTTTGATAGTAATCTTCTGCGGTGTTACTACCTTAGCGTAAACGTTGTAATTTATTCAGCAAATCATGAGAATAATAGGAAGGCACAAATCTAGCTCGTATAGCTCTCTTCATAGCATCCCAAGTTCTAGGTATGTTTTATTCATTGCGGCACAATTTATTCCACCAAATAGATACAAAATCAGGGAACTCACTAGTAGCAGCCCTAACCCTTTTATTGTTAGGAAATTCATGGCATGCAAATTTTTTATCTACAGCTAACTCCCATGTAAGATAAGCATCAATATCATATTTACCAGCAAAAGGAGGCATAGTGAATTTAATTTTACCAAATGCATAATTACGATCACGTACCTCACGTGGTGGGTCTCTTCTCATACCTTGTCGATTAAAGCGTCGTTGCCGATGATCACGATCATTGTTGGGATTGAAACCACCGTTGGACTCCGTATCAGCAACGTATGAGCTTCCTTCATCTTCTACCTCATCGGCCCATGAGAGAGTAATGGATGGGTTACAACGCAATTGTGCAATGCTAGCAGCAGTGGGGGCGACAGCTGGGGGTGGAGCTCTCTCTAGCTGCTCCACACGTGTAGCAATCGCAGCAAGATCATCATTGGTGCGATCTAGAGCCCCCTCAAGACTATCTAGAGTCCCCTTAAGATGCTCCGATTGGCGATTCAATAAGCGTGAAAAGTGTTGCACAATTCCCTTTTGTGCGAGGTGTGAGAGGTGCCTCCTCCTCTACGTTGGGCCTGCTATTCTCCCCTTGTGACCCTGAACCTGCCATTGTTAGTATCAACAAGAAAAATCCCTATCAACTACTAGGCTCTGGAGGTTACAAGTCACGCACGCTCAAGCTCTTACTAAGGTCTTGCAAATTCCTACCAAAGCAAATAGGTAGTGCAACTGGTGGCTAGTTTGTGATAAGCGTGACACAAGTGATGAGCAAAGCGATTGCAAGGGTACAATACCTGTTCAGTTAGTGGGGCTTGAACAGGCGTAATATATGTAGCAAAGGGAAAGCAAAATTAAAATTCAGAAATTGCAAAGTTGAAAGATAGTTCAAAGTACTAGTCACAGTTTGCTAGCCCTAGACTAGAACTCGACACTAGCTAAAGCAAGCCAAAGATGCTGATCCAAAAGGTTTAAGCGAAGTGCATGAACGGACATGCAAAGATCAATGTGACTTGATGTAAGCAAAGAAAATTCTCACACCAATTGCTAGGAAAGATGCTAGCCAGCTACTCAAACTTCTGTGTAGGGTACAAGATTGTTCACACGATGTAGAGCTCAAAAAACTGTATAACGTGCAATGTAAACAACCCTCTAGTTTAAGTAATAAACAACAACTAGTCCCAAAAGATGAAAAAGCAAAATTTTATATGGCTATTATATACTCAATTGAAAGGTTGAGGCGAATCCCAAATTCTGAAGGAAAGACTGAAAGAAGTGGCAAAAACAAAAACCAAAAACTTATGACGCAAATTTGGGGACGAAGATAGTAGATTTTGGGGCCTTGGAGGGAGACTACCATAAGAAGATTCATTTTATTAGATGTGCCTCGTCGTTAGCTTTCTAACGAGAAAGAACGTTGAAAACAAACACCGTATGCAAAAGTTATGCCCATTTTACTGAAGGTGTCTCGGAAACGAAATCCGACTCGGACTCGAAACCGACTCGGGTTCAAATTTAAAACTACTATATCTTTCAATCCCATGGGCCAAACTTGCTCAATTTTTTTTGTGGAAGCTTGTTGCTATATATAGAAGGACTCCAAAACAATTTCACTAGTTTTTGCGAAAGTTTGATGCACGCTTTTTGTCCTTCTGTTTTTTATTCTCATTTTTTCTTCTGTTTTTCATGTCTTTTTTCTTTTTGGTTTTCTTCTCTTGAACAACCGACTCAAGCAAAGATGGCGCACGACAAAAATAAGGAGTGCGGCTAGGTTTTCTAACCAGCCAAACCGAAAGAGTTGCGGCTAGGGTTTCAAACTGGCCTGAACTCAAGCATTGGTAGATTAGGGTTTCGGCAGTAGCGGAAGGGTGTGGTGGCGACAAGGTGTGGTAGATGCAATGAATAAGCTACACACTAGAACTAGTCTAGACGAAGACCAGCAACTTATACACGATGATGCCATCTATGATTCAAGGATGCAAAACTGAAAACAACAAAGCAAGGCACAAAGATGGTTCAGGGTGATTTTTTTTTGGCATTTTTCTGGACTCTAGGATGCAAGAACGAATCTACAACTATGGGTACTAATTTCTCACCAAACAATGGAAGCTCTAATACCCCTTGATGAACTCTGTTGTCCCGATCTTTCGATGAGAAGGATAAATTTCGATTGGATGATAATCAACTCTCACAATCCAAGCTACAAACGTGGCACGCACGAACCAAGCAATCGTTGAACTAATCACCAAGTCATTATCAACCGTGCCAAATACCTGATTGACCTGATCACGGGGATCAATTCCTGCAAGCAATCGAATAACAAGCAAGAATGAAGTAACAAGCAATCTAAATTGCAAATATATGATTGAGTTTAAAAGGTGGGATTCCGCAGATGTTCTTTACGGTTGGTCTAGTCGACACAAGCGAAGAACAAGAGTTTTTACAATGGAGAAATTAAGCAAACGAAATCCACCAAACCCTAAGGGTGGCGGCCACTATGTATAGGAGGAAGAGGATAAGGGAGGGGCGATGGGACTGTTCATGTGTGAATAGTAACCACATGAACAGTACGGGCTGCCTAGGGTTACAAGGCCCATGGGCCCAAGTGGACTCAGAAACAGCACTTGACAGTTGTGGATATCATAGGGATATGCCCATGATCTTAGGATGATGAAACAATTGGCAATGTGGCTTTTGGTTTGAAGTTTCATGTGTTTTCGACAAAGTTTCAGATCTGTCGGTCGTGGCGGATCGGCCCGCTTTTGTGCTAAATGTTGATATAAGTGGTGAATAGATTTTGGGATAGGTCATATCCATATTTGTTAATGCATATGTGTTGCATATTGTATGTTTGGCTAACGTGGGTCAAGTTGTGAAGAACTTGTTCCGGATTCGTGTTGCTTGTCTATTCTCAGTGCGGTGGCTTGCGTGTCAATGACGGTCAATTCGGCGAGGAGGATCGGGACTAAGCTTGGAGAGCCGAGGTCGAAACGATCATGGATGCGGGTGAGGTCAAGTGACACAAGCATGGCGCAGAATGGGCGAGGATGACCGAATCAGGCGGTTGATCTGTTGGTTGGATCAAGCGGCGCGGGAGTCGTTGCAAGTGCTCAGTGGTGCCGGTGGGATCCGGACGGGAGAGACTTGACGACATGGAGCCGTTGATCAACCTACACGTGGCGAAGCAGGTGATTGCTTCATGATCTGTGGACTCGGTCTTTTGGAAATGATCGAGAAAGGGTATTTTGGTAATTTTACCGTATACTATCTTGGTGACCTTTTGACTAAGCCGCGGCGCGGGTCGGCGCATGGTGAAACGGTTTAGATCATTCGACGATGAAGACGGCGCTTTGAGATACGTGCGTGTGTGTTCCGTTGATGTTGGGCCTTAACAGAAACCTATTTGGGTTTTAGGGTTTAGTGGCTGCCTATAAAAGGAGTTGTGATGGTCATTTGTTGGGTTGGCTCTGCCCTGCAAAGAGATGCAAAGGCTTTAGGTTTGGGGGGCTGCTTTTGAAAAAATATGGAGCTTGTGACGGCGCCCCCTTCCAGGAAAAATAGTGAGCACCTGTAGGAGCTAATGGTGGCGTCCCCCAGTAAGTGGCGGCGGCGTTTCTGAGAAAAATGAGTCTGTGAGAGCAAGCACAGTTTGGATTTGTTTAATCCAGCTGTACTCATTTACTGATTGTTTTTCTGTTGCGTCCCGGTTTGGTTTTGATTGATTCGGTCTGTAGTTCCATCGGCTCCTTGTGGTTTTGATGCCCCTTGCTACCGAAAAATCTGTGCGCGCGCCTGGAGGATTCCCCGCAATATTCAGAGCGTGGCGGCGCCCTTGTATCTCGTAGATTCAGGAGGCTTGGCGGCGGCCTGTGCCGGCAGCTTTTAGTAGCGGCAGCTTCTTGTCCATCGTTGTGCTAGTGGCTGCTTGAGTTTAGGGCAGCCACTACGCTGAAAAATTAGATGCTGGTGGCGGCGCCCCTGTGTTGAAACTAGAACTTGGGGCGGCGGCCGGCTCCACCAGAAAAATTAGTGGCGAGCTTTTGGAGTGTGTCGCGGCCGCCCCCAAACTGATGTGCCCTGAAAGATTTTGAGTGCCTATCAATCAAGAAATCCCTGTAGCGGCTGCATTGACTGCTTTCCTGGCTTTGATTGCTTGTCTATCCTATTTGATTTGATGTGCATTGATTCCTGTTTTAAGCTTTTTATTTGGACTGCATAGTTGATCGCTGTTTAGTGTGTTTTGGGCTGCTGCTCCTGTGCGTGTGCTTTGCAGTTTTTTCTATCTCCTTGTGAAAAATCAGAGTTGCGGCAGCTGTTTCCTTTACTGTTATTGATCAAATCGGTAGTCACAAGAAACTGATCGGCGGCGGCTTTGCATACACAGAACAGGAATTAGAGGCAGCGCCTTATTTTTCTGAAGAAAAGATCTGGGCGCTCATGGCGGCTGCTCTGTCCGGAGAAAAGGAGGCCCTGGCGGCACTTTGTTCTAGTCCGCACAAACCGGGTCTTTGAAGCCTCGCGCAGTCTAGTGTAATCAGGAAAGTGATCGCTGTTTCTAGTCGGTTGCTATTTTGCCTTGGGCTGTGCCTTCTTGGTTTGATGCGTGTGAACGGATCTGGGCGGCGCTGGTAAGAAAGGGCAGAGATTTTTGTTTAGTGTTTTGCTGAACTTGGTGATTAGCATGCGGCTGTTGAGCACCCGAAAAATCAGGAGCCTGCAGATTTCTGTGTGGTCTTAATTGTTTGATCGGTTTGTGAACCGTTACTTTGCATTGAGCTTGGTTCCCTTTTTATTCACTGCAGTTATTTCTTACTGTGTATGTTGATTTGATTGGATGTTGCAGTGAGTTGTTTCGGGCTGCTGTTTCAGTTTCATTTCTTTTGCTTGGGTGTCTTCTCTGTTGTGACTCAACTGAGTTGATCTCATTTCCCAGTGAGCTGCTGTTTGGGTCTGTTAATTATTGTGGCAGTCCATTGATGCGAGCTTGTGTGCTCGACTTGTATGGTTGGTGCGGGCCGCAAAAACAGGAGCTCATTTGTGGCAGCAGTTGACAGTGGACGCACAGTGCTGAGCAAGGACCTGGAACATCAGTGCGGCTCATGCTGTGCGTGATAGCTTTGTGCATCAATAGAAAAAGTGTTTTGCTCTCTTGATCTATTGGTTGCTGCCTTCTAGTTGTTGACCTGAAACAAGGTGATTTGTTTATTGCATCATTAGCTGTGTGTGTGCGGCGACAGCAGTTTGCTGTTTTTGGTCTTTTGCTTCGGGGCTTGATCGGATTCAACACAGATCATCCGCTGTGTCTGTATACAGATCTTCATAGCTTATATAGCTATTGGAGTGAAAGTAGTGTTGAGTTCGATCGAGGTGAAAAATAGAGAAAGCGTCTATTCACCCCCCCCTCTAGTCGCATTTCCGGTCCTACAACAGTTTTGGCGATTTCAGCATGCTCAAAAGGAATTTGAAGGTAGGGCTAGATCCATTAGAAACAGGACGAGATAAGCTTTCCATCAAGTACTCATGGACCTCCAACGGACTCCGTATATGAAAGTTATGCACGTTTGAAGTTAGTGTTGTCTCCGAAGGCCGAATTGAATTGCACATGCTTCCCTTCATGATCAGCTCCTAAGTTCCTGATTAAAAGAACATCACATGCATTAGGTAGCAGCGTATTCTTATTAGAAACAAAATGCACTCCTAGAAACTATGTTACTTGATAGTTCAATTAATGTGTACGAGCTCTTGTGATTGGACCTTGCAAGTGTATAGATTCAGATCTAGTATGAGGAATGTTGGTTGTATGCATGGAAGTGATGTCCTCGTCAAAATGTCATCGCATAGGTTTTCGACAAATCACACTAATGTTACTAAATATTGTAGCACAACGTCATCACATAGTTTTTTGACAAATCGCAATGATATTACAAAATATTTCAGCATAACTCATCACATAGTTTTTCGACAAATCATAATGACATTACAAAACATTCAGCACAACATATTTCGACAAGATAAACTATTGCAATGGTTGCTACCTCAACGTCTGCCATGTCGACCTCCACGTTGCCCGCCTTGAGTGTGTCAGTCGAATAGGGTCCCCTCGGCGCTGTCCGAACTGTTGACCTCTCATTCATCTCGTGCATTTCAAGTAGGGCATTTCTTGAAGGTATGCCTGGACTCCTTGCAAATTGAGCACTTCTTCATACGACGCCCCGCTTCTACTTCGTTCATGTCGTTGCTGATACACCGTACCTACCGCTGGCCAACCTTTCCCTTCAGCTTAGTAATGTTTATAGCCCAAATCAGTTGCTCCCAGCTAGGATGGCCAGTGAAATGGCTAACCACGTCTTAATTATACAACTCTGCATTCTAGTTCCGCATCACCTATTCCTTGCACTACAAGAAGAACATACATACAACAACGCATAACTCGCAACGAAAAACAGATGTGTTGCAAGACCAACTTATTCACCACGCATAAAGCCTACTCAGCCCACTACCTCCCACGTCAAAAAAAAATGCTCGGCTGCTAACATCTCAACCCATTTAGTCCCTTCCGCTTATCTTCCTATAAAATTCCCCTTCTTTGTCTTGGGTCCGGTGGAGGGACCATGGCGGTGGCACGTCACCGTGGAGAAGGACCACGCCATTGCCATGGCAGCGGTAGGGCGTCGTCAGGCCGAGTTGTGGCCTATTTACCGAGGAGACGAGGCGAAGGTCGCGGAGGAGGCAGCAGCTCAAGCCCATGGCAGTAATCTTGGCGTGATGACCCGACGGGGCCCCGTGCAAAGAGTGCCCCCTCTCGGGCGCTACCCTTGCCACCGTCGGTCGTGCGTCGAGGGCCCACGTTAGGGTTATGGTGTCCGCCGTGGGCACCACCGGCGGCCGTCACCGTGCTTGGGTGGGGCGGCGGCTTCCGTCACCCATTTCTGCCGTCCAACCCGAAAAGGCCACTTCCTTTTTCCCGCTTCGATTCTTGTGTGTTTTCCACTTTCAATTGTGTTGCATATTTCAATTTGTGTTTGATGGCTCTTTTTGGTTGTATCCGAATCTTGCATTTCGTATATCATCCTTTTAATAGTAATAATTGTGCTCTTTTGGTTAATATGTTGCGACAAGGAAGGATGAGTGGGCCTTTGAGCCGAACAATTTCGTCGACAACCTCCTGGCGATATCAAGGAGAGAGAGGTGGAGGATCTCTGCATCTTCTACAAGGTTGGTGGCTCCAGTTCCCTTATCCATCTTCTACTATCTTGAAAACAAGGAGCCAATGATGTCTGAGACTGTAAACCAGTTAGGACTCTGGTGTATTTGCCTGTTCTTTTTCCTAGGACATCGGAAGAACTTGTTGTTTATATAGACTGCTAATTTAGCTAATTTCGCTTTTGAAGTCTTTGAAGGCCAAGATTCATGGTTGCGCCATTCACTTTAATTGAATGAGCTGTAGCCATGTGATTAGAAATATCACCGCAATTGTGTGAAGATCTAATATTGCAAAATTTTCCATGCGGATGGGCGGATAGTTGATATCGACTTGAAGATTCCCCAAGGTCGCTTTGGTTATGCTTTTGTTGAGGTAACTTGTTTCAATATGATTGGGTTCTTTAAATTTGTTTGTCTTCTTTATTGATTACTACTAGATTGGTGCGAGGTTACCAACAAGTAATCTAACCTCTTGATGTGAATGGAGAATTTGATGCTTTTATCGGTACTAATTTATTCTTTGGGTTTAGTGTAGGCTGTAGAGTATCCTAACTCTTAATATTTGTTACCCTGCCATGTAGTTTGAAGATCCCCATCATGCTGAAGATGCAATTCATGGATGGTATGGCTACAACTTTGATGGGAACCAGCTGAGGGTAGGTGCAGTGCGGTTTTGTAGTTAACACTTTTGAGTTCACATGTCTGATGCTCACTACGCTCGGTGGAACTACGCACATGGCGGAGAGGTCACTCTTCTTTCGTTTCTAACAAATGATGGTGGTGGAGGACGCCTTGGTGGTGTATCTAAGCATTGAGTATCGTGGTATGGCATAAAATTAAAAAGCTGAAATCAGTCTTGAATGCTCTACTCTCTTTTAATAAATTGAAATCGTTTGTGCACCTTTTACGCTTCGATTCTTGGACTACCTTCTTACGCATCTTGGCAAGATCTAAAGGTCTGCAAGAAGAGCATATATTTCACTTTTCTGCTTTCTTATGTCTTGTTACAATTTCCCCTTTTCTCTATGAAGTCATAACTCTATGAATGATGTATCAGGACCATATGCGAAAGGCCGGTGTTGTTTGTTACTCTAAAGTGTATCGTGAGGGCATCTTTGCTTTACTTTTTCCATTGTGTTCTCCAGAGCTCATCAGAAGTTGCCTATGGGTTATGTGAACAATTTACAAATTAGTGGCCAACATAATTAGATAAATCACATGATGTTAATGCCTTGCTAAATCTAATGAATTTTTAATAGCAGTGAAATCTTGTTTCATACCACATTGCAAATCTTAAAATGATATTCATGTCATGTTTGATCCTCTAGCATGTGAGGCTCATGGTGTGCACTGTATGCCTTGTTTATATTCCAGCAAGTATATTAAGAATCTTAATGCAAGAGAAGATTGATCATTAAGTCATTTTCCTTGTGATACCTATTGCAGTAGTGCTTGGCTATTCTTTCAACTGGACACCATTATTTTCATCAATTTGGTTAAACGAGGACATTGTTGTATGTAACAACGGTTCTTTTTTTTTTCTGAAGTCCTGTGTGCTATATTGCTGCTACCTATTGTTGACCTACATCACTGTTTCCTACAGGTACCATAGAAATTTCAGACTATACAAACTATGATGATATGAAGTATGTTGTAAGTTTGATCTCTTCTTCTGCTACTGCTACTGCTGCTTCTTCTTCTTGCCAATTTCATTTTACGGAAAGCTGATTTTCATTACACCTATGCAGTCTTATTGAATATGTGGTTTTGGAGTCTTGCAATCTCTATTCTTGTTATCTTAGATACTATAGCATGTGCATTTGTTCTTTATTAAAGAAATATTTTCTTGAATGCTCAACATTTGCAGATAAGGAAGCTTGTTGATACTAAATTCAACAATGAGTTTGATCGTGAATCAAATCTTGGCCTTGCTCGTGCACGATCTCTTATCTCAAAACAAGGATTTGGATTGTCCTGAGTACAATATTACTATGTTCTTCTTTGAGAAGTTTTACATTTGCTTTTATATATTATGTTCGGTCATGTCGGACTAGTTCTTGTGACTTGGTAGTAAGAACAAAGAATCTTGTCGAGTCGGTGATCTTTGCTATCTAATGGTTCTGATGTCTGATCCTTACATCTTAACAACCCCTTTGTGCAGTTCTGGAGATCCTACATCAAAAGGCCTATGGTGTTAGTTGGGCCCAGCCTTGGTGCTACTGTTGGTATTGATTTTGCAGTCAACTATCCAAAAGCGGTACAAGAATGTAAAAAGTTATGTCTTCTCTTTATTTCTTAGCACATAGGAAGAGTAGCACAAACTACAGAAGGATATCTGTAATGCTTTCTGTGATGCAGAATTTATCTATTTTTCTGTTACTAGCTTTCTTACAAATCCCACAAGTTAAGAGTTTTGTATTGCATTTACTTGATTTGTTCTGGGCTTAAAAGGCGTCTTCCTATAAGCTTGCGATTAATGATTGGGAATTGCTGCTCTATGTATGTACCTGCCAATTGTTTGGAAGAGTTGTAATGTTACATTTTACTTTAATAATGCACTAAAAGAATTTTATTTCTCTTTTCAGATTGAGAAGATATGTTAATGGTTTGGACTATTTGGCAAACTTGTGTGTAGAATAGAGAATGCTCAGGAATGAAGAATTTTTTTATAGAACCACAGGGGCATAGAGAACGAAGACTTTCACTAAAAGTATAGACATGTACTTACATTTATATTTTAGGGCGTATTATGTTATTAGATCACGATGGTACCAACTGTGCATGCCTCGAGTCTAGACTTATGAAGCTAGATGGAAATTCTTTGTAGTGAAACATTTTTTTTGTTGATGTCAATGAAAAAAATTGTGTTATACACTTTGATATGTGTGTTTTGTTTAGCCCCATTGGCCCTAATTGATAAGCCGACATGAAAATGACACCTTTTACAATGGTTAGATGCGTTGTAAACAATCCTAGAAGCAATTTGCTAGTATCCAATGCCAACATATATACACACACACACACACACACACACACACATATACATACATACATATACATATACATACATATATATACATACACATACATATACATATACATATACATATACATATACATATACATATATATATATATATATATATATATATATATATATATACATATATATATATATATACATACATACATATATATATATATATATATATATATATATATATATATATATATATATATATATATATATATATATATATATATATATATATATATATATATATATATATATATATATATATATATATATATATATATATATATATATATATATATATATATATATATATATATATATATATATATATATATACATATATATATATATATATATATATATATATATATATATACTATTATTTACATGTTACCAACACTTGTATATGTGTTGTCACAGACCTTGGCAACGGCCTCAATGACAACGCATATTAAATGCGTTGGTATAGACCCTAACAACATTTATTTGGACTTCTACCAACACATATATGCATTGCTAAAGGGGTGTTCATGTTGTAGTGTTGATAAAATATTCAAAAAAGTACTGACCGGGATGCTACGCCACCATCGAATATACGGCCATAACATGTGAGCGTGGTCTATGCAGAAGAAGAGGCTTGTTTCAGGTGCATACACAACTAGCGTTCTCGTGGTTCGTCCCACGGCATCTTTTCTCTCTGCACAGTATCTCGAAGTGAATCTTCCTTGTGCCCATATTGAATGGCCGGTGCATCTCACACTTCTTGCTCTTCTCCTCCATGTATTAGGTGATTATGGCGGAGTATAGTACTCTATCATTGGCCATGGAGAGCGACACATTGTTGCTTCGGTCAACAAAATACTTTGCGGTACCATGGAGAATTGCCTCCCCAATAGCAACCAAAGGGAGGCACCTAGCACCGCGTATAACCCAATTGTACACCTCAGCTAGATTGGTTGTCATGACACCATATCGAGCGCTATCCTTGTCATGTAGCAGCGACCACTTCTCCTTAGGCTCGTGCTCAATCCAGTTTGAGAAGCATTTCACCTGCGGCCCCATCTTCCTCGTCACACCAGGACCATCTGTGGGTAAATGTGGCAATGCCTCGGGGTCCTAATCAGCGCTTGCAGCGGGCTTTTTTGCTGCCTCCCTTCTGTGAGTCCTGGTCCGCCCATCCAAAATCTTTTAGAGTGCATCGAACACTACTATAGAAAAAGTCTTCATAGACGGTTCAAAAACATCATCACAGATGGTTTCGTGGGCCGTATGAGTTTATGGGTCAGTAATGACATGAGGTAACCACAGAGCGGTTTCAATAAATGCGTGATGCGATCTATCAAAGGTGGTTTGTAGATGAAACCATTTGTGATAATCCACTATCACAGACGATTTGTAGATTAAACTGTCTATGATAGCTGATGTATCACAGATGATATGTCCTAAGGAATCATCTGTGATATTCTTTTGTATTGCTAAATCTATTTCTGTTTTTATTGGATAGCCTCAAGAAATGCTAGCCATGCCTTCTATAACAGGCTGAAACACAACAAGTACATGTATACATCCAATTCACATTTATTTCAGAAACAAGCACATGATCCAATTCACATTCATTTCAAAAACAAGCACATCCAATTCATAAATCAATTAACTAAAATTAACCATTCATGTACATTACACACATGTACAATTAAGTTCAATCTTATCCCAATCAAGTTCAATCTACGTTGAACTTCCCATCTGGATTTATGACCTCACATTTCAAGAATGCCGCAAACTGTCATCGAATGTTTATGAGTTGGCTCTGTTCCAACGCAGTTGTATCAATGCTCGTAACCTATTGCTAGGAAGATTAAATTTGTGCATATATAAATTGATAAGTATGAAATAATTATTGCAAGATTGACAAACCTGAGAATCATTGGTCATCGCGGAACCGACGAGTAGTTCCATGTTGTGGCAAACATAGTATCCACAGATGTTGCAGGCTGACGACTGCTGGTGGCACTGCAAAAATAGAATTGGTTAGTTCGAGAGGCATTACTACGAAGTGTTATATAGGATTAATGTGTAGTAGCGAATACCGTGAAATTTAGATCATGTCGCAGAATCCTTCCCTTGCAATTCCCTCATTTAGCAAAGTACACGGCGAACGACCTACGTGATTCCAAGAAGATAGCCTTAGCCATTGCAAAGGAAGAAAAACACTACAATAGAGTTATCTATGGAGGAAATGTGTTTACCCGTCGATTAATTGTCGGACAATTTTGAAGTCGTGTGCGGCCCTCTTTAGGGAATCTAGGTATATTACCATATTCCGTTTTGGTATAATTACAATTAGAATCCAGTGGAACCTACACAGGTATTTCACCATGGTCATTAAGCCTAAGTTCGTGTTTCTTATAAAGTACAAATCAACAAGTATAGTCACTAGTGCAGCACTTACTCCTAGTTGTAGGGCAAAAGTATGAATTTCTTGTCGCAGTGAGCCAGCAATGACTCCGTCATGTAATTCTCGATGAATTTTGCATTCTCCTTGATGGTTTGCAAGGGGACCAAGTGTGGGTCGAGGAAAACTACCGGTGAATTCCTTAATTCGGCTTCAGAAATCATGTGTGTGTGTGTATAGACACACACACACACAAAAGTAAGGAGTCATATATAATATTTATCGGTATCACACGAACGTTGATCGTGATTATGCTCACTTACAGTGTACAGCATCACATGAGTGAGGCGTCGAGGGCGTCGAGGTTGAAGAGAAAGAACAAGTCCTCGAAGGTCACCGTCAAGACACAGCCTTGAACCACGCGGTTAAGATGATCCTTTTTGAACTTGACGTTGACACCCGAGCGTCGTTGTCCATCCGTCTTGTTGGTCTATTCCATGTACCATGTATGCAATCTCGTGCAAGAGAATCCTAAGGTACGATCGGGCTCTACCGTCTCGACTAACGGCTGGCCTAGCATGAATTTCCAGGCCAATGGCAAGAAGGGGATATAAAAATAGGAGTCAACCGTCTTCGATTTGCTCTTGCTGCCTCGCTTTTTAGAGGTCGACTTCACGAGAGTCGACCGAGCACGAGGTGTAGATGCATCTGATACACCAGGACCTTGCTGCTTCGGGCCTGGCCATCTCTTGGAGAGTTGTAGATAACGTCAGTAGCTTTCCGTAGGTTCTTGCATCACATCGTTTGGATGAGCGGATTAGGAGATATGATTTTCGTAACATTGTTGTTTTGTGGTTCTGTCATAATTCTAACAGTTAATGTTAATCCGTCATTAGAAAATAGTTAATGAATCTTTTGGAAGATCTCACCAAAACGAAAGTTGTAGGTATTTTGATAAGCTTTCCATAAAGCTAAAGAACATAAATTTTGGATCATTGCACTGAAGGATACGTTAGATTTAGTTTCACTGTCCAGAACCCCTGACGAGATTAAATTGTTCTATTAAACTGTTTGGTAAGGGTAAAAGATGGCTGACTATGGAAAGCTCACCAACTAGGTTTATGCAGATAAATTAATAATCTTTCCAAAGAATCAAAGAACACCCTTTTTGGATCTTTGGATGAAAATTTATGAATTTTAGAAGAGAACTGTCCCCTCAGTTCTTCTTTGTTTCTTCCCTATCCTTTGTCTCCTTTCCTAAACCTCTGGAATAACCGGCAGATGGTAAACACCTGTTGCTCTGGAAGTAGAACCAACCAAGATAACAATAATGTCCCTGGAAATGTTAATGCTGAAGGCAATCAACAACTGACAACAGTAACACTTCAGAATTTGAATCAGTTTTTCATCACCCAGACTCAACTAATGCAGCAGATAATGCAACAGATGAACAACAACAATAGTATTTCCATAGCCACTGCTCCTACAACACATGAATAGTGCCCCTGCAATGAGTTACCAAGGAACAAGCCACCAGAAGTATCACATAATGATGACGTAAGCCACTTTCTTCTTGAAAGTCACCATCCATGGAAGTATGTTCTCTGTTACAGATGTGGAGAATCAGGACACTTTGCCTACAGATGCCCTCAATGTTCTCTGTTACAGATGTGGAGAATCAGGACACTTTGCCTACAGATGCCCTCAAAAGGGAAAGCCAAAACAAGATGTCCATTGTGTTAACTGCAATAACAACGGACACTGTTTCATCAAGTGTTCCAAGAGGAAGGTAATTCAGTATAAAATATGCAACTACTATGGCAAGAAAGGGCACCTTGTCAAACAATGCCCCTTATCAGCATTCGTGGCACCACAAGCAACCTCAGCACTGGAGTGCAGACCAGAAGAACCTCGGACAACAAACAAAGCAGCAAGGATATCTCAACCCATCATAAGAAGCCAAGTGAACCAAGCCAGTACAGAAGAAGCTCAAGAATCAAATAAACAGAATTTCGACCAGATCAAACACAAGATGTTCAAACAAAAGGACAATCTTCATAAAAGGAAGATGGTAGATCAAGAGCAATATGTGGCGAGAAACTCCAAGGCTTGTGTAATTCCACCCCAACCCAACCAAGCACCAACGACGACCACACTCATGATTCCAGGATTAGCATCACTTCCACTGACGTAGATATTCCTCGACAACAATGTTGGCCAATCTCAGCAGAACTAAATATCAAAGGCAAGAATACAATGTTTCAGGTGTCAAAATAAGGGACATTCTACCAATAAATGCCCGTAAAGACATTCAACACTCACCTCAGACAGCATTTCAAAAGCTACTCTGATTGCAACAATAACACCAAAAGCAGGTGGTAAAAACAACAGAAGATACATGTCATAGCTGCATAAATACAGAAGTTTAGGCTTGCCAATGCCTCAAGGAACAACCATGAATCAACCGGCCAGCTTGTTGCTCCCCAACACCTCTGGTGGAGGCCAATCACAGAAAAACTTATCTCATGTTGCAGGCATCACATGTTTCCACTACCGAGAGTAGGACATTATGCCAATAAATGTCCAAAGAAGCAGCAAGCAGCAAATCCATCTAACCCTGAAGTTCCAAAGGTCAGCACCATACAAGCAAACAGGAAGCCACAAAATTCTGGAAGAGGACGTCTGTACAACATCTCAGCTCAGACCTCGTCCAATGAGGAGCAGGATGTAGACAACAACAACTCCAGTTGAAAACCTTGTATTCCCAGCTTTCTTTCTAGCCACTTCGATCTCGGGGACGAGATTCCTTTTAAGGGGGGTAGTTTGTAACATCCCAAAGTTCTGTTACCAAAATAAAACTAAATAAAGTTATTATTTTATTGGTTTTCCTGAAATTTGAAAGAGTTTCATTGCTTTTCTTGAATTTCTAAAGTTTTAAAAAATGAAAAGTATATTTATTGAAGTTTTATTTAATTTAAGTTGAAAAACAAAAACTAAATTAATTTCTGGAATTTTCTCGAATTTTTTAAAAAAGCTTTTCCTAATTATTTCAAAGCCAAAATAAATTAATTGCAAAATGTATTACCAAAGTTAAGTTGAAAATAATTTTATTAAGTCCAAAATAAATCTAAGAATTTCTGTGAATTTTTCTAGAATTTTTGGATTTTATTTGCTATTTTCTAAAGCTGTTTTGAATTACTGAAATTATTTAAATAGCTAAACAAATCCCAGCATAGTGTTTGGGCCAAAACCTTAGCTCAGGCCATTTTCTTTCACGCGCTCGTAGCCCACGCGGCCCGCTCGCTCGCGCGCTCTCACCTCTCCCTCTCACTAACAGTGGGGCCCGCTGTCAGCCTCTCTCACATCCCACGCGTTTCCAACCCATACCCTTCTAAACTGTTGGATCTAATTTGAACGGTCCGATCTTGTTAAGCACGTTCGGACGACTTGATCGACCAAATCAGTCTAGATCGTTCGATCTAATTTGAACGGTCCGATCTTGATGGAACCTCCGGATGGTCCGAACGATTCTAGCCATTTTAGACCATCCGATTTCAAAGGAACGGCCGGATCTTGATTTCTGTTCGGAGTGGTCCGAACAGCCCACTTAATCTAGACCGTTCGATTTAAATCAAATGGCCCGCTTCACCCGCGCCCGCTCGTTTGCATCTCCAACTCATTTCCACCGTTGGATCAAATTTGAATGGCCCAATTGAGATTTTGTTCGCTCGGTCTGAACGTCCCAACGAGTGTGGACCATCCGATCTAAATTGGATGGCCAGATCTTGATGACATCTTTAAACAGTCCGAACGTTCAAATCATTATAGACCGTCCGATCTAAATCCAACGGCCATATCACCACCCATTACCTTTCCTATTCATTTTCTTTCACTGACGGGTGGGACCGCTTTCCACAGTACCGTCGTCCCCGCTCGTTTCTTCCTCCTCGCACTGCCGCCATTGTCGACCTCAACCGAAGCTCATAACTTTGCCCGTTACTCCCTCTTTTCACGTGCATTTGACGTCTTTAAGACCCACGTTCACTGACAAATTCATGGCGCTCATTTATTCTTCCTCAAACCCCCTTTACTCCTCTTTTATCTCACCGCCGCGTCGGCAAGAAATGGCCGTGCACGACCCGATGTTTTGGACTTCCCCGTCCACTATAAAAGAACGTCTCAGGATCGCCTTGAGGCACTCATTCCAATGACCAACCTCCCCTCTCCCCAATCCCTCTCTAGCGCCCCAATTTTAAAGTTTCTCACCGGCGGTGAAACTTCATTTCTTCTTCAAATCCGGCGCCACCATCTACGCAACGCCCTCATCTCCGCCATCGTTGACATCGCCGCATCACCACGAACACGGTGCGCTCACCCATTCGCCCCGAGGACCACCGGAGTCACTACTTCATCGGAGACCGCACATCGCCGCTGCTAAA
The DNA here is from genome assembly GCA_036346405.1 of Phyllostachys edulis. Lineage (NCBI taxonomy): Eukaryota > Viridiplantae > Streptophyta > Magnoliopsida > Poales > Poaceae > Phyllostachys > Phyllostachys edulis. The sequence continues at coordinate 47,988,315 of CM070556.1, forward strand.
GCTCGCCGCCGATGACCAAAATGCCTCGCCCTTCCACCAAAAGGTAGCGCGCCAGATTCCTTGTCTCATCCTCATTCTTTTGCGCACCATCATTCGTCTCGCCGTGGCATAGAACGCCAGCAAGCCCCTCACCGGAGCACCACCAGCTCTGTGCCGACGTGGCACGCTGATGTGGCTGTCACCTCGGAGCCACATCATCACCACGTCAGCCCTAGCACCCAATCAGCACCTACGTGACATCATCACCACGTCAGCCCTAGCACCCAATCAGCACCTACGTGGCTTCCCAAAACCAAAAATCAGCCGCTGACGTCATGCTGACGCAGTAATTCAATTTTCCTTTGGAAGAATAATTATATCAATTCTGAAAATTCCAATTTCATCATTTCATGTGATTCCCAAATTTTCAGAGGTTCATTCTCCTTCATACAAACTCTGATTTTGTCGATTCAAATTTCTAAATTCATATAAATTCAAGATCTAGCTATATAAACTAAAATTATTTAATTTTGAGTTCATTTGAATCTTCATTTGAATTTTATTTGAATTTGGCTTATTTTCACATATAGATTTTGACGACTTCGGAGAGTCACACTACTACAAAAAGGCTAATACTGGACGCCTCATCACAGACGATTGACCAAAACCATCTATGTTACATGTAATCACAGACGGTTTTGGTTTAGAGACTATCTGTGTTACTAGCTGTGCTAAAAACTATCTGTGAAGACACAGACGGTTCATAGCTAAAACCGTCTGTGACTTATCATAGACGGTTATTGTTAATAACCGTCTATGATAATTCTACATATCACAGACGGTTTTCAACAAAGAACCATTTGTGAAACATCACAGACGGTTCTTAACAATAATCGCTCGTGATATTACTATATCACGAGCGGTTTTTGTTGTAACCATCTGTGATAATATCGCTACAGCTCCCAGTTGAAGCCCGATGAGTTTCTTCATCGCCGATGCGTCTCAATTCGTCACATCAATGCCGCTTCGGCTCCTCGATGCGTCTCTTTGTCTCATGCTCTAAATTTATTCTTTGTTTTATAAAAAGGATCATCCGCCATCGAAGATGATCATCCCCACTTATACAAAAAAAAATAGAAATGGCTGCTTCTTCTATTTCCTTGTCGCCGGCATTGATGGCCTACTCGCCCTTTTGTCTGAGCACCTCTCTCGCCAGATGTTGAACTGTCTTTGTGGAAGAACAATGTTTCAACAAAGTGTCTTCACTCCTCTGTCAGAGAATTTGCGGAAAGCGGTGATGACCACTTTCCGCCGCCTTTACATCCTCCTCCGCCGTGTCTTCCGGTGATCTCCCACTTTCAGTGAGTTTACCGTGTCATCGACGTGGTCCTCCAAAACGACGTTGCACGTCTCCAAGAGGCTTGCCATTACTTGGACTGCGTAATCGAGGCGGCAGGCGACCGAGTCGACCAGGCTGAGACCCCTCAAGCAAGGGAAGAGAGCCTACGGGCTTAATTCTTCTTGGTAAAACAGTTTGAGGCTCTTCGGGAGACACTCGAACGAGCGCGTCAGTGGGTGGACGCATTTCAGGCTTCGTTCGATCACGAACCGTCCGCCCCCGACGCCGCTGCCTATGAAGTATTGAAGACGGAGATAGTAGCCTACCTCCGCCACTAGAAAAACTTTGTTCATTTATAGGTTTCTACTTTTTTTTAATCTTTTTGTAAGTGACTGGCCACGCTGTTTGGCCATATGAAAATTCTAAAATTAAAAAATTAAAAAGTTTGGAGGTGAAGTTACTATATTAATTATATGTTGAATTATTACTATATATATATATATATATATATATATATATATATATGTATATGTATATATATATATATATATATATATATATATGTATGTATATGTATATATAGTTAAAGCAAATTTTCAAAGAAGATTTAAATGACAAAATTGACATATAAACATGTAATTTCTTCATGTCATGTAAGTGTATATACAAAATAAATATACTTGAGAAAAAACCATTTCACGAGCGGTTCCATTGTGGGCTGCTCAGGATAGTATCACCGACGGTTCCATAATAGAACCGTCTGTGATAAGTCTCTTTATTAGTAGGAGCCCGCCCGCTAGGGTTTGCGCCCTAACTCGTCACTCCCCAGCGCCGCTCTTACTCTCGTCCATTCCCCTCCCCACCCAAGTGACCACGTCACCGATGTCGCCATGCATTCTTCCTCGTCAGCCACTTGCCAGACACCATGGTTCACCGCACAAGACACTCAGACAATAAAAGTGTCTTTTGTAGTGTCACCACAGTGCCACAACTACGGTGACGCCTTGCCTTCCCTCTTCCTCCTCCCCAGACGCGACCCGGCTACCTCTCCACCGGCGATGTCGAGGTAAGACAGATCTATCACCTATTGGTTTGTCTTTGTTGGTATTCATGTAAACCGAGCTCCTCCTCCCTTGCCGCCACTCCCGCACCTCCGGATCAAGCTCCCTCCTCCTGCGCCGGATCAAACTCCCAGTCACCCTCGCTCGCCACCACCTGCTCCTCCTCCCGACGCCAGCTCGGCTCCTCCTCCCTCCGCTCACCGTCGGCTCGTTCGCTACTCGGACCTCCTCGGCCTCAACCTCTTGGCTCTCCCACTAATGCGTAAGTCCCTTCTTGTCTTCTTGATGTTATCTGGTTGTTGGTTGATCTTGATGGTGATGGACATTGGTCGAGCCAGATGCTAAATGTGTAATACATACAAACATGAAGAGAAGTGTAAATGTGTAATACATACATGTAGAGAGAAGTATAGATGTAACACCCTGGCTATGCGGAAACCAAGATGTTACCTAAAAAACTAACATACAACAACGATACGGAATAATTTCAACCATCTTTCAAATAATAACATGAAAAGACGAATATTTAGTAGAGTGAATATAAGAATTGAATCAGAATCCGTCAACAAGTCAATCTCAAACATCCAATCAGATTGAGTCAATTATGAAAACTCTATCAAGAGTCTATACGAAGTTCATTAAGCCATTACTATTCCAACCATATTGTGAAGATTGATAATATCAATCATCAACGTATATTTAAACCATCACCCAAACATTCGATCATGAATTATATGAAACTAATATTCAACACTAGCACAATTTATACTTACTCAATAGAAGCATGTCATCTAACAATTGAACATAAACTAACTCTTGAAGCCTTCTTTTTTATCAACTAATCGAAAGCATTCCAACCTCACTATGCTCAAGCAGTCAATGACCAAATAGCTACATCTAGAGCATCAATAATCAGCAATTCAATGAGGATGATAGAATAATCAAATCAAACCTTCTAATCCATCGGAAAGAATTAAATGAACTTAAACAACGAGGGATTTAGAACCTAACTGGATCGTCCATAATCACAATCAAAACATCCACCACGAAGGATGGTCACAAAACTGAAACTAAAACAATTAACGAGAGTATGATTTGTGGGTAATTGGAGTAGTTTATTCATTGTGGTTTATTTTTATGTGACGTGCACCATGTCTACCCCTTCCCATGCATGTCACTGCCTCGAGAGGTACCTAGCAAGCACAACACAGCAAGTGTGAGTCTACGACTCAGCAAAGTGCAATAGCAAATCAAACATAGCATCATAAGCAGTCAAAGGGAATAAACAATCACATCATGAATAACAGCATTATATACCACAAACCCATTTCTTATGATAGCATCATAAGCAGTCAGAGGGAACAAACAATCCCATCATGAACACAACATTATATACCACTAACACATCTCTTATGATAGCATCATAAGCAGTCAGAGGGAACAAACAATCCCATCATGAACACAAAATTATATACCACAAATCCATCTCTTATACAGAAATGCAATGAATAAGCCATGAATGCAAAATACTTCACTTCTTTGCAATTACCCGTAATGTCGAGTAGGGTATCCGTCGATACCTACTCACGGCCTGTGCCCTTTAGGCACAGGGATCCAAAGCCCACACTCTACGAGTGTGGGGACCAAAGCCCGTCCAATGCATGATAGGGACCTAACACCCATCCAATACCTAACGGGGACCTCAAGGAAATAGCCCTTGGCTACCATGTAGTCCAAGGTTCAGAAATGAACGTGCAGAAATGCAAATGCGTATGTCCATTATCATTATCATGATTCATCATTAAAAAGGTAGCCTCATTGCTCACCTTTTCCCATCATTCTTGCCATCAACATATAACCATTATCATGTAAGCATCACCATATAAACATCAACATGTACACATCATCATGTAACCATTAGCAAGTAACATCATGTAAACCTTTCCAAATAGTAAGCATCATCAATAAACTATGGCACTTAGGCCTATCGACATTACCAAGCAGTAAGCATCATCAATTATAAAATATAACCACTCAATAATACTACTTGCACTTGCCTCAACCGTGAGACAGAAGACAAAAAGGCGGAATGCTCTAGCACCGAGGTTCACCACCACCACCACCACCAATGAATTGTTCATCCGAATAGAGGAAGTCGCTATCCTTTCCCACGCAACTAGGATGGTAAGCCTTGAGGGAGTTCCTGGAGGATACTACTAGGTATAAACGTACATTTGATGACAATACTAGGAACACTAAAGAGGGACTAGAAAATAAGCCACAGTGATCCATTTACCTATCAGATGAACAAGTACCACGGCATAGTACCTAGAGACAAGTCAACAACTCTAAGTTAAGCAAATAAACTTTCATTATACGACGACCTCCACGAGCTCACTATTTACTGGACAACAGATGATAAGCACCCTTGTATGATCACTCAACTTGTAAACCTCGGTTGTCAAGTGTCTCCCCAAGAACAAGAATTGCAGAATATAGACTTTTGTCTCTTGGGTTGATATGCAACTTCGCTGTCAATAACCAGTTCCAAATAGTGCGTAAAACTTCTAAAACCTGATGCGATGAATAATTCTGAGAAATATTGAAATGGCCTCTCCTGATCGGGCGACTCAGACAGTATGACACAGAATGAGGTATTTTTTCAAAGCATCCTCATCAGCATCCTTGTCTACTAACCTTTCTATTGGCGTGGATGATTTAATACTTTTGTTCATTACATCTGCCCAAGTGAATTTACTATCATCTCTGCTTTGCTATGAAGAAGAACCATCAATGCATCCCATCTTAGGAGGCAAGGGCTGGTTCTCTGAAGGCATTTCTTCATCCAAAAAAAAATGGGATTTTGAGCAGTGATGCAAAAATATCATATGCCCTCTCCCGCTCTGCATTCTGAGATGAAGTAGCATGGCAGTTGAGCATCTGATCTCACACAGACAGCCTTGGGGCATCATTCTGCTGCTGGGTGACGTGCCGGGCAATGCAGTGTGGTATATTGAATGGCACATCCTGACTAGCAAACCCCGTGCGCACATTTGCAGATCCTGGGTTGATGACGATGAGGTTGGAGCCACACTCGGCCATGAGTTGTGACGGCGCCACCGTCTTGAGGTAATCCTGCGCGACGCGACGCCCGCGGTGACACAAAAACAAGCATGAGCAACCACTTGCTAGGGTTTCTCAAGGGGGGTTTACGGAACAAGTCAAACTCATGGGATTTGGCCGATTCGGAGGGGGGCTGCAGACTGGGGGCCGAATCGGGCCCAGGGAGCGGGAGGCGTGCACCAGGGAGGAGGAGTCGGAGGAGCTGACGGCGACAACACACAGGAACGGGCACGCCGGCACGTGAGGCGGCGACAATGACAGAGCAAGGCGGCGTGGCGGTGCCGGGACCTTGAGCGGCGCTGGAAATGGCGGAGGACAGGGCTGCATCGGCCTCATGGGAACCATGACAGAGGCGGGTGGTTGGCGAGACCAGGGCCAGAACCGGTCGCATGAGAGACGACGGCGGAAGCGGCAGGATCGAGTGCTGGAGGAGCCGAGGAGGCGGCCGTAAGGAGGAGGGCGGGCCATCTGCTGGAGGGGTGGCCGAAAGGAGGAAAGGGGAAATCAAGTGCTGGCGGCGGCTGGGAGAATTAGGGTCCTGTTGGCCTCTCTCTTTCCCTTAAATAGGTGTGGAGCTGATGCCCTCTTGGGCCATGGGCCAAAAAGGCCAAACACTAATCCTCATTTCCCACTAGATTCTAATTTTTAATATTATTAATTCAATAATTTCTCATTCATAATATAGGATATTACATTCTACCCCCCTTAAACAGAATTCGACCCCGAATTCTATTCACGTCACCCTACTCGAAAGAACATCTACAACTAAAATTAAACAACAGATTCTCGTAGCAACTACGAAACGGCAACTTTACACCAAAAAGAGTCAAACTCAAAAGTGAAGATTTAACATGAAACTCTTTCCGCTTTCCAAGCAGGTAGTTTACAAATAAACACCACATAAGCCGAAAGAGCAACCGCTCAAAACACCAAATCCCACATGCCAACAAAAAGCCAAGCCCAAATTGCGAAGGAGAATCAAGAAAACTCTTCACTACCCGTGGAAACACTCTTTTTCTCAGTTTCTCTTTTAGGAATAAAGTTCCTCTCAAACCTTGGAATTCAAATTCATCACACACTACAAGAGTTCAAATCTCTTGAATTAACATCCTCAAGGTTATGTTCAATCCAAAATACATTATCCACACCTTTGTGGAAAGGCTCTATTGATCCCACCGAACACTCTAGACGACTCCTTCTACTGACGACATTAATTCGATAGGTGGCCCCCAATGCACCTCAAAATAGATCTGATGCATCACATCAATCTCCAACTTTCAAGAATAACAACTTAGAATCCTCAGTACACACGCTCATGTACTACATCAGAAGGGTTCTATCAATGATCATTCCACTGCTTAGAATACGCCACCCTTCTGCTTTCTCTACACACAATCAGTGGGCGACCCAAGTTCTAGCATAAAAATGTATAGCCCAAGTTTAACCTCCAAGACCTCTACAGCGAACTTCCCTTATAACATATAGACAAATCATCGGATTAAATCTCCAATCATTCCCACAATCCCAACATACTCACTCATCAGCATCATCATGGAAACATTTTTCCTGACCAAAATTACTTCTACAAAGACTATTACTCTCAGAGAGTTGCTCAATAAGGCCGCGTTATTCTTGACATTAACTCCACCTTTCCTACTATCTCATTAATTGCCACAACGATTAAATTACTTTGCATTCCAAATCCCATTAAATCTCATCATCATGAATCACAAACACAACCTCGCAATAACAACCCAATCGCGACACTCTAATTTGATCAAGATTTCCATGCTTTCAATGATCTCAACATTTCAACGTAACTAAGGTTCTGGGACTACACTTTACCATGGGTTCTACTTGGTCGCAACACCAATCATTTGCACTTCAGCGACAATCATACCATTTGAATCAAATTTTATCCAAGAGGTACAGGTCAAGACCAATTCTTCTTCTGCTACCCCTCCAATAGCTTGGTACCCAAAACCTCACCACTACAGGTACTTGACCACCACCAAACAGTTGCCAATTTACGCTTAACAAAACTTTGCAACACAAATCGGTTGATCCTTTCTCAAAATGAAGAGGCGAACAAGGACAAGTTTCGTCACACAGGAAAACGTTGCTCCTCACAGCGAGCATGAAACCAAAAGGAATAACCCAATAGCGATGATCTTAGAAAAACAAAACTGGGGCCACAGTTGAGGGTACACATCCCTCGAAAGAGAATAGCAAATATCAACCAATAAGATTAAAACATTTCTAGTGAAATTCGACAAAGCCTGTGCGGAAGAAGAACCGAAAATTTAGGCACGTTTCAATTAAACCGCAAGAACAACTTAAGAACTAATAAAATTCTTCGACACGTCGTTCTGCTCTGAACAGATCAACTACCACATAAGACATGAGATCCCAAAAGATCACGAAAGCAAAACTTGAAATTTTCTCATTTAAGCAATATCACCATAGGTGATCAAGTTACTACAATTATTAACATAAATCTCACATTCTGACAATTTTAATAGCATCAAAATCATACATTAGTGCCAAGAATCATCAACTCTAACACCCCATTCTAAGGCTTTCTAAAAGAAACACGAACCATAAGGTTGAAACCAATAACTTAACAAGATCATACTATGCAATAGTAACTTCACAAAGCACGCTATCAAAGAGCACTTACGAAATTCATCTACTCGGCTGTTGGTGTGCTCAATACCAGCTTCAGCTCTCACTATCGCTTGTCCATTGAATTAATCATGTGTGTAAATATGAGGCTAATTCTATTTGCAATCACATAACCACTTATAATATAGATTCAACATTTCACCTTATGTTTAGAAGTCAGTTTAAAACACGATTAATGATTTGCTAGCATAATTTCTATAAAACAAGGTTTCACACATTGATACACCAACATCCATCTAGTCCTTTATACAGGTTTCAACATTTTTAGCATGTCAGGAATTTGGTAAATCTAGCGTTTATGTAAGATCATCAATTAGATGTTTACAAGATAGATTCGGATCCATATTCACTCTCCTTAGTAACCCTGTTGATCCTAAACATGTATAATTATATTCTAAGTTAAATCTCGTCAAGTATTCAATACAAGGCAGCAATAAATTAACCAGCTACGCTATCGAGGACATCAGTTAAGGTTAATTATGCATCACGCCAAAGACCCAACTTGATGTCATGAACACTATCAATTATCTTATTTACTTACAACTTCTCACTTAACAGCACAAAACTTTGCAAAGGGTTTTGCCACCTTTTTGTTTCAAAGAAAAGGTTCTAAACTCCAACACTCCAACTACTCCAAAAGAAATGAGTAGAGTCAAAACTTTCTTCAATGAAGTTTGTAAAAGATAGTTTCCATTATTTAAAATACCAAACGAATCACCGACTCACATTTTTCAACAAAAAAGGTAGGACTTGTCATGAAAAAGAACATTCTCATAAATCAACTACATTTATAATCAGCAAAACAACTCGTCAATCAAGAGATTAAATGTTTGCTTTAAGAAAGCCAATAAAGACCGAAGAAGATAGATTCGGATCGATATTCACTCTCCTTAGTAACCCTGTTGATCCTAAACATGTATAATTATATTCTAAGTTAAATCTCGTCAAGTATTCAATACAAGGCAGCAATAAATTAACCAGCTACGCTATCGAAGACATCAGTTAAGGTTAATTATGCATCACGCCAAAGACCCAACTTGATGTCATGAACACTATCAATTATCTTATTTACTTACAACTTCTCACTTAACAGCACAAAACTTTGCAAAGGGTTTTGCCACCTTTTTGTTTCAAAGAAAAGGTTCTAAACTCCAACACTCCAACTACTCCAAAAGAAATGAGTAGAGTCAAAACTTTCTTCAATGAAGTTTGTAAAAGATAGTTTCCATTATTTAAAATACCAAACGAATCACCGACTCACATTTTTCAACAAAAAAGGTAGGACTTGTCATGAAAAAGAACATTCTCATAAATCAACTACATTTATAATCAGCAAAACAACTCGTCAATCAAGAGATTAAATGTTTGCTTTAAGAAAGCCAATAAAGACCGAAGAACTCCTCTCAACTGCAATGAACCACTAATCCAATAAAACTCTTCCACTGCATCCGAAGACGAATAACCATTCCAAACTCAAAGAAGACAATAATCTTCCCGTGGCTACTGTCTCATCCTTCTCATGCTACGTGGACGATCCCCCAAAGTGGCCGAGAGACTACGAACAATACATATACATACACACACACACACACATATATATATATATATATATATATATATATATATATATATATATATATATATATTATAATGGCACAAGCGACCACCGCTTGGGGCTTTATAGAGAAAAGTCATCACAGACGATTCCAGCCATAAACCGTCTGTGATATATACTTATCACAGATGGTTTCAGCCACAAACCATCTATGATAGGCTCATATCACAGACGGTTCTTAGTTAATAACCGTCTATGAAAGTATGCATCACGACGGTTTGAAAACCGCTCGTGATGACCTCATATCATCATCGACCCATAACTCGATTTTACCACGAAACCGCTCGTGATGACGTTTTTGAACCGTCTGTGAATACCTTTTCTATAGTAGTGTCAGATTTCGACGCAGTTTGAGATCATATAAGAGGATTGATTTTGACTGTATGATCATCGTGGTTGTACACATAGACTACCTGGAGAAAGTACTTGTGAGTATTAGGTGACCTGTTAAGGAAAACAACATTGTCTAATCAAGCAAGGCAAGTTATACCTTTGATCATATTTGAGCCCAGTATTTAAAATTACTTAAATTTTGTTTTAAATTATTATTGTATGCTTATTTCTATTCAACGTAATTTAAATACCTGTTTTAAGCTTTATAGTTATTACTAATTCCAATATATAGCCCTTTATTGTCAAGACAGACAGTATGAAGAATCTTTCTGATTGTGATGCATTCAGGAGTTAGAAATTGAGAAGACTGAATTATAAGAATACATTATTGTTGGTGATAATACCTTATCATTGAATTATAACAATACACGATTGATGGAAGTTGAATTCTAGGAATGCATGAATCTTGGATATTGAATATAGAATGATACAATTGTTGATTTATTAGGGTTGAATAATTGTTGGATGTTAGATTGTTAGATATATATGATCGTTGGGTATTGGATTGTAGAAGTAATTGTTGGATGTTGAATTATATGATTATATAATTATTGGAGACCTGGATTCTAGGAATACATTATTATTATGGTGGGATTATAGAAATAAATAATTATTGGATATCGGATTTTAGAAGTAGATAATTGTTGATGTTGGATTAATAAAGATTGGATGATAGATAGATACTATAGCCAAATACTGAATTGTTGCTGTTGGATTCCAGAAATAGATTATCATTGGATATCAGATTATCTGAAAATTTGATTATAGGATTACATAGCTATTGGATTGATGTTAAATTAATAGAAATAGTTTATTAAGGAATAATGGATTGATATCAGGTTATAGAATTAGAGTATAGTTAAATGTTGGATTGTTTGAAGTTGGATTATAGGAATAGACTTCTATGGTGTAGATTGGACTAATTAATATTGGAGTATAGGATTTTACAATTGCTGGAGATTGGATTATCACAATACTGATGGTTTACATACTGATCTCGTACTTGTAAAGTCTTGAACACTAATCCCTCATACCTTATCACCCTAGATAAAACTCTGGTTAATACAATAGTATTAACAAGATGCTCTTGATTGAAAAAACTTTATGCTTAGCAATGCTTAGACCCAAAAGTATTTGATTTGGGGAATTTAGCCAAGAATTCAAATTTGCTTAAAACAAGTCCATGGCATTGTTTTACCATGGATACTCTTGTAAATGATTTTGAAAACAAAATAAAATCAAAAGTGGTTTAAACTTGGGCAAAATGGATGTCAGGTTGGTGCAAGTTAATGCACAAGATTGATTATTTCATTGATCAATTCTAGGGTTTTGGTATGTTGCCCAAGTTGATTAAGGACCGGCCTGAGAGCCACTTTTGCTAAACTCCACCGTACTACCACATGTCCTGAGTGGGCGAGACTAGGCTTAATAATTTGCAATACTCTACTGTTATTTGTGCCACGTGTTGTGTGGGTGTTGGTTAGACAGTTTTCCCACCTAGCGCAAGAGGGGGCTTCCGGAGGATGGATAGCCCAATGAAAGTGAAACCTTAGCAGGCATAAATACTTTAGGGTAGAGCATTGTAACGGCCTTGTGATAATCTTTTAGTCACACACCTACGGAAGTGTGTAAGACAGACATTATAATTGATTATCTCTTGTGGGTAAAGTTGTACAACCTCTACAGAGTGTAAAACTATTCGAATAGCCGTGTCCACGGTCATGGACATGTTTAGCATTTGCCACTCAAAGTTAGACTTTGGTTTTGATTTCAAAAGACTTCATCAACTGGTTTATGCAAATGAAAAATTTGGGCAGGAAGCCATGTGATAGGAGGATATCCTTCACCATTCTTGTGTGAAAGTTATCTGACTATAAAACTAAGAATTTATAAAATAGATTTTAGTTATAGAATAACTGCTTTGAAACTTAGTACAAGTATTTAAAAAAAATATTGCTTTATGCAAAATTAACCAATAAGCCTTCATTTGTTGCATCCTTGCATGCATTATAATCTGTTACTGGGTGTAACTTGCGAGCACGGAAGTTGTGCTCATCCTTGCTTGATGCAATTAATTTTAGAGGAGAAGGACTTCACAACCGGTGTGGATCTCGATGACTAGGCCGCCACCCTAGTCGATTGCCTGTGGCAGATTAGCTGGACTCCGCTACTTCTTTGTCTTCCGCTGTGTTTATTTATTGTTGGCTTGTAAGCCTTCTTTGTAATAACTCTGTTAATTATTAATAAAGTTGTGCAATTTATGGATGTTACCATATCTATTTACTGTGTGAACTAGCTACTGATCATGGGACTAGTTCAGAAATACACAAAGGATTTGGGGTGTTACTCCCAGGTCCGACACATCTCGTTTGGACCTCCCTCTCGTTTGGACCACCCCATGGGTCACGACCACCCCTTAGGTCACGACCTCCCCTTGGGTCACGACCACCCCTTGGGTCACGACCTCTCCTTTGGTGGGACCACTCTCCCTTTTGACTAGCCCCACCTGTCAGCTCTGTTCACCTTCTTCTTCCTCTCGTCGCGTCACTACTGACGCAAAGGTCCTTGCACATCAAATGCTGTTGTGTCGCATTAAATGACCTCCCCAGGACCTCCTCCTCGGGACCTCCTCAGGGCCTCCTCCTCAGGACCTCCCCGACCTCAGTTGGACCTCCTCTCGAGAGCCCGTTCCTAATTCCTCTTAATTCAGTGCCTTTCTTTTGGTTCTAGTTTGGTGGTCTTTGGTTTTGTTTGGATTTGTTGTATTTATTTGGCTTCTTTTCGCACATGTAGATTCCGGCGTCTCCGAAGAGTTCTTGGACCTAGCAACCTCGATCGGAGCATCTCAACTCTTCAACGAAGGCAAGTCGTAGGCCTTTGATCATGTCATACCCAGTTTGCAAAAATTATCTTGTTTTATACCAACATGCATGGACATTTGTATAAAAATGGTTTAGGAAATAGCTAAATAGCTACTCAACAGTATGACTCCTTGAATACTTATGATTGACATGTTGACATGTACCCTTGGACACTATAGGTTGGGTAATCTTAGTTGGACCTCTCTGTGATACCAACATGGGTGCGTATATTGCTTAGACCTGCTTCAGTTATGTGATGTCTCTCGATCACATGACTCAAAGAATGATTGAATTTGACTTAATAATCTATGGAATTGTGGTGCGATATCACTAATGTGCAACTACGGTGCGAGATCACAGTTGTGTCATTTGTGGTGCGATGATGCTGTTAATAAAATTTGTTGTGCCATGACTAGGGTGATCATTTGGCCGGACTGAACCCAAAAATGATTTTGCTCGGGCGAGTGGTCGGTGGCAAAGGCGGGATGCGCGAGGCAAGGTGTGGGAGGCACTTAGGTGAGCGAGGCACATGGGAATGAGGTAGTCTCGTCCGAGCAACCACTAAGGACTTAACCTTGTAAGCCATTGATCTGGGCCATACCGTGTAACCACAAGTTCAGGATGGAGTGGACCTGGCCAACTAATTAGCAATGTTTTGAGTTGGTTCTGTTTTGGATGTTGAATTGGCGCAAGAGGGGGCTAGGAAGACGAAACCTTAGCGAGCAGAACTGAGTCATAACAGAGCTTTGTAAAGGCCTTGTCACATGCTCTAGACTGCTTACCTAAGGTAGTGAGCAGGGGCATCGACAAATGCCCAACCAACTAGAGAAGTCGTGTCTTGTGGGTAAAGATGTACAACCTCTGCAGATTCTAAAACTATTCGAATAGCCGTGTCCCCGGTTATAGACAACGCCTGGTGATTTCAGGCAAAAGGTAGACTTTCTCAAAATGTTGGCCGTGGTTGGTTCCGAGTGGTCTGGGTCGTGAACAGGGTGTTCACGAGTGGTTTAGGAAGTGGACAGGGTGTTCACGTATTGTTTCAAAGAAAACTTGATTACTTATGTATTAGTATTTCAACTTGTGCTTTGCAATCTACTTATTGTATTTCCATTCAATATGGCTTTATGCAAAGTAAACATAAAGCTATCCTTGTTAAGCCTTGCAAGAATACTATCTGCATATATTCAAAGTACTCATGGCGTTGTGCCCTCTGGTTAATCAGCAGCTGAAGACCACCCAGGGTGCTCCAACCTCTTTGAAGAGGTGGTCTTTGAAGACCACGCGTGCTAGGAGACGTCGTCCACTCGATTGCCTGTGGGCATGTCGAATGGCTCCACGTGTGTTTAGCTTTTCTCGCTTGCGACCTCGCTTTTGTTGTAGCCCTGTGCGGTAGACCTCTGTAAAAACCTTGACCATAAGGTCTTTTGCTATTATTAATATTAATTCGTCTGCTTCTTCTTTTAGTTTGTTGTATGGTTGTGATCTCATCGCTGTTGAAACTGTGCGGACTAGCTACTGATCATGGGACTGGTCTAGAGTGCACAGAGGGTCCCGGGGTCGCTACTCGGGGTTCTAACACGTGCTCTTGAAGTTCTTCCATGCTTTGCACGCCTGTAGCAATGCGTGTCGTCGCACAGAGTCCTGGTGTTGTTTCGGGATCTCGAACGATTGGAAAATATCCGTTAGTAGCTCACCTTTCTGAGCTTTGCTCAATTCATTCCACGAATCGTAGGTGATGTTGACCTGTTCCCAAGCAACTATTTCGACTGTTCTCTGGGATGTAGACGCTGCTCAGCGATGATTGATAGGGGTCCCAGACTCATCGACCTCCGTGGTGGTAAATCGGCCCCCGGGCCTTTTTGATATTCCTCTATCACGCTTGGATATTCTAGAGGACAGCGTATCAGACACATGAGGCGATGATGACGAAGAATGAGCGGAAGACATATTCACAAGAAATAGAAGTTCTGACACTCATGAACATATTATCATAAGATTCTATCTCTATGTGTATGGGTATGCACACCAATCAATAAATAATTAGGATATTTAGGGAAGAAATTAGGACCAATACAATGACATAATTGACATATAAGCATGTAAATCCTCCAAGTCATTTAAAAAGAATAATATGCTTAACCTCAGGAAATGCTAGCCATGCCCTCTGAAACAAGCAAAAACACAACAAGTACATGTATACATCTAATTCACATTCATTTCAGAAATAAGCACATCCATTACACAGTACAAATCAATTAACTCAAATGAACTAAAATTAACCATTCAAAACATATACACACATTGTTCAATCTTTAAAAATTAGCCCTCCATGATGATTGACGCGTATGTAGCTAGTTTCGTCACGTTGTTCTTCCTCGACCCTTATGCCACTTTCGAAAGGAGGCAACTCGTCAAATTGATTATATTCTTCCTCGTCCATTACATTCTCAACTCCGACAATCCTCCTTTCTACTTCGGTGCAGGTAGCTCTCGTGGACTTGACACCATTGCAGGACATTCCCGTGAAGTTGACACCAAAGCAGGTAGCTCCAGGTAGATGTCCCTCTTGGGCCACTGGATGAATATTCCAATGGCTTGCCCTAGAGTCATGACCTCGTCGTCTGGGGGAATCTGTAGTGGGACGATCGCAAAATTGGCATAAACACCATCCACATTCACTTTTGTGAAACCCGGCGTTGGATTTACACCATGCACCAAAGCCCTGACACCGGATGGATACACCTGGCCCCAAGCACCATCTAGGGCAACGGAGGCAGATCTCACTTAGAGCTTGCACTTCATAGCCACCTACATAACGATACAAAATTAGCTACTCCAATAGGTCTATCAATGGATCGAGCATTCCAGATATAATAATTATTACCAGGATATCATCGGCAGGAAATCTGTCGTCGCCTTTTGGGTTAGGGTTAGGGTTGGACATGCAGCTACTCGGAAGTTTGGGGGGGGGGGGCTAGCTAGCACAGTAGGGGTAGGGGCTTGCAACTGATTTTCCCTAAGCTTTTCCTCAAGGCTCTCCATCTGCCGTCGTGTCTCATCTCTAACACGATCATTGATATCATCTTTGATGGATTTAGTGATCTCATCTCTGAGGGATTCACGAATCTCCACTTGTAGCTTTGCATCGTGCTCGGCTTTGGCTCTCTTCCTACTCCGGTACGCTTCGGAGTCCTCTGGGAATCCATGTTTCCATGGAACATAAAGATCAAGGCCTCTCATGCGACCTGAGTGCTCATTGTTTCCTAGGGCCGCGGAGAATATATCTCTCTCTCTGACTACTTGGAATGAGCCTTGGGAAGGTTGTGCACTCAGCATTTCCTACAATAGCCCAACATGTCATTTCACTTCCTATGAAGTTATGGAGTAATTACAAACTATAGGTAGTTCGAAATCTTACTAGGAGCTGGGACACTTCCTCCTTTGTCGTACTAGTTGATCTTCACTTGTGGGAGATGGACCCAATGGCACCGAAACAGGGGGATCTTGAAAAGCATGTAGTCGAGCTCCCATGTCTCCTCTATGAGCCCATAGTAGGAGCTCCCCATCCCATCGGTACTGAATGCATCTATGCAGACACCGCTGTTCTGGTTTGTTTATATCCTGAGTCTGCGTATAGAATGTGTACTCATTTATGTCATACCCTTGCCATGCCACAACTGTAAATATTGGTCCTTTTGCCTACCATGTCATCATATCACTTGACAAGCTCCTAGGGAGTCGCTCCTTCAACCATTGGTTGAACCGACTGTTGTGCTGTCTCGTGATCCAAACATCCGGCCGCTCTGGATTATGTTGCCGAAGCACGTCCTTGTGCTGGTCGATATATAGGGACACTTCAATCATGTGTTGCAAAACCGTGAAATAGGCTTGAGCATATGCATCTGTAACACCCCGATTATTTTTAAGTGAGAAGAAAGTCTTTAGGGATGAGGACCCATTTGAGAGAATGGTTTTTTACAGAAGATTAGAGGGGGAATTTTGCAAATATTGGACAACCTGGGCTGTGAGCTCTTAGCCCACAGCATTTAGGCCTAAGGGGGAGGCAGCCGGCCACTTAAAAGGGGGGCAAACCCTAGGCGCCCTTCCCCCCCTCCCTTGGCCGCCACCCCCATCTCCTCCCTGCGCCTCCTCCCCACTGGGCAGCACCTTTTTGCGCCTCCTTCTCATGGTGTACCTCCCTGCTGCTGCCCAAAGTCGGCGCCTCCTTCCTGCTGTTGTCAAGAGATCAAGGGGAAGGAGAAGAAGAGGAAGAAAGGAGGAAAGGGAAGAAAGGGTTGATCTCATAGATGGTTTCAGTGGCTCTCATCCAGGTCTCCAAGGGTGACCCTCTGATCTTCTTGCTTTGTGTATTAGTTTTGCGATTTAGGCGATATCGGTAATAGATCGGTATTCTGGCAGATTGTAGTGTTTGTCTAATTTAGGGCTGTTAGCTACGCAATCTAGCCTAGACATCTCCTAGAGAGTTGTAGATAACGTCAGTAGCTTTCCGTAGGTTCTTGTATCACATTGTTTGGATGAACAGATTAGGAGATATGATTTTGGTAACATTGTTGTTCTGTGGTTCTGTCATAATTCTGACAGTTAATGTTAATCGGTCATTAGAAATAGTTAATGAAACTTTTGGAAGATCTCACCAAAACTAAAGTTGTAGGTATTTTGATAAGCTTTCCAGAAAGCTAAAGAACATAAATTTTGGATCATTGTACTGAAAGATACATTAGATTTAGTTTCACTGTCCAAAACCCCTAAAGAGATTAAGTTGTTCTATTAAACTATTTGGTAAGGGTAAAAGATGGCTGAATATGGAAAGCTCACCAACTAGGTTTATGCAGATATATTAATAAGCTTTCCAGAGAATCAAAGAATAACCTTTTTGGATCTCTGGACGAAAAGTTATGAATTTTAGAAGAGAATTGTCTGTTGAGGGGACGGATCGATGTCATGGGATTTGGAGTTTTGGGTTGCGCTAGGGAGCGTAGTGAGTTATATATATTTATTTCTAGCAATGTTTAGTCCAGAATTGTTATCTTAGAATGTTTATTAAATTTATTCAGGTGGGGGTTTGGTTCTGAGGACAGCGTCCTCTTCGCGTCCTCCATCTTCGCACGGTTGAGGCAAGTGCGATTAATGATAGAATATTTAAGAATGATTGTTTATGTTTGCTAGTATTATGTGTATATCCTCTACTCATGGATGCTAGAATGATGAGTATGTCGTTGTTCATGAATGATAGAGGTATAAGTATGCTCTTTATTCATGTATGTTGCTGCTAGCTAATACATGTTTATATTGGATAAAAGAAGTGATTCATATGCATCATGATATCATCTTTGAGGCTTGGTCACGTGGTGATCAAGCATTGATTTTGGAGGTCCCCGTCATGTATTTGACGGGCTTGTGGTCCCTACACGCGTGGAGTGTGGGCTATGGTCCCTGTGCTAGAAGGCACAGGCATGTGTATGCATCGACGGATGCATACTCCGCATTACCGGTATATGCAAAGAGAAAGAGAAAAGATGCATTTGTGCATTTGCATTGCATGAGCATGTGAATTGGTTATGTATAGAGAATTGTGGTTGGATGATGATGATATAGTTGTGTGTTATATTGTCTTATTAAATTGTATTTTACTGAGTCTTGGACTCACTCTTGCTGTTGTTTGTATTTTTAGGTACCACTCACGCGAACGGCATGCATGGGAGGGAATAGTCATAAATTTTGTTGCACACAGCCACGAAATATTCACCATTGTTTAAATTTAGTTTATGATTTAATAATTGAGCAAACTGCTTAAAGGATTCTCTATTAAATATGCCTTATGCTTTGGATATTGTGTAATAGAGTTGATTAGCATATTATGGATGTCTTTATGATTATGTTTAAATTGGACATCTGGATTATTGATTATTGTTATTAATAACTGTGCGAACCTCCGGTATGGTTAACTATACAAAGGAGGTTCTGCCGAAATTTAGTAAAATGTCTTAGTTTTAATTTGTTACTCTGTTATTTTAGTAGCATTCCAGGCTCATGGTGGGCTGGGGTGTTACAGCATCGATATCTAGAGTGATTGCTTTCCTTCTGATGGTCTCGATATCCTTGAGCCTCCCCTCATGGTGAGATCAAGGCACACCTATCGGTTCGACCTGAGCTATGTAATCGACACATAACTCAATGACCTCTTCGGTTGTATAACCTTCCACGATGCTACCCTCTGGCCGAGATCGATTCTGTATATAGGACTTGAGAATCCCTATAAACCTCTCAAATGGGTACATGCTACGTAGGAACACGATCCCGCACATCTTTATCTCCCTCACAATGTGAACAATGAGATGGACCATGATATCGAAAAACGACGGAGGGAAATACATATCAGGATCACATAGAGCCGTCACCACCTTGTCCTGCAAAGCATCTAGTTCTTCGGGATCGATAACCTTCCAAGCAATTGTGTTAAAGAAATGACATAGCCTCGTGATTGTCTCTCGGACCTTGATCGGCAAAATACTTCTAATTGCAACATGCAGCATCTGTGTCATCACCACATGACAATCATGAGACTTCATGCTAATTAACTTCAAATCTTCCATTGAAACAAGTTTCTTCATGTTAGCGGAGTAACTGGACGGAACTTTCACACTGTGCAAGCACTGGCACATTTCAGTTCTCTCAGCCTTGGACATAGTATAACAAACAGTGGGAAGGTACGTTCGTCCTTTATCGGTCTTTGTTGGTGCCAACTCAGGTCTGATGTCCATATCAACCTAGTCAAGCTGTGCGTTGACACCATCCTTTGTTTTATCACGAATGTTCAGTAAGAGACCAATCATCTACGTGCATGACGTCGATGCAATGGAGAACTTCTAGGTGCTCCCAATAAGGTTAGTCCCAAAATACTGATGTCTTCTTCCAGATATTCTTCTCATGGGTCCTCGATTTACGTCCCTTTCCGAGTACAACATCTAAATCCTTAATCATGTCATAGACCTCTTTTCAGCTTAAATGCCTTGGAGCTGAACTGTCCTCCTTCTCTCCGTCGAATTGTTTCTTCATCCTGCGGTATGGGCGAGCCTTCCGAAGGAACCTACGGTGACGCATGTACACGATTTTACGCGAGTGCTTCAGCCATACACTCTCGGTATCATCTAAGCAGTGAGTACAGGCTTTGGCCCCCTTTTTGTACTCTGGCCGGACAGGTTAGTAAGGGTAGGATAATCATTTATAGTGCAGAACAACAAGGAGCGTAAAGTAAAGTTCTCTCATTTGTACGCATCTCATACCTGTATCTCTTCAATCCATAGTATTTTTAGATCTTCTATCAATGGTGCTAGGTACACATCAATATCATTCCCAGGTTGCTTCGGTCCTTGAATAAGTATCGATAGAAAAATATACTTCCGCTTCATACACAACAAAGGAGGAAGGTTGTAGATACATAGAGTTACGGGCTAAGTGCTATGTCGGCTACTCATGTTATCGAAATGATTCATTCTATCTGTACTCAATCCAAACCTTATATTCCTGGGTTCTGCACTGAAGTCTGCGAACCTCCTATCGATGTTTCTCCACTGGGCAGAATTAGCAGGGTGTCTTTGCTTTCTGTCATTCTTACGCTCCTCCGAGTGCCAATGCAGCAGTTTTGCATCCTTTGAGTTCGCAAAAAACCACTTCAAACGGGAAATTATAGTAAGATACCATGCCACCTTAGCAGGAGGTCCTTTCTTCACCTCGATTCCCTCCTCGTCATCTGATTGATTCTTACGCTTGTATCGGGATGCGTTGCACACCGGACATACATCTATGTTTGCATACTCGTTATGGTAGAGGATACAGTCGTTCGGACATGCATGTATTCTTTCTACTTTCATTCCCAATGGATAAAGAACCTTCTTGGCTTTGTAGGTGGTTTTGGCAATTCGTTTCCCTCTGGAAGCATGCCTGCTAAGAGACCTAACAGCACCGTGAAACTTTTATCGGACCAACCATTGCTTGCCTTTAATTTCAGCAGTTCAAACACGGATGACAACCTTGTGTGGAACTTCTTATAGAAGTTTGCACTTAAGTGCCTCACACACCACCTGCTCTCCAGATCAACCCACGGAAACTTGTTCAAGTCTTTAGTTGGTTGGTGCTGTGTGGCGGTTCGGACACTAGAGTGGAGTGGTCGGAAATAAGTAGTCTAAAAAAAGTACAAAATTAAATAAAACATGACTAAATATTTAGACTAAATTATATACACACAGATTTTAAAAAAGGACCCTAGAATGGCAACGGCCCTGCCGCCAATTGGAACGACGATAGGGCACTATCGTCGGTTCAATTGGCGATAGAGGCCTGTCAGGCCTACTGTTGCTAGTTGGAAAAGCGATAGGGGAATTTCGCCATTGTAACTAGCAATAGTAGCCTAATTCTGTAATTTTTTATTTCGACTAGCGTTGGTGGAGGACGGCGGCGATCGCCGCGTCGAGGGGAGGACAACGTGGGTGGCGACAGCTCGGAGGAGGAGGAGAAAGGGAGGACGGTGGCTACTCGGGCGCCGCGCGTGGGGAGGAGGAGGAGAACGGGGCGTGGGAGAGGACGACAGGGGTTGGACAGGGCAATGTGCGGGAGAGAGGAGGAGGGAGGATGCGTGGGAGGAGGACGCGGGCGAGCGAGGTGCGCTAGGGTTACGGTTCGAGCGAGGAGACCGGTTGAGGGGGTTTTGTGCGATAGCAAAAGCGAGTAAATACCTCCGAACTTCAGACGTAAATACGAAACAGGGGCCATGGGAAGTTGCTCCACGGCGACTGTCAGCTTTCTCATATTATACGCAGCTTTCGGCTTCGGAAAAAGCCGGTGCCGAAAGTCATTCGTTTGGGACAACTTCTGACTTTTCGAGCCATCCCAAACAGAGCCATGGGTTTAGTGGTGCGTTATTTGGGTTCATCAATTGATCCCAACTCAAGTTTCAGCATTTTTTAAGGATAGCACGTTTTGACTTATAAACTTTGTAAATCTGAAGCTAGATCACACCTGTACGAATGTAGGATGTTTGAATGCAAAATACGTGTACCATTGTATGGAACACAGAAGCACCGTTTGGAGTGTTGTAGAGCTGTCCAAATGTGCCGTGTCTCTCTTGTCTATCTGAAGTACGAGACTGTTAACTTGACCCAACTAGGCGTGTCTTACTTGGGTCAAGACTTCACTATCGATCGCCCGACAACACACAAGGTCTTGGGGCGAAGCACTCTTATTAGGCACGCGACATGACCAAATGACACGGAAGCGACGACGCCATGGCCGACCGAGGGCGAGGAAGGAGACCGGCAGGGCACGGCCAGTTCGGCCGACGCGGAGGCAGCCGGGCGCGGCGAGCCACGTCGGCCCAACACAACCCGAGAGGCCATTGTGCCATGCTTGAGTTGACACCCGGCCCACAGATCGTCATAACATGGCTCGATTAGTTAGCCAGATCGGCCACACCGAGCCTAATTAGGCCATGCTAGTACGGATGCCATGCCGACTGTCCATTTAGACAGCTCTAGAGTGTTCTCCTGTTTGTCTACTCGGGCAGAGGGTGTGTTTGCTTCGATGCCCGTGGCAAATCTGCCTGGCCGGGTATCTCCCTGCTCGCTGCTGGCTCGCTGCTTGGATTAATCCCTGCGTCGACTGTCAGGCCAGGTAGGTTAGCAGCCCAGGCGTCCAAATCCGGCGCCTGGGAGTGGTGCATGGTAGCCAGCTGCTCTATCCACCGTTTATAGCTTCGATCCATCGTTCTATTTTTTATTCACCAATTTTAGACATATGTATCTAATCAAACAACTCATCTTTAAATTTATCTAGCCAGATAAAAATTATCTACTTTTTAAACTACCTATAGACATCACTTTTTTTAGACATAGAATCCACCAACAAAACAAGCCCAGACAGGCGACACAAACTACCAACCGTCCTTCGGCCCGTTTACCTGCCTGTGATCATCACCCGCCGAGTCGAGTCCACCCCGCTGCTCCTCCCAGATCTCTCCACCCATGAAGTGCCACTCGGTGGCCGCGCTCTGGTCACCGTCGCCACCTTCCCACCACATCACCGCCGCCGCCGCCACTCCGGCCGCCCTCTTCACCGGCGCCGCCGACGGCACCATCCTCCACTGGCCGCTCCTCCCTCCTTCCCCGCCCCTCTGCCCGCGCCCCTCCTCCCTCCTCTGCGCCCACGCCGCCGCCATCACCGCCCTCTGCCCCCTCCCCTCCCCCGCCCCTCCATCGCTGCTCGCCTCCTGCGCCGCTGGCGTCCTCTCCCTCTTCTCCGCCTCCGCCCCCGCCTCCCTCCGCTGCCTCCGCCGCCGCTCCCTCCCGCCCTGGGCTGGCACCCCTTCCCTCGTCGCGCTCCTCCCCTCCTCCGCTTCGTTGAACCCCCGGATTGCGATCCTCTGCCACGCTCCCGACGATGGCCACGGCCACCACCACGTGTCCGCCCTCGTGGTCGTCGACGCCCGCACCCTCGCCGTCCTCCACACCGCCTTCCACGGCGCCCTCTCCGTCGCGCCACCGAGGGCGATCGCGGTCGCGGTCTGCGGGAACGACGATGCCGTCAGTGTCGTGCTGGCTGATGCGCAGGGGCTGGTGCAGGTGGTGCCCGTGGCGGAGGGCGCGGCCGTCGAGGGGGACTCGCCGAGACGCCCCAGCGTGAGCTCGGTGTCTAGCCTCGCGTCCCCAGATGCGACGGATGGGAGGGTGGAGGCCGTGGCATTATCTGATGATGGGAAGGTTGTGGCATTGGTGCTGAAGACGAGCTGTTTGTTGAAATGCGTCGTTGAGGGTGCTGTGCTGGGCGAGGTGTCTCTGGCGGGCACTTCTCTTTGCAAGGAGGAGGAGGAGGAGGCAGGGGTGAAAGGCTGCCTCTCTGGAGGGGTTTTTCTCAGCGGTGGGGAGTGGGGAGCCTGTGTTTCGGAGGATGGCACTGTGGTCAGGACCTTGGTGTTGTGGAGTAGCAATGGTGGTGCCATGGTGTACAGGGTTGTGGTTGGTACAGCGTCATTTGGGTGTGAGGCCGTATGTGAAATTCCTGGTATTGTACCTGAGCAAGGAGAGGGTTCGTTCATTCAATTTTGCCAGTCGGACAATAGTCTTATTAGGATGGAATCTCGCTCCTATAAGATTGCTGGGTCATTGTTGTGGAAACCGCTTGTCTCCATATGGTCTATGAATCAACTAGAACTGAGTATTGCAAAGAACACAGAGAGCCCACCTTTCAGCAAAGTTCTTGGAGAAGGTGGTCTTCAGGGAGAAGAGTTTAGGTCAGAGCCCTCTCATTCACTATATAAGTCGGACAATGGAGTGGAAATGAGTTCACAGATGTGCTCATCAGACAGCAATGGGTCGGGAAGGTATGGAAGGACTGTGTCTTCTTCAATGGTACTTTCCGAGGATTCTTATGCTCCATATGCTGTAGTTTATGGTTTCCATAATGGTGACATAGAAGTTATCCGATTTCTCAACCTATCGCCAGCTGCAAAATTTGGTAGTGGAGGGATTTACCCACATATTTCGGAAAGACTCTTTATGGGGCACAGGGGAGCAATTCTTTGCTTGGCTGCACACCACATGAATGCCCACTCTAACTCCGGAAGCTTTCAACGAGCACTCATATCGGCGAGTTTGGATTGTACGATTCGTATCTGGGATCTAGATGCTGGCACCCTCCTTTCTGTGATGCATCACCATGTTGCCTCAGTTAAGCAAATTATACTACCATCAGCTTGGACTCATCATCCTTGGGATGACTGCTTTCTTTCTGTTGGAGAAGATGGCCTTGTGGCGCTTGTTTCACTTCAAACCATGCGCATTGAGAGGATGTTTCCAGGCCATCCTTGTTACCCATCAATGGTAGCTTGGGATGGAGTAAAAGGGTTCATAGCTTGTTTATGCCGTAATCTGCACTCTTGTAATGATGCTGGTATCATACTATATATTTGGGATCTGAAAACAGGTGCTCGAGAACGAATTATTAGAGGGACATCATCTCAATCAGCATTTGAACACTTCTGTAGGGGTATTTCCAAAAATGCAGTTACTGGCGGCATCTTGGGAGGGACAACTTCTGCATCTTCCTTCCTTGTTCCAATTTTCAAAGACACGAGCCTCCTTCAGTCTCGTGCAAATAAAAAGGGGCTTAACAATTCATCTGTATCAACAAACCATCACAATGCAAATATAGATTCTGTGGCTGTAAGTGTCCCTAAAGCACATGATGTTAAGGGGAAGACACCAGCTCCAGACGATGGAGATAATTCTGTATATAGCTTAGGAAAGGCTGTCTCTGCCCTGAGCATAAGCAAAAGAAGAAAGCATCCCATAAAGTGCTCTTGCCCATATCCTGGGATTGCAAGTCTCAGATTTGACCTCACAGCAATCATGTCGACACAAGGCATGTCAAACAGCAATAGTGATAGGCAGTTGAGAGGTCATTTTTGTAGTGATGATGCCAAAGAAACTGTACAGCCTGGAACTTTAGATAATACTTCTGGGATCCAAGAAATGGATAGCCCATCTAGAGAGTCAATAGAAGGCCGTTTACTTCGATTTAGTCTCTGTTTTCTGCATTTGTGGGATGTTGATGGTGAGCTAGACAAATTACTTGTAGATGAAATGCAAGTTTGCAAGCCAGAAGGCTGCCATATAGCTACAGGGGTGGTAGGGGATAGAGGCTCGTTTACCTTGATGTTCCCAGGGAAAGAAGCCACTCTTGAGGTAAGCTGTTTTCTCCATATCCCCTTTGCTTTTAAGCACACCTGAAGTCTAAACATGTTTTTTTCTTTCCTGTTTCAGCTTTGGAAATCGTCCGCTGAATTTTGTGCTATGAGATCGCTGTCAATAGTTTCTCTTGCCCAACGCATGATTGTATTATCTCGTTCTTGTACAAATGCTAGCAGGTACTGGGTCATCTGTTCCTTTTCTTTTCATTTGGGTTCATGTTCCGCACAGTGCAAAACTGCCATATTTCATTTGGTGTTCTGGGATGTTGCAGAAACAAACCTTTTTTTTTGACGGAAAACATTGCAGTAAAAACATAGCTCAGGAAATCAATGCGTTCTACACATACTAAAATGTGCGAAGTCTCCAACAAGTTTGGGTCTGTCTTTAGCATATCTGTGCTGCAGTGTAATTCATTTAGGACTGCTTAAGTTCTACCTGTGAACACCAAAGTTTTGGGAATTTTTATGTAATTGCAAGGCTGGTCTGATTGTCATTGCAGATGTTCCACGCTTCACCTAGATTATGATACCAATGCAAGTTCCATGTTGTACTACCTAATTATAAAAACATTTTCTTTCATGTCAGTTTTCTGAGTGAAAGTAATAGCAATATCATCATAAAAGATGGACTACTGTCATCAGCCCTTAGTAATTTCCCACTATAACATAAATAAGAGCACTGCTTGCTTTGCTATATTGATATTTGGGAAGGATAGACATGCTCTTGTTTTTGTTAAAAATGCAGTCCAGTATATTTTGAAGATAAAATGCTATTTTGTACGATTAAAAAGATACTTCTTCTTAATTGCCTGATTGTATTGTCTTAATCACTTTCTGGATAGCAAATTTAAGTAACTATCCTGTTGCAACCACAAGTTAAATGCTTTACCAAAAATAAAAAAATCATATACACAAGGTAAATATTGCACTAAAAAATAATAAGGTGAACTTAATTATGGTAATCAGCATTTGTATTGTGCCACGTCCTGGTTGGCTTTGCCCTATCAAATGTGACATTATCGTACCATTTAGTTGTTTTTTCACAATTGTGAGTTGTGACTATATGTGCCTTTGTTGCTTCCAAGATAGCATGAAATTCATGTCCTTTATTTTTCTCATGTCTACTGTGTATCTTGTTGCAGCGCCTTGGCAGCATTTTATACAAGACACTTTGCTGAGAAAGTTCCGGATATAAAGCCTCCGTCCCTCCAGGTTCCACTATATCTGTTGCACACATTATTTCTTGCAGTTCTATATGATCTTTTTTACACCAACTTCTTTGTTGATCTTTACCATGAGAAAAAAAGAAACAGGAGTAATCTTCCTGTTGTTACAGTGGCTTTTAGGAAATTAAGTGATGATAGGTGAGATTCTACTTAGGGATGAAATTGATTTAGTTGATATCTGTGATACCTCAGCCTAGTTGGTGTCCTATTGTAGATGCCAACTGGGATGAAAGCCTGAATGTTAGTTTGGTTGGGCCTTGAGGTGTTACAAATGACACCAATACATTGCCTCATTGCTCGTGTGCATTGTGGGCTAGATCTGTGGGACGTATGGTGTCTAGGGGCTGAGAGAGTGGACACAAGGCAGAGCAAATGGGTTGGCGCTAGAAGTACAACATATGGCTGTGAGCCTGTGACCACTGGACATGCGGACCTGTACTGGTCACTAAGGTTGTATGTGATACCTCAATCCATCCGGTTCAGTACTGTGTGTCTAGTTATCATTAAGGAGCAGGCATAGGACTGGATTAACCCTTTTAAGGCAAGCAATGACGAGTAAAGTCTAGCTGTTTGTGTACAGTTTGGCCATGGGGCATCACAATCCATTTTCACATAAAAAAAATCCAACATGTTCTAAAACTTATGGTTCCAGCTGGACCAACATATATGATGTTAAAGTAGAATTTTTTTCTCAGATATTCATGCATAAATAGTCTGGTGGTTTATTCTAGAGCCATATTCACAAGAGATACTCCAGGACCATAAGAGGTTTCTTAGCTGCACTCCAGAGTCCAGATAGTCTGCGGTGTTCTTTTTCTCAATGCCAATTCGCAACACCTTAGTAACGGATGCCTAGCCTGACACATTCATTTATCTCATATAATGTACATACATGGACATGTGCTTTTAAAATGAAGCTGCAACTGTCATGTTTCGTAGACCTGGTTAGGTCAGCAGTGTTACTTACCTTTTATAGAGAAAGCACATCTCTTTCAGGAGTTTGCAGGTGTAAATCATAACTTCTAGAATTTATAATCCGTAATGCTGAATTTGTAACAGTATCTAGATAGGAAGAGTAGTCCAAACATAACTTTTGGATAAATGTTGGCCCATTATTTGAATTATTTATTGTATTGCTACATCACTGCTATGTAATCATTTCTTATGGTATGTCTGAAATTGGATCTGTATTCCACATATACCTGGTTTTTCTACATCCACATGCATCAAATTGTAGATTTTTTTATGCATCCGTATTCGATCCATTTTCATCTCCAACTTTATGGTAGTCAAGACTTGTCAACCATGAGGCAGAACAAAATCACATGGAAAACAATTTAACTTCTTTATAGTGATGTGACTTGTAAACTTGTGACTTGTAAACTAGCTTGTTGTGAGCTCCAAGGTGAGACGTTGGCATGGATCATTGTTGGGGAGACACAATGTATGGGGCCAATATATTTGAAAACTTCCCTTTGATTGAAAATAATTGATCAGTAAATTTTGCTGATCTTAGTAGTGATCATATTTCACCACTTACTTCGATCTAGCAAAGGTTTGAAATGTCAAACTGCGAAGGTTCTACCTATACAAGGCTGGGGGTACCCCGG
This sequence comes from Phyllostachys edulis, assembly GCA_036346405.1. Classification (NCBI taxonomy): domain Eukaryota; kingdom Viridiplantae; phylum Streptophyta; class Magnoliopsida; order Poales; family Poaceae; genus Phyllostachys; species Phyllostachys edulis. Next base: position 48,016,967 of record CM070556.1, read on the forward strand.
CAACTTCTCTTCAGTTCATTTATGAATTTTTATTATAGGAAATGAACTAATCAGACTTGGTACTTTTTTTTAATATACTTCTGTGTGCTTGTATTTTCTTGCAAAACATATGAAACACCTCTATGTGCTTACAAATATAATTTTTTAAGTGGGAAGGCAAACTAAATGTGACCGGTATATGTGTTTACAGCTTCTGGTGAGCTTTTGGCAACATCCTTCTGAACATGTTCGAATGGCTGCACGCTCCTTATTTCACTGTGCTGCTCCTCGTTCTATTCCACAACCCCTCCGTATACAAAAAAATAAAGTACCTGATGTCCACTTGTCTTCATCTGATCATTTGGACAATCTTATCCCAGCCATGCAAAGTTACTCAGTATCTAGTTATGGACAGTGGAAGGCAGATGATAAAAATCTTGACAGAGATGATGGGGATACTTCTCAGATAAACTCATGGTTGGAATCATTTGAAAATCAGGAGTGGCTATCTTGGATTGGAGGAACAAGTCAGGATGTGGTGGCATCAAATATCATTGTTGCAGCTGCTTTCGTTGTTTGGTACCCGAGCATTGTGAAAGCTAAGCTTGCAAATTTGGTTGTTAATCAACTAATCAAGTTAGTTATGTCGATGAATGATCGGTACAGTTCAACAGCAGCTGAACTTCTAGCAGAGGGAATGGAAAGCACATGGAAAGCATGTTTGGGTACTGATATCACTCATTTTTTGAGTGATGTCCTTTTCCAAATTGAGTGTCTAAGTAGTGCACCTTCTAGCAATGCCACCTGTAAAACTGCAGTTGCTGTTACAATGCGGGAAGCATTGGTTGGTACCCTTTTACCAAGCTTGGCTATGGTTGACATAATGGGATTTTTTGGTGTAATAGAAAGCCAAATTTGGGCTACTTCATCTGATTCACCTGTTCATGTAGTTTCACTCAAAACTCTCATCCGAGTAGTTCGAGGCTCTCCAAAGGCTTTGGCTCCTTATCTTGACAAGGTATGCAGTGTTTGTTCCTTTTACACATTGTAGTTTTTTTTTTTTTTTTTGTTTTTGTTTTTGGAGAGGATTGTTGTGGTCACTATGCATTGTGGCTTCCAACATTATGGGAGCTCTCATGACCCGAATTTGTCAACAAGAATGAGCGCAAGAAATAGGAGTGTGAGGGAAGTGGACAAGGAACCGCACGCCTGCTCTTTGGTGGAGCTGTGATGTTGGCGACGCCAAAGCACATGGCGCGGGATAGATGGAGAAAGCTCCTGATAATTCTTGCTTGACTTGAATAATGGTTCGGCTGGCTATTAAGTAGTCGCCCCTAACAATCAATCTCTAACCTTATCTCTAATTCAAATAGCTAACCAATCTCTAATTCAAATAGCTAATCTTATCTTTAATTTAACCAGGACATCTTATCTTTAACCAATGAGGAGATAAGAAACAAATAGATAGACTATTCGGTTGGTACCGAATTGGATGGAGTGGTGGCATGCGCCGGTTGAGGCTGCCCCTGCTAGCGGCGGCGCTGGTAGTAGCGTCCCCAGATGACAAGAGCAATTTAAATTTAATATTGCAATACTTTTGTTTGTAAGAAGTCACCTTAAAGTTGACCAACGTATCCTGTTTAAAGTTTTATTTGTAAACCTTAGAAGAATGTTGGGAAAAACCAATGTTCACCTAGGCACTAGTCGGGTGGTGGACCGGCACCTAGGTGCCGCTTAGGCGGCCGACTCAAAGTGAGGCGGAGGAGCACAAAGCGAGGCCCGAGGCGGCGGGAGAGGCGGTGGCGAAGGGGAAGGAGGCGAGGGGGAGAAGAAGAAGGAGGTGAGGGGGAAGAAGAAGGAGCTGGTCGTTCGATCTAAAGCAATCTCAGCCGTCCGATCTAAACAAAATATCTAGTTATCTCTCTCCTCACTCGTAGCTCTCTCTCTTCCTCACTCGCAACTCTCTCTCCCTCTCGGGCTCTCGGCTGCCCCTCTCCCTCTCGCTCTCCCTCTCCGGGCCGACTGCCGCCGCCCAGATCCGCCTCCTCCGGCAGCCTCCCATGCCGCTGGCGACCTCCCCGGGACAGCGGCGGCGGCGGCGGCGGTGGAGAGATCTAGTGGTGACGGCGACATCGATGAAGGTGCCATGCTCCCCCCTTCTTTTTTCCCACGTGCCGCCGCACCTTGCCCACCTGGGTTCGCCTTGGACTGGCGTTGACTGCCCAGGCGGGCTGATTGTGCCCGAGTCGCGGCGGTCGGCGTGCGCCCAGCGCCTAGGCGACCAAGGCGGGGGAACACTGGGAAAAACAAATAGGACCTATTTTTTATCAAGTTAGCAAATATCTATAATTTATTTTGTGCAATCTTAACTAAATTCTTCTTTTCTTTTGTAGTGGGGACAATTGGCTAGTGTAGTTATCTTAAGGCTCACAACCCACAGGTCACGGGTTCAAATCCTGGAAAATTATAGTAACCCACCCCAACCTGCGGTTGGTGGAGCTAGAGAGTCGAGGTGACACACCATTGGGCTATGCAATGGTTAGCCTTAACTGAATTCTTCTGTGTTTGGATAAACAATACTCTTTTGCATCAAAACAATCCTGGTTTATCAGTTAGAAATTAAGAGGTTGAATTCAAGTACAAAGATTTTCGAGCCTTTTTTATTTACTTCCTTTTCATAAATTGATATTAACTTCTCTGGCACTTTAACCTTTTCAGTGTATATGTTAATGTACAAAAGAAAAACTCTATTCTTTGTAGTTCTTATATAATTAAACAATCGTGCAGGCAATCAGCTACATCCTACACACTATGGATCCAAGCAATTTAATAATGCGTAAAGCTTGCATTATTAGCTCAATGATGGCTTTAAGAGAAATTGCACGTGCCTTTCCAATGGTTGCTCTCAATGAATCAATGACAAGATTAGCTGTTGGTGATGCTATTGGAGAGATTCATAATGCCACAATTCGAGTTTATGACATAGAAAGGTATGTAGGTTTTCAAGTTGCAGAAAGTTGTTTTCGCCGTGCTATTAAATTATGCATTTTCTCTCTTTTGGTATTGAATTGACTTGCTATTTATAGTTTTTATCTGTTGTTATTCTGCGGACATTCATTCAACCCCCCCTAAACATGTACAGGCAATTCTAAGATTTTATAAGACGGTATCACTGTTTGTATGATGTGTCCTGACTTGGCATGCTGTATGATTAATCATTTGTATTCCTGTAAGTAGGCTTGCTTGTCTTTGGTACACCACACAATATTCCTTTTTCTTTTCTGACTACATCAATTGTCTTCCGAATCATGCTGTATGATTTAGAAAATACTCATTGATATTCTCGTGGAAGTAATATGTTCACACTTTTGTCTTTAGAATTCTTGAAGAATAAAATATTTGAAAGATCTTTTGGGAAGGATTTTGTTTGTGGACCCAAATAATATGCTAAATATTCTGTGGAATTGATTTTTTGATTAAATATATGATATTAATCGTACTCTTTGCAGTGTGATAAAAAAAAACTTGAACTGGGAGGCATTACTTTGTACTTTATTCATATTTATTTTTCCATTTTTTCTTGGCAGTGTCACAAAAATAAGGATTCTTGATGCAAGTGGACCACCAGGTCTTCCAAGCTTGCTTGAAGGATCGTCGAATACAGCGACAACCATACTGATAACAGCTTTGAGTTTCTCACCGGATGGAGAGGTTTGATATTGCTACCCACATACTAGAATCAGAATGCTTTAAATGAAATACATAAAATGATATATCATATATGTGAACTTATTCTACATCCATTATGATATAAGAATCGGGGGTGCAAGAAACCAGGGGTATAAGAAAAGGAATGCCTTACCTGGTCAAATATCTTGGTTTTACTCCATGTATTGAGGTTTATAATTTCAATCCTATCCGTCCAAAAGAAGCCTATGGATTTGGATTCTAATTCTTTTGCTATACATTGGGGTGATTAGGCCAAATCCACTGAGTTCAAACAAGCCTGAAGGGGTTATTCAATTGCTTAATTGATGTATGTTGTGAACTTGTGATCATATTCCTATGGAAATGGCTTTATGGCATGTGTACCTTTTTGCATGAAGCATGGGGATCTCGATGTATTGGTTGCTATTTGTAGTAAAGAAAGGTGGTGGCTTTGCCAAAAGATTGTTTTATATGACAAACATAGTCAGCTTTATTTTAAGCTATATGTTGTTCTGAGCTGTAAATCTTATATAGAGGAATTCAAGTTTGTAAATTGACAGTAGCTTTTCCTCTCTTTTTTTCCTAGGGTCTTGTGGCCTTCTCTGAGAATGGATTGATGATTAGATGGTGGTCTCTAGGTACTGCCTGGTGGGAGAGGCTCAGCAGAAGCCTTACTCCTATCCAATGCACAAAGCTTATCTATGTCCCTCCATGGGAAGGATTTTCACCCAACTCAGCTCGTCTAAGTATAATTTCTAGCATCTTAGGACATGGTAAACGTCAAAATTCAGAGGTATATTTTCTATTATTTTTTTTCACTGTTTATGTTATATTGTTTAGCATTGGTGGAGCTATACTGTTAAGCATGTCTATTTTGCAATTTTCAGTCTCGCCAGTGCAGGTATGGCCATACAGTTGACCACACATACCATTCGCTGTAATTTCACGTATGCACTGCACTGCTTATAATAGCTGGGGGCAGAATTCTGTGTAATGTATTGACTAAGGTCAATGGACCTGCCAAGAAATGCATGGCAATGATTAAAGTTGTCAACAAATTAAGTTCATATATCCCTTAGAACTGCTCTGAATCCCAATTGATCCATCATTACAAAGAATAGTGCTTTGATGCTGTTCCTATTAACAAGTCAGATGACTGTAGTTGAAATTAATTCATCCTGATAACCAGCAGGAGTGGGATTGTTTTGAAATATTATTTGAAGTAGTTGCGGAAATAAAATGCTTTACTGGGTATTTAGGCCAGTCTCTTTTGAATCTGCTGGTTTTAGGCTGAACTCCAGCATAGTTAAAGTTTAGGTGTTAAGAGTAAAAAAATCTTATCTGGCCAAGCAAATGTGAGGAAACAGCTGGAAACTGATACCGGATGTAGGATGGTTCTTAACACTAATCTGAACCATCGTGTTAAATTTCATGTCCATGCCAATCACTGTGTTCTAACTGGTTAGTTTTGGAACCATGATCTCAACTCTGAACTTTTTAGACAGAATTACACTTGGTTGTAACTTGGATGATATACAGTATAAACTGGATCCCCTTGCAAAAGATTTTTCCTCTTGTCTTCCTGTTTTGAGTGGTCTGTTTCTGGCCAAAAGTAAGTTGTTCTGCTCATGGAAAAAAAAAACCCGGCCGGTTATCGCCAGTTACTGGCGGTAACCGGTAAGACCGGACTTACTGGTGGGAACTGAGATTCTAAATACCGGCCGGAAAACTTCAAATTCAAATTCAAAATTCCGGCGGTTACATCCCAAATTCAATTTTTTTTAGACGAATTTCGACTGAGATTTTCTCGGGTTTTCCGGTTACCGGCCGCCCGGCGAGATTTTACCCGGTAGCGGTATTTTGATCCTTGGTTCTGCTACTCTAGGATCCACTCTTAAATGCACCAAGCAAGGTTCTAAAAATCTGAACCGGCCCTAAAATCGGAAGGGCTCCGGGTTTTGCCCAGTTACCGGACGAAAAACATTTTTTTTTGTGCAATTTGAATTTGAATTTTTTTTCAAAATCTAATGAATGGAAGTTGGGAATTAGGCACTCATGTGCATATTTCTATGGAAGTAGTGATAAAAAAGGGCGTTTAGAGGTGTGAACTAGCCCTTCTGGAACCGCTGATTGCTGGTTTCTGGAACCCTGGTACCAACGAAGTTCTATTACAATTAATTGTTACTTCTTAAATACTGGCCATAAAATTCTAGTATAAGAGTAACTAGAAATTGCTCAAACAAGTTGAACTGAACAAACTGGATACAAACTGAACTTGTGTAACGAGTGATTTGGGCATGAGTACTTGTAGTTGGGTAAAATGAACTTACTAGAGAGAGAATCTTTTAATACCATGTATTCATTTTCTTACAAGTTGCTTATTTTCACTCCAACAGCTGATTGGAAGGGAGGGGATGATGTAAAGAATCTTAAGGATAAAGTTTTTTCCCCATTTCCCATTTCATGTTTTCTCCCTTTCTATCTGGTGTTTGATGTGAAAGTGTCATCTTCAATTCTTTTATCATCTATAATACGCTGCAAACACATAACACCGGCTATATTTCATTTAAACTTGGTAATTGTCATTATCTTCAATTTTCATATTGTTGATAGTTGAAGCCTTGAAGGTACAATTCCATGTAGTTCTCCATTGTCCTTAGGAAATCACATACATACTGTTATTGCTTTATGAAATATATATGTATTTTTTGGTTCTGGGCTTTGCAGACTAAGACGAGAGAACTAGACGAGGCTGATGATTTGAAGCTGTTGCTACACAATCTTGACCTTTCTTACCATCTACATTGGGTCGGTGGAAAGACCATTATACTTACAAGGCATGGTCAGGAGTTGGGTACATTTCAGTTGTGATTAATCATTAATGATTATGGCTTATTGATGCTTTATGAATCTTGTTGAGTTGCTTTGGAGTTTTGATAGACAGCTGCACTGAAGTATGATCAGAGTGGCTTAAAAGTTTGTCCAGAACCATCATGCAGATCATGTAAATCACTTCACTGTTTAGTCAGTTATTAAAGCATTTCTTGTGCATATAAACAACGCATTATACGGGTTTCTAATGCACTATAGATAAAAACTCATTGCAGCGCCACTTTCTGGTTACAGGATTATTGTTTACATGGAGGTTTCTGGAATGGGCTGTTCTGTTTCACCATCAGACTCCAAATGCAGTGTGCTTTCTGGTTGGCAGTGATTTGCATGCTACCATGATATATGTCTTCAGTGGCAGATCAGATATACTTCGGACTTAGTGCCAACCTAAGGTAGACTCGTAAGCTACATTCTTTTATTTCATTAGTCTAAAATGGTATTTGGTTGGTACAAGTTGTTAGAATATGACTTTTTTGTATTTCCTTATCTGTATATGGAAACCCCTCTTATACATCCCTATATATATTGCCCATTGGGCCCTCTTGAATATACACACAATATTCCTAACATGGTATCAGAGCATAAGGTACTTAACCTAGCTCGTTCCCTTCCGCTGCCATCCCTGGCCATCGCCGCCATTCCTTCCGATCTGCCGCCACCCGGCCGCTGCTCGCTCGAAGGCCGCCATGAGCCGCCGCTCTGAAAGAGTCTGCGCCATGCCATGCCGCCGCTCTCTGAAAAGCCGTGTCGCCGCCATGAGCCGCTGCTCTGAGCCGCCCATGAGTCGCTTCTCACACGGACCGCTCGACGCCGCCGCCGACGGGAGCTCAGCGAGGACGACGCCGCTTCAGCCGCTCTCATAACCGGACGACGCTGCTGGCCGCCGCCGAGTTCCGCGCCTCTCCGGTTCGTCGCCATTCTTGTAGCCTCTCTCCGATTCTGATCCGTGGTGGAGCACCAACCGACGCCGCCATTGCCGTCGAGCCATACCATACCGACGCCGTCGCCGCCCTCAGTTGTCGCCGCCGAAGTCGATTGGCCGTCGCCGCCGTTCTTGCCTCTTGGCGGAAACCCTCTTGAGCTCTCGATTTTTTGGCTAGTCGAGGCGGTAAACGACCTTGACTTATAGTGTGAGCCGGCCTAGCCCGGTAACCAAAAAAAAAAAAAAAAAAAAACCAATACGTCGCTCTAACCGCCGCGCCGCCTGTTAGACTTTGTTGACTTGGTCGCCGCGTCGTCCAACACCTTCTACCGATGGCTTCTGTTCCATCAGCTGCGATCCCATTCTCGGGAACAAAGATTAATGGGACGAACTACAAGTTGTGGTCTTCACTCATGGAGATTACGCTCGATGATCTTCGCCTCTAGGGACATGTTACTGGTGCTCGATCTTGTCTGCTTCGCCGGTTCAGCCTCCTCCCAAATAACCTACTTCTGCATCTCTTGTAGAAGATGAGGCCGCCAAGGAGGCAGAGACCACTGATGAGGCCTTTCAGTATGCCATAGACGTTTTTGAGCGCTGGTGTGCTGATGAGGCTCGTGTTCGAGCCATCCTAGTAGTCAGCGTCAACGACTCCATCCAGCCAGACATTGTTGGTCTGCGTTACGCGAGCGATACCAGCAGAGCAGCGATGCTCAGTTCTTTTCGCTTTAGCGTGAGTTGGAGACGCTTTGCCAGGAGGACTCCTCTGTCGACGACTTCTTCCGAGCCCTAGCCAGTGTCTGGCGCCAGCTGGACGAGCTGGCTTCTCCGCTCTGTCAAGAGTGTCATCCAGTGCAGAAGGCTGATCGTGATCGCCTTTGCCTTTATGACTTCGTCTGCCGTCTTCACCTAGAGTTTGAGCTTGTCAGGGCTCAACTGCTGAGCCGCTTACCTCGACTGACAGTCACTGAGGCTCGACACTTTGTGCTAAGGAGCTTCGTCGCGGGTTAGCAACACAGTTTGTTGCGACTGTGCTTGCTACTTCTTCGACTACATCGACGGTTTCTACTTCGACTACAGGACCTTATCAGCTGTCTGTTTCTGCTCCTATTTTTGCACCAACTGGGGTTCAGTGCAATTATTGCAAGAACTCCGGGCATGACTACCAGCGTTGTGCGGTGTGCAAAATGCAGAATAAGGCGCGTGGAGTTGGACGATCCAAGGGGGGCAGGGAGGCCCTTCCTCCACGGGAGGACAGACCAGTAGTTCAAGACCTTCTCAGCGAGGTGACTCTGTTCAATGAGTTCACCGACTCTACTTCAACAAATGCTCTCACACGGCTCGGCGAGTTACGCCATTTAGCTCGGACATCTCCTCCAGGTACTTCTTGGGTTCTGGATTCTGGTGTCTCTTTCCGCATGACACCAGACTCCACATCTCTCACTTCAGTAGGACCTCTGTTTTTCCTATCTCGATTCGAACGGTAAGCGGTACTCCTTTGTCTGTCGTGATCGAGCACTCTTTTGTCCACTTGACTTTTACATTTCTCGGCTTACCATGTAGTTTCTCTCGATGGGTCACTCACTAATGTCATTTGTAGGGTTGGTTTTGACTCTCACACTGCTTTTGTACAGACCCAAGCATGAGATCAGTACTTGGGATCGGCCGGTCTTGTAGGGATCGTCAAGGTTTCTACATTCTTGACCGCCTCCACGTTAAAGCCCACTTCAGATTGCTCCTATCACCTCTACATCCATCGCCACCGCTTGCCACCACCTTTGGAGTTTTTGCGCGATGGCATCATCGCTCTAGGTCACTTGTGTGGGTCTCGTCTTTCTTCATTAGTTCGTAAGGGTTTTCTTGGACGTGTTCCTGTTGACACGTCCATATTTTGTCGAGGTTGTAAGTCGGGCAGCGGCTCCAACTTCCTTATCATTCTAGTGAGTTCTTGTCTTCTCGTCCTTTTGATTTAGTTCATTCAGATGTATGGGGACTTGCGCCTATTATCTCTAAAGGCGGGCATAATTCTTATGTGATCTTCATTGATGATTATTCCTGTTTTACATGGATTTTCCCTATATCTAATCGTGGTCGGTTTCTTGCGATCTATCGTAGCTTTACAACGATGGTTCAGTACTCGATTGATTCGCCCATCCGCACTTTTTTTGTGATTCTGTTGGCGAAATCTTGCTCAGTGCTTTTAGACGCTTTCTTTCGGCGGGGCACTCTTTACCAGTCTTCTTGTCTTGGTGCCCATGCTCAGAATGGGGTTGCTGAGCGTAAACATCGTCATCTGACTGAGACTGCCCACACTCTTCTCCTTGCCTCTCACGTTCCATCATAGTTCTAGGCTAAGGTTGTTTCTACGGCTGCATATCTCATCAATATGCAGCCTTCCATTGCTCTTAAGGGTGTTAGTCCTATAGAACGTTTCTACTCTTGAGCCCTCCAGTATACCCACCTTCGTGTTTTTGGCTGTACTTGTTTTATTCTACTACAGCCTCGTGAACGCACTAAACTATCGGCCTAGTCAGTTGAGTGCGTGTTTCTTGGTTACAGTTCTGAGCATAAGGGTTATCGTTCCTTCTGCTCGATGGATCAGGATTTCATGAGATGTTGTCTTTGATGAATCTCGACCTTTCTTCTATCGAAATTCGGCCCCTCGATATTTCTTATGATGTTCATATCTTGAGTCAGTTCATGGCTCGTCCTACCCATCTTCACTACAGTCACTTTCTTTGTGTTCTTCACTACTTGCGTGGGACTATCTCTCGTCGTTTGTTTTTCCCTAGCTCTACCTTACTACAGCTTCAGGCGTACTCCGATGCGACCTGGGCTAGTGATCCTTCTGATCGTCGTTCTCTTTCTGCTTACTGTGTTTTTCTTGGCTCCTCCCTGGTTGCCTGAAAGACTAAGAAGCAGACTGCAGTTTCCCGTTCGAGTGCAGAGGCTGAGTTGAGAGCTATGGCAGCAGTAACAGCAGAGGTTACTTGGTTGAGGTGGCTACTTGTAGATTTTGGAGCGCCTGTGATGGGACTTATGACTCTTTTATTTGACAGTACAGGTGCTAGGTATTGCTCAGGACCCAGTGAAGTATGAGCTCACTAAGCACATTGGTGTGGATGCTTCATACACTCGCTCATAGGTGCAGGAGAGAATACTTCCTTTACAGTTTGTGTTATTAGAGTTACAGGTTGCTGACTTCTTCACGAAGCCACAGACTAGGGTACAATATTTGTATTTTCTCTCCAAACTCAGTGTGTGATCCACTATGAGTTTGAGAGGGAGGGGGAGGGGGTGGTGTTAGAATAGGACTCTTTTGTATTTCCTTATCTGTATGTGGAAACCTTCATTGTAGTCCCTATATATATTGTCCATTGGGCCCTTTTGAATATACATACAATATTCCTAAGACAACTGTGTTAAACTTGGTCTTTGTTCCTGCACTGATCTTTCAATGATTCTAAGTTTATACTTATGCTTAGAGGAACATTAAAATACTATTATCGAGAACTTGAAGCTTTCAAAAAAAAAAAAAAAAAGCGAAAGCCCTGGTCCTGAAAAAGTCCAATCAAATTTAAGTATTAATATTGTCTGCATTTGTCTGGTAGTACCACGGTCATGTATATGTGTCTTGCATATAATACAATTAATAATTCTGTATTTCATGTTTTACTTCATTTTAAGGCTGATTATAACTAGTAACGAGCAGTCGCTACATACAGCTCGCAGTCTTGGCCAAGTGCTTGTGCAGATAATGTTTTTTGTTGATAGACCGCTCATACTGTAAATTATTTTACAGTATGGTTCGTGTGAAGTATCAGGAGCTTATATTGGGGTAACTCAGCTGAAAGCTTCAAGAGTTGAAAGACATTGGATTCGGGGAGTCGCTTGTTTTTGGAGTTGCAGGCGCGCACCTTTCTTTAATGTGCTGCTCTGTTATCAGTACTAGCAATAGACCCGCGCGTTGCTGCGGGCAAAAAAGGAAAGTGATGTATAACGACGACCTGGAAGTTTTGTTTGTATATGTGTGTGTATATATACACATGTATGCTGCAATAGTACTATGCGCACAAAGTACGTAAAAAAAAACACATAGGAAATGGTTTGATACATATCTGTGTGGCCAAAATACAGCAAAATTTGATCTACCTTCGATATACTAACTTCAGAGATTATACACCTAGTTCGTGAGGAATGAAGACACGGTAAGAGTAGGAAAAGGTAGAAATACAGTAGACGACATATCAATAAGTATTTCCTTTTGAATTTAAAACCTGTGTTGGCTGGTACTTTAGAACGTTTTTATGAATAAGTACCTGTCAGAAACAAAAGAGAGACTATCAGTGTGGAAGTTTTGAGATACACCGGATGTAGAAGAAACATGTAAGACATGTATTTTTTTTTCAGACCAACAAACTAACAGGTATTTTGTGAAAATAAGAACTACCATGCTGTATACAACGATAATCTGTATCTTCAGTCCAGTAATGCTCAGAATGATCATAGCAAGTGCTTTTATTTGCAGCAATATATCATTCTCTACCAACTCTGTAATCAGCTAAAAATATGTTGTTGTAATAAGGAAAAGGGGGGAAAAAAGACGATATGATGTAGTACATAACTTTGGCAACGAATGTTTTAGACATGAGAAGATGTATAAAAATGTATAACGCAACTCATTCTGTAGTAAAGAAGGGAAATTAGAAACCTGAATTATTGCTGGATAGCAGGCATCAGCAATCTAGCTAGAAACATAAACATAAGCAGGGATGATTACACTCTCTTATCTTTTCTGAAACGTAAACATAGCCAAAACAAAGGAACGATGGCGCTCTCATATTGTTTCTCTTCTATGCTTAGTATAATATAATCTGACAGTTGAAACTGTGATTAAAACTGGATTTATCTGGAAATCATCGCGAAACTATGGAGATGGGTGAAAGTACACGTATATGCACGGAGGTTGTCTCTAGTTCTGTGCCGACCATAGTAATAGCACAGATGAACATCTGGCATTAGGAATAGCTGTGGTCCTCGACTCTTCAAGATGTTGACGCTGAAAGTACCTGTATATGCACGGGAGGTTGTCTCTAGTTCTGTGCCGACCATAGTAATAGCACAGATGAACATCTGGCATTAGGAATAGCTGTGGTCCTCGACTCTTCAAGATGTTGACGGTGCTCTGGAAAGCATGAAACACGAAACCGGATGTATCATTGAAATGAACACGTGTCTGTATTATCGTAGAATAGATATAACTAAAATACAAATTACGTATGAGCAGTATAGAAAGTTCTTTGTAGGTTGTATTGGCTTGGTGCTTATGCCCACTAAGGCTAGAAAGGAATTTTTGGTGATATGGAAGATTTTTATATGCACGGTAAAATATTGTCCAAACAAACCGATGAATCAATGGTATATAATTACATGCATAGATTCTATGTATTTTGCACATGTAGAATCATGATTGTATCAATGTATCTGTGAAGTGAATTCATAAGACAGGTTGATATGCGTTAGCATATAATCTGTGAACAAAATAGGCACAATATATGGTAAATAAAAGCACTCCACTGCTGTTCCAAAAGGATCCTGAGTGGAGCATTCTGGTCATGTTAATATTTGCGATTTAGGCTTAAGAAAGGGCTCTTATGGTGATCAAACTATACTTTATATTCTTATGTTGAGTCATTTCTAATTTCTCAAATAACCTAATGCATTCTTATTCAGTGTCGCTTTGCTGCACAACAACCCAGGCTCTGTGGCTAAAATGACAGTATTAAATGAAGCTTACCGAGCTTTTCTGGCACACTGAATGAGAAAAACTAATACCCAGTTAGTATGGATTGGGATGAAGTCAAATAGCAAAAAAACATTGAACTGTTTAGTTTATGCATGAACTCAAATAATTTTTCGACCACTTTTTACGAAAATTCTAATGAGCCCCGAGAAATCTTGGATACTAACCAACAACCGGCATTGTTGCTCCATCTGCATAGAAATTACATGTACCAAATATGATACCATCCGCTAAAAAAAACACATTGTTGCTCCATCTGCATAGGTTCAAAATTAACCATAATAGTGAATATCATGAGTACTTGTTTTGCAACATTATCATGGCAACATGTCCAAAAACGTCATAATTGAACAGGTTTTTCCTTTTCTTCTGGAGTTTCTTTACCAGGATGTGTAATCATTCAATTCTTAGGAAGAGGATTTAGTAGAAAATCTTTTGGAGGAATCAAATCAACAACGCTCTCCAAAGAAATTTTGAGCCCAAAGTTATATATTCTTTTCGAAAGAAAAGATTGTATTATCAAATTTACCGGGAAAGATAATGAGCTATTGATTGGGAATAAACTCTGAATGTAATCATCAGAAAATGGGCTGACATGAGAAAAGTAAAACGCCATTGAGAAAGAAGGGGCTGAATAAATGAACTGGTACAAACATCTTATAAAAGAACACGGCATTTTCACCCGAATTGGCCAGGGGAAGGCAATAAATAGCGATGATTGAGATGTTGCCTTTACCTGATACTACTTCAGAATTAGGGAACTACCATTCATATCAACATCCATCCTAGCTGCTTCTTCATAAATTCTACCATATCTGCAGGAACGGTCATGCATTAAGAGTTAAGACTAACTTCAGGGAATCAAGTGCAACCAAACAGAACATAATTAATCAGGGTAAACCTTAAAAATTATAATCTTGGACAAACATGAAGGATTGGTTTTGCAACAGAAAAGGGAGCATTATCAAAATATGTTAGCTCACCATGTCAAACTATTCACCTTCTCTGTCATTTTGAAATTTGCTTTTATATTATATGAATACTACAAATAAATCTTGAATTAATATAAGCACTACAAAGTTATATATTGTGGGGAATAGAGCAAATTCAAGCAGCAGTTTTTTCCGACCCAGTAGGGATGGCATCTCGCTGCCGCCAGATAGCCGGCCTCCTCTGCAGATATATGCAAGTAGATCCCTTATCTGTCGCAAGGCATGGACCACCGCAGAATCAAAGCGCCCCTCCCGCCGTCGCCACAAAGCATCATCGCTGGTTGCATACACCCAAAATGGGCGAAGGGGAGGGGCGGCGGCCGGGCGTGGACCGAACTCGGCGCGGCAGGCCATGAGCCCCGACATCTCGATCTCAGCGAGATCGATCTGGAGGCGGCCGAAGTCCGCCTGGGAGAGGTCCTTCACCTTGTACTCGCGCCCGGAGGAGGTCTTCTGGATGGAGAGCGCCATGGAGTCGGCGGCGGCGGCGGTGAGCAGGGAGGGGAGGGCTGGATCAGGAGAGGAGGAGGGGAGGAGGAGGAGGCGAATGAGGGGATCCGCGCCGGTGGGGCGGTGGGACGGCCGCCCATTCTTTGAGGCAGCTGGAGCCCTTGCTGTGTCCGAAGATCAACGACGGCCACAGCAGCTCCACCCCGTGCTTCCTCCGCTGCGCGCCGGCGGATCGAGGAGTCCGCCGACGACCCGCCGAGCCCGGCTCGAAACCGCAGACGCCAGGCCGCCATCAGCGTTCGGCGAATCGAGATCAACCAACCAGCTAACGCATGCGTATTTGGAGCGAGAGTGGCGGCGGAGGACACAAGCGAGGATAGACGGGAGGAGGCACCGAGGCGGCGATGGGGAAGGAAATAGAGGGCGGCGGGGGAGTAAGAGAGAGGAGCGAGGTCTTGGTGGAGAGGAATGGCGGGAAGAGTGGGCGGCCGAGGACATCGCCGCCCATGAGACGGTGGAAGAGGGCCGTGGGGAAGGGGGGCGGCGAGAATCGAGAGGAAGGAGCAGAAGGAGAGGAAGCAAGGGAGAAGGAAGCAAGTGAGGCGACACGGGGAGGGGAGGAGGGAGGGGGAGGGGGACGACGAAGCGGAGATGGATGGGCGGGGAGGTACCGATGCGGCGGCCGGGAAGGGAGATTGAGGGGGTTGCGGGGGAAGAAGAGGAAGGGAGCGGCGGCGCTGGCCGAGAGAGGCGATGGAGGGGACAAGCAGAGGAGATGAGCGAGAGGGGAGGCGGTGGTCGCGGAAGGGGATCGAAAGGGCGACGGAAGAAGGAGAGGGAGGGAGCAGCGGAACCGGTGAAGGAGGGCGGCGTGAGTAGAGGGAGAGGAGCGGGGATGAAGCTTCGCGATGGCGCACTGTCAGGGCGATTTGGCCCGAGCGAGTTCGCGACGCGGCTGGATGATCCGACGTACATGGACGCGCGGAACGGAGATCCAATGGTCAGAATGTTTTTGTCGACGTGGCCAACGGGCTGAGCTCACTTTGAGCCCTCTTTTATATAGTAAGATTGTTACTGACAGTCTTGACTGAAGAGATGCATGTGCTTGCCAAGGTAAGTTCAGGTTGTATAATTCTGAGAAGATCGGTAGCAAGGGAACATTTCACCAAAGCAGTTACACCGTTGTTAATAACCGAGTGGTTAAATTATGATTTATCTGCTATAGAAATGATTTATTAACGCTTGCCCTCGCTCTGTGCTCGACAATAATGTATCACTGCGCTGGGTGTAAACTGTAAAAGAATGTGCCTGACAAGAACGTAGTATAGTGTTAACTTTTAAAGAATGTGCTTATGTAAGAACAACCTTTTGTGCTTACGAGAGCTTGGCCAAGATGCTCAAAGATGTTGGGAAGCGAATGTATGTAAAGATGCCATTTCTTGGACTTTTTCAGCGGCATTTCTTCGATTTTTAAAACACGGTGAACATTTACCAATTACATCTCGGTAAACATTTCATATCACACCCTTTCTAATTTTAATGTCGGAACTCCTCTCTCTCTCTCTCGTCTATACCGTCGCTGTTGTGCTTCACGCCGCCGCAGTTGGGCACAACGTCGCTGGCGGAGTTCACCAGGTATGTGGTATTAAATTCCTGAGTGGTTGGAGGCAGCGAGGCGCCGCCGGTCGCGGGAACAGCCGTGGACGGCGAGAGGTTGAGAAGTAAGTGGTGCAAGCGCCACCCTCCTCGTCGTGAGCGGTTGCTATGGCGGGCGACGGCGGAAGCCGCAACTAATTGGTTTCTGGTAGATTTTCGCACCCTTCCAAATTACTGGCCAGTAAATACCAAAATATTTCTTTCCAAAGAAAATTACTTGCCGAGTTTTTGGCAACGCGTGCTCTACTTATACTCGTCGCCAGTATCTTCTTCCTCTCGAGACATAATTTTTTTAATTAAAAATTACAAAATGAATTAGTCATTTGTTTTTTAAAAAATGGCATGCTGTCGCCATTTTAAATGGTGTCAAGAGTCTCTTGCCAGATGAAATGACGACAGCTGTCCTATCGCCAGCAAACAGGGAACTTGTCGCCAATTGAAATGGAGACAGGAGCCTATCGTTAATTCAAATGATGATATATTCAATTGGCGACAAGATCCATTTTTTGAAATTAAATTAAATTTATAATTTTGGTATATCTTTAATTGTCCGCGCTACCGATAATTTTTTAAAAAGATAAGAAAAATATGAAGGAGAGAAAAATTTATGAGTTTCAATGTGATCAAATATATTTGGAATGCGTTTTAGGCGGTGCAATATAAAAAATAGTTCCTTCGGCGGCGCAATATCGAAAATAGCATCGTTCGGCGACACAATCTGAAAAATAGCCTCATTCGGAGGTGCAATATTGAAAATAGCCCTGTTCGGCGACGCAATATGAAAAATGCGCGAGTACTTTGTGAACAGGGTGTAGTAATTTTACGTATGAAAAGGCTAGAACTAGGGTGGTGTGGGGGTGTCGCAATGCTGGCTCTCTCACACGGTTACCTATACACACAACAAGAACAAAAGTATTTAACACAAGATTAGCATAATGTAAGTCGCACATAAATTAATATTTACATAACAAGACTGATACATCTACTTACGGGCTCTCTTGGGGCGTACCCCACGTGTGGCCACTAGCCTCGTCCGGGCCGGCTGCGGATGCTGCAGCGAGTACGTCAAAGACTCCGGCGGCCGAGGTATCCTACTGACGCGACTAGCTTGAGGGGGTGTCGTGAGAGGGGGTGTCCCGAGAGGGTGCTGCGTCGGCTAGCTCGCTCCGAGCGCACCGTGCAGCTGTGAAGCCATAAAGGAGACCTGACTGCTCTCACCGTGTGAAGGCCCACCGCTCACTAGCGGTAGCGCCAACACCTGGTCGAACTCGTAGTCTGCTCCCTCCTGTGACCCCAGCTTCTCGTCCAGTAGGGGTCTACGACTTGTAGAACAATACGTTATGTATGTAAACTAGAAGGAAATGCTGTAATAGTACGTTATGCGTGTAAACAACATAGGCATACCTGATATCTGCATCACAGCGGACGGCTCGGCATGGCCAAGATTACCACTGTTACCCACACTAATGGTACTTCTAGCTTGTACTAAAAATGCATCATGTATCAGATGCTCCTCCACTGCCTTCCCTTCCCTTTCCTAGTCCTTTCTCCCAAGATTAACAAACCATGTAGGGCAGCACCAGCATACACAAAACTCAGTACCCTCCACTGGTCGCCACGGTGGCCGTCTTTGCCGGTTGCCCCGCCCACGGGCCACGGCGAGGCAAAGCTCATAAAATGATTGGACCTGTTGACTTCGCTTGGCTCAGTTTCCATGCTTGATAACCAAAAAATTCCTGTCAAATTGTTCAACTTGCAATGAAGGCATATAGTTGAAATGCAGCTGCTGCAATGTGAGGACACAGTCAACATGTGATTGAGATGGTTCAGATTGTCCACTTCACCCAAATCAAATAGATGGATAGATATTTTTGTTAGGAAGTTTTAAGTTGGAGGTGGAGATCATGCTATTTACCACTGACTGAGAGTCCGAGAGCTGAGTGGCAGAGTGGGTGAGTTGGATGTGCATGATGAATGTGTATTTTTGCTTCGTCATCCAAGTCATTGTTGTCTCCCAAGTCCCAGCAATAGGGCTGATGGATTTTCAGGCAGAGATTTCAGAGTCAGAAGTGCCATTTCCACTGACAGTCCACAAAGCGACCCTGTTCTTCCTAAAGGGTCATCAACCATGTTGGCGACAAACTGCAATCAGAAACCGGGATGTTGACTTTAATTGGCAAAAGATATGCATGCATGCACAGCCGTTGGTTCTTTTCACCACATGCTGCATTCATCATGCTCACTGGTACTACACTTGCTTGCCACTTTGCTGCCGCAACTTCTGCCCAAGGTGTATCCTGCCTCTACACAATCTAATCTGCACTTTGGGCCACTGGATTAGTCAACATGTTTTCAGAGACTAGCTAGCAGGTAGTATTGTTCATCAATTCAGAAGTAATTATTGGATTTTTTAAATGATACATTTGTAATAAAATTACAGAAATAAATGCCCATTTAATCAAATTACAAAAATGGGTTTCTGTCGCCATTCCAAATGGTGAAATGGTCCTATCCGCCTATCGCCATTTAGGTTGGCGACAAGAGACCTGTTGCCATGCAAGCAATATGATATGTCTCTATAGCCATTTGGAATGGTGGCAGAGACGTAAATCGTCATTTGAATTGGCAACAATGTCCTCTTGCCAATTCAAATGGCAACAGGATCTGGAATATATATATATATTTTTTGCAAAAAAAATAAAAGTAGCGGTAAACAGAAGACAAAAAATTATGTGCTTATATTATTCATAAGAAATAATATTAGTGGTGGTACATAGGTTACACAGAATAATTCGACACACGACATAACATTAGTACATCGAACAATACAACTAAATAGGACATACGTCATCACATAGTTGTTTGACAAATCACAATGATGGTAAACAAAACATTCATCGCAAACATGTTTCAATAAGATAAACCATCCCCGTGGCCGCCACCTCCACGCCTGCCATGTCGACCCCCATGGTGCTCGCTTCAAGTGGGGTGGTCAGCTGAGGTCCCCGTGGCGCCGTCCGGACTGCCGACCTCTTCTTCATGTTGTTCATTTCTTGCATGGCTATACTTGAAGGTATGTCTGGACTCTTTGCCGTCCGGACTGCTGACCTCTCCTTCATGTTGTTCATTTCTCGCATGGCCATACTTGAAGATATGTCTGGAGTCCCTACAAATAGATCACTTATTTGTGTGACATCCGGCTACTGCTTCGTCCATGTCATTCCTAATACATTGTCTCTGCCGTCGGCCAACCATTCCCTTTAGCCTATCAATTCAACAGCCTAGATCTGCTCCTCCCAAGTAGGATGACCGGTGAAATGGCCAACCACACCATAACCATATAACTCTACACTCCAGGTTAGTAGCACCTCTTCATTGGTGAAATATTCAGGAAGATATTGGGTGGGATGCTACGCCAACGTCAAACATGCGACCATCACATGTGAGTATGGCCTATGCAGAAGATGTAGTTTGTTGCAAGTGCATATGCAACGACCGCAGACAAGCGTGCACTCGTGGATGATCCTCTCATGGTTCGTCCCGCGACGTCCTTTCTCCTTGCAAAGTACCTCGAAGGGCAGCCCCCTTATGCCCATCTTGAATGCCCTGTGCATCTCACTCTTTTTGCTCTTCTCCATGTACTTGATGATCATGGTAGAGTACATTACTCTGTCATTTTCCATGGAGAGCGATGCGATGTTGCTTTGTTCAACAAAATATTTTGTGATACCACTCAGAACTACCTCCACAATACCAACCAAAGGGAGGCATCTCACGTCGTGCATGACCCAATTGCAATTGTACACATCAACTAGATTCGTTGTCATGACATCATACTGAGCACAATCCTTGTCATGTAGCAATGACAACTTCATCATAGGCTTGTGCTTAATCCAGTCTGAGAAGCATTTCACCTACATGCCAGTCTTCCTCGTCAAATTGGGACCATCTATGGGTAATTACGGCAACGACTCCGGGATATTTTCAGAGATTGTGGTGGGCTTTTTCGTTGCCTCCTTTCTGTGCGTCCTCATCCGCTCATCTAGAGTTTTCTAGAGTGTGTCAAACTTCCCCTACTGGTTCTGGTTGTATAACCGCTTGAAAAGATTCATCAAGTCTTTGTTGTGAAACTGCTTGTAAATGTTTGCATTCATGTACCTCATGCACCAGCTACTCTACAGATCCACCCATGGAAGTGGCTCATGTCTCCCTTACTGTAGCTAAGTTATTGCACTCAACAAGCCTACATGTTGGTGATGTATGAGGCATATGTTAGGATGGCCCTGTACAACAGAAATCTTTACGTTCCTCAGAAACCACAACTAACAATTTGTCTTCTCGCTTTCGACGAATGCAAATGCCATGGGAAGAATCTGGTTGTCCTTGTCCATCGCAATTGCAGTAAGTATCTGCCCTTGCACTTCCTAGTCAGGAATGTGCCATCCATGCACAAGATCAGACGGTAATGCCGGAATGCATATTGATGCATGCCCCAAAGCACGAAGAATGCTCGCTTGACTATCCTCTTCCCGGCGAACTGTGGATGCGTGGAATATTGAATTTTGATGTGAGTACCGGGATTTTGTCCTATATGACCTAGAGTTGATCGGGCAGGTTATGGTAGGAGTTCTCGAATGTACCGAACCTTGCTTCCAATATCTTCTGTTGTGCCCTCCACACCTCAGCATAACTGATTGTATACTAGAACCTTAACTCTATTGCCCGAATGATGGATCATGGCTCGAAATCCAGGTTATCCACGATCTCGTTGTACATGACATTCGCAATGAAGCGTGAAGACTGGTTCTTGTGAGATTGCATTGATTCAAAGATGACACATGTGTGAGGGATTACTATAGAGCATTTCCAGTAGTCATCCCACTTAGGCTGGAATGTGTGCACTCACTAATGGCATCCCACTATCTCATAGTTCACATTGTAGCACCTTGGGTTAAACTTCATTACCGTGAAAGTGTGTTGCAGCGACAAGGACCAAATTTTCACAGCTTCCTAGGCTGCCTCCTTGCATTTGTACATGGGTCTTTGCCTGACCTCGTTCGGGTGGTACTCCCACAATACACGGGATCCTTTGTCCATAACGAGGTTATCAAATTGGTATGTGTTCCACTCAGATGGAATTGCCTGTTGTTTCCCACCATCCTCGTCATTTGAACCTTCATCTTTCGACAATGCCTCGTAGTCTCAGTCTTCGAGTGCCATCCTTTCAACTAGGGCTTCGATCTCCTCACCTTCGTCTGCAATCCCACTAGCTTCCCCAACTAGATAAGCTTCTTCGACCCATCTTCATCGGTGACATTAGTAACTCCCCAACCTTCAGCCGTTGTATGCGTCGTGCTGTGAATGGAGTCTCCAACTTCTTCGTCATCACCACCAGGTACCCCTTCTTCAGCAACACATGCAGGCGATGCTTTAATAATGCATGGGCCGGAAGGACCAAATCCCACCCGCGCTCCCTCGACATTCTTATGTACGACTGTCATGACTTTGTTCCCTTGAGCTGCACTAACTTCCAATGTATGCTCTGTTGTGCCTGGGTCGCAACACAACTCAATTTCAGATCGTGTAGAGCATAGTCCAACTCAAAAGTGTAATACAACCACCGCATCACAGTGCCTCATGTACGCTACTCTGGTATTGTTTGGCTGAGGTTCACCAATTAGAAATAACGCATATCAACACCCTCGGGACCCTTCAGAACAGTCCCTTGACTGTAGTAAATTTTGAAATTGATTGCATCCAACATATTAAAATAAGATTATACGATTAACCATATATCTAAAACTAAACCACACACACCTAAAAGGATGTACTACAACATACTACACTACATAATCATACAGCAAAAACTATCTATTCCATTCAGTTATATAAAAAAAAGATTACCTAAGGTGGACGACCGGACAGACAACGCTACACAAGATCCTCTCCTCCCCTCTAGTCCTCTCCCTTCCTCCCCCTCTTTCTCTTTTTTCATAATAAAAGTGAATTCCGGCTGAATTTTGTAGGGCTATTATAGGGGAGATTATGTCACGATACGGACCTGCGGGGTCTCTGTTGCCACTTGGAATGGCGATTTGCCTAGAAATTTAGGCAAATCGTCACTCCAAATGGCGACATAGGCATTCGACACTGTTCGGTGGGCGTTGTGACATGGTACATTGGCAACATAGGCATTTACAGTATTAGAAATGTATTAATTAAAAAAATTATAATTACTGTGCCTTTTGAATCAGTGTAAGCATTTGTTGCTAAGTCATCGTTCCATGCATGCATGACCTGTCTAGCATCATAGCAATTAGCGCATCGTTCTTGATTTATTAATTAAGGCATGTACGGGATAATACATGCATAGAATACAACTGGGTCATAAATTTCTCTAATCTTCAATTTCAGAACCTAAGTTCATACTTGTTGTTTTTGTTGGGAGGTGTATGGGTAGGAGAGGCGAAAGGTGATACCATGCGTGGCAAAGAAAGAACGAGAAGCGTGATTCTCAAATTCGCGGTCGTTACCAGCTTGAACCGACTGAAGTGGAAGCTGAATTTGGGTACGAACGTAAGCATGAAAGTGTTCAAGCATTGCAAAGACATCGGATTTCGGTGCAATAGGAAAGTTCACAAGAAATGAGAAAAATCATCAAGGATAATGACATAAGATTGAAAACCCGAAGTTCTGGAAATGGGAGCAGTCCAATCTCTGGCGCATGTGTCCATGAACCATTCGCCATGATCGGAAGGCTGCTACTGAACCGTTACCAGCAACAACACGAGGGGAGGAAGCCAAAGGAGAGGTGGAGGAAAAGTTACCGAAACGGATGACATGTGGGCACTGGCGCATGTGTCCATGAACCATTCGCCATGATCGGAAGGCTGCTACTGAACCGACATGTTGTTCAATTCGGCGATCAGTGCGGACTGATCCCACAACATGGGAGAGTGCTGGAGAGGCGCCATTAAGGATTGCGGAGGAGCATCGGGAGCGCCAGTTGGACCGCCAGGGAAAGCGGCGAAAGCCTGGAGCGGCAGTGCACTAGGACGTGGTCCGAGAAGGCCTAATGCAGGGATGGTAGGCGAGCGTGGACGGTTCCAGGGGGGCGGCCATGCCTGGAGAATGCCTATCCAAGGGTTGAACTGAGGCATCCAGGGCTGGGCCGGTGAAGGACGTTGGTTGCCACCATGCTTGTTCTTGGGCTTGCGGTTCTTGCAATCAGAACGATCATTACGATCATCGTGACCATCAGCGTGAGATGAGGAGGACTGGGAGTAGAGCGCAGTGGCCGTCGTGAACTTCGTCATTTGCTCAAACTGATTTTCCTCAAGGAGGATATATGATCTCACTCGGAGGAGATCCATAAAGGGAACCTGCATTGTGAGGATGGACGCCGCATTGTGGTACTTGGGATTGAGTCCACGCAGCGTGTTAAGAACCAAGGTCTGGTCCAACACAGGTTGATCGATGACAGTAGGTGGTGATAGTCATGTTGCCTTAGAAGATGTTGCGGAATTCCGCTTCAATGTAGATGGCCATGGTAAGCTTCTTGTTGCGGAAGATGGACTCAATGCTCATCCATACAGAATGGGCACTGTCATTTGGCTACATGATAATACCAAGGATCTCCGAGGAGATGGTAGTGCACAACCAAGACACGACGCTGAAATAATCCTACATCCATCCAGTGCCGTTCGGTTCAGGATCAGAGCCATCAACATGATGTGTGAGACTGAACTTGCCGAGCACCACATCAAATAAACAGTGCCATTGGGAGTAGTTTGATTCCTTTTGATCCAAAACAATCGGAACATGAGTCCGAATGTTGATGGAGGAGATGGCATACGAGGGGAACGCAGCCGCGGGCACAGAGGATAGCGGCGCGGATGAGGAGGTGGAGGTGGAGGAAGGAGATCAGAAGCCAGATTCGGTGCTCATGACAACAGGGGAGGAGGAAGATGATGGCGAGCCGAGGCAAAGGAAAAAGCCCGGATCACTGATACCATGTAAGACGATATTGGTCGCAAGGAACCCAGATGGGATCCATGTATGTATATGTAGCGATGATGTACAGGTTACAATCCAAGCATCAACCGAAGAAGGAAGGCGCAACAACGGAAATAAAGGGAAAGAATCCCGTGCCAGACGAGTAACAGTACAACCGGCAAAACAAATTACAAAAAATATATCCATAACAGAAGATGATGTGCAGATTTCGTGTACATGGTATGGTACTCCTGGGAGTACGTACCTCCACTTCTCATATACCACTTAAATCGTACGATGATACATCTTTATCTATTTGAGTATACTTCAATAATGATTATATGATATCCCAAAGTTAGTTCCATGAAAAAAAAAAATCATAAAAGTCCACATTTTATAGCAAAATTTGTGTATATACTTTTTTTATATATGAAAAAGGGTATATAGCAAAAAATAAAGGGCTCCAATGAATTTTTTTCAATCAAGTCGCATCGAGTATCTTATAATTGATATTTAAGTATCTTGAAAATGATAAAAGAAAGTAATATATATATATATATATATATATATATATATATATATATATATATATATATATATATATATATATATATATATATATATATATATATTTAGTACTCCTAGGAGTATGTACTCTCAGTTCAATATACCACTTAAATAAATATATTATACTTCTTTATCACTTTCAAGATACTTAGATACTAATTATAAGATACTCCAATACAACTTGATTGAAAAAAATTAATTGGAGGCCTTTATTTTTTCTATATACCCTTTGTCATATATAAAAGAAGTATATACACAAATTTTGCTATAAAAAGTGAAATTTGATGAAATATTTCATAGAACTCATTTTGGAGTATCTTATAATCATTATTGGAGTATGCTTAAATTGATAAAGAGGTATCATCACACGATTTAAGTGGTATATGAGAGGTGGGAGTACGTACTCCCAGGAGTACCCTACCATTTTCCTATATATATTTTTTTTCTCTACTACCAGGAGTAGTTACTCCCTATTTCGTATCTCACAACGTATAGAGTATCTTGCGCAACCGAGAGTATGTATGTGTCGTATACGAGTATATAAGACCATTTATGTGGTATTTACACCTTTTTAAGGATGGTATGTATAATTTTTTAGACATAGTCCATTTTATATGCGAATATGAACGTATTTAAAAAATATGCTAAAAACTATGAACTCTCTTGCAAATTTTTCATGTAGTTCGCATTAGAGTATCTTATAATTAGTATATGAGTATACCCAAAGTAATAAAGAAGTATATCAAATTTTTTAGGTGGTACATCGAGGTGTGAGTACCTACTCTCGGGAGTAGTAAAATATATTATATATATATATATATATATATATATATATATATATATATATATATATATATAGTGCCATGGCATGCAGATGGGCCCAACTGGCTGGACCAATAGGCGTGCACGCAGTATGTCGCAGTGAGTACGGCCAATTTAAGAGAGTCAATACTCAAGACTCAAATCCAAGCTGATCAGTGTGTCTTGATTTTGGCGTTCTTTAATTTGTACCCTTCTAGGTAGATGATGCATACATGGATCTAGATCTTTGCATTACTGTAGAGGTCTACCACCTGTCTCGCAACGTGGCATAGCACAACACAGACAAAGAAGGCATACTTAGCTGCATACTTCTTTTACTAACCAGTTGAGTACATCTATCTCAGAAAGGGTGCTACAAAAGAAAGAACATCAAGAAGACACTAGTTGGCTCATGAGCCTTCTCTTGGTTTGGAATCTTACTATTGACCATATATCTCTTTTGGCTTGTCGTCGTGTGACTGCCAGGTCGGCACACGTGACATGACATGTAGTGTACGTGCGTAGGCTAGGCTGCATATTCATGTGCCGACAGAGGTGGAGTTCGGGCCTTAGCCTAGAATCAAAAGTCCACATAAAAATTCTTAAAAATATCAGTAAAATATTACTTTGGACTGAAAGTAGCTGAGGGCTCGCCCGTAGGGATGGCAATCAGGCGCGGCGGGTATGGATAGTGCTCGCCGATACTCATGCCTACTATCCCGATTTCCCCCTACAGGCATGCCTGCGAAGGACGACAGACGAAGAACCTCACCTATACCCGTCGCCCGTGTGTACCCGTCGTCCGCAGGCATGCCAATTTACCCGCAAACATTTAAAAATGTAATGTGGATGAGGCACCATATTCACACATCATGAATCAGTAACACAGGGTGAAGTTTTTGCAACAAGTGAAGGCACCAAATTATACGTTGATAAGAAAGTTACAGTAAAAAAAAAGAGCACGCTGACTTTGCAACAAGTGAAGTTTGAACAATACATAATTCAACAACTAAAATGAAAATACAAGAGGCCCCCTTCCATGCTGGGGTGTTACATCCACCGTGCAGCCCAGCTTGCCCTCTTACATACCCAAAATGCTTGGCGACTTGCACAGAGTCAGCTCAGCATCGAAGCATCCAAGACTCCAAGAGCCCTCCTCAAGAAATCCATTTTTTTGCACTAATCCTCCTGGGACAAAAGTTGCAGACAGTCACCATCTACTCCCAATTAACATCATCAGTTCATCCAAAGTTCCAGACCCTAGCTGAAGCTCCACCAGTGCCGGTGAGGGACAGTGGCGGGAGGGAGGCACGAAGGTGGAGGAGTGAGAGTATCAGGCAAAAGAGTGTCCATCGACTGTCAACAAGAATTGTGATGGTTTTTTTTTTGTTTTTTGCTTTTGTGTAGTGTAGGCTTTTCCCATAGGAACACAGAATTTTGAACGCAAATTAATGATAAGGGCATCTCCAATGTGCTCCAAAAGTAGGGGCTAAGAACGATTTTGGGGCCTTAGCATTGGATCGAAACATTAGAGAGGGAGAAGGTACCAGCTAATGAGAGGGCGCCAACAAAATTGGTCAGTGTCAATCTCAATGCCGCAGGCCCCCCACTAGATTCGGAGCATCCACCACCGATCTCGCCTCAATTCTCCAAGCTTCACTCCTCCACCTTCATGCCTCCCTCCCGCCGTCCCTTACTGGCACTAGCGGAGCTTCAGCTAGGCCGTGACCGAGTGGTGTTGAGGAGGATGCAACTAGGCTTTAGGAGGAGGCGGCCGAGCTTTGAGGTCAGCCAGGAGGTGTTGAGGAGGAGGCGACCAGGAGGAGAATGGGGGTGGCAGCTGGGCATGAGGAGGAGCGACGGCAGGGCAGGGGGCGGTAGCTAGGCGTGAGGAGGAGTGGTGGCGGGGCAGGGGGCGACAGTTGGGCGGGAGGAGGAACAGTGGCAGGGCAGGGGGTGGTAACCGACCGAGAGGAGGACGTGGGAGCCTGGGAGGCAGCCGGGCGGGAGGAGGATGAGGCAGAGTGGTAGCTGGGAATCAGGAGGAGGATGAGGATTTGGGGCTTCAGCGCTTTGTGTTGGTGGCTGGCGGAGTGGGCCGAGTGGCAGCTGGGAATCGAGTGAGTAACCCAATAACCCTAGGATTTCAATGGCAGTGGTGTTACTGTTGGCCCACATGTCAGTATATGGCGCGGGTAAATGGGCGAGATGGGTACGGGTGGAGCTTACCCATGCCCATACCTGTTTACCCGATGGACAGAAAGTTTCCCTATTTTTATGCCCGTGGACAAAAAAAACAGCCCATACCTAGCTCTATTAGATCATGTACAATGGACTTACATCAGTTGTCTATATCCTTTGCCACGTAGGATTTAAGCTGATGTGGATGAAAGAGAATAAAGAGAGAGAAATGTACTGTCTACAATTCTGTAGCCGACTCAGCACCAAAACTAAGGAAAATATTAAAAGACTGTGTGTTGTTTATAATCCTGTAGCCGATTGTATCACCATAACCTATTGTATGAGCTATCTTTAGTGCTATCTACAAATGATATGAAGAGTTGCTATAGATAATAACTATCTATATTATTGTACATGCTCTTAGAGTATTTACACGCGGACACACGGATAATCAAACAGAATTGCAATCCCTATTGGCTCGTGACCAGCTCATGCATTAAATTGGCTTCCAGATATCACATGAATGCGTAGGATCTAGTTACGGGCTGTGCATCTTTAAGATGCGTGTACCACTTACTAAATGAGATCCGGAAAGTACAATCCCCAGTTACCCGGTGCATCTTAATATGCAGTACGTCTGACAAATTAATGTCAAGTACCTCGCCTTGATGAATGGCATAATTAGGATATGTGAAGTTAGTGAGACCACATGCATGATCAACTGGATGCATGCAGTTAATAAAAAGTACTGCTCATCCGTTTCATTTCATAAGCGCATTTTGATTGGGCCCAGAGGTGAAGAATGCTTTTTTCAGAATGAAGAAACCACGAAGGGGACGACTCTTCTTCCATAAGTGAGATCAGGTCCAAGCGCTAGCGCCGTACGATTCTATCATAATATTTTTCACACTTGTTGCAACATAATAAAAAAAATCATGTGCAATATTTTAAAGAAGTGCTCGTACCAAAATTGGATTTCAGCAGTTCAGAAGACTACCTTGGCCCAATTACATCTCGAAAATTTCAGAATGAAAACAAACATTTGAAAAAATGACGTGTTAACAAATCTTGCAACATCACTGCAAACAGGATGCAACATTTTTTTTCAACGATCGCAATATTTTTTTCAATATGTCCCAATATTTTTTTTTCAACGGGTCACAACATATCAAAGAACAGTATGCAACCTTTTTTTTCGACGGTCGCAATATCTTTTTCAACGGGCTGCGACATATCAAAAAAGTTCAAAGAAGCAACAATCAGACACTTGCAACAGATTTTTCAATGAGGCGCAACATTGATGCGATCACGACGCAACAAAAAAAAAAAATCCTTGTGCAACAAAGTCATCCCCACGGTTTGCACACAATCACTCTTGTACAGTGACTCCATCCTGCACACCCGCAAGCAAAACAGAACAAAAATCACCAAAAAGAAATGGAACAAAATCGAAGGGAGAAAAAAGAGGCCAAACCGAGAATGCATCAGTCGGCGAACTCTTAGACCTCCTTGGCGGTGGGGAAGAAGGGGTCTGTCGGTGATCTAATACCGATCTTATGTATGATTGTTTGATTCGGAGGAACTGTGGATGTCATGAGGACATTGTGGATGTCATGTGGACATGCTCATGATCTTAGGTGATGAGACAATTGGCAATTGCTTTGAGAGTTTGTTGAAATCTGGAGTTTTCAACAAGTGTCAGGAAAATCGGTAGTACTGGCGTTGAAGCTGCGGTACTACCGTAGGTCGGTTCAACTGCAAGGGTGTTAGCGGTATGAAATTTCCCGAAGTCTTTTTTGGAATCTTGGATTTTCTCGAGAAGCGATAGTACCGGCTTTGAAGCTGCGGTACTACCGGTGTCTTGATATGACCGCTTGTGGTCTTGATATTACATGAGTCACTTGGCGCGTTAGTTTCTTGTGGCATCCGATCGAGATCGGACGGTCGAGTTCACGGTGAATGTTCGGACCGTCCGAACGGCTTGGGCCTTTTTGGGACGTCGGATTGAAATTGAACGACTCTCATCAAGGGGAACGTTCGGACTTTGAACAGTGGCCTAGATCTGATGGTTGAGACACGCGGTCCGAACGGCCATGAAATCTGGGCCGTCCACGTGTCAGTGGATTGGTTTCTAGGGCCTTTGTGTGTTTTGACGATCATTTGTACCGCATAGTTAATGGCGGCAATACTGCGATGCGGTAATACCGCATGTTGAAAGGCGGTACTACCACGGCTCGGTCATACCGAAGGTAAGCGGTATGGTTTTTCCAAAGAAGGTGATTTTGATGCTCTGGTGTGGAATGACCGCGCGTGAGCGGCATGGAATTTCCAGAGGAGTTGTGTTTGGAGATTTTGGGATTTCTCCAGGTTGCGGTACGACCGCAGTTTCTTGAGCGGTATGACTGCGTTGCGGTAATACCGATGGATATGTGGCGGTAGTACCGCTTGTGGAATGAAATGTGCTGATTGTCAAAATTCTTGGAGATCTTGTTTTGGGTTAGGTCAAGTTCATGTTCATCAGTGCATATGTGTTGCATGATGCATGTTTTGGCTAACGTGGGTCAAGTTGTGAAGAACTTGTTCCCGAAAATGGTTTCTTGGTCTATTGCTGTACAGGTGGCTTGCAGGTCTATAACGGTTAGCGGCGAGGTGGATCGGGACTAAGCTTGGAGAGCTGAGGTCCAGAACAATCAAGGATGCCGGGTGAGGTCAGAGGACTCAAGCGGGGCGCAGAATGGACATGGATGATCGAACGGGCGGTTCGGTGCGACTGGTTGGATCAAGCGGCGCGTGAGTCGTTGCAAGTGCTTAGTGGTGCCGGTGGGATCCAGACGGGAGAGACTTGACGACATGGAGCCGTTGATCAACCTACACATGGCGAAGCATGGGATTACTTCACGATCTGTGGACTCGATTCTTGGAGAAGGATCGAGAAGGGTATTTTGGTAATTTCACCAAATACCGCCTTGGTGTTTTTGGCTAAACCACGGCCTTGCAGTCGATTTATGGTGAAGTGGTTTAGGCCAATCGAAGATGATGATGAAGACGGCGCTTTGAGATGCGTGCGTGTGTTAACCCATTGTGTGTTAGGGTTTAATGGGTGCCCTAATGGAATATTCCTAGATGCTAGTCTCCATATAAATAGAGGGTGTGGGCTGCTTTGGTGTCTTTATTCTTTGCTATTTGGAGAAGCGCTAGAGCTAAACCCCATTTGATGTGCCCTATTTTGGTTTTAGGGTTTTGAGGAGAAAAGAGGGGAGATCTAGGTTCTAGGGTTTGGATTGAGAGTGAGTGCTCATGAGTTGAGCTTTGTCCTCCTTGGTAGGAGTGGCTGTAATTAACAATCATCCATCTATCTCAATCAATCCAATCAGTTTGCTCAAGATCAGTCCTTTGTGTTCTATGTCTATTTCTGTTTTTGGGGCTTTCTTTGATCTGTGAGTTTTCTGTTGTGTTCTTGTTGTGCTTTGTCTTGCTGTGACAAGTGGGTATACATCTGAGACCATATTGTTGATCTTCCACCCACGAGCAAGTCCCAAATCATATGAATCTCGGTTTTAGATTTTGCAGTTCTTGAACAGACTTCTCTGGCCCGAAAAAGGTAGGAACCTTGGCATGGATCTCTGCGATCTTTGATTGGAATAGGTTCCTAATATCTTAGAAAGTTGTGTTTCAAGTTTGCATGAGTTTGCCTTTGTAGATCAAAAGTTGTGCCAATTTTAGATTTGGTTTTTCTGCTGTCGGGTTCATCTCCAGGACAATCGGTAGTACCTTTCATTTGCCTGAGGTAGTACCGTGGTGCGGTAGTACCGCTCGGTACACTGCGGTAGTACCGATTATAGGTAGTACCGCTGGTTTCACTGTGGTAGTACCGATTTCCCTGTTTTTTCAGAACTTCTTTAGGGAGTTTGCTGCTGTGCTTTGGGGGTTTAGGACTGGATTCATTACAAGTCTTCCTTTGTGTAAGCATTCATCTTCATAGCTCTCATAGCTATTGGGTGATTTGCAATGCGAGTTGAATCCATTATCTTTGCAAAAAGATTAGGCGCTCCTATTCACCCCCCTCTAGTCGTCTATTCCGGTCCTACAGGAACTCCTAGAGATAAAACCACGCAGAAAATGACACAGAGATTTTATACAAGTTCAGGCCTTCTTCGGAGAAGAATAACAACCATACTACGGTGCTAGTGTATTGAGTGTGATGATTACAATCAAGAGGAAGACTAAAGCCTAATGTCTTGTGCTCCTGATCAATTCATCCTTCTGCCTTCTGACTTCAGCCTTTATATAGCGTATGAAGAAGTGGCAGTTTCTCCAAGCAAAGAGGCGCATCAACATTCCAAATGGTGAACCACTTGATGGTGGTTGTCATTAAGGACATGGCACCCCCACATTGTCAAACAGTTATTGTCAGAGACAGAGGTGATTTATACAGTTACTCACAGAGAATAACAGTGTATATTAAATACCCCATGTGTAAAACACATCACATAATATTCCCTGACCGACTGGGCCCACATGTCTGTAGACTCCATCAATAAAAAGGTAGTCATAACTAACTAGGTTGTGGATATACTCACGACCACAAGGTGCTCATAGATAAGGCCCACAACCTTAGTCTAGTCGTAAAAGAATTTATGACTAGAAACTAGTCGTAGAAGAGGCTTACAACTAGGGACTAGTTGTAGAAAAGGCTTACGACTATAGGGTGGTCGTAGTAGGACTTACGATCACTCGATTAAGCTTCTCCCTTACGAATGGTAAGGGGTATATCTATGGGAAATATAAGAATATTGCTATTTATAATAAGAATTACAGATGAATAATTAAATGAGGATTATTAGATCCTTGTCATCTAGTCCATTAGCTTTAAGTGAAAATAACTTACTTGGTAAAGGAGTCATAGAATGGTGGTTGGAAGTAAAATCTTTTCGAGTGGTATTCCATTTTACCAGAAATAGGCTTGGTCAAGAAGGTAATTTCGCTTGAGGTGTAAAGACATAATCGGTTTTCCTGAATGGACAAATTAAAGAATCCCAATCTACTCTCACATACCTGTCCGTTGATGCGGTTCCCGAAGAGGTGGAAACTGTTGAGTTCCCACGATCTGTTAACTCAAGCGTGAGGATATAAGAATCCACCGCGGGTGTGTTTTGCGTTTTTTTTTTACTTTTCCCCATTTATCTCAACTACTCCTTGAGCTCTTGCATTCTCCGCCGCCGAGCAAATCAAACTTTTCCCAAATCCAAATCACCCGCACTTAGAGAAGATGGCCGTAACCGCTTCTCAATGGGCGGTGTCGGAGATGGATAAGGCAAAGATGAAAGCTCTGGTTGCGGCCGAGAAGATCCCGAAGAAGGAGTTTATGAAGTGGATTGAAGCTGCCGAACAACAGTGGCCGTCAGGGGAGATTGGTCAGATTCCAGTCTTCCAAGCATACTGTGAGTGTGGCCTCCAGTTGCCTGCTCACCCCTTTCTCACACTTGTACTCGAACACTTTGGGGTGTAGTTGATGAACCTTATTCCCAATTCTATCACAATGCTGAGTGTGTTCGTGTACTTGTGTGAGACTTATCTAGGGATTCTACCAGACCTGGAACTCTTCTAGTACTACTATGGGATGAGCAGACAAGTTGGGATCATGGGGGGCTATGGTCTGAAGCTCCACGACGGGAAGTCGAAGGAGTACATTCAGATGTACACCCGGTCGTCATGGCTGGGATGGAAGAAGAAATGGTTCTACTAGGAAACGACCAATGAAGAAAAGTTGCGGAGAAGATCTCGTCTTGGGATTTGATTCCCAAAGACATCGATCGGATCGCCCCCAACATTCAAGCCATCAAAGACTTGAAGGAAGAGGGGCTGATCGAATGGAATGTGGTGAAAGATTTTATCACGCGCCACATTAGCCCTCTAAAGAAACGAGCACATCCCATGTAGAGGTACTCGAGGGATAAGGATCCGACCAGAGACTTCGAGAAAGGTAAATAGTTTTTCAACTCGACTCTTCTTCATTAATTTCGAGCTTGATTGTTGAACATTTTATTTACCGTTGCATACCTCTCACAAATGGAGATTGACATTCGAGTCAAACTAGTTTGTGAAAAAGCTCCACCACCTGATGCAGTGGCTCCTTGAATCTTGGCGGTCGTGTCCGTGAAGGAAAAGGAAGAACGTCTAAAGGTAATCGAAGATTGATTTCATCTTTAGGGTGTCGTAGCCGTAGAAAATGACCACTTAGTAATGTTCTTTTTTCTAATTTTTATAGAAAGTAGGCAAGACAGACCATCAAGATGACCAAGAGGTCGAATTGATGGTTGTCGGAAAATGGGTGGAGGAACACAAAGCTCCGGCAAAAAGGCATCGCCTTGTAAGAGCTGCTGACAAGACAGTCGGAAGCTCAAGCTCGGCTCCTTCTCCGACTGGCCCCTTCAGCAAATTCTTTGCAGACATGATCGCTGCAGAGAAGGCGGGGCCAGTCGAATTGCCTACACCCGAAGCCCCCAAGACCAAGGTACTATTCTACTATGACAATATGACCTTTTTAGTTTTCGCTTCTCGTGGCTTTGCCAAGCAATTAGAAAAGGAAAAGTGGAAGAGTTTTATGTCTTTTGTGAAGGAGACTATTGCATCAGCAGAAACCATGGTCGAGGCAAGTTCTACCCCTCAGGTGCTCGAGACAAGTTTTGACTATCAAGAGGGGCAGCAAGCTTCGAGAGCTTTGGTTCTCGTTCCAGATCTACGACCAGACGTGGTCGTAGAGGTTCCTCAACAAGATATTCGACCAGACGTGGTCAATGAAGCCCTGACCTCCCAATCTCATGGTACTGAAAGTTCCCCAAGGGGCGAAAGTGACGTGAGGATTGAGACAGCCGAAGAGAAAAAAAAGAAAGAGGCCTTTCTTAGGGAAGGTCTCTTCTGGTTTCACAATTAAAGCCAGAAAGCCAAGGTATGTAAAAAATCAAAAGCATAAGAACAACATTTACCTTTTGTTCTTCACAACGTGATGTCTTTGCTTTTTTTGAGATTTTAGTCCTGCTTCTCCAATCCTCAAAGATGCTTCTATTGAGAAGCCTGCTGCTATTTCTTCTGCAGTCGAAGAGATAATAGTAAAAGTGGTCGAGAGATCAACCAGTAGAAGTGGTCGTGGGATCAACCATTGTCTCTGTGGTAGAGGAGGGCACTACCATTGAAGCAACTGTGACCACCGCAGTGGTTGTAGATGCAAAGGCGAGGACGGCAGAAGATCTGGTTGCTGCGATGATCGAGTCGGTTGTTGATGATATCAATAATTGGGCGAGGGATTTGGCCCTTCGATCACCGGATGCTTCCAATCAAGATGAAGGAGGAACCTTCGACCACCGTGCTAGGAAGGAAGTTGTGGAAGACATTCCTCCCGGCACTCAAGGAGAAGCGGCTGAGGCAGCCACCAAAGAAGAAGAAGAAGAATACGTCAACTTCTTCGACCATCTCTCTAGGTTCTTTGGCCCAGCATCCATCATGGGATCTTCTTCGTTCAGATCTCGTGACCGAGTCCCACACCCCAAGGATATTCCTAACTGGGGAAATATTTTTTATGACGAGTGTCTTCAAGAAATATGGTGGGACTGTTGGGTCATGGGGTAGGCTACGATAGCTACAAACAAAAAATTTCTACCACGCAAACCAGGAAGCCAAGCAAGTAGATGATCATAGATCGTTACCACCGACGCCAGCCTTGAGCGGCGAAGAAGGGTTGGGCGGCTGGTCCAACGTGAGCGCTGTCGATGTAGTGGTCGTAGTCGATCGTCCAGCGTCCTCACGAGTCGATCGTCTCCTCCAACAACGTCTGCGGTTTCTTGTGAAGATCGCGGATCGTCCTCAAGCGCAACAGTCACAGTAGCGCCTCTACGGTATCCACACGTCTAGGGAAGGAACAACCGTACGTCGGTGTACTAGCACCAAGTTGCACAGCAGAGCTCTCAGGAAGATGATGGCTAGGGTTTCGGTGGTGATTCACGCGTTCCTCCCAACAGCCTCATGCATCTCCTTATATAGTGCTCGTGACGGATCCTATCCGAACACGTTTGACGAATCGTATTCGTACTGGTTTGTTCCAACCCGTTAAGTGTGTGACCCTGTAGGTTCATGCGTAATCGGTTGTGACTCAGAAACCCTTTCCAATCATGAGTTGTAGTGGCTCCTAGCAGAACATAGTGATTCCTGAATACACACAAATTATATTGGACGAGCCTTAATGCAATATGATCTACGATCAGGTCCTCATCACTTACGACCAGGTCCTATCTCTATACGACCAGTTCGTATTTGGTCACGACCAGTTCGTAAGTCCTTACGACCAGGTTTCGACCACTCTGTGATTACGTTCGACCAGTCTACGACCAGCTCGTATCTCCATACGACCGATCAAAGCTGATCGCTCGAACTAAGCATTTACTACGTGTATACTCCTTTGCCTCACAATGTGCGGTTGAACTCCAGGTGAGATGTTGTGTCATCTATGGACTGTTCAGTACTTTCTCGATCGAGTATCGGATTACTTCACATGGTCGAACAATTCGACTACTTGTGGCATGGCCATGCACTTTCTTTATCCGACCACAACGAGGGGCCCAGAGACATCTCTCCTGTTATGTTAGGAGGGGCAAATCCCATATCCGACCAGTCACATTCCTTTGCATGTTTCATAGCATACCCGAAAGCTACCTTTATAACTACCCAGTTACGGTGTAGCGTTTGGCAACCCCTAAGAGTGCTATTACATATGTAGGAAACCATGCTGATCTTAGGTCTAAGGATTATACATCAACATTGCTTGAGACCAACTAACGACACATAGAATCATAACAATCTCAATAGTGTCTCAAGGTGGGTCTAATCCAACATCATGTTCTCTAACATGTGTCCATATTATTGGTTTGATATCTCCATATCCATGACCCGTGAAACATAGTCATCAACCAATACATATGCTAGTCTATTCATATGTGTCCTCATATGTTTCCGGCCGAGGATCGTATAAGAATAATTATCGCGAGAAATATAGAGTTTCACAATCAAGTCACATACTTGATAATCAATATTAACAATATTATTCATGGAACAAGATAACAATTTATCAATATTATGAACATGAGGAAATATAATCATCTCTATGATTGCCTCTAGGGCATATTTCCATGATCTCCCACTTGCACTAGAGTCAATCATTTATGTATCTATCTGGATAGCTCTTGTGTGTGCCTCATGCTTTGGTGTGTGAGAGGCTTTGTCAGCGGATCGACAACATTCAAATCCGTATGCACTTTGCATATCTTAACATCTCCTCTATCCACCAATTTGCGAATAAGATGATAGCGCCTGAGTATATGCTTGAACTTCTGATGGGATCTAGGCTCCTTAGCTGCAAGAATGGCTCCATTGTTGTCACAATAGAGATCCATTGGGCTCGAGGCACTCGGAACCGCACCCAACTCAACAATGAAATTTCTTATCCAAACACCTTCTTTTCGCGATTTGAAGCCGCAATGTACTCGGCCTCATCGTGGAATCGACAAGCTGTCTCTTGTTTGGAACTTTTCGACTCAACGCTCCTCCATTCAAAATGAATACAAAAATAGATTGCGAACGATAATCATCTTTGTCGGTTTGAAAGCTTGCACCGGTGTAACCATTTACAACGAGCTCTTCATCACCGCCATAAACTAGGAACACATCCTTAGTCCTTCTTAAGTACTTAAGAATGTTTTTCATAAACGTCGATGACCTTCACCGGGATCAGCTTAGTATCTGCTCGTAACACTTAGAGCATATGATACATCTGGTCGTGTACATATCATCGCGTACATGATAGATCCAATAGCCGAAGTATATGGAATATCAATCATTTTGTCTCACTCATCAGTGTTCGTAGGACACTGATTCTTGCTAAGATTAATGCCATGTGCCATGGTCAAGAATCCTCTCTTGGAATTTTGCATGTTGAACCGATTCAACACTTTGTCTATGTACATATCCTGGCTTAATCCAATTAGCCTCTTAGATCTATCTCTATAGATCCTTATTCCCAAGATATATGTTGCATTTCCTAAATCTTTCATTAAGAAACTATTTCTTAATGAAGTTTTAACAGATTCAAGCATTGGAATGTCATTTCCGACCAGTAGTATGTCATCTACATACAAGATCAGAATAACAAGCGCGCTCCCACTAACCTTCATGTAAACACAAGGTTCTTCTTTGTTCTTAATGAAACCAAACCTTTTGATCTCCTCATCAAAATGTATATTCCAACTCCGAGATGCTTGCTTCAACCCATAAATGGACTTTTGAAGTTTGCATACTTTACTAGCATTCTTTGGATCGACAAAACCTTTAGGTTGTGTCATGTACACATCCACGTCTAGGTTTCCATTAAGGAAAGCCGTTTTGACATCCATTTGCCATATCTCATAGTCGAAATATGCAGCAATTGCTAGAATGATCCGAATAGATTTAAGCATCGCTACCGGTGAGAAAGTCTCATCGTAGTCAACTCCTTGAACTTGTTGAAACCCTTTTGCGACTAGTCGAGCCTTATGAATGTGAACATTTCCATCCATATCAATCTTTTTCTTATAGATCCATTTGCACTCAATGGTTTTAACACCATCAAGTGGATCGACCGGGTTCAAACCCGATTTTCTCTCATGGAGTCTATCTCGGTTTCATGGCTCCAAGCCATTTCTCGAGTCTGGGTTCATCATCGGTTCCTCATAAGTCTTAGGCTCATCATTATTCAATAATAATCGTCATGCCCATACCTTGTAGGCAATTGGCGTGGCCTTTTAGATCTCGTGAAATTTGGTGCCTCATCTCTGATTTCAATAACATTTTGTTCATCTGTAGAGGTTCATTAGGAGTTGAAACACTTTGAAGTTTCCGAATTTCTTGAGTTGCACCTTTCTCCCATGACTCCTTTTGAAAGAAACTCTTTCTCCAAAAAGACACCATTTAGGCAACAAAAACTTTGCCTTCTTTACGGTTGTAGAAATAATATCCTTTGGTTTCAGAGGATATCCTATAAAAAGCATTTATCGATTTGGGTGTGAGTTTATCGGGCGTCAAATGTTTAACATAGACATCACATCCCCAAACCATTAGAAAAGACAAACTAGGACTCTTCCTAGTCCACATCTCATGTGGTGTCTTATCTACTGATTTAGATGGGACCTTATTTAAAATGAAAGCGGCAGTTTCTAGAGCGTAACCCCAAAAGTACAATGGCAGATCTGATTGGCTCATCATTATCGAACCATGTCCAACAAGGTCCTATTACGCCGCTCGGACACACCATTCCATTGTGGAGTGCCCAGTGGTGTAAGTTGTGGAACAATTCCACATTGTTTCAAATGACTACCAAACTCATGGCTCAAAAATTCACCTCCACGATTAGATCGTAAAGATTTGATTGTTTTGCCAAGTTGATTCTGTACCTCATTCTGGAACTCCTTGAACTTTTCAAAGGATTCCGACTTGTGCCGCATTAAGTAGATATAACCATATCTATTATAGTCATCGGTGAAAGTAATGAAGTACTGAAAACCACCTCTAGCTGTCGTACTCATTGGTCCACACACATCAGTATGTATGAGTGCCAACTGGTCGGACGTCCTTTCACTCCGACCAGTGAAAGGTGTCTTGGTCATTTTTCCGACCAGGCAAGATTCATATGTATCAAATGATTTCAAATCAAATGAGTTTAGAGTTCCATCATTATGGAGCTTTTTCATGCGTTTCTCACTTATGTGACCCAAACGACAATGCCAAATGAAAGTAGAATTCATTTCATTAGGCCGAAACCTTTTCGCATTAATATTATAGACAGATGCATCAACAAGATTTAAAATAAACAACCCATTCAAAATAGGTTCATAGCCATGAAACACTTCATTCAAAAATATAGAACAACCATTGTTCTCTATAATGAATTTATAACCCTCTGCCATCAAACATGAGGCAGGGATAATGTTTCTACTAATGGCTAGAACGTAATAACAATTATTCAATTCCATAATAAATCCTGAAGGCAAAAGTAATGGCAAAGTCCCGACGGCTAATGCAGCAACTCTTGCTTTATTCCCGACGCGAAGATCCATCTCGCCCTTTGCAATTCTCCTACTCTTTGTTAGACTCTGCATCGAATTGCAGATATGAGCAACCGATCCGGTATCAAATACC
This sequence comes from Phyllostachys edulis, assembly GCA_036346405.1. Classification (NCBI taxonomy): domain Eukaryota; kingdom Viridiplantae; phylum Streptophyta; class Magnoliopsida; order Poales; family Poaceae; genus Phyllostachys; species Phyllostachys edulis. Next base: position 48,057,132 of record CM070556.1, read on the forward strand.
CGTGAGTTAACAAAAGAGTCAGCAAGAAAAATATCTATAACATTAATACCTGTAGTGGAAGTTTTAATCCCACCATTCCTTTTCTAATCAGCCAGGTATTTCTTGCAGTTTCTCTTCCGATGGCCTAGCTCTTTACAGTAAAAGCATCCATTCTCTTGAGTCGGGCTGGACTTAGTCTTGGGCTTAGGTTTGTTAGTTTGGATCTCATCCGAAACTTTAGCCTTGCCCTTTTTCTTGACCCAAGTTTTGGCCTTCTTCTTGAAGCTTGTACTCTTTTGCACCATCATCACATGACTGTTGCTTTTTTCTTAATGCTGCTCTCTGCTGTCTTAAGCATCATATGCAGTTCGGTGAGATTCTTGTCTAAGCCATTCATATGGAAGTTCAAAATGAACTGGCCATAGCTTGTAGGAAGCGAAGCAAGAATCAAATCTGTAGCCAACTCTTGACTAAGTGGAAAACCCAGTTTTTCCAAGCTCTGTGTGTAACCAACCATTTTGATCACATGAGGGCTCACCGGACTACCCTCAGCTAGCCTACATCCAAACAAGTTCTTTGAGATCTCATATCTCTCAGTTCTTGCTTGTATCTCAAACATGCCTTTGAGTGCCACGATCATATCGTAGGCCTCAATGTTCTCAAACTGGTTCTGAAGGACTGAGTTCATTGCAGCAAGCATGAGACAGCTAACATCAAGGGATTCAACACATGCCTTTTTATATGCGGTTTTAAGAGCAGTAGCAGCATTCTCTATAGGCACATCTGGAATTGGTTCATCTAGAATATGTTCCTTTTTATCTTGTCTAAGAACAATTCTTAGGTTGCAGGACCAATCCGCAAAATTCGTTCCATTCAGTTTTTCCCTTTCAAGTAAAGAACGTAAAGCAAAACTGGATGTAGGTACAGCAGTTGGTGCCATGATCTACAACATAAATTATGCAAAACTAAGACATATGTTCAAACAAAGTAATTTCTATTAAACAATTTAACAAAAATACTCCCACTAAATACCATATCCTTCTTATGACATTTATTGATTCATGACCCTCAATCAATTAATCCACTAGTGAGCTTTGGCAACATTGCTAGAGGATTAGTGAAATCGATAAGCAATCTTTTGCTAATCATATCTCTATATGACTCTTGTTGTTAGGCAGCATCTTTATGCTTCGGCACCCAACCCTTATGCCCCAAGGTCCACAACTGTTATGATAACCTTGTTAAGTTAAACCAATGCTCAGTGTGTAAGTGTCTAACACAAACCCATCTAGTCAAGTAGAGTTAATGGCACTCTGCTTTGGCAAGACCTACCATTAAAATACATGACTTTGGATGGTGCAACATATTCGGGAGGGCATCAATTTAACTTAATATTATGAGAGGGAATTTTACTTCTACCATGTCAAAAGCATTTAAAGCAAAAACATGTATAGAAATAAATGAACAGGAATATAAAGCCATTCACAGACAATCAAATTGTATTGTGATATAGTATGACCCTTTCACATGGTGATCTCCATCGCCACGCATCCTGTTTGCCATGTCTCCAAGTGGTCAACTCCTCCAAGTACTCCCACTAAGCCATCATTCCTAATAGCACTAGTTATGAATCACAAGGAGTGAAGAAGTATCACAAGTCGATACACAGGCCGTTATACAAATATGGATAGCCTTGGGCTGCAATAAGCATGACACGCAGGTCATGGAAATTACATACATACATGCATCTCATACATGAACCATTATGGATCATACTATTCACATCAATCCTTGCAAAAACAAGTTATGCATAGAATCCAATTCTATCGGACGACATGAGCAAACACTACCTATTAGCACGCGGTACGAATACCCAGCACGGCGGTCCCACACTAAATCTTATTCATGTATCCGAGCCTTGGAAATTATTAGATTAATCACATTAACCCTATTTCGAGCCACTCTGATCATTGCCTTTAATACGACCACACACTGCAGCAAACTCCGATGGCGGAATTCCAACCGGTAGGAATGTTATGCAGAGTGGTCGTGAACAAGCGCAATAAATCATCTGGTCCTTATAGCTCATACCTCCTCGTAAACCCATCTACTACCACAGAGAAACCGATCGATCTTATCGACCAGGGCCTAGATTGTTCCATCTATATGAACCGATCTAGGCTATCAGACCCGACCAGTAATAGATCCAATCTACTACTACCACATATCAAGTATATGTGATCCAGATCAAAAACTATGCAACCTGGCTCTGATACCACTATTGGGTCACGGGGTAGGCTACGATAGCTACAAACAAAAATTTCAACCACGCAAACCAGGAAGCCAAGCAAGTAGATGATCACAGATCGTTACCACCAGACGCGCAGAGCAGCGGAAGAAGGGTTGGAGCAGCCTGGTCCAACGTAGAGCGCGTCGATGTAGTGGTCGTAGTCGATCGTCCAGCGTCCTCACGAGTCGATCGTCTCCTCCAGCAGCGTCTGCAGTTTCTTGTGAAGATCGCGGATCGTCCTCAAGCGCAACAGTCACAGTAGCACCTCTACGGTATCCACACATCTAGGGAAGGAACAACCGTACGTCGGTGTCCTAGCACCAAGTCGCACGGCAAAGCTCTCAGGAAGATGGCTGTGAGGACCCCCGGGTTATCTCCGTAAGACCGAGACCAAGCATGGTCTTAAGGACATAACTCTAGAGCCTCCAGTTAATGGATTCCAACTTAACTCGATCTTAGTGAAAGGCTTAACTACAAAATAGAGCCCCGACGATCATGCGCGCTGCTCCTCTGCAAGCACTACATGATTGTCGGTTCTCCAACAAGTCAAGCACTACACTTAGTGAGTTAAATAGGAAGCCACGAACAGCGAGTATGCAATCATATTGGCTCCCAAGATCAGCGACCAATATGCTCTTACTCTCATGCAACATTGATCACATCCATACAACAACATACATAGATAGTTTAAACGACATACAACATAATAGTTAAGGTTTACAACTATTACAAGCGGCCGACCGGCCAAATTCAAATAAAATTCTTAAGTAGCAGCGGAAGCAAGTAAATAAACCAAAAGGTCCAGCATGGTATGCCCCATAACCCATCGGCAACCGACTGGGAGTTAAATGCTAGCATTACTCATTAGCGTCGCCAAAATCGGCGCTAACAAGCTCAACGGGCTCATACACTTCCTCACCTGAAATTGTAGCAACCGGGTTGAGTACAAAGGTACTCGCAAGTCTTACACAAATAAAAAAATAAAAATTAGTTATGCTAGAGGTTGTTCCAAAGGATGGCTCATATTGGCTTAGTTTTGCAAAAGAGACGCAACAATTTACAACCTACACATACTAGTTTTTCAAGTGCCATTTCAAAATCAGATTTGAAGTAGAAGTAAAGCATGTGAATAGGTAGTCAATTGAATAACAAATGAATCATACAAATACCAAAGTGGCTGTCCACTTTGATACAACAACAAGCATGAACATCCCATTCATGACAATACCAAGTTATATCACAATTTTAATTCCAAGTCTAACAATAGCAACCATGTAACTCAAGTGGTCGTCCATAACCGTGGACACGGCTATTGAATAGATTTATACCTGCGGGGTGTACTACTTTACCCTTACGACTTGATTAGCCCGTAAGCCTCCGGATGCCTCCGAATATAGCATACTTCCTATGGTATGCGGTAAGGTAAATCAAGATATGGTCATTTTATCAAGAAGATCCTATTGGGCTAAGTCCATAAAACCACAGGCTCCTAGGCAACATCGGGCGTCACGGTCTATATGCCCTATCGGCCCATAAGGAAAACATAGGACGTCACGGTCCCATGCCTTTATAATTCCACCACCGTGGGACCCAACACAACGAAATCTTCCCCTTACTTAACCATACGGCACCCATATACCACGTGTGATAGCATGATTTTTACTTGAATCAAAGATGTTACTAAAGTTCGGTCCTTAATTGTCCAGACAAGTCAACCACTTACCCAAGTCTCGTGCACAAAGGCACCATCACTAACCATCACTTGTCCAGACCAAAAGCTTATTTAAAATGATAAAATTTGACTCACAAAACAGATACAAAGATCTGAAACAAAAGTATATAATGATAGTTGTGTTTATCCCATAATTGTCGGGTTATTCCCGACAATCAGCTACCGTTCTAGACTTGCATGGCTAAGCAAACCCGAACATAAAATACTTCACACAATCTTATCTTAAGCATTTCAGTACTGGAGTAATTCATGGATAACCACAATGACAAAGTAATAGGATGTATCTAACTATTCATCACAAAAATAGCGATATTATCAAAAATAGCATGCAAGCAATTACCATTGCACTAACTTAACAAAACTGGGACCAAATATGGTGCAAAAGAAAGTTCAAATGATGCTTGCCTTGCTGGTAACTCAGTTGCTCTTCCTCAGTAGCGTATAAGTCAATATCAATAGGCTCGGTATCTATATAAATACAATACCGAATAAACATCGAGAAATGCACAAAAATTCAAAATACTCAAAAATGCATGATTTTTCTACAGTAGGTAAACCATGATTTTAGATGAATTTATGTGAAATAATTATTCCATTTGGATTTAGTATGTGAGAGTTATGATGGTTTGAATTTCAGCTTTGAATCGTCTTCATTAAATAATTTAATTATGAGGCCAAAATTTGTAGAGCAGTAGGGGAACAGAGGGTTATATGGATAAATAGGGAATATTAATACAAGACTAAAACAGTTGAGTTTGCTCCATTTGCGATTTCCATGATTTAGTTATGAATTTCCAAAGTTATCGAGATTTTTCTATTGTAAAAATAATAGGGTTAATGGATCATTCTCCAAAATAATACTCTCTGCTACAGAGACATGTTTTAAACCATTTTAAAATAAATTTTATTAAAAATGAAAATTACGAAGTGGTTTCATCTAATTTGGAGCTAATATGAATTAGTTATGCATTTTAAAGTTATACATATTTTCCAAAGTGCAAATAAACAGATTTCGAATTTTCTAATCCATTTATCACTTTTCTTACGGGCTCTACTCTAGCCACGGTCATCGACCAACAGACCTGGGCCAATTTTGACTCGGTCAAACCCAGTCCAACCGAATTTGTGAGAGAAGACGTATTTTAGAAAATACGCTTTCCAGCCAATCGCACTCTCTATTAAAGTCATAAGAAAATGTGTTTTCCTTAATGGAAAACATATCACACAACTCTACCCTAACTCTAAAGCTGCAGGGGCCCACAAGTCATACACTCAAAGCTAAAACCGGTGCATTTAACTCCTCGGTTTACGTGCATAGACCCACTTGTAAGGGACTCAAGGCTAATTAAAGCTCAATCATTAGCGCAGATTAAGCAGGATTAAACCAAAACGACAGAGATTTGGCCCTAATCGGCGGCGACGGACGTTCCGACCAGGAGAGCTCCTCATGACCTTGCCGGAGCCTCGCCGGAGCTAGGGTCCTCGGCGGCGCAATCTAAGGGCAGAAATGGGTTCCTCGGACCCTTGCGCAGCATAAGGTGCCGGCGGCGAGTCCCCTGGTGGGCTGTAGCGGCGGCGCGCCTGAGCTAGGCGGCGGTGCTCCCACGGTGTGCGTGCATGTGCGAGTTAAGCTCCGCGGTGTGCAAACAAGCGCGCGCATAAGCTTAGGTAAGGCACACTGAGACTTACCGAGGCTCAGGAGAGGCCGAGAAGCTTCGGGTGCTTGGGTTGGCCACGGCAATGGCGGCAATGGCAAGCTCTCCGAGGGTAGGGCGCTGGGCACAAAACGAAGGACAATGAGTGTTCTGGGGAGGTTAAGGAGGATAAGGAGATGGTGTAAAAACAATGGATCGGTGAATGACCTACCCGAACGACAATAGGGTTCTTGCCCGATAAGGGGGAAAATCCCAAATTACCTCGTTCCTGTGGACAATCCAACCAATTAGTTGAGGGGAAAGCATCACTAGGTATGGAGGCACAATGTGACGCGCTAGATTTAGGACCATACCTCCCGGACACGGAGAAGCCACGGAGGTGTCCGGCGGAGCGTGCTCTGGACAACCCGAGAGCTCGACAGGGGATTGAACACTACAAGCAACCATAGGCGTCAAGGTCAGTAAAAATGGAAAGATCATCGAGCATGGAGTTGAATGCAACCTTGCGGAGGAGACTCACCCGTGGGATACGCACGGGAGAGCTTCCCCTTCCTCAGCCACCGAGAGGAAGAGTGAGTGGTTGCCAGGGCTTGGAGCTGACTTAAGCTCGGAGAATAGACGGAAAGGAGGCGGCGTCAAGTGGAGAAGCACTAGGAGTGGCGGGGCGGCGGTCGCGGTCCGCAGCGGTGACGGAGCGACTTCAGCGTCGCTGCCGCGTGGCGTTCTTTGTCTGCTGCAAGGTCGGCGAGAGGAGGAAGACAAAGTCGACAAGCGGGCCGGCGTGGCGGCGACACATCGCGTGGTAGCGGGAGAGTTTAAGTGAGCGATCTTTGGCCGTTGGATTTCAATCGGACGGCTCGGAATGGATTTGAGTTTCGGACAAGCGAAACAGAAAAGAGATCTGGGCCGTCTAACCTAGATCCAGCGGTGCATCGGAGGTGCATTTAGGCGGTTGGGTGAGCGAGATCAACTGCGTTGGGCTCGAGCCCGGTGAATAGTCTTGTGACCGGCTTGGGTTAGGGTTTGACCAGAATTTAATTTGTTTCCTCCACTTTGACCAAGGTGCTAAAAATAGAAATAAAATTCCTAAAATTGTGAAATAAATCACAGAGGTTCTGGGAAGGTATAGTATTCATAAAAATTATAATATCACACTGTTCATGTTATAATTTGTATTTTACAAATTCAAACTTAAGATAGGTCATATAATTGTGTTTTGAATTTTTAATAGGGTTGAAACCTGTCCCAAAAATTTGGGAAAATTTTTATTACTTCATTATAATTACCATAGTATTGGAATAAATTATTTCCAGGAGATGTTCATAAGGTTTTGTTCCTGTTTCCTTTTTGGAGTTCCATTTACAATATATGTTTTAATCTCTTTCACAGATTTTCCAAGTGCAATATATAATGTAAATGCTAGAAAGCATGATGCATGCTAATGAGATGCATAATAATTCTCTTTATTAAGTTGAGGATGTGACAATGGCGACTAGTGTTTCGGTGGTGATTCACGCGTTCCTCCCAACAGCCTCATGCATCTCCTTATATAGTGCTCGTGACGGATCCTATCTGAACACGTTTGATTTAATCGTATTAAATCGGGTTTGTTCAACCCGTTAAGTTTGTGACCTGTAGGTTCATGCGTGTCGGTTGTGACTCGGAAACCCTTTCCGATCACGAGTTGTAGCGGCTCCTAGCAGAACATAGCGATTCCTGAATACACACAAATTATATCAGACGAACCTTAATGCAATATGATCTATGATCAGGTCCTCATCACTTACGACCATGTCCTATCTCTATACGACCAGTTCGTAAGTCCTTACGACCAGGTTTCGACCACTCTATGATTACGTTCGACCAGTCTACGACCAGCTCGTATCTCCATACGACCAGTCCGTAACTGTTTGAACTAAGCGACCTACTCGTGTATACTCCCTTTGCCTCACAATGTTTGGTTGAACTCCAGGTGAGATGTTGTGTCATCCATGGACTGTTCAATACTTTCTCGATCGTGTGTCGGATTACTTCATGCGTTTCTCACTTATGTGACCCAAATGACAATGCCAAACGAAAGTGGAATTCGTTTCATTAGGACGAAGCCTTTTCGCATTAATATTATAGACGGATGCATCAACAAGATTTAAAATAAACAACCCATTCAAAATAGGTGCATAGCCATAAAACACTCCATTCAAAAATATAGAACAACCATTGTTCTCTATAATAAATTTATAACCCTCTGCCATCAAACATGAGGCAGGGATAATGTTTCTACTAATGGCTGGAACGTAATAACAATTATTCAATTCCATAATAAATCCTGAAGGCAAAAGTAATGGCAAAGTCCTCGATGGCTAATGCAACAACTCTTGCTTTATTCGGCATAAAGATCCATCTCGCCCTTTGTAATTCTCCTACTCTTTGTTAGACTCTGCATCGAATTGCAGATATGAGCAACCGATCCGGTATAAAATACCCATGAGTTAACAAAAGAGTCAGCAAGAAAAACATCTGTAACATTAATACCTGTAGTGGAAGTTTTAATCCCACCATTCTTTAGGCTTATGTTTGTTAGTTTGGATCTCATCCGAAACTTTAGCCTTGCCCTTTTTCTTGAACGAAGTTTTGGCCTTCTTCTTGAAGCTTGTACTCTTTTGCACCATCATCACATGACTGTTGTTTTTCTTAATCTTTGCTCTCTCTTTGTCTTAAGCATCATATGCAGTTCGGTGAGATTCTTGTCTAAGCCATTCATATGGAAGTTCAAAATGAACTGGCCATAGCTTGTAGGAAGCGAAGCAAGAATCAAATCTGTAGCCAACTCTTGACTAAGTGAAAAACCCAGTTTTTCCAAGCTCTGTGTGTAACCAACCATTTTGATCACATGAGGGCTCACTAGTCAAGCAAGTTGACTCTCGACTAGCGGGTAAGTAACTTTTTACCCACGACCAGTGTTGCTTACTAGTCATTAAGTGATATGCTTCTAATTGTGCGTACTCTATTTCAGATCAAGCAGTCAAAATCAGGCGACTCCACAAAGCTTCGACTCGTGGTTAGGAGGAAATGAAGTTGATGAAGATCAACCTTGAAGACATCATATCTCTCCTAAACAATGTACTCGGAGGACTTGGTGCTAAAGAGGTGACTCCTCTTGAAGATACCATGATCACTCATACGAGTGCCATTGGAGAGCAAGTCGGAGCTGTAGAGGAGCTGATAGCCACTCTGAGGACCAACCAGGCTGACTCGAAAAGAGAGGCAGTCAAAGGTGCAGTAAGCTATGCCTTGGCAAAGCTTAAGGCAAATGACCATAATCTTAGCCTTCAACTAATCGAAGCCGACTTCGACTGCTCTTAAGTAGAAGCAACTCGGCTGATTGAAGAAATGAAGCTAGTCAGCCAGAAGGTCGCGGAGGAGATGCAAATTGGATCTCCTTTGTCAGAGTAGTTTGTAAGAGGAGTCTTGTAAAAACAAGCTTTTGGTTATGAATATACACTACAACAAAACTATCACGTAAAGACGTTTTTGTTTTGATGCTTTTATGTTTGTCTCTATGCTGAGAAACATCTCATATGTAAAGACGCTTCTCAAGATGTTTTATATGACGCCACAAAATCCCAATTCCTACGGACTGACGGACGCACCCAACTCCCAAGGCCCAAGCGGCCAGCCCATTTCGCCTTTGTCAGACCACTCAATCACTCAAACCCTAAAATCTAAATCCCTAAATCTGAATCTCTCTCTCTCTCTCTCACACACACTGCAACCAGCAAGTGCTAGGCAGCAGTCCATCTCCATCCTCAGACCTGATCCGTCTCGATGGCGGCGGCGCTAGTGGGCGATCGTCCTACCCTCCTGGCGTCCCCTCCTATTCGATGCTCGCCTCACAAAAAACCGCCCTGACTTCACCCGCATCACCGAAACCACCACGACTCCATCCCCTTCTTCACACCAAGCAAGCCCAACCCAGTAGACAAGTCTCGCTTCTCCACCTACTCTGGTTCCAACCCCTCCCATCTTGGCTCTCCACCACGTGCGCGGCGGGATGGCGAGCGTGGCCTTTCCCAGTCCCCTCCCCATGGTCTCCCTCTCCACGAGCCGCAGGGCAGCTCCCACCATGGCCGTCCCCTACCACCCGCTGCTGTAGTTCTCGAGGCGTTCGGGGCTCTCCTCGGGAACCATGTCGCGTCGCACGCTCGATTGCGCGTCCAGGCCTCTAAGGCTGACCCTGTCGAGGAGTGGCTCCCTGCTATGCCAGATCTAGTTGCCAAGCCGTAGCCCCAAGTACGCACCAGGTGGGCACATGTCTCCAGTCTCGTCTCGACTCCAATTACTGAGTTGTTTTACTTGTGATTTTTATAGCTTCCGATTGCTTCTTGTTGTTTCTTACTGATATCTTCAATTTCCTTTTGTTCTTGTGCAACACTTGGAAATGGAGGGTTACAACATTAAGCTATCGATCTGTGAACGTTTGGCCTTGCATTGGTTCTAATTCATGGTTTTGGGGCAAACAGGTGCGCATCATACACGCACATTTCTCTTTATTATTTGCAATCAACCAAAGTTCTTAAGTGATCATGGCAAAGGGGAGTTAGGTTTAAGCATAACAGTTTGTTAGCGGTTGTTGTACTGTTCTTTGCATACTAATGATTGCTAAAAAGGTTCACTTGAGACACTATTCTTTATACATAAACTGCTCAAAAAAATTTAGTTAACAATTGTATCCATCTCAGTTTGTTAGTTGTCTTTTCAACATTCGTGTTTGCCGTTGCATATGCTTCTTTTGATGAAAGGACATTTGGGCAATAATTTGATGAAAATATTTCTTCTTAAACTATTTACTTCTGTTGTTAGGATCTTTTATGTGCTCTGTACCCTGCAAGTTAGCTCCTTCACTTTCCTTAGCAATCAATCATTGTTTCCTTTTTTTTCCTTCTCAGTGACCATTGGCGGAAAAGCATTCCTATTCTTGCCATGGCAAATAGAGTGTATGCAATTGATCTAATTGGTTATGGCTATTCTGATAAGTCTAATCCACGTGAGCTGGGAGAGATTTTTTATTCTTTTGAGACATGGGGAGAATAGCTGAATATATTTTGTGCCGAAGTGGTCAAGAGTGAAGCTTTCTTCATATGCAATTCAATTGGAGGTATGCTGGATGCTTACATACTTGAACAACAATGTACCATTTTATGTCCATACAATATGAAGAATTGATGCAATAGACAAATGAATAATGTTAGTGACTTGGTACAATCTGTAATAGTCGCTCTGCAACTGTTGCAAAGCACATTTCCATAGATTGCCCCCCCCCCCCCAATTATTTTAGCATACACATTTTGAGCACTAGACAACAGGAAGGGCCAAAATGCTATTTGCCCTGGCTTAGAAGTGTTCATCTTGTCAATTATTATTGCGATGAGTGAAGACATGATGTTGTTTTAAATTAGTCTGATCTCATTTTTTATTTGATGTGTCATTGAAGAGGATTTTTTTTTCATAGAGAAGAATTTCATGTACAATTGTAACGTCTTAATTATTCTGCAGGGCTTGTTGGCCTGCAGGTAGCTGTTATGGAGCCTTAGAAGTGTAAGGGTATTGTTTTATTGGATATTTCACTAAGGATGCTACATATGAAGAAGTAGTCGTGATTTGGAAGGCCTTTCATCAAATCGTTCCAAAATCTCCTAAGGTAACTCATATTTCATAGTTCGTTATGGGATCTTGGTGCTCACTAGCTGCTTGTTATAATGCCTTTTCTGGTTGTTACGAATACTATTGTTGGGAAGCTCTTCCTCAATGCTGTTGCTACACCAGAATCTGTGAAAGATATCCTTTGTCATGTATTTATTTTTGAGCCTCTTATCTTGTAAAAATCATGTGAAATTTTTTGTTGTTATTATGCTTCAATTGTTCTGTTTGGATGGGGGTATCAAGTGCTTGTGCTGTTTCCTTCATTGCAGAGGCTATAGAGTTATCGTCCTAGAACATTTGAGTAGTTCCAAAATTATTATTTTAACAAATATGGATGATAACTTTTGTACTTATGGTCCTAGAACAAGAAGAATATTGCTTATTGAGTTATCGGTACAACATGGAACAAGCCTATGTGTCACATGCCTTGCTACTCTTGTATCTGCTTTTGTTTTTGACAATTTCAACAATTGTTTTATGCGAATTTTCTTTATCTTACATTAACTAACTACTATTATAACTAGAACTATAACACATGTAAAAATTTTAATTGCAGATTCAGGATACTCCTGAAAAGGGTCATCACAAAATTATGTAGTGGAGTGGGAGGATGTGTTCGATGCTTCAATGGACGAGTTCGTGGCGCTACAGGAGGAGGAGGCCGCCGGCAGGTGTATGCTGAATTAATGTTTTTGTTTATATGTGCGCGAAATAAAATTGATATTTATTATGTGGTTTATGATACCATCATTGAGTACATTCCAATGTCTGTTAGTTGCTTAAACTCTATTATTCATGAAGAACCTTTGTGCTTTTTAGGTCAAAAGAGTGAAGAAAACAGCTTCAAATCGGTCACAAAACATGTAAACAATCTAGTATGTTACATTCTTCTAATTTCATCAAATAAACTTGTCATCGTACACTTTTCTAGCTAGGACATTTATTTCTTTTTCAACTGGCTTTGCAGGATAATTGAGGACTACAAAGAGAATGCAATGGATAGATTCTAACTATTTAGAGAAATTTTTTTTTGTGTCAATCCATATGACCTTTTCCTGATGTATCTGCACCTTTTTTATATGGATGCTTGATTCAGTTGTGAACTTCACTTGCTGTAAATTCAAATATTTGTTGCTGCTATGAAGTGCATGCATGCTCTATAGTTTTGTTAGTTTGCTGATTGTGACAATATGATGCTTCCATATGATGATATATGTTTCTGTTTGTAGCAAAATGCACGAATCAAATTCGAAATAATCCAATTAAATTCAAAATAAAAAATTTTATGGTAAGATGTCCAAAATGACGCTTTTGCGTATCTAGAGACGTATATAACATCTCTGTAGAATGTGTATAAATTGTGCCCACATGAATTGAATATATTTGTAAACGTGTCTCTATGTTTGTTGGCATGCAAATTGGATGTGTCTATATCAGTAAAGACGTTATGTAAGTGCATCTATTAAAACGTCTCAACATACATAGACATGAATTTTAACATCTCTATAAAGCGTCTTATATCCTGTACACATGTTTTACAAGCGTCTCTATGGTTTTTGTGGTTCTTGACACAGTCCTTGGGGAGACGCTCCAAGGACGCTTTATAAAAATGGCTCTATGGTCCTCTAGAGATGAACTAACATGTCTCTAGACTATAGATTGGATGTCTCTACATGGGTGGTGTTGTAGTGATATACTTGCTTTTTCCAGCAAATTATCTTGTCGAGTAGTTAGTAACTCATAAGACAATGAATAGAAAAAAGGAATTTGAATTTAAGACTAAGAATTGAAGTCATATTAATAGCTTTATCCTAGGCCCCGTCTATTTGCTTAGTTTATTTATATAAACTAAGTAAATAGTGTATATAAGGGTTTGTTTAAAAAACAGTTTGTCCAACTTTTGTTATCGATCTCGATTGTCATGTTCTGGTCACAAGTGTTAGTAACAGATGGACACTAGGAAGTTCCTTCTAGTGGCCTGGACCACTTGTAGAGAGGAAAGACTTCTACTAGTGAAGCTACGCTCTTCGACCATAATAATCCAATCAAGAGTGTCAACATGAGTAGGATAAACTTTCAGAGTGCCTTAAAAATTCGTTCGCCCTTTTCCAATGAACTCAATAGGTTCGCATTGAGAGCAAGAGTTAGAAACAATACAACGCTAGAAAGTTTCTTCTAGTAGGCAGGACCACATGCAGAATGGAGAGCTGCTGATGAAGACATCAACTCTAATGATGCAACCACTACTTTGACCAGCTACACTGCATCCTCTACTTCAACCACATCTTCTCCAATTAGACTTTTGGCTACTTCAATTCCATATTTTCCAATTGGAACTCGGTCAAGCTACTTCTGCCCCTACGAGCCGAGCTACCTCTACTTCACTGGGTCGTACTACGTCTACATGCCATGGTGCTGCATCACCTATTATTGGCCCATGGATTATGTAATGAATGGGTTGGGCTATGCAATGAATGGACTGATTTGGCCCATATGGCCGGCCACCTAGGGTTTTCGAGTACTGTTCGCATAGCACTGTTCATGTGTGAACAGTGCCACCGCCTCTCTCTTCCCCTCTATTTGAGATGGCCGCACCCCTCTAGTTCTCCTCGGGTTTTGTTGATTGAAGTTTAGCTTTACTACTTTATTCTTTGTCCTCTTGTTTGGCGAGATCAACAGCGACATTGTCTTTGGAACCCCACTTATAAATACAATTTTAATTCCTATTCGCAATTTTTAGATTTCTTATCTATCGTGTTCTTGCTTGTTCTTTGATTGCATGCAGGAATAGACCTTCGTGGTTAGGTCGATCGTGCTCCTAGCAAGGTCGATAATAATCACAGAGTTGGTTCAGCGATTGCGGGCATATTGGTCGTGTGCGATTGATAGCCGAATCATGAGAGTCTTCTCCATACAAATTGGATTATCGTTCTCATGAAAAGATTGGGACACCCATTGTCACATCAGGTGGTATCAGAGCTACAGTTGATCTGTGAGAGTTTCCAGTTTTCTAGTAATAGATTCATTTTTACCTACAGTCCACAAAAGAAAATCCAAAAAAAAATTAGGGTTAGTTCATCGTCCAAACCAATATGTGCCTTTGCAATTTTTCCTTTCGGTTTTGCATTGTTGAATTCTTGATTGCATCGTTGTGTCTAATTGTTGATTTCTAGATCTAGTTGGAGTCTAATTTTTCTTTGTCTAGTTTACATCTTCTGTCCTTTGATCTTTGCTGCAAGTCAGGCCTTTCTGCCGCAACAATCGTGCCACACTAATTCGCTACCACGGTCGTCACCAATCACTGCTGTGGCAACCACTAAATGGGCCTACCGCAGCTGCCTCTCTTTGCCGTAGCAGCTGATCGGCCCTGCCCACGCTGTCGCGACAAGCACAACTTCCAATCGCGCCGCTGCCATCTCCTGCCATGGAAATACCCAGCACCTAGTCTCCACAGCCCCTCGCTGCCATGGCAACCCCAGCATCCTGTCTCCCGTTGCCTCTCCTACCATAGCACTGAAGCCCTTGTCTCGCCTCTGCAACCAATTCAGATGGTTTCGATCTCATCAAGGGAAGAAAAAGGAAACCCTAGAGTTTGTTTTGGATTCAAGAGAAAAGAGGAAGAGAGAGAGAGAGAGAGAGAGCAGAGTTGTTTTCGGTTGTGCAAGAGAAAGAAAAAATAGAGAGAAAAAAGAGAGTGTCCACCTTTCCAAAAATTGAAAAGGGCGTCAAACCTTTGCTAAAACTAGTGAAAATTGGTGAAGACCTTTTGCATATAGCCACAAGATTCCACAAAAAATTTGAGCAAATTCAGCCCACGGGATTGAAAGATATAGTAG
Source organism: Phyllostachys edulis (assembly GCA_036346405.1). Taxonomy (NCBI): domain Eukaryota; kingdom Viridiplantae; phylum Streptophyta; class Magnoliopsida; order Poales; family Poaceae; genus Phyllostachys; species Phyllostachys edulis. Next base: position 48,072,324 of record CM070556.1, read on the forward strand.
TTTCAATTTTGCACCCAAGAAGAATTCGAGTCCGTTTCCGAGACACTTTCAGTAAAACGGGCATAACTTTTGCATACGGTGTCCGAATTCAATGTTCTCAGATTTTTGTAAAGCTATTGACAAGGCACATCCAATAAAAATGACCTGATTACACCAATCGCCATCTAAGATCCCATAAATCGGCCATCTTCAGCCCTGAATTTGCGTCCAAGTTTTCAGTATTCCCTTCAAAATTTAGGGTTCATATCAACTGTATAGTTGTATATCTCATCGAAACCTTTCAAACAAGTATATATAAGCCATATAAAAATTTGCTTTTTCTTCCCTTGAGACTAGCTGTTGCTTCTGCTTAAACTAGAGAGCTATTTACATTGCATGTTATTTCGTTTTTTATGCTCTACATTGTGTGAACTATCTTGTGCCCTTACAAAGAAGTTTGAATAGTTGGCTAGTGTCTCTCATAGCACTTGGTGTGAGGTTTTCCTTTGCTTACATCAAGTCACATTGATCTTTGTGTGTGTGTTCCTACACTTCTCGTCATAGGGCTTTGATTAGGCTAGGATCAACAACATTGACTAGTCCTTTGAACAATTTTTCAACTTGCATTACTGATTTGATTGTTGCTAATCCTTGCTACCATATTGAAGCCTATCCTAGCTCCACTTTCTACCGTCGTATAGGTCCAGTTACATGCAATCGCTTTGTCAATCTTCGGAGAGCGTTGACACTGAGACTAGTTGCCGGTCACCACCTATTTTGTTGGTAAGAATTGGTAAGAATGTGATATAAGCTTGACTGTGAGTGACTTGTGAACCTCCAGCACCTAGTAGTTGATAGGAACATATACACTGTGATTTGTTTTTTGTGTTCTACTAACAATGGCAGGATCATGCGGATCTACACAAGGTGGGAACAACAATGACTACCCTCTTGCACATCAGGGCAAAGGTCCTCTCACACCTCGCACGAGAGTGATCGTGAGGCGCTTTGAGCACTCACTCAGTGAGAGCGTTCGCGATGCCGTGGATAAGATCAACGACAACTTCGCGGCGCTCTGCACACGCGTTGAGCTCCTCGAACGACGCCTAGTTGCTGGAACCTCGGCCCACGACGAGCCAAGGGTGGAGGACCCTCCTACTCGCCGCACACCACCTGCTGCTCAGTCTTGGGCAGATGAGGTGGAAGAAGAAGATGTAAACAACTACACTGCTGATACGAAAACAAATGGAATTAATATTCACAATGATCGTAACCATTGTCGGCTTCGTCAAAATCATCAAGGTATGGGAAGAAATCAACATGAGGTACGTGACCATAATGATGCTTTTAGTAAAATTAAATTCACTATGCCTTCTTTTGCTGGAAAATATGATCCTGATGCTTATCTCACATGGGAGTTAATTGTAGAACAAAAATTTGCTTGTCATGAATTCCCTAAAGATAAAAAAGTTAGGGCTGCTACTAGTGAGTTTGTTGATTTTGCCTCAATTTGGTGGAGTGAATATGGTCGTATTCATCATATCATACCTAGAACATGGGATGCTTTGAAGAGAGCAATGAGACATAGATTTGTACCTTCATATTATTCTCGTGATTTGCTTAATAAATTGCAACGCTTAAGACAAGGTAGTAGTTCTGTAGAAGATTATTATCAAGAATTGCAAACTAGTTTGTTGCAATGTGGTTTAGATGAAACTGAAGATGCTAAGATGGCTAGATTTTTGGGAGGCATAAACTGTGAAATTTAGGACATACTTGATTATAAAGAATACAATTCTATCACTCGCTTGTTTCATCTTGCTTGCAAAGCAGAAAGAGAAGTGTAGGGCTGACAATCTCGCTCTAGGGGTAATTTTGGAGGATCTTTTATAGGTCGGCTAATTCAGCAACAACACCTGGTACCTTCCTCCACTTCTGGTCGTGATGCACCCTCCTCCAGCCGTGCACCCCCTGCTGCTCCTCCCACTCCTGCACATGTTCCTGATGCAAGTAAATCAGCAAAGGTACAAGTTCCCACAAAAAGTGCTTCTTTCATTGCTTCTACAAGGAGATCCAGAGATGTACAATGTTACTGTTGCAAAGGATTTGGACACTTGATGCGCGACTATCCAAGTTAGCGAGCTTTACTTATCAAGGACAATGGTGAGTACACTGCAGCTAACGATATTGAGGAAGAACATGTTTTGGTTACAGCTAACAATGCAGGTGATGAAACTGAGGAAGAATAATTAGGCCATGAGACACCTAACAAGTACCAAAGCCTAGTTGTCTAGCGTATGCTAAGTGCTCAAATGGAGCTTGTTGAATAAAATCAATACCATACTTTGTTTCAATCAAAGTTCGTCATCAAGGAACGTTCATGTAGAGTCATCATCGATGGCGGAAGTTGTAATAATCTTGCTAGCACAGATATGGTCGAGAAGCTTGGCTTGACCACAACTCAACACCCTCATCCTTACTACATTCAATGACTGAATTCTTGTGCGCATACATTTTTTTACTGGATCATATCATGACTATGTTGATTGCGATGTATTACATATGCAAGCATGCTCGTTATTATTAGGTAGTCCTTGGCAATATGATAGATATACTGAACAGCATGGTAGATCTAATCATTATACTTTCACATATAAAGAAAAGAAAATCACTTCGCTTCCAATGTCTCCTGCTGCCATATTAAAGGATAAATTAGAAAGAACTGAGAGAACAAGTAAAGAGAAGACAAAAGTTGATCATAAGATTATAGCTCCAAGTGAAATTAAATTGAAAGCTCCTGTTAGGTTAGCTATAAAATCTGATTGTATTGACTTAGAAAAATATGAATCTGAATGCTATACTATGATTTGCAAAGAATCTTTGTGTCCATTAGAAGATATGCGTGTTTCTTTGCCTCCTGTTGCTACTAACCTTTTGCAGGAAGGTGATGACTTGGAGAACACGATTGAGTCGAGGACGACTCGAATTCAAGAAAGGGAGGATGATGAGGACATCAACTCTAAGGATGTAACCACTACTTCGACCCGCTGCACTGCATCCTCTACTTCAACCACATCTTCTTCAATTGGACTTTCGGCTACTTCAGTTCCATATTTTCCAATTGGAACTCGGCCAAGCTACTTCTACCCCTACGAGCTGAGCTACTTCTACTTCACTGGGCCGTACTACGTTTACATGCCATGGTGTTGCATCACCTATTATTGGCCCATGGATTATGTAATGAATGGGTTGGGCTATGTAATGAATGGACTGATTTGGCCCATATGGCTAGCCACCTAGGGTTTTTGGGTACTGTTCACACATGCACTATTGATGTGTGAACAATGTCGTCGCTCCTTCCTTCCCCTCTATTTGAGATGGCGCACCCCTCTAGTTGTCCTCGGGTTTTGTTGATTGAAGTTTAGCTTTGCTACTTTATTCTTTGTCCTCTTATTCGACGAGATCAACAGCGACATTATCTTTGGAACCCCACTTATCAATACAATTTTAATTCCAATTCATAATTTCAGATTGCTTATCTATCATGTTCTTGCTTGTTCTTCGATTGCATGCAGGAATAGATCTTCGTGGTTAGGTCGATCGTGCTTCTAGCAAGGTCGATAACAATCATGGAGTTGGTTCAGCGATTGCGGGAATATTGGTCGTGTGCGATTGGTAGCCGAATCATGAGAGTCGTCTCCATCTGTAACATCCCAATTTTCTGAGCTTTAAAAATCCTTTGAATAGTTAGTAGAGAGAAAATTTACCATTTGGATTTATTTGAACTTAATTCGAAAGCTTAAATATGGACCTTGAGTAACAAAACAATTTAATATGACTAAAGTCAACATGAACAATGGTCAAAACTATTTTATTTGGATTCTATGTGCTTGGTTATATTTTCTAGATTTTTCTAGAATTTTTCCAAGTTCATTTGCTAATTTCTATTGCCATTTGGGATTTCTGGTATTTTCTAAAATAGAAAAGCTATTTAAAATCTCCTAATAGTGTTCGGGCCGAATCTCTTCAGCCCATTTCTATTCACCTCGGCCCACTCTCCCGTAGCCGTCCGATCTTGGTGGGATGCCCGGATCTTCATCGCGCGCACGCCCTCGCTCCCCCGTCTCTCTGCCAGGTGGGCCCGCGACGGCGTCGTCGTCTCCGAGCCGCTTTCTTCCTCGCACGAGCGCCCGCGTCCGCCATGGTTTCCCCTTTGCGAGCTCGTCCGACAAAAGGGGAAACGGCCCCGATTCTCCGCGCGGACGACGCCTTCTAGAAGCCCTATCCTCCCCGGACTCGTTCAAACAAATTTGAATTCAAATCCGTCTCTATCCCGTTTCCTCCGCAAGCACTTCTCGGGTGGTTTTGATCTCTGCCGCCAGCATGTCACCTCGAGGCCACCCTGCGCCTATAAATAGGCCCCCGAGGATCGCCGTAGCACCCTTTCCAAAACCCCCCAAACCAATTGCCCCTCCCGAGCCCTTGCGCCGCCACATTTTCCCATCTAAGGTTTTCGGCCGTGTTTTGTCGCCATCGAATTGCGCCGCCGTCTTCGCCACCGCATCGTCCTCGAGCACACCACCGTGTTCGCCGTCACCGATCTACCTCCGGACCCTTCCCGCGCCAATACCCTCTGGGCGCTGTCCGACAAAACACGAACGTCTCGCCGCTCGAGCTCACCGCGGCCACCACCGTCGCCCTCGACCACCCGGAGCTACCTCATCAGGTTCGCAATAAGGAGGGCTACACGTTGGTGCCATCCACCCTCGCCGGAGCGCAGCCGTCCGCCGGCGACCATCGGTTCCAGCGCCGCCACCGCCGCCGTTGTCGTCCTCATCGACGCGGGCGCCGAGTCACCGGCCACCTCAGCACCCTCGCCTCCGTGGCGCGTGCGTGTCGACCACGTAGGTGCTGCGTCGGCGGCGCAGCGTCTTGGCGCCACGCTAGCCCAACCAGATCCAATCGGCTCGGTAGACCTAGTCTACCGTGAGCCATCATCAGCGGCGATGTGGGTCCCACACGTCGGGTTTTTATTTTTATTAATCTTTTTCCGAAATTCGCTTGACGCCAAACATTAAGCAATATTCCGATTTTCTTTTGAGAAATAATTCGGGAAATTCGTATAATTCCAATTTTAGGGTTTTTCTTTAGATTCAAACTTCCAAACCCCATAACTTTTGCATCCGAACTCCAAATCAGTCCATTCAAATTTCTAAATTCCTATAAATTCAAGATCTATTTAATGGAGATTTTTATTTATTTTTTTGGAGTTGTTTTGCCTCTGTTATTTATTTAGTTTGTTTGTTTACTTCGTTTGCGAGTAGACTTCGACACTTCTCGAAGATTTGAAGAAGAAGGAGCACAACAAGACCAAGATCAATTTCTAGACCTATTCTAAGGCAAGTCATGCTTTGACCATGTTTGAATCCCAGTTTTCTAAATGTTATCTTAATTCAAAGTATTGCATTTTATTTCAAGTAATTATTTAAATGCTTTTGGGTTTAGCTATTAAATCCAATCTGTTATGCCTTCCTTGTATAATTGTTATGCCTTGATCCTTTGTTACCCTAGTTGATATTTAGTTGGTAATATTGTAGCACCAACGTGGGTTGGTTAGTGCGATTAGATTGCTTAGCCATGCCACGAATCATCTACTCATGTAAAGTGTAATTATTAACTTGACTAAGTGACTATGTAACTTTGTAATAATTTGTGTGTACTATGTGTCTTTGTGGCATATGTTGCACTTAAATCAACCGGGTGGGAAAAAGGTTTGGACTGAGGCAAGTGGTGGGAACTGTGTGACATGGTGGCTATGTGATATGGGAATATAAATCTGTGTGTCAAATTAATCTGTGTGTCTTAGTTAGAATTGGAAGTCTTGCCTCGGTCATTTAAGGACTGAACTTTGTGCGCCATTGAACTGAGCCCTCCTGTACGACCACATGCCTGTTATGGGACGGGCCTAGCATAGTAAGATACGAATTCTTGGCATTGATTGCTCAGGCGGTAGGTTAGGCTATGTGAATAGGGTGGAGGTGTGTGCTACCATGTAGTTGCATCGTGGGACGGTTCGCCGCTTCCCTGTCCAACGGTGTGTGTTGTACCCTACACTGTGTATGGTTTGGTATGACGTAAGCACATCGGGAGCATCTATGTTAAGATGAAGTTTCTGAAATGCTTTGTTACGATTAGTGCTTGCAACACTGGTTGTATCTTGTGGGTAAAGTGTACAAACTCTGCAGAGTGTAAATAATCTATTCGAATAGCTGCGTCTGCGGTCATGGACAATGCTCGGTGATTTCACACGAGGGGTAGATCTTTAAAAACTGTGTGGGAAGGGAGCTGTGTGATCTAAATCATATGGCTATGTGAATAATCTGTTTAGGCTGTGTGTGTCTTTGTGAAATCAAACTGTTAAATTATTATTGTCTATTTGTTTTACTTGCTTTCAATCTATTATTTGTATTCAACTGCAAATGTTGCATTTCTGCAAAAGAACCACAAAATGCCATTCCCTTGTAATAAGCCTGCATGTATAATTGCATTTCTGTGGTGTGACTTGCGAGTACGGTGTGTACTCACGCTTGCTTTAAACTAAATCAAGCAGAAGAGGAGTCTTCGCCAGCATTCGAGGAGGAGTTTATCGAAGGTGCCTGATCGTGGGGTCTTGATCCCAATCGGTTGCCTGTGGTGAATCCATGGGATGCCGCTGTCGTTTCTGTTTCCGCTGCTTTATTTCTCTGTTAGCCCTGTGTGGCTTAATAAATGTAAACTCGACCGTAAGGTCAAACCATTATTTATTAATCAAACTAATCGTTTACGTTACTATTCACTTGTGTGGATCGATGTCCATCTTTGTTGACACTGTGTGCACTAGCGTGATCCTGGACTAGTGCGTTAAACACAGAGGGTCCAGAATTGTATTTTTGGGTCCCGACACCATCCAAATCAAATTATCGTTCTCATCGAAAGATCAGGACACCCATTATCGCATCAACTTTGAGTAGGTGTTGTGTCTTTCTCCGACCAGATTGAACGGATTGAGTGTACTAAAAGCAGTCGAACAAACTACAAAAGTATACTCCACTTAGAGAATTTTTCAAAAGGAATGAAGAAATAAACTAAGGTGAAAAAGCTGGCTTGAAAATATTTCGACCAGATTTGTTGAACCCAAGCTCTTTGTTTGGGCAGCAAAAGGTAGGAACGAGTTGACCCTACGAAGTTCCTTCTAGTGGGCAAGACCACGTGCAGAGAGGAAAGACTTTGACTAGGTGATGTTACCTTCCTCTGACCAGTGTAAAGAGAACGAGGTGTTAAAATATAATAGAAAAATTATCAAAGCACTGCTCAATATAATACAATAAAGATTAAAAGAAACTGAAACTTTATTGAGAGAGTAAGAAGTTACACATAAAATTTGCGTAATTGGTCGATGTTCCAAGAATTAGAGAGAACCCGGCCATTTTCCATTGCTAGTCATACCAAACCTGGTCACATAACTTCGACCACTGTGTAAGGACCGTCCCACTTAGGAGAAAGTTTATTCCGATTAGACTGGGATTGAATCTTGTTCAATACCAAGTCACCTACAGCAAGGCTGCAAGATTGGACTTTACGATCGTAGTATTTGCGTAGGGCTTGTTGGTAGAGCACTGAATGGATTAAGGCTTGATTCCTCTTTTCTTCGAGTAGGTTGATGTCATCCACTCGAATTTGTTCCTGGTTGGAGTCGTGAAAATTTTCGACCCTTGTCGACCTAATATTTAGTTCTAGTGGAAGCATGGCTTCGGATCTAAAAACTAGGAAAAAAATGTGTTTCTCTTGTAGCCCGACTGGTACTCGTACGAACTGTCCATAATATAGAGGGTAATTCTTACACCCAAGCCCCCCAACGCTTTACAAGCTGGTCGAAGGCTCGAGTTTTGATTCCCCGTATTATTTGGCCATTCGCTCTTTTGACTGGCCCATTACTTTGTGGGTGAGCAACAGATGTGTAACACAATTTGGTACCCAATTCGTCGCACAATTCCTGAAATTTTGCGCTTGAAAATTCCTTACCGTTGTCAGTAATTATTCGATTTGGAACACCAAATCAAGTAATCACACTTCTCATCATAAACTTTTTTCCGGCTTCCGTTGTTACCCCAGTCACAGGTTTGGCTTCAATTCATTTTGTGAATGTATTAATAGCTACAAAAAGGAACTCGAATCTCCCTGGTGCTTTTGGGAACGGTCTTAGGATATCAAGACCCTAGGTCACAAAAGGTCATGAAAGAGGTATCGTTTGCAATGCCTGAGCCAGTTGATGTATTTGCCTACTATGAAACTGGTATTGTATGCACTTTTTAACCAACTCTTTGGCATCATGGAGGACGGTTGGCCAGTAAAAACCTTGTCGAAAGGCTTTACCGACCAGCGTTCTATAAGAAGCATGAGTTCCACAAATACCCCCATGTATGTCATGAAGGAGGTTTAATCCTTCTTTCTATGATATACATCGCATGAGAACCCCTTGGGTACCTCTTTTGTAGAGGACCCCTTCGACTAAAGTATACATTTTGGACTTACGGGATAAACGTTCTGCCTCGAGATCATCATCGAGTATTGTATCCTTCTGAAGATACTCGTAGATGGGATTCATCTACGTATCCTTGTATTCTAGAGATGATGTTTCAATAGGAAATGTCTTTGGTGTTTCGACCAGAGACGGCTTCTGGAGCTGCTCTAAAAGACTCCTTTTGGTACTTGAGATCGGGAAAAAAAACCATTTGAGCTAACTGGTCTGGGAGAAAATTATCCTTTCAAGGGATATATTGTAACTCAAAACCAAAAAAAAAAATGCTTTTCAGCCTTTCTAACTTCCGATAAGTACTAAGACATGTTCGGATTAGAGCACTAGTACTCTTTTTTGACCTGATTCACGACCAGTTGAGAGTCTCCTCTCACGAGTAGTCGTCGAATCCCGAGTGCTTTCGCTGCAAATATGCCAACCAACAAACGTTCGTATTCTGACACGTTGTTAGTGGCAGGAAAGTGTAATTGAATAGCATACTTTAAGGTCTATCCTATAGGAGATTCCAGGACCACCCAAGCCCCCGAGCCGCTTAGCATAAGTGACCCATCAAAGTACATCGTCCACTGGTTGTGGGCATCGTACTGGGGATCCTAAACATGTTTAGGATTTGTCCATTCGGCGACAAAGTCTGCCAAGATCTGAGATTTCATGGCCATTCGGGACACAAAATGGAGGTCGAACTCTCCATGTTCTACTGACCATTTTACCATGCGTCCCGCTGCTTTCCTGTTCTAGAGGACCACTACTAAGGGAAACTTAGACGACACAATTATGTTGTGCGCCTGAAAATAATGCCGTTGTAGGACCACATAGGCGACTAGAGGGGGGGGGGGTGAATAGGAGCACGCTCACTTTTTTCACTTTGATCCGATTCAACACCTATATCACTCTATTAGCTATGGAAGCTATGAAGATCAATAAACAAGTACAGCAGAAGACTTGTATTGAACCCAAATAAAAACCCCAAGCAAAAGACCAAAACTGGAGCTCAAAACCCTCGAGTGCGGTCAGACTGACGTCTATGGCGTGGACTGACCGAGGTGCGGTCTAACCGACGGCTTAAGCGCTGGATCGACCGGGTCCGGCGACCAAGTGTATAAATTAGCGTCTCGACCGATCGCACGATGAATGTAATGACATACCAAAACCTAAAACTCAAATCGATCTAACTTTTGATCTACACGGCCAAACTCCATGAAACTTGAGAGACACCTTCTCTAAGATATTAGGAACCTATTCCAATCAAGGATCGTGAAGATCCATGCTAAAGTTCCTATCTTTTTCAGTTTGAACGAAAGGTGCTTCAAAACCGAGTCGAAATCGAAATATGATCTAACGTCTTGCTCATGGGAGATTGATGATCAAGATGATCCTAGATGTGTACCCACATGTCACAGCAAGCTAGATCATAGAAAGAAACCAATAGAAAACTCGTGGATCAAAGAAAGACTCAAAATCTCAAAAGAAAGAGGAAGAACACAAAGAGACTCATCTTTGAGAAATCATGCATGGATTGATTTGATATTGTAGAAGGTTTACAGCCACTTCATCCAAGAGGACAAGAGCTCAATCCATGAGCACACAGTCAACTCATCTCACTAGAACCTTAAGCCTCTCCTTTCCTCTCTTAGCCCCTAAAACAAAACTAGGGTTTTCCAAATGAAGTCCCTTATGGGTGCTGGACAGCAGCTACCCCTACTTATAGTGGAGACCTAGCATCTAGAAGAGTAAACCCTAATGGGTTCCCGTTAAGCCCACACACAAACGGGTTACACACGCACGTATTTTAAAGCGCCGTCTTCAACTCCTCTTGACCTAAACCACTTCTCCATGCGTCGTCTCGTGCCGTGGTTTAGCCAAAAGGTTACCAAGGTGGTATTTGGTGAAATTACCAAAATACCCCTTCTCGATCCTTCTCTAAAGACGAGTCCAATCTTGGTGAAGCAAACGACTGCTTCACCACGTGTAGGTTGATCAATGGCTCTGATCATGTCGGCAAGTCTCTCCCGTCCGGCTCCGGCCGAAACCACCAAGGCACTTGCACCGACCCCCGCGTCGCTTGATCCAACCTGTCGCACCGAACTGCCCGTTTGGTCACCTTTGTCCAATTTGCGCCATGCTTGAATCCATTGACCTCACCCGGCATCCTTGATCGTTCTGAACCTCAGCTCTCCAAGCTTAGTCCCGATCATCCTCGCCGTTGACCATCATTGACCTCCAAGCAACCTGTACAATAATAGACAAAGAAATCGATTCCGAGAACAAGTTCTTCACAACTTGACCCACGTTAGTGAAACCATGCATTATGCAACACATATGCACTGAAGCCCATGAACTTGACCTATCCCAAAAATCATCGCCACTGATTGGCCGATGAACAGCACAAAATCGGTCAGACTACCATTCAATGGCCAGTCTGACCGCAGGCTGGTTTGACCGCGCCTTGAACGTCGGCCTGGTCGCTAGCCAATCTGACCGTGCCTTGAACGCTGGTCTGACCGCACTTGACCTGACAGCCTTTCAACCTTTAACGAAAACACGTGAATCGACAAACCGATAACGCTATTGCCAATTGTAACATCATCCTAAGATCATGAGCATATCCCCATGATATCCACAATCTCCCCCTTGATGAACACATTGGCAATCTCCTCAAAAATGCAAATTGGAGGTTTGAAAAGAAAAGAAACTCGTGTTTTTGCGCAAAGGCACAACTTGGTCCAAATGAAAGAGAAAGCAATGAAAATGACCAAGCTGGCTCTAGAATAGCATAGTCAAGTGAGATAAGGCAAAAGAAAGCAAGAAAGCTTCAAATTCCAGAAAGGAGTCAAAAATCTCACTTAAGGTCCACATGAAAGAACAATTGTTCAATTTGACCTTTGATCATTGTGAGGAGCCAAGAAATGCAAATGAGATGCTCCTCCTCACTATGATCATCCTGAAATTTTCATTTTCTCCCTATTTCTTCGTTTTACCATTTTTACCATTTCTCCCCCTTTGACAATGTATTCATCAAGATGCATAGAGGAAGATAGAGCATGAATGACATGGAATGGCTACAATTTAAAATTTTCAATTTTTAAAAAAGGGAGCCATGAGAATTATCCAAGAGGACTGTACAAGTATTACACCAAACCATATTATGTGAAGAAGCTATTGTAAATCATGACAAATCATATATAGCAAAGCTAAAGCCAAAAAATCAATAATCCGTGATTAAATGAAAGTTTAGTATGTTAAGGTGCACAAGATCATAGTTCAGCCAAAGGTATCCAAAAATGAGTCAAGCCATGTCAATAAACTAAATGGAACCAAGAAGCTATAAAAGAGTCAATTTAGAGCGCCATGAGTTCAATGTTGAATCAATTTGTTCAAGCACTTTGAAATTTAGCACATTAAGCACTTGCTAAAAATTTTATTGGTTTTATCTTAGCAAAGCAAGTCCTGGACTAGGAGCCACCCACAACTACCTCCTAAGCTTTAACCAATTTTCACAATTTGTTTTGTTTTTAGCCATATGCTAGATCTCAAGCCTTGCCGTGACCATCCCAAGAAAGAAGCTTAAAAGAGTGGTCTAGGTCATCCAAAACTCCCCCCTGAGTTCATGCCTAGTGCAATGGCAAGCCGTCTCATGAGAAAGAATTGGTGAGATCAGTTTTTTCGCACAAAAAAGATCATTTTTCATTTGCTTGTTGACTTAGGAAGTAGCATAGCTCAATCTAAAACTCAAATTAGATTCAAGACTCAACTTAGCCTATTTAACATGGCATGAATCATTAGAGGATCAATATGACAAAACTAATCACAAGATCCAATAAATCATGTTTTGATTCAAGTTTCTTGTGCATTTTGTACTAAAATTGGAACAAATTTAGATGAGATACAGAAGGCGTTTAGAGTCAAATTCAAAGAGCAAGTGAGTAGGATTAAGAATACTTCTTGTATGTCTTGTGAGGCTTTAAAGGTTGAGGTAGCTCTTGTTAAAGAAAAGCTTGCTAGAACAATCAAGTCGAATATGTGTGTCACCTGTAAGAACCTAGCCAAAGAAAATGATTACCTCAAAAAGTCTCTTGAGAGATTTTCTAGTGGGAAGAAGAACCTTAACATGATCCTTGATCAATCTAAGGTGAGTGTAAAGAATAGTGGCCTAGGATTTAATTCTTTAGAGAATTCTAAGAATCACCCACCTAAGGTTGTGAGAGCTGTTAAGAGTGGCTTGTTTGAGGTAGAACCCCCTGAGCCATCTAAGATAGTCTTTAGATCTGCAGGTTTTGCCTAAACCCCTTCTAGCAAGATAGATGCTTCTAAGTCAGCAGATCAGACCTCTCAAAAGGTTAAGTATCATTGCATCTTCTGCAAGAAGGATGGCCACATAGTTGAGTTCTGCTTCCGTAGAGCTAAGAGTGAGAGGAAGGAGAGAGTGCGTGCTTTGAGGTCTATTAGAGGAGTTCCTTCATCTTCTACTGTCTCTAGAGCCAGACAGCCTGTCTTTCCTGCTAGACATAGGCCTAGGTTCGTAGATAACTTCTTTGACTCTTTTGGTGGCTCTAGGAAGCATTTTGGCTTAGGATATTGTGAGGAGAAACCACGGGTAGCATCTAGATAGGGGGGAGTACCGATCTTTTGGTAGGTCGATTCGAAGAGGTCTAGGTGTTGCTCGTGTGCGTTCTTATGATTATCCCACTAACTATTTTATTGCTGCTTCTTCTGCTGTTCCTAAGCATCATGTAGCTCAGTACTGGATTCCCAAGTCTTTTATCACTAACCCCAGTACTGAGGCACAGATGTTCCCTGCTTATGCCCTGTAGGTCCATCGTGCGAGGAAGGAGGACATATGGCTTGTTGACTCTGGGAGTTCTCGACACATGACTGGAGATTCTAGATGGTTCTCCTCCCTCACACGTGCATCTGGCAACGAGTTGATCACGTTTGGGGATGCTTCTATCAGGACCGTGACAGCCAAGGGCACAGTGCGCGTCAACAACAACTTTATGCTTAAGGACGTCGCTTTGATAAGTAAGCTGAGGTATAATTTGCTATCTGTTTCTCAGCTTCTTGATGAGGGTCTGGAAGTGAGGTTCAAGAGTACTGAGTGTAGAGTTCTTGACTCCTCGGGTGAGTGTGTCTTTGGGATCTCTAGGTTTGAGAAGATCTTTAGTGCTGATTTTAGTATTTCTTCTTCTTCCAGCTCTAGGTGTCTTGTGGCTTCAGACTCTCATGATCTAGTGTTGTGGCACCGTAGGCTTGGACATATAGGCTTCGACCATTTGACTAGAATCAGTAGCAAAAATTTGATTAGAGGTTTGCCTAAGCTTAAGAATGTTAGAGACCTTGTGTGCACTCCCTGTAGACACGGTAAGATGGTTTCTACTTCTTATCCATCTCTTACTTAGTGATGAATGATGGACCTGGTCAGCTCTTGAACTTAGACACGGTTGGCCCCTTTAGAGTTCAGTCTGCAGGAGGGAAGTGGTATGTGCTTGTGATTGTGGATGACTTCTCCAGGTATTCATAGGTATATTTTCTGGTTTATAAGGATGAGGCTTTTGGCTGTTTTAGAGAGTTGGCCCTTAGACTAGCTGTTGACATTCCTGGAGCTTTGAGGACCATTAGAAGTGACAATGGCACAGAATTCAAGAACTCTTCCTTTGCCACTTTCTACATAGAGAGAGGACTTGAGCACCAGTTCTCTTCACCTAGAGTTCCCCAGCAGAATGGGGTTGTAGAAAGGAAGAACAGGACCCTTATAGAGATGGTTAGGACCATGCTAGATGAGCATAGTACACCTAGGAGGTTTTGGGCTGAGGCGATCTCTACTGCTTGTTATGTGTCCAACAGGGTGTTCTTGAGATCTGTCATAGGAAAGACTTCTTTTGATCTTAGATTTGGTCATATGCCTAAAGTCTCTCATTTCAAGATTTTTGGTTGCAAGTGCTTCATTCTTAAACATGGCAACTTGGACAAATTTGAATCAAGATGTTTTGATGGCATTTTTCTTGGATATCCTGCTCATTCTCGTGGCTATCGTGTATTTAATTTGGATACTAACAAAATTGTTGAGACTTGTGAAGTCACTTTTGATGAGGCTAGTCCTGGTACTAGACCTAATGCTGCAGGTACACAGGTTCCTGATATTCGAGAAAGCATCTTCGTCGACGATGACTCTGACATAGAGGACGAAGGTCCAATCCATCCTCCAGTCATCTCTGAGATGGTTGGAGAGCCTGTTTCTACCTCTCCAGCCTCAGCTGAGCAGCCTCCTTCGATTTTCACTAGTGATTAGAGTGGCTCTGCTCCTACCTCCACAGCCCATGAAGTAGAGGCCACATCTGCACCAGGACCTCCTCTTCATAATTTAGCGACAACACCCAACTGAGCAGATAATTGGGGATGTTCATGAGCGAGTTACTCGCTCCAGGTTTATCTCTCTAGATTCTCATGCACATTCTAGTTTTGTTGCATCTTTTGAACCCTGAGATATCATCCATACTTTATCTGATTCCTCTTGGGTCAATGCCATGCATGAAGAGCTTGAAAATTTTGAAAGAAACCAAGTCTGGACCTTAGTTGAACCTCCACCTAATCAAAATGTTATTGGAACAAAATGGATTTTCAAAAATAAGCAAAGTGAGGATGGGTTGGTAGTTTGCAATAAGGTTAGGCTTGTAGCTCAAGGATTTTCCCAGGTAGAAGGCTTAGAAGCCATTCGCATTTTGCTAGCTTTTGCGACAACTAAGGGCTTTAAGTTTTTTCAAATGGATGTCAAGAATTCTTTCCTTAATGGTTTTATAGAAGAAGAGGTCTTTGTTAAGCCACCCCCTGGTTTTAAAAATCCCAAATTCCCAAACCATGTGTTTAAGCTCTCCAAAGTCTTGTATGGATTGAAGCAAGCCCCTAGAGCTTGGTATGATAGGCTTAAGAGTTTCTTGCTTAAAAATGAATTCAAAATGGGAATGGTAGACAAAACCTTATTCACTCTCAGGCATGGCAGTGATTTCTTACTGGTTCAGATTTATGTAGATGACATCATATTCGGTGGTTCTTCTCATGCTTTGGTGTCCAGATTTTCAGATTCTATGAGCAGGGAATTCGAGATGAGCATGATGGGCGAACTGACTTTCTTCCTTGGTTTTCAAGTCAAGCAACTCAAAGAAGGTACCTTCATTCATCAAAGCAAGTACACAAAGGACCTTCTTCGACGCTTCGACATGGGAAGCAGCAAGCTAATGTCTACTCCCATTGCCACTTCTACTGTGCTGGATTCTGATGAGGATGGAGAGCCTGTGGACTAGAAGGAGTACCGTAGCATGATTGGCTCTCTCCTCTTCCTCACTGCGTCAAGGCTGGATATACAATTTGCTGTGTGTCTGTGCGCTCGATTTCAGGCTTCCCCTCGTGCTGCACATTGTCAAGCAGTGCGTCGCATCTTTAGGTACCTCCAGGACACTCTTGATGTTAGACTCTGATATTCTTCTGATTCTGCTATCTCCATTCGAGCATTTTTTGATGCTGATTTTGCGGGGTGTAGAGTGGATAGGAAGAGTACGTCTGGCACTTGTCATTTCTTAGACACATCTCTTATCTCTCGGTCTTCTAGGAAGCAGTCATCTGTTGCACAGTCAACCGCCGAGGATAGCTGCAGCTAGTAGTTGCTCTCAGGTTCTCCGGATCTTGTCTACTCTACGGGATTATAGGTCATTTTTGGATAGTGTCCCTCTTTTTTGTGACAACACTAGTGCCATAAACATTGCCAAAAACCCAGTGCAACACTCTAGGACCAAGCACATTGACATTCGATATCATTTCCTTAGAGACCATGTAGAGAAGGGTGATGTTGTGCTTCACTTTGTAGAGTCTGAGCAGCAGGTTGCGGATATTTTCACTAAGGTTCTTGATTCTTCTCGTTTTGCTTCTTTGCAGGGAGAGTTGGGGGTTATTAGTCCTCTTGGCCTGTTTTGAGGGGGAGTTGGCTCTTTTGCATTCATTGTATCATATTGCATCTTAAATCAGCAAGTTGCATTGTAATATAAAATCACGGAGCCTTGTTTATTATCCTTGTGTGGCATGATTTCATTCTTTATACCTTGCCCGACTTGTTTATTAGCTTAGCTTGTGTGGCAAAGAGAGTGGCCGATGAACAGCACAAAATCAGTCAGACCGCCATTCAATGGCCGGTCTGACCGCGCCTTGAACGCCGGTTTGACCGCCAGCCGGTCTGACTGCGCCTTGAACGCTGGTCTGACCGCACTTGACCTGTGTGGGGACCCTAGGTTATCTCCGTAAGACCGAGACTAAGCATGGTCTTAAGGACATAACTCTGGACCTCAAGTAAATGGATTCCAACTTAACTCAATCTAAGTGAGAGGCTTAACTGAAAACTATAGCCCCGACGATCATGCGCGTTGCTCCTCTGCGAGCACTACATGATTGTCGGTTCTCCAACAAGCTAAGCACTACACTTAGTGAGTTAAATAGGAAGCCACGAACAGCGAGCATGACTTATATTGGCTCCCAAGATCAGCGACCGATATACTTATACTCTCATACAGCGTTGATCATATCCATACAACAAACATACATCAATAGTTCAAAAGACATACAACATAATAGTTTAAGTCTACAACTATTACAAATGGCCGACCAGCCAAATTCAAATAAGAGTATTAAGTAGCAGCGAAAACAAGTAAATAAACCAAAAGACCAGCAGTGGTATGCCCCATAACCCATCGGCAACCGACTGGGAGTTAAATGATAGTACTACTCGTCAGCGTCGCCTAAATCGGCGCTAACGAGCTCTACGAGCTCAAATCCTTCCTCACTTGAAATTGTAGCAACCGGGTTGAGTGTAAAGGTACTCACAAGTCTTACACAAATAAAAATTAGTTATGCTAAAGGTTATTCCAAAGGATGGTTCATATTGGCTTAGTTTTGCAAAAGAGACGCAACAATTTACAACCTACATATACTAGTTTTTCAAGTGCCATTTCGAAATCAGATTTGAAGTAGAAGTAAAGCATGTGAATAAGTAATAAATTTAATAACAAAAGAATCATACAAATGACAAAGTGGCAGCCCACTTTGACATAACAAAATGCACGAACATCCCATTCATGCCAAATACCAAGTTGTAATCACAATTTTAATTCGAAGTCTAACAATAGCAACCATATAACTCAAGTGGTCGTCCATAACCGCAGACACGGCTATTCGAATAGATTTATACCCTGCAGGGGTGTACTACTTTACCCATATGACTTGATTAGCCCGTATGCCTCCAGATGCCTTCGAAAATAGCATACTTCCTAAGGTATACCGGCCGGGTAAACCAAGACTCAGTATTTTTCAGCAAGTTGACATTATTGAGTTGAATCACCCATGCGCGACGTAATCCCACTTAGGGTAGGTTATACCGCCTACTAACCAAAGGGGCACGCAAATTGTGCCGGGAATACCGACCCAATTAATAAAGCTTAAATAGGGCTCACCCTCATATTAAAGAATTGCAATCGGCACCCTACGAAACATATATGCGATGGAACACATATATATCCTCACACCACCAGTCATCAACTCAACAACACCAACCCCTTACTTAACCAAGCAGTGCCCATACACCACGTGTGAAAGCACGAGTTTTACTTGAATCAAAGATGTTACCAAAGTTCGGTCCTTAATTGTTCAGACAAGTCAAACACTTACCCAAGCTTGTGCACAAAGACAACATCACTAACCATCACTTGTCCAGACCAAAAGCTCATTTAAAATGACAAAATTTAACTCATAAAATAGATACGAAGATCTAAAACAAAAGCATATAATGATAGTTGTGTTTATCCCATAATTGTCGGGTTATTCCCGACAAGCAGCTACCGGTTCTAGACTTGCATGGCTAAGAAAACCCGAACAATATATTTCAACCATCCTAACTCAAGCATATGGTACTAGAGTAATTCAAGATTAACCTCAATGAATAGGATATAACTAATCTACTCATCACAAAAATAGTGACATTATCAAAATAGCATGCAAGCAATTATCATTGCACTAACTTAACAAAACTGGGATCAAATATGATGCAAAAGAAAGTTCAAATGATGCTTGCCTTTCTGGTAGCTTAGTTTCTCACTCTCAGTAGCATAGGAGTCAATATCGATTTTTCCGGAATCTAGAGAAATAACGATATCGATAAACACCGAGAAATACCTCAAAAATAAAAATACTCAAAAATGCATGATTTTTCTAAAAATAGCTAAGTCATGATTTTATATGAAATTAGGTGAAAGAAATATTCCATTTGGACTTAGTATGTGAGAGTTATTAAGGTTTGAAAATCAGTTTTTAGGAAAATCCAGATTAAATCAATTCGGTTATAGTTCACGTAATTTAATTATTTAGGCAAAATTTGCAGAACAGTAGTGGGACAAAGAATTATATAGATAAATAGAGAATATTAATACAAGTCCAAACAATTGAGTTTTCCTCATTTGTAGTTTTTATGATTTAGTTATGAATTTCTAAAGTTATCAGCCTTTTTCTATTGTAAAAATAATAGATTAATGGATCACTTTCCAAAACAAAACCCTCTGTTACAGACAAAAGTTTGAAACTAATTTTAAATTAAATTTAATTAAAAATAAAAATTATCAGAAGTGGTTTCATCCATTTTGGAGTTAAGATGAACTAGTTATGAATTTTTAAAGTTAAAAGCATTTTCTAGTGTATAAATAAATTTAGTTTGGATCATTCTCCACCAAATATATTTTCTGGGATAGTGGCATGTTTAAGACCAATTTTATAACAAAGTTCATTTAAAACTAAAATTAACAAAATTGGCTTCATTGTTTTTGGAGTTCATATGAATTAGTTATACATTTTTGAAGTTAATATTAATTTTCAGTGTACAAATAATTCGATTCGAATTTTCTAAAAGAATTAAATACTTTTCTAACTCACCTACAACTAGCCAAAGAGGATGACGAGTGGGACCGGGGTCAAGGGTTTGACCTAGTCAATATTGACTTGGTCTCGGCTGAACTATGCTAAAGGCGCATTCCAAAGAATACGTCCTCTAACCCATAAAGCGTAAAATCGTCCAAAGCATACTAGGAATACGTTTGTCCGTAAGCAAAAATGTATTTCAAAATCTACACTCCCACTTAATCGAATGCACGAGACCACATGTCATACAAACTAGGCCAACCATTACTCAATTTAAACCAGATTTCCGACAGTGATTCGATTAATAAATGCTAATCATCGCAGTTATTCCCTAATGACACTACTACAGCTCGCTTGAATCCGACAACCGGGGGGATGTCTTGTGGCGATGAGGCCTCCGGCGTAGCGGCGGTGCCCTGGGACCGTGAGGCTCCCTATGAGGTGACCAGGCCCTTGGCAAACCCAGCGACGCAAGCGCGAAGCTCAACGGTCGCCGGAGCTCGCCGAACTACCACCCGAAGGGCGGCGCCAAAACGGCAAAAAGAGACAACGATGCCTCAGTCGGTTTTAGAGAAAACCAAACAAAGCTGTAGCTACTAGAGGGTCCCTTAAGGCTTACCAGAGGGAGAGAAAGGTTGAAGGAAGCTCTAGGAGGAGTCGTCCACGGCAATGGCGATGGTGGCACACGGCTACACGAGGAGGGGGCGTTCTGGGGAACAAGAAAGGGGATTGAGGGGTTAGACTAGCACCAGAGGGGGTATGAGAAAGTGTCACCACGAATGGCTAACCTGCAACGGCAAGTGACCGAGAATAGGGTTTTCGGCCGACCAATGGAAAGCTTCAAAACTCTTGGGCTCCTGTGAAGTATAAGCCCAAATGGTTGAGGGGAAAGTAATGTCGTGTTAAAGGACACAAAATGACGCGCAAGAAAAGCTTAGGTTCTCACCGGAGATGAAGATGGCCAAAAAGGATTAGTCCCGGGCGCGCTCTGAGGTCACCGAGAGCACGATGGTGTTCCAAGAGCTACAAACGAAGAAAAATGCTTGGGTTAGCTCAAATGGACACGGCAACGAGATAGGAGAAGAAAGGCGTGGTTGCGGTGGTGCTTACCGGAGGAACGAGCTCAAGGGAGCTTCCCTCTCCTTGGCAGCCAGAGGAGAGGTAAAAAGAAACAACGAGCACGAGTGGGTTTTAACCCGAGATCAAGACGAAAATGGAGGCGGCGTTAGCGAGCGATGCTCCGGGAGTGGCTGAAATGGGCGGTGCGTCACGGCGTAGACGACATGCGGTAGATCGTATCGGGCGCGTGGCGCCGAAGTCCTGCGTGAGCCAACTCGAGGTAGAAGAAGGCACTGGCGTGGTGGGACCCGTTGGCAGTGGCTCAAGGAAATGGGTGCGGTGCGAGTTGGTTCAGCCGAGTCGCCTGGTTGGGTCAGAACAGTGAACGGCTCGGGTCGGTGCAACAGTGCGAGCCTGAGTTTTGATTTCAGTTTGACCAACCACTAGCAGATTTGACCAAGGCTTTAAAAATAGAAATAAATTTCTAAAAACTCTAAAATAATTCAGAGGTGTTCTTGGGAAGGTATAGTGTCCATAAAATTATTAAACCTCACTGTTCATGATTTAATGTGTATAATTTAAATTCAAACTTAGTGTAAGCCATTAAATTGAGTTTGAATTTTCTGAGGGTTTAAAACAGTCCCAAAAATTTGGGAAAAATTATATTAATTCATTATAATTATTATAGTATTTGAATAAATTATTTCCAGAAGATGTTCATAAGGTTTTGTTCTTGTTTTCTTTTGGAGTTGAATTTTGAAGTGTAGGTTTAACACTTGTTTAAGATTTTTCAAGTGCAATAAATTATGCAAAAAGTTTTAAAATCATCATGCATGCTCATGAGATGCATATTAATTCTCTTTATTAATTTGGGGATGTGACAACCTGACAGCCTTTCAACCTTTGACGAAAACACGTGAATCGACAAACCGATAACGCTATTGCCAATTGTAACATCATCCTAAGATCATGAGCATATCCCCATAATATCCATAGCCGCAGTTTTCTCAAACACATAAGGAGGGCATATAGAAGTTTTTGGACATGAGGGTATTGCTCCTTAGGCCCGTGTAAAACTTTACTTACGTAGTAAACTGGTCGTTGAACGTTCTCACGTTTGGCAACCAGTACTGTGGTCACTGCTTGTGGCATGATAGCTAGATATATTAATAGCGTCTCTTCTGATTTCGGAGAAACCAGAACAGGAGCAATCGTAAGATACCTCTTGATATACTTAAAGGCATTGTTTGCCTCTTCTGACCACTCGAAACCCTCATGCTTCCTGAGAAACTTGAAGAAAGGAAGTCATTTTTCTCCCAGTCGTATGATGAAACGACTTAAAGCTACCATGCACCCTGTGAATTTCTGGACTTCTTTCTTCGCGATCGCAGGGCGCATTTGTTCAATGACCTTTATCTTTTTAAGATTTTCGTTGATTCCTCGTGCAGAGACAAGAAATCTAAGCAATTTTCTTCATGAGACTCCGAACTCACACTTCTCAGGATTGAGTTTCAAGCGGTGTTTTCTGAGGTTGTCGAATGTTTTTTGTAATTCGAAAATATGATTAAGTTGCTTGATACTTTTTACAACTAGATCGTCAATATAGGCTTCCAAATTTCGGCCTAGTTGAGGTGGAAAAGTCGTTTGCATCAAGCGTTGAAAAGAAGCGCCAATATTTTTTTAGACCAAATGGTATTTTGATATAGCAAAATATTCCAAATGGTGTAATAAATATGGTCTTTTCTTCATCATTTTAACACATACTAATATGATGATAACCAGAATATGCATCTAGAAAACTTAATACTTCACCACCAGTAGTAGAATCAACCAACTGATCGATATGAGAAAGAGTAAAATCATCTTTTGGACAAGCTTTATTAAGATCAGCAAAGTCTACACACATACGCCACTTACTATTAGACTTCCTAACCATTACAGGGTTAGCCAACTACTCTAGGTGGTCGACTTCTCTTATAAAGTTTGCACTAAGTAGCTTGCCTAATTCTGATCTAATACCCTCTCATTGATCAGGTGTAAATCTCCGTAAGTTTTGCTCTACGAGTTTCTCGTCAGGGACTCCGGGCATGTCGGAGGCTTTTCACGTGAAGACATCTGCGTTAGCTCGGAGGAAGGTGATGAGGGTGTCTTCCTATTTGGAGTCGGAAGTATCCCCAATGCGAACAGTCTTCGAAGGCTCCTCTAGATCCAGGGGAACTTCTTTGACCTGGTCGTTCGGCTTTGATGCAGCTTTAGGTTTCGAGTGCTTGGTCGAAGGCTACCCCTTGCCTACTTCTCTAGTCGATAACTGACCAACCATCTCAAGAGATCGACAGTCACATATAAGCGCCATCTTTTTATCACAGCGGACTATGATCACTCCTTTGGGACCTAGCATCTTAAGACATTGATAGCCATAATGAGCAGCCATTAAGAATCGTGTCAAAGTTGGTCGTCCGAGTATGGCATTATACACCGTATCGAAATCGACCACATCAAAAGAGATTTTCTCTGTTATGAAATTGCTTGGAGAACCAAACGTTATAGGGAGAAAAACTTGGCCAATTGGTTTGGCCGAAGAACCTGATATGATCCCATGAAATGAGTATCGTACAAGTTTTATTCTGGTCCGAGGTATTTGCATCTCCTCTAGGGTACTTGTAAACAAAATATTTAATGAACTACCACCATTAACTAACACTCGATTTACTCGACAATTATTGATGGTGGGCTCGACCACGATCGAAAACCGATCTGGTCGAGTAGAAGGGATCGGGCAGTCACCTCTCAAATGAGATGGTGACTTTCGACCACTTAGGCAATTTATTGACAAGAGGAGGATAAATGGAGTTTACCTCGTGTTCGACAACCCTAAGCTATCGCTTTGACTCATATGCTGAAGATCCCACATAAATGTGGTCGATAGTGTGCTTCGGATCCTGAAATAGCATCTCCTCCTCATCATCCGACTGCTTTCGACCACTTGTTTACCCTACCTTCTCGAGTGTAGAATGTGGTCCTGTGCCGGTGTAATAGTCCTCGAGTTTTCGCTGAAAAACTCGGCAATTGCGAAGGTTGTGTTCTTTCTTTTTATGGAAAGGATACCACCTAGGCTTGTCGTTCTTCTATTCGGGGCATCCGCCCTTGCCCCGATCGGAGTACGGCTTGGAATTCCAAACTATTAGCTTACGACCAAGACCTCTTTCGAACTATTGGCTTGAGGCTTCTGGCATTTGGTCTTGTTTTTAGATTTCTTGACCTTTTTATCCTTCTTCTTGCTACTTTCGCCAGCTTCTTGAGGGATTTTGTCATCCCGATCGATAGTTTTGTTCCACTCGACTGCCTCAGTGGCGATGGCATATCGATCAGCCATCACGAAGAGCTCAACGACAGTAGTTGGATGATTTAAAGCGATGTCCTCTATGATCCTTCTACTTCGGACTCCCTACTTAAATGTTCTGATAACAGAAGAATCAAAAACCTCAGCTATGGAATTACGAACCTGACTAAAATGCCTGATGAACTAGCGTAGGGTCTTGTGGTTGTTCTGTCTCATCCTGTGCAGGTCGTCCTCCTTCCCAGAATGACGTCCTCCTTCCCAGAATGATGGTAGGTGCCCTAGAAGTTGGCTAGTAGAAGGTCGCAGAGGTGTTGCCAGGAATAGACCGACTCAATTGGTTGATTTAACAACCACGATCGAGCAGATGCTTCGAGCACGATAGGATGGTAATTTGCCATCACGTGCTCTCCTCCTCCTGCTATTCGAACAACGGTCGTGTAAATTTAAAGGAATTCGATGGGATTCTATGACCCATAAAACTTCTCCATGTTCACTAGTTGAAACTGCGGTGGCTAGCGAACTGCTCGGAGATTAGGCGAAAACGTCTGACATCCAGTAATGACATCATAACGCATCCTTTGTGGGAAAGAAGGGTTAATGTTGTCAGGTGATCGTATATGACGATACCCGATCGTAGGTGTACCCTACCCATGATAGGTCTCGGTCATACAACAGTAATACTCCTCGCATTCCATCTACTGCAATAGATTCTTGAGTTAGAGTGGTGAACGATCACTTACCCTGAGAGCTTGTCGATCATCAGGTGTTCGAAGAACTCTCCTCCGACTAGAGTTATGGTTAGGAGAGTGACGTGACCTATTATCATTTCGATCTCCTCGAGGTGAGTTGTTCGAACGACTAGCGTTCGACGGAGTCATTTCAGTATGATTGCCGGAATGGTGTCGGCGAGGTTGCTCAAGTCTAGCCATTGTGCTCCAAAGCTTTCATGCAATCTCGTCGGTGAAGAGGTCGTATCCAAACGCTCAGGCGAGCTCTTGAGTCGGGTTCTCGAGCAGATCATTTATATGTTGAAGCTCTCGAGCCTCCTTGGACTGATATTGAATATGCCCAAGCAAGATTCTCTGGGTGGCCATTCTTCTTCTTCGCGCAGTCTCAGGATCTTCTACATCTAAGGTTGCTTGAGTTCGCCTCAATGGAGAGCGATTATTTCTAGGATTTCTCCCACGCTCATCAGAGTGTTGATCCTATTCATTATCGGAGGACTCCTCGCCATCACCACAAGGGGTTGCAATGTGTGATTGTCCAGGAGCATCCTCAGTCCTGCCTCTAGGAGAACGACCAGGATCTGAGGGGAGGACGAATACCTCTTGGAGATGAGCTCCACTTGTGCCTGAGGTCTCTTGGCTTGAGGAGTAGTCGAATGACAATGACTCACAACTTGGAGCAAGCCCTTCCAAGAAGGAAAATTCTAGGTTATAACCGTCTCCATTGGAATATGTGCCCTACGAGAGTACAGTCAGATTCGCAGGAATAGCATGCTCCCCCATATCCACTGCGGGGGTAACCGAAGAGAGACAACCACCAAATACTGATGGAGTCCCAGAATAATGGCTTACAGAACTTGTCGTACCATGTCGGACGACCTTTGGTAGACTCGAACATTTGGAGGGGGAACCCTCGTCATGTTCTAAGCCTACCTTAGTACAGTCTGGATTGTGGTCGAGTGGACCCTTGCTCTCTAAGGAATCTGGTTCTCCATTTGGACGTACTGTTGTGAGGGAAAAGGATCCCTCCTCAACTCCATCGGTGGCAGGATCTCCTGAATCTGGAGAATGATCTCTGGAGGCGGTATTACCATCGATGAAAATGATACTCGGCTCGTAGTCGAAGCCGGCATCCATGTCGATGTCTGAGTAGTCAGCCAAGTCGAACTAGTTCTGCTCGTTCCACTCTCCTACCATGGAAGCATTAGAGTAGAGAAAATAAAGAGAACCTGTTGACGAAGAATCATCAGAAGTCCCCACGGTCGGCACCAACTGTCGGTGATCTAATACTGATTTTACGTATGATTGTTTGATTTAGGGGAACTCCTGGAGATAAAACCAAGCAGAAAAATGACATAGGGATTTTATACAGGTTCAGGCCTTCTCCAGAGAAAAATAACAACCCTACTCCTGTGCTAGTGTATTGAGTGTGATGATTACAATCAAGAGGAAGACTAAAGCCTAATGTCTCGTGCTCCTGATCAATCCGTCCTTCTGACTTCAGCCTTTATATCGTATGAAGAGGTGACAGTTTCTCTAAACAAAGAGGCGCCTCAACGTCCCAACTGGTGAACCGCTTGATGGTGGTTGTTGTTAAGGACGTGGCACCCCCCACGTCATCAGACAGTTATTGTCAGAGACAGAGGTGATTCATGCGGTTACTCACAAAGAATAACAGTGTATGTTAAATACCCCATGTGTAAAACACGACGCATAATATTCCCTAACTGACTGGGCCCACATGTTTGTAGACTCCATAGATAAAAAGGTAGTCGTAACTAACTAGGTTGTGGATATACTCACAACCACACGGTGCTCGTAGATAAGGCTCACAACCATAGGCTAGTTGTAGAAGAACTTACGACTAGAGACTAGTCGCAGAAGAGGCTTACGACTAGGGGTGGTCATAGTAGGACTTACGACCACTCGGTTAAGCTTCTCCCTTATGAATGGTAAGGGGTATATCTAAGAAAAATATAAGAATAATGCTATTTATAATAAGAATTACAGATGAATAATTAAATGTGGTTTATTAGATCCTTGTCAGGGTCCTTCTCCCAGCAGTCAAACGATGTGACCATCTCGCGCACGAGCTGCAGCTCCCGAACGGAGCCAAGAATCAGAGGGTGGAAGAAGAAATCCGTGGAGGCACAAGCGAGTGAGTGAGATGCGGACGGAAAGGAGGCAGAAGAAGGCAAAGGCAGCAAAGCAACATCAAAACCTTTTTTGTCTCTTTTTCTCGGCCATTATTTTTGGTGGGTGCTACTATTAAGGGCGCCATTTGTGCATCATCCGTTCCTAAAGAAGGAGAAGGGGAAAGGGAAAGGTGGGAGCTTTGGGGGAAGGGAACAAGGGGGAGAGAGAGAGACGAGTTGGAGACGGCGTGGGAAAAAGTGATATGGGAGGAGAAACGAATGGCTAGGAGGAACGCGTGGAAAAAAGTGAAATGAATACAAGTGATGCGTCTGATTTTTTTATTTGCTTCGTACGTATGTGTACTATCGTTTCCCTTTTAAAATACAGATTTGCTATATATGTCGCTTGAAACTTCCTTATATGGAAGTAGATTTTACTCACCGCTTGATCCTCCTCACGATTCTCCTTTCCTCATCTCCAACAATGACAATCGATGGTTCGGGTTCATGGGGCTTAGCTATAAGTGAAGTGTTGCAGCAGCAGCAGTGCGGTGAGGTGGTGGTAGCGGCGTAGCACCGTTGGTCGCAGGATCGGAGGAGGACGGTGGGCAACGGCCAGCAAATGGGATAATGATGGCTCCAAAGGAGGATCTCAAGGTGCATGGCAGGTGACAAGTGGCGAAGTGGAGGTGACAAAGGAGCTAGGCGACGCTAGCGTGATGTCATTGTTGGTAAACACTATTGGAGGCGGCAATAGAGGGGCCAGGGTGGGTGCGTCGGCGGCAGGACGGGTGGGGATTATGTTTGGGGAGGGTGGGAATATATAGGGTGTTGAACGGTGACGAGGATGGTTAGATCTTGATAAGGTCTGAAATTTGGTGACTTATATATATATATATATATATATATATATATATATATATATATATATATATATATATATATATATATATATATATATAAAGTCCATCACCCCATGAATGGGCAGCCTCTATAAATAAATGCTTAGGCCTAGGAACAATCTTACTACCCAAATTTCAGTGGGCCCGGTTAAAAAATCGGCCTAGTTAAAAAATCATATTACCCTATTTAACAGATGAAGAAGTTCTCCCTTGCCTGCGCGGCCACGTTGCCTGGAAAGTTTCGTTCGTCTGATCGCGTAGCACTCCGCTCCAGACCGTCGGATTCGAGCCGATGCGATTGGTGGGAAGAGGCGTCGCTTGCGCGGAAGAGCGTCCATCGGCCCCCGTAGCCTCGCGAAACCACTTGACCGTTCACGTCTCCGTCTTCCCTTCATTCTCCCATATCCCCTTTCCATCGATTCTCTCCACCCTTTGCTCTCCCGTGCTAAGCTACTCTCCTCCCTCTCCGTCTGCTCTTTGATCTCCTGTGCCGAGCGTCGCCCTTCTCCTCTTCCTCGCTCCTTTCCCTCGGCTCGTCTCCTCCTATCCATCCGCCACCGGCTCGCCTCAGCCAGCGCCGCCTCGCTCGGCCTCGTTCGCTTCCTCTGGCTGGCAGTCTCGGCTCCTCGGCTCTGCCCGGCCGACTCGGTCCCAGCCACTTTGCTTTCGCCCAGCTCGGCCTTACTCGGCCTCCCATGTCTCCTGCGCCGCCTGACTCACGCACCTCCTGCAGACGCCCCAGCCCTCGGCTCGGCTCCTCTGCGTCCGCCTCTAGCTCCCCACAGTGCATGGCTCGAACTTGGGGGTGGTAGCCCGGGTCCAGCTTCCTCCTCCCTGGACTCAAACCCCCCTTTTCCCCCCTTTTCCGTTGCTTTGGTTTTCATGTTTGTATGATGGTTCAATTACTGATTTTATTGCTTGGTGTTCCCTCATGGTGAAGATGCTGGGGTATGTGCAGGCTTTGGTGACTCCCTTCCTCCACGCGGCTTGGGGCGTCGGCGACGACCGGCGACGAGGGGAGACAAGGGCCTACGTCCGGTCCTCTAGTTGAGGTATGGCTACTCCATCGCCCTAATTCCACCACCGTCGTCGATCGCGTAGCACTCCGCTCCAGACCGTCGGATTCGAGCCGATGCGATTGGTGGGAAGAGGCGTCGCTTGCGCGGAAGAGCGTCCATCGGCCCCCGTAGCCTCGCGAAACCACTTGCCCGTTCACGTCTCCGTCTTCCCTTCATTCTCCCATATCCCCTTTCCATCGATTCTCTCCACCCTTTGCTCTCCCGTGCTAAGCTACTCTCCTCCCTCTCCGTCTGCTCTTTGATCTCCTGTGCCGAGCGTCGCCCTTCTCCTCTTCCTCGCTCCTTTCCCTCCAGCTCCGTCTCCTCCCTATCCATCCGCCACCGGCTCACCTCTGGCCAGCGCCGCCTACGCTCGGCCTCGTTCGCTTCACTACGGCCTGGCCCGGTCTCAGCTCCTCCGGCTCTGCCCCGGCTTCGACTCGGTCCTAGCCCGCACCTGCTCGCCTAGCTCGGCCTTACTCGGCCTCCCATGTCTCCCTGCGCCGCCCTGACTCACGCACCTCCCTGCATCGCCCCTGGCCCTCGGCTCGGCTCCTCCTGCGTCATGCCTCTAGCTCCCCTGGTGCATGGCCTGCCGAACTTGGGGGTGGTAGCCCGGGTCCAGCTTCCTCCTCCCTGGACTCAAACCCCCCTTTTCCCCCCTTTTCCGTTGCTTTGGTTTTCATGTTTGTATGATGGTTTAATTACTGATTTTATTGCTTGGTGTTCCCTCATGGTGAAGATGCTGGGGTATGTGCAGGCTTTGGCGACTCCCTTCCTCCATGCGGCTTGGGGCGTCGGCGACGACCGGCGACGAGGGGAGACAAGGGCCTACGTCCGGTCCTCTAGTTGAGGTATGGCTACTCCATCGCCCTAATTCCACCACCGTCGTCTTGTCGTAGCTAAAATACTAAACAGTAGAGAAGGGAGGACCCCCTGGTACTCGAAGGGTCCTCGAAGAGGGGACTAGTTGTCAGGAAGCAGATGAACTTATATTTCAAATCAAATCCAACAATACAACTCTCTACCCCCCACATGGGGGGGTGGCTATCTATGGCCTTTCTATGAGGTACATGAGATTACAAGCTTACCCCCTACAGGGCCCTATGCTGGTAGGGGCTGTAGGGACCTTTCCTAACACTAGAACTAGCTTTCGGCTCATGGTGGACCGTCCTGGGTTTCGTCCATCCTGCTAATACACCTGGTCCAGCGGTACAGTGACTCCTTCAAACCCCTCGGACCCCTCGAGGCCCTCCGGACTCCTCGAGACCCTTCGGGCCTTTGGGATCCTCTGGACAGCTTGGGGTCATGCGGACCCTTCGGAGACCATCCGGGACCCCTCAGACCACTGGGGCCCTCCGGACCCCAGGGCCTTCGAAACCCTTCGGGAACCTCCGGGCCTGGTGAAGAATCTAGACTCGCCATTATGTGCTAATGGAGTTTTGGTTATTAATGTCAAATCTACTTATGAGACTAACACTTCTATTGATATACCATGTTTAGTCTCAGCTTGGATATAGAAGGAAAACTCCAAACAGGTATGCACTCATAATGATAAATCTATTTGTGAGACTAACTCTTCTATTGCTATATCTCATGTTTAGTCTCAGTTGGATTAAAAGGTGAAAATCAAAGAGGTATGTGTTCGACATCATATTCTTATATATTGTTGCATTCCACAGATCCAAAATATAGGTTGAACTCCACCAAAAGTCTAACTTGAATATGTGCATATGTTCTTATTACACATTTGTGTATGCACACATTTAGAGGGAGTTCACTCTATGTTTTGTGGTCTCATTAGTATTGATCCATATTCCTTTGTCCACATACTTTAAGGATCTTTACTTTGAAACATATCCTTGAGCATATATAACTTGTGTAGTTAATATATTCATATGAGTATATGTGACTTGTGTAGTTCATATATGCTCATATACCCTTTGAGTATATTCAACTTGTGCAGTTCGTATATCCTCATACCAATCTATTCAATTATTTGCAATTGAAGTGATTATCATCAATTACCAAAGAGGGAAAGATTGTGATATCTTGTCCCACCATTATGAATTAATGGTATGTCGTGGTAATTAATGATAATCATATTGTGGAACTAACATTTTTCATAAGTTGGATGAATAGGTTATGTTCCAGGGTGATGAAGACTTTGGATGACATCATATGTTGATTGTCATCAAGTCAAGATTTGGGAGAAAAGGAAATCATCATGTGTTGATGATGTTCGAGTCAAGATCCCGAAGTGAAGAAGATCATCACGTGTTGATGATCATCAAGCCAAGTTCAAGAAAAGGATGTCATCATGGATTGATGAGCATCATATCAAGAACTCGAAGAAACGAAAATCATCGTGTGTCGATGATGTTCAAGAAGAAGAGATGATCAAGAGTTGATTATCAAGTCAAAGAGAAGGCCCATCATGTGTTGATGGAGGTCAAGTGAAGGATGCATCATACGTTGATGCATTTCAAGACTCGGGATGATGGATGTCATCATGTGTTGATGAGCATCATGTCAAGATTCCAAAGTAAAGGAACTCATCATGTGTTGATGAGCTTTCAAGTCAAGAACCCGGATTTGAAGTGAAGATGTGTGTCATCAAGCTTCAAGTGTGTGTGAAAGGCAAAGGTATGACTAACTAGGGCTAAAGATGTGTTCCTAGTCCTTTACTGGTCTTGGTGTTTGGTTGGAAGACCGGATTGCTAGTATAGGTTTGTCGTACTATTAAGAGGGGTCTTGTCTAGTAGCTTGAGTCTCATCATGTGTTGATTGCTCAATCCTGCTTGCTCTAGCTCTCCATGGCATGATGCTATTGTTTGCGAATATGTTTTACAAATAGTTGAAGCTCATGCATTAACTCTTTGTAGCATGAGACTATAATTTGCAAATGTGTTTTGCAAATGGTTGAAGTCCATGCAACTACTCCTTGTGGCATGTTGCCGATATTTGCGAATGTGTTTTGCAAATAGTCGAGGCTCATGCATAATCCTTATAGCATGTGATTATAATTTGCAAATGTGTTTTGCAAATGGTTGAAGTCCATGTACCTACTCTTGTGGCATAATACTAAAGTTTGCAAATGTGTTTTGCAAATTGTTGGGATTCATGCATTTTCCCTTGGCATGGTCTAAGATTGCTCATTGCTATTTCCTTGGAATTAGACCATGGTGTTGGCTCTTTGGAGTTGTGCCTTTCGATTTGATCAAATGTGTTTGAGATCAATCAAAAAGATGGGTTGTGTAGCCCTCTGAATAAGCTTTCCATAGAGTCCAAGATCACTCAATTCCAACATCGGAGTCAAAGGTTATGACCGTTTTTTTGAGTGTCGTTTGTGATGAAATCCAGGGCCGGACTGACAGCAGTTGAAAGCCTGGACTGACCGCCCATATGCCTGCGAACTGACCGCCCTTATAAGGCTGATCAACTTTTTCCATAGGGCGAGTTTTTCATTTTTCTTCCACCCGGAAGGCCTAGGCTGACCGGGGGTCCGGTCAGACTAGACCCTGTGAGGGCGGACTGACCGGGAATTGCATGTAACGGCTATTTTTATAGCCGTTGCGTTGTAGCCCGGACTGACCGGCCCTATGCCTGTGGTTTGACTGGGTTTCCCTGATTTTCAGCAGATTCTCCTCCAACGGCTAGTTTTTGTGTGTGGGGTATAAATACTCACCTTGGTCGGTTGGAGGAAAACTCTTGGCATCCCATTTCATTCTATTGAATTAGTGTGAGCTTCTCCTCTCAAATGTGCATGTGTTGCACCTTGTGAGCAAAGGGAGAGACTCTAGTTGCATGTGTTGCAACTAGAATTGGATTGAGCGTCCAATTGTGCATGTGTTGCACTTGGTGAGAGTCAAGCAAGGGGCTTGGCTTATTACTCTTGGTGTTTGCCGACACCTAGACAGCGTGGAGGCGTCGTGGTCCGGTGATTTTCTCAAGAAGTTTGTGAGAAGGCTCGGCGTGTTGTGAGTGGTTTGGTGCTCACCATCTCCGGAGTGGAGGAAGAGCAACCCCGAGTGGATCGAGATGTTGGTTCATATTGGAGCCGGTCCAAGTGGTTGGACTTACCTCGGAGGTGTTGGCTCAAGTTGTGGAGCTGGTCCAATGTGGTTGGGTTTACCTCAACGTGGATTAGGGGAGACTGGAAAGTCTCCGAACACTACGTTAAAACATCGTTGTGTCTTTGTGGTTTGTTCTCTTGTGATTTACTTTGCACAATTTACATTCATAGAATTATATTACTTACATGTATTTGTTTGATTGCTATCATTATCAATAGTCTTATTGTTGGTGCACCTAGTCAAGATTAGTTGATTTAGGTTTTATTTGTGCAAAACCGAATTGTCTTTAACTTCCGCATTAGAAATCGATTTTAGCCTTAGAGATTTTTAGAAATGACTATTCACCCCCTCTAGTCGGCCTCCTCGATCTTACACCTGGGGTCCCTCGGGACCCTCCGAAGCTTGGGACCCTCTGGGCCCCTCCGGACTTCCGGACCCTCCGGGCCCCCTCGGGACCCTTCGGGCCACTCCCGCAGCCGGGCCATCCGCTGATGTCCGGTGGGGTGTGCGCTTCGCTGTTTGCCTGGTCGTGGGGGCTGTTGTGCCGTCCCTACAACAAGCCCCTCACGGTCGAGGTCTTGCTTCGTTATGGCTGAAACCACGCCACCTCCTGGAGGGTACAGGTACACCGTCCCCTTCGGCCTGGCGAAGCATTATTTGTGCACCGCACCCTGGTCGTCGTTGACCGTCAAGCGGATGGCCATTGGGAGTGTGTCTTTGCATTGGAGTTATGTCGTCATAAATATGTCTTTCTTTGGGCGCCGTGCACCTGCCGAGGGCGTGGTCGGCGCGTGTTTTTATCTGATTGCCTCGGTTTTCCGCAGCATAATAATGCTGTTTCTTGCCACGTGTCATCTTTTGTTTGGTCTTGGGCTCCTCGGTTTCTGTGCTTGGCAGAACTTTTCATGCGCCTGTCTATAAATAGGTGGGCTTGGACCCGACTTCCTCCGTACTCGTGTGTGCTTGCCCTTCGTTTCTATCGCCCCCCGCATTGCTCCTAGCGCCTTGCCTTATGCTTTTGAGATGACGAAGCGGATCAAGGACGGAGGTGGTGGCGTGGCCTACACCGACGAGCTAGGCCGCTCCACCGTGACAGCCCACATCCTGTGGGCCCTAAAAATGACGGGAAGGTTGCGAACCTGGACGACGTTCGGGCCCCCGGGATGGAGGTTGCTCCGATGCCCCGAGAGGATGAGACGATCGTGTTCGTGGCCTTTCTAGATGTGGGTCTTCGTCTGCCGTGCATTGGTACGCTGAGCCAAGTCCTTCGGTTATATGGAGTGGACCTGGCCCAGTTGACACCCAACTCGATCGTCAAGCTTGGCATTTTCGAGTGGGTGCTTAAGCTCATGAGGTAACTAGCGGCGAACACGGTGTTGGCGTATCTCCATGATGGCGGTGCCGTCGAAGAAAAAGAAGGACAGGGGAGGCGGCTGAATTTGGGGCGTCAACTTCCAACCAAAGGCACGCCTTCTTCATTACCTGCCCCCTCCGGCCACCTGGAATAGGTGGGATACCAACTGGACCCACCGTTGGTTTTACCACAAGTGTGCCTCTGAGGCGGGGCTTCGCTCCAACAGGGAGCCTATTCAACTCATCGCGAGCCCAGTCATCGAGCTTTCTTCTCGGGAGGAAGCGCTGCTACGAGTGCTGCTCAACGCGGCGCGGAGAATGTCTACCCGGGACTTCGTTGAGGAGTTCTGTGCGCTTCGACTGTGACCACTGGCGCAGGGCTAGAGCGTGGGGCTCGGCGAACTGAAGGATGGGATGCCCCTCCTGGAATTTGGGGACCGCACAGGTGCTTTCCCAAGAGCCCTTTTTTTGACACCTGCACAGTCTTGCCTATTGCCGAGGCCGAGCGTGTCGCGGAGCAGCTTCTTAGGCCCTATACAGGGGAGGAGCATGCCAAGTGAGTGCATGCGGTGCACGAGCGTCGCTTGAACCTCGCGTATCTGGATCCAACTGTCCGCTTGCTAGAGCGGCCGGATCCCAACGCCGGGAAGAAGAAACGGGTTCGTGGCCTGGAAGAGCTAGAAGGCCTTGGTTCGATCAGCGCGGTACCCTCGCATGTTCTTGGGGCGAGGCGGGTCAAACTAACCCTTACTGCGGAGAACGCAGGTGGGCCGTCTCTGAAGAAGGTGTCACGGGCGTCAAGGGCCGAGGGTAGCAGCGATCGACTAGCTCGTCGTGAGTCCTGGCGGTTCCCATGCCGGTGGCGCTCTGAAGCGATGGCTAGCTCATTCGGGATCACGAGTATGGCCCTCGAAGAGGTGTCCGGCGGGACACCTTTGCAAGTTTATGGTCGGGGTACTTAGGATACCCTGGTGGATGAGCGCACCGATCTCCCTACCGCGATACGTGAGCCTCTATTCCCTGCTCGCCCTCGTCCGCTCGCTAGCAGTTGGTGACACCTTTTGTGTCGTCTTGCCTTGGTCATCGAGGAACTCAGGCGCCGATGATGCCTCTGTGGGCGCGGAGTCCGTGGGGGATCCCCAGGATGGTAACTGCTTGGGGCGGCTGACTCGGGTGCCTCGGACTCTGGCGAAATTGGGTGGGCCTTCTTTGCCTTCCGTAGGCTGCAGCGTCGCGAATTTGGGGCCACTTCGCTCCATAGATTTCAGGATCAGCTCGGGGACTGCTTTTGTCTGTGAGGAAGTGTCTCACTTT
Source organism: Phyllostachys edulis (assembly GCA_036346405.1). NCBI lineage: Eukaryota > Viridiplantae > Streptophyta > Magnoliopsida > Poales > Poaceae > Phyllostachys > Phyllostachys edulis. Next base: position 48,107,781 of record CM070556.1, read on the forward strand.
ACTGCCCCGCCCTGCGTGTCCGAACTCTTTGTGAAATGGAGCATAGAGAAGATGTTCTGGAGCATCGAGGCAAATGCGATGAAGCTAGGCCTGGGTAAGCACGCCCCTTTGTTCTAGATGCAGCGTTGATCATATCTTTCTTTGGTAAATGATTATTCTTTCGCGCTCGCTCTAGAGGGACATCCAGAGTGGCTACACGGAGATTCAGCAGCGGATCGACCTAGAGTTCGCGCGGAACACCCAGCTAACCGTGGCGCGCTCGACCATTGCGAAAAAGCGAAGGGGCTAAGCGAGAGTTGCCCGACTAGAAGAGGCGCCGCACCTGCGGAGGAGGTGGAATCATGCGCAACACTAAGCTACGTGCTCGGCGCGAGGTTGCGACGGGCGGTCTGTTTTTGACCCGCTGCGGCACAGAGCTAGGCTGGGAGGCTTGGAACTCATGGAGGTGCCATGGTGAGCTCGTCGCCGTGCCCCCTCCCGGAGAGCTGCTTGTCGACGAGATGGATGCCACCTAGACCATCTTCGTCGCGCCGGGGAAGTGTTCCTCCCGGCTGCGTGTGCCTACGGTAATCACTACACGAAGGCGGCGTGGACAGCGGCCTTTGTTTCTCTGCAACGAGCTGGGTGTGGACACGTTGACGAGCTTGGTGCTGGTACCACACCTGTTGCTTCCGCTACAGAGATCGCTTCCAGCCAAAAGCAGGTGCGACGGGCCAGCAATGCCCTTACCAAGAACTTTTGGGCCCCGTTTGGCCGCTGCGCTACGATGGAGTCACTGTGGTTGTCCTTGGCGCAGAAACAGAAGTTGAAGGGTCCGGCGGATGGTGCGGGTGCGTTGGAGCAAGGGGAGGGGGGTAGCACCAGTGGCAAGGTGTGAGCCTCCGCTCCTTTTCACGAAGAATCATTTTGTTTGTCCTAGTCTAGGGTTTTTGTTTTCTACTTCGGCATTACTGTGCGAGCCAAGACATGACTAGGGATAGTCTGACCTGTAACCATTCATTTGCCTAATGAATAGAAACTGAGTCTCCTTTGCTGCTGTGTGGGCTTGTTTCATGTTAGTATTTGTTTTGCTCAGGGGGGTCTGTTGTTTCTCCGTCTTTAGGGGCGAGGCCATTGCCCTCAGGGTGGTACCACGAAGTCCTTGCCCCTTGCCAGCGATACGAAGGATGGCGAACATTGGTCGTATGTGGCCCTAAAGTTTTCTACCACGGTATAGTATGCCATGGTGCCAAGTGGCAATTTGGAAGAAGCGAATCGAAGGGCGATGAAAAGGTTTTTAAACATGCGAGCAAGCTTTGAGCAGCGGAAGAGATATGGTCATACGGTTGAGTCACGTGGTTGAGGCTGCGCCAGAGGCCCTTTCGCCTCATGCGCCCCACGATTTCGTTGAGCTCTTCGGACGTGTCAGATGATTGTGCCGCGGAGAGAGAGTACTTGAAGTTCATGGCTACACACCCGTCTGACGAGGAGTTGCTCGAATGAGTGTTGCGGGAACAAAGAGAGTGCGAGGCAGATGATTTCGCTCCCGTAGGTAGTTAGTGTGGTCGTGGGTCCACCTTGTTGCGGGGCAGTCTGTACTGTTAACGTGTATTCATTGTGTGGGCCATGGTTCTTGGCCTTGTACGGCGTGAATTTGGCATTGTGGTGAATAATGTACTTGTTGTGGGCTACGCTTGTTGGCCTCGTTTTCTTTTCTTTTGCTAGGGGGAGGCGAAGCCTCACGCCGTCCCCCATACTTTTTTAGGTAGGGCTCAGGGCCTAGCCTTTTTGTCTTGAGGGGGCGAAGCCTGTGATCTATACTTTTTAGGTAGGGCTCAGGGGCCCTAGCCTTCTTTGAGAGGGGGCGAAGCCTCATGTCCCCATACTTTTTAGGTAGGGCTCGGGGAGCCTGGCCTTTCTTTGTCTTGAGGGAGGCGAAGCCTCGCGCCGTCCCATACTTTTTAGGTAGGGCTCAGGGAGCCTGGCCTTCTTTGTCTTGAGGGAGGCGAAGCCTCGCGCCGTCCCTCATACTTTTTTAGGTAGGGCTCCAGGGAGCCCTAGCGTTGTTTCTGCGAGGGAAAGGCGAAGCCTCACGCCGTCCCCATACTTTTTTAGGTAGGGCTCCGGGGATCCCTAGCCTTTCTTTGTGCAAGGGGGAGGCAAGGCCTCGCGCCGTCCCTCATACGTTTTTAGGTAGGGCTCCGGGGAGCCCTAGCCTTACTTTTTGCAAGGGGGAGGCGAAGACGACGCCGTCCCCCCTGGCCTGGCCTAGTCTTCGGACCATGCCACACTGGGTTCAGCCTTGCGCGTTGTCTTCGCTATATGTGTACTGGTGTGGGTTGCCACCGTGGACCTTAGGTCCACGAGGTGGTATGCCCGGAAGTTTGTTTATACGCGTGCACAGGGCCCAGGGCCATGTGCGGTGATTGTTTATACACTCGTGCCTGCGAAGGGCATCAGTGTGCACCGGGGCCAAAGGCCATGCGTGTCGGGACCCAAAATTACGGTTTGGGACCCTCTGTGTTTAATGCACTAGCCCAGGATCATGCTAGTGCACACAGTGTCAACAAAGATGGCAATCGATCCATACAAGCGGATAATAACATAAACGATTAACTTTGATTAACAAATAATGGTTTTGACCTTAAGGTCGAGTTTACAACTATTGAGCCCGCGAGAACTAACATAGGAAATAAGCGGCGTGAAACATAAGCGGTAGTGGCACCCCATCGGTTCGCCACGAACAACCCGGGATCAAGACCTCACGATCGAGGCACCTTCGATGTACTCGTCCTCGAATCTTTGGTGAAGACTCCTCCTCTGCTTGATTCGTCAAAACAAGCGTGAGTACACCGTACTACTTAAGCCACACCACGAGATGCAAAATATATATATCTTGGCTTTTTACAAAGGAAGGCATTCGTGGCTCTTTTGCATAAATGCCACTTTTGCAATTGAATACAATTAATAGATTAAAGTCGGGTAAAACAAATAGACAATAATAATTTTAACAAGTTATTTCACAAACACACACACACACCTAACAAGTTATTCACATAGCTAGATGATTTAATCACATAGCTCCTTCCCACACAATTTTATGAAAATCTACCCTAGTGTCAAATCCAGAGCATTGTCCATGACCATGACGCTGCTATTCGAATAGATTAAGTTACACTCTGCGAGTTTGTACACTTTACCCACAAGATACAATTAGTGTAGCTAACACTAATCATAACAAAGCATTTGAGATACCTTATCCTACTATGCTAGGCCCATCTCAAAACAGGCATGTGGTCGTACAGGAAGCTCAGTTCAATAGAGCACATGGTGAGGTCCTTAATTGACCAAGGCAAGACTTCCAGCTAACTAAACCACATAGACACACAGATTTTTAATATTCACACAGTCCACACAGTCCACCCTTTCACAGTATCCACCCCTTGCCTCGGTCAAAATCTTTTACCACCGGTTGATTTAAGTGCAACATATGCCACAAAGACACATAGTACACACAGTTTGTTCACAGTTTCATATTCACTTAGTCAATTTATAACAACAATATACATGACAAGTGAGTCGTGGCATGGCTAAGCAATCTAATCATAACTAACCAACCCACGTTGGTGCTACAATATTACCAACTAATTATCAACTAGGGTGACAAGGAATCAAGGCTTAACAATTACACAAGGGAGGCATATCAATTTGGAATTAACTCGCACCCAAAAGCTTTTAAATAAATACTTGAATTAAGATCATAATTTGAATTAAAATACTTTTATAAAACTGGGAAGCAAAATGGTCAAGGGCATAGCTTGCCTTGAAAAGGATCTAGGAATTGATCTTGGTCTTGGAAAGGTCCTTCTTCTTCAACTCTTCGGTGACGTCGAAGTCTACTATAAGCGACACAAACAAACAAAACTAAATAAAACCAGAAGCAAATAACTCCAATAAAATAATTAAAAATCTCCAATAGATAGATCTGGATTTTAGACGAATTTAGAAATTTGAATGGATGGATTTGGAGTTAGGATTCAATTATTATGAATTTTACAAATTTTAACCTAAATTTGGAAATTAAATAAATTCTAAATTCTAAAACTAAACTGAACTCCAAATTACATAATTATATGTTATTTAATTAGACAATAATTTTCTAAGATTTTAGCAATTTAAATCATCCAATTTGGATTTGGGATTCAAAAGGTATGAATTTTACAAGTTTTAACCTATCTCTTGAATTTTAAATGAATTTCTAAATTTAAACAAAAGTCAAATTTAAATAATTTTGATTTGATTAGCTAGATCTTAATTCTATATGAATTTAGAAATTTGAAACACCCAATTTGGAGTTTGGATGCAAAAGTTATGAATTTTACAAATTTAAACCTAAATCATTATTTAACAATTTCTGAATTATTTTCTAAAGGAAATTCTAATTATTGCAAGGTGGCGTCGTGAAGGATTTTCGGAAAATAAATGAATTAAAGAATTAAGCGACACGTGGGACCCACATGTCGGTGACCCGACTCACAGTGGACCAAGTCCACCGAAACCCTTTGAGATTTAAGCAGTCTTTGGCGTGCGCGCGCGTGCAGCGTGCTTGGCAGCGGCGCCTGCGTGGGCGACACGCATGCCGGAGGTGAGGTGGCGTGGCGTGGCGTCCACGTCGGCGAGAACGACAACGACGGCGGCGACCTTGGACGATGGTCACCGGCGCTTCTGATGCTTTCGGCGAGGAGGTGGGTGCGGGCGTGTAGTGGCGCTATGCGAACACGATGAGGTACCTCCGGGTGGTTGAGGTGGGCGGTGGTGGCGGCGGCGAGGTCGGGCGGCGCTTCGGGTTTTGTCGGGCGAGCGCTCGGTGAGCTCGACGAAATGGGTGGCTCCGGGAGGTAGGTGCAGTGACAGGCGAACACGGCGGGGTGCTCCACGGCGGCGTGGCGGCGGCGGCAATGGCGGCGAAAAAAATCCACGGCGAAAAGCCCTAGAGCTCGAATTGGCGGCGATGCGAGGTTCTCGGGTGGAATTGGCGAGGTTAAGGAAAGGGGCTGCGGCGATCCTCGGGGTGGCTTTATAGAGTCGGGAGGCACCGGGCGGTGTGGCGGCGTGGAGGTCGTGGCGGCGGTTGCGGCCGTGGGCGTAACGCCGAGAACGAGGTCGAGGGGTGTGGTGGGGTGGTCGTGGGCGTCGTGGCGCCGTCACGGAGGAAGCAGCGAAGCGGTTGGGCGTCATTGTGGCTTCGGCGTTGACCGCTCATGGCGGTTGCTTTGAAACGCCGCGAGCAGCGAAGCGGCGAAAGCGGCGACCTGTGGCGGGCCGCTTAGCGGCGAGAGGCGAGGCGGCCTTGGCGAGTGAGAGGCGGCGGCGAGATCGCCGTCAACTCGGTCGGACTGACTCTGAATGATTGGGCGAGATGAGCAGTCTTTGGTAGGAGATTTATTTAAACATTTGTTTGGAGATTTAAAATAGGTTTTTCCTTTTTAGAAAATAGCGAAATTCAAATAAGCAATGGAAAATAGCAAATGAACTTGGAAAAATTCGAAAAATATATCAAGCTCATAGAATCCAAATAAAATAGTTTTGACTATTGTTCATGTTGGAATTATTCATATTAAATTGTTTTGTTACTAAAGTCCAAGTTAAAGCTTTTGAACTAAATTCAAATAAATCCAAATGGTGAATTTTCTCTCTACCAACTATTTAAATGATTTTTAAAGCTCTAAAAATTGGGATGTTACAAACCTCCCCCCCTTAAAGGAATCTCATCCCCGAGATTCAGGCTAGCTGGAGAAAAGGCTAGGGAACTCGGCTTTCAACTCTTCTTCACGCTCCCACGTTGCTTCACCTTCTGAGTGGTGGCTCCACTGCACTTTGCAAAAACGAACTGTCTTGCTTACGGTCAGGCGTTCTGCGACATCGAGAATCTTGACCATTGTTCTTTGTAGGTGAGGTCTTCTTTTAGTTCAATTGACTCCAGCGGTGCTTGTTCTTCGGCACCCAAAGACACTTCTTCAAGCGAGAGGCGTGAAAGACATCGTGTACTCACTGCTAGCGGCTGTGGCGACTCTAATTGATAAGCCACTTCTCCACGGCGTTCCAAAATCTTGAGCGGACCAACATACCGAGGGCAAGTTTCCCTTTGGCATGGAACCTTTTCACACCTCGAGGCGTAACTTCGGAGATACACAAAATCTTCGGCTCAAAAGCGAGATCACGGCGGCGATTGTCGGCATAACTCTTCTGCCTCGGTGAGCTATCTTGACCTCTCTCGATCATGGACACTTGCTCTTACGCTTCTTGAATAATATCCGGACCAAAAGTATGCGTTAATTGTTTCGACCGGTTCAGCGGGGTTCTCTGAGCCCGACCATACAAAGCTTCAAGCGGTGACATTTGCAAAGGCGATAAGCTTTGTTGTCTGAGAATTACGCATATGGTAAACTCTTATCCCAGCGGGTAGCATTTGCTAGCGCATAGGCTCTCGGCATATCCTCCAATATTTGATTAACCCTTCGATCTGTCCATCTGTTTGGGGATGATACGATCTTGAAATTCAGTGAGTCCCTAAGGCTTCATGCAAACTACTGCCAAAATCGGAGGTGAATTGAGATCCTCGATCGACACTATCTTCTTAGGCACACCATGCAAAGCCGACAATCTTGACATGTATAGCTCGCTGAGCGATCTCTGAATAAGTGGTTTTGGTGGTAAGAAATGGGCAACTTTAGTCAAGCGATCCACTATTACCCAAATCGAATCGTAACTTGATTGAGTCTTGGGTAGACCGGTAATGAAATCCATTCGATTTCTTCCCACTTCCACTCTGGAATCTGCAAGGGTTACCAGAGACCTGCTGGCCTCGATGTTACTGCTTTAACTTTCGACACACATCGCACAAGGCAACGAACTCTGCGGCGTCCGTTTCAAATTCGACCACCAAAACTTATTCTTAACATCTGATACATCTTAGTACTACGGGGTGAATCGAATACTTTGAGTCATGGGCCTCCTTGAGGATTAGCTGCCTCAATCCATCAATATCTGGAGCATAAATCGTCCATTGATCCACATATATCTGATCATCCTTTGTGAAGTCCTTGAACTTCCCTTACATCATCTTCTTCTTGATGTCGGAGAACTCTGAGTCTTTAATGAGCTTGGCAATTTGCTTCTCCAAAGTAGTTGCACTTCCAAGTTTGCTCTGAATCCTTGAGATACTACTTCTAGCTTGACACGGAATTCCTCTTGAAGTTACGAACAAGGCTCTTTCACTTCCAAAGCATTGCGGTGGCTCTTACGGCTCAAAGCATCTGCAGCGACATTGGCTTTACCGGATGGTAATGGATTCCAAGATTATAATCCTTTATCAACTCTAGCCATCTCCTCTGTCTCATATTGAGATCTGTTGAGTGAAAATATATTTCAAGCTCTTATGATCTGTGTATACCTCCACAGCGATTCTGGATGAGGTAATGGCGTAAATCTTCAAAGCATGCACTCTGACGACTAATTCCAGATCATGGGTAGGGTAATTTTCTTCATGCGGCCTTAGCGCCTTGGCGCATAGCGACCGCTCTTCCTTCTTGCATCGGGACACATCCTAATCCTTGGCGTGAAGCGTCACAATAGATATCAAAATCCTTACGAATATCGGCAAAATCGGCCGGATTTGAAGTCAAATCTTCTTCAATTCTTGAAAACTTTCTTCTGGTGGGGTCGAGTAAACTTTTCTCTTTCTTCAACAATTGCGTAGAGGTTTAGCAATTGGCGAAAATCCTTCAATGAAAGCGGCGATAATATCCTGCTAATCCCAAGCTGCGAATCGAGTGGCGGTCTTGGGTTGTCCCCAATGTAATCTGACTTTAACTTCTTGGGGTCAATTGCTACTCTGCATTTGTCATTACATGACCAAGAAAATCCACTTCCTTTTCCAAAAATCACACTTGCTAAACTTAGCATACAAGCGATGCTCCTGAGCTTCTCTAGAATTAATCTCAAATGTTGACATGCTCTTCTTGACTTGGAGTAAACCAAAATATCATCGATGAATCGACTACAAACTTGTCCGGATACTCCATGAATACCTTATTCATCATGTTCATGAAATAAGCGGGGGCATTAGTCGGACCAAAGGACATGACTAGGAACTCATAATGTCCATACAGCGTTGAAAGCGGTTTTAGGTATATCCTTAGGACAGATCTTCAATGATGATAACCCGATCGCGAGATCAATCTTGAGAACACTCGGCTCCTTCATTTGATCAAGCAGATCATCTATCCGGGGCAATGGGTACTTATTCTTGATGGTGACTTCATTGAGAGATCGGTAGTCGATGCACATTCTCATGCTTCCATCCTTCTTTTGACGAACAAAATGGCGCTCCCCATGGCGACGAACTAGGCCTCACAAAACCTTTCTCCAAAAGTTCTTCTATCTGTTTCTTCATCTCCACTAACTCATCGGTGGCATCCGTCGGTCTCTTCGAGATGGGTCTTGTTCTGGCACTAGATCGATGACAAACTCGATGTCACGATCGGTGGCATTCTGGTAATTCTTACAGGAACACATTTGGATATTCCTTGACGGTAGCACATCTTCCAGCGATGGTCTTGGGCTATTGACTATCAAATGCCCATTACGCCTTGAGGTAGCTAGGAACTCCACTTTGTTTCCTTTGGTATCCTCGATTATATGGCTCTTGACCACAATCGGCCGGACTTTGTGCTTGGTTAACCAATCCATGCCAAGGATGACATCTATGGTTTGGGTGTCTAGAATAATTAGGTTAGCTAGAAACTCAACTCGACTATGAGTAACAGCCCTAAACAACCCACATTAGAACTTAGCTCTGCTCGGTATTGGACTAACGAGTTAAGCAAGAGCATAACTTCCAACTTATTCTTAGTTGCAAAAACTCGAAACAAGCGAATCTGAAGCTCGAATCAAGCGAGCGAGGCAGTCTTGAATTTACTAGGAACTTACCCGGTACAGCGTCTGGTGCTTCTGAGCTCCTTCTAGAGTGGCGTGATTAACACGACCTCGACCCTTGGTGGCGTTCCTCTGGTTGGTGGTTCCTGAGAAACTCCTTGGTTGTTACTGCTTGGGGTCTTAGCGGTGTTGCTCCAAGGTTGAAGCGGCTGGAGTGATAGTTCCTTCGAGGACAGCGATTAGCAAAATGCTGCAGCTAACGGCAATTGTAACACACTCTTGGTTCATTCGCGGTTGTTGTTCCACTGGTGTGGGGTTGGTGGTGTCGGATTCTGAAATTCGAACAAAAGGGCGAGTCTTTGAAGGTGGTGCGGTGTCTGAAAGAACTCTGTGGTGAAAGCGATTAAGCTAGCGTGGTACTACTCTTGCCCTCTGCTTTGTTGTGGTGGTGGCTTCCTTCTTTGAATCATCCTCGCTTGCGGTGATCCTCCGGCTCCTTGCGTTTGTCCTCCATGACCAGCGCCTTGTTAATCAACTCTGGAAATGCAGGGAAGGTGTGAGCAAGCAGATTGACTTGTAGTCTGAGTTCAAACCCTTAAAAATCGGCTCTGGCGAGACACAGCGATGCGACATCCTCTGGGGCATAGCGAGCTAGGTGAAAAACTTATTGAGTAGTCGATCAGCGACATACCCCTTGCTTGAGAGCGGAACTCATCCTTCTTCAAATCCATAATGCCTTGGTACATGATCTTGGCGAAAAACTGCGGTGAATTCTTCCCAAGTGATATTCTGCGGTGCTCCATGTCTTCTGAAGTTCTCCCACCATTCTGCTATGCCCTCCATCGATGGGTGGCATATAAAACCTTCTCATGATCGCTTGCATTGGGTGATCGTGCTTCCTCTCAATCACGCAAAGCCAATCATCGACTTCTCTTGGCGTGACATGTCGAAAAAAGTTGGCGAGCGGGTTCTCATGAATTGACCAACTTGGATGGTCCTGATGACCATGGCGTGAGGCTCCTCCCGAATGATGGTTGTGGTTGTTGTTGTTGTTCATGGCTGCATCTGGTTCATCATGGTGTACATCATCTGCGTCTGTCTTTGCCATGAAGGCTCCAAAGTTACTGCAAGTCGGGGGTGGTGCTTGGGGTGGCCTTTGTTCCTTGATTTGCTCATTGCCTTGATCCTTGGGCTCCGGATCCACTTGCGGCGGCATGGCGAGTCTGAACCATCTGGTGAGGTTCCATAGGTTAGATAAGGTAGAAACACGAGGTGAGTTAAGAACTAGGCAGGGGATAGATTAAACCCAACAAACCTGCTCAAGAAACTTGAGCGAAAATAATCTTCATTAATAGCTTAATAGCATGGTGCAACAAATGCCTAAGGGCCTTTGCGGCTCATACTTACACCAAGGAAAATAAGCGAACCTAAACACACAAGCTACCGCCTAAAGGCGACTCGAAAAAAGAAGCGGCTAAGCGACTAAGCTGGAACTTAAGCGAACTACTCGAAAGCCTCCAAAACCACGGCGCGCTCACTTTGGTGTAGACTCTGAAGTGGTGGCATCCTCATGGCGGATTACGATGCCGGGGACTGGTCTGCAGGCGAGGCGAGCGTCTTTGGAGTGCAGTGTGGGCTGGCTCCTCTGGCTGTGCAGGCTCGGCTGGATCCTCTGGAATCTCCTCTGGATCCTCTTCGACTTCTTCGGATCTTCCTCTTGATCATCTTGAGCTCATCTTGACCGTAGAGGCGTGCTCTAGGGCGGCGATCGTTTCCTCGGCTTCTTCGGGCACGATAGGCGCACCTCAGCTCGGTGGCGGCCATCTCCAGCGACTCCTCCTGGCGGTGTGAACCGTGCAAGATGCACCACAGTGGCATTGCCTTCCCGTTGGTGGGCGGAAAGCGTCTGAATAGCTCCCTGAAGCGACTCTGGGATGGTAGCGGAAGGCGGTGTTCTGCGGTTCTTCGCGTAGATGTGGCGAACTTCGGAGCATGGCCAAGCGTGGCGACTCTGGATTCCTTGCGTGAAGGTGATCCTCTGGTGAGATGTCCAAGGGCTGGCTGCCTCTAGTGTTCCTCTGGCGTGAGCCGTCGGTGGCGAGACCACACCACGATCTCGTCCGTTGACCATGTACTTGCTGCCACGGTACATTGGGCGATCGAAGCCTCAAGTGTCTGCGGTAGCTTCCATAGCTCTCGGCAAGTCCTCCGTTGCAATCTCCGAAGGTGCGAAGGTAAGGCATACGCCACGAAAGACAAGAGGTAAGAACCACGTTAAAGCAGCGGGGAGAAGAAAGAAATTACAGCAATAGATGAGTCAAGAGAGATATAAGAGGAGTTAAGCAATTCCTTTAGTCTTATAGATTAATTTTCTTTTTAGAAAATAATTTGGACACCTAAGCGGCCAATCTAACTAAGGTCTAGTCCTACGATCGGTATGGCTCGATACCACTTTTGTCGGGACCCAAAATTACGGTTCGGGACCCTCGTGTTTAATGCACTAGCCCATGATCATGCTAGTGCACACGTGTCAACAAAGATGGCAATCGATCCATACAAGCGGATAATAACATAAGCGATTAACTTTGATTAACAAATAATGGTTTTGACCTTAAGGTCGAGTTTACAACTATTGAGCCACGCGAGAACTAACATAGGAAATAAGCGGCGGAAACATAAGCGGTAGTGGCACCCCATCGGTTCGCCACGAACAGCAATGGGATCAAGACCTCACGATCGGGCACCTTGATGTACTCGTCCTCGAATCTTTGGTGAAGACTCCTCCTCTGCTTGATTCGTCAAAACAAGCGTGAGTACACCGTACTATAAGCCACACCACGAGATGCAAAATATATATATCTTTGGCTTTTTACAAAGGAAGGCATTACGTGGCTCTTTTGCATAAATGCCACTTTTGCAATTGAATACAATTAATAGATTAAAGTCGGGTAAAACAAATAGACAATAATAATTTTAACAAGTTATTTCACAAAGACACACACACGACCCTAACGAGGTTATTCACATAGCTAGATGATTTAATCACATAGCTCCTTCCCACACAATTTTATGAAAATCTACCCCTAGTGTCAAATCCCGAGCATTGTCCATGACCATGACGCCAGCTATTGAATAGATTAAGTTACACTCTGCGAGTTTGTACACTTTACCCACAAGATACAATTAGTGTAGCTAACACTAATCATAACAAAGCATTTGAGATACCTTATCCTACTATGCTAGGCCGTCTCAAAACAGGCATGTGGTCGTGCAGGAAGCTCAGTTCAATAGAGCACATGGTGAGGTCCTTAATTGACCAAGGCAAGACTTCCATTAACTAAACCACATAGACACACAGATTTTTAATATTCACACAGATCCACACAGTCCACCCCTTTCACAGTATCCACCCCTTGCCTCGGTCCAAAATCTTTTACCACCGGTTGATTTAAGTGCAACATATGCCACAAAGACACATAGTACACAGTTTGTTCACAGTTTCATATTCACTTAGTCAATTTATAACGGCGGTATACATGACAAGTGAGTCGTGGCATGGCTAAGCAATCTAATCATAACTAACCAACCCGTTGGTGCTACAATATTACCAACTAATTATCAACTAGGGTGACAAGGAATCAAGGCTTAACAATTACACAAGGGAGGCATATCAATTTGGAATTAACTCTACACCCAAAAGCTTTTAAATAAATACTTGAATTAAGATCAGATAATTTGAATTAAAATACTTTTATAAAACTGGGAAGCAAAATGGTCAAGGGCATAGCTTGCCTTGAAAAGGATCTAGGAATTGATCTTGGTCTTGGAAAGGTCCTTCTTCTTCAACTCTTCGGCGTCGAAGTCTACTACATAAGCGACACAAACAAACAAAACTAAATAAAAACCAGAAGCAAATAACTCCAATAAAATAATTAAACATCTCCAATAGATAGATCTGGATTTTAGACGAATTTAGAAATTTGAATGGATGGATTTGGAGTTAGGATTCAATTATTATGAATTTTACAAATTTTAACCTAAATTTGGAAATTAAATAAATTCTAAATTCTAAAACTAAACTGAACTCCAAATTACATAATTATATGTTATTTAATTAGACAATAATTTTCTAAGATTTTAGCAATTTAAATCATCCAATTTGGATTTGGGATTCAAAAGGTATGAATTTTACAAGTTTTAACCTATCTCTTGAATTTTAAATGAATTTCTAAATTTAAACAAAAGTCAAATTTAAAATTTTTTGATTTGATTAGCTAGATCTTAATTCTATATGAATTTAGAAATTTGAAACACCCAATTTGGAGTTTGGATGCAAAAGTTATGAATTTTACAAATTTAAACCTAAATCATTATTTAACAATTTCTGAATTATTTTTCTAAAGGAAATTCTAATTATTAGCAAGGTGACGTCGTGAAGGATTTTCGGAAAATAAATGAATTAAAGAATTAAGCGACACGTGGGACCCACATGTCGGTGACGAAACTCACGATGGACCAAGTCCACCGAAACCCTTTGATTTTAAGCGGTGCTTGCAGCGAGGATTAAAACATCTATGTATTATTTTAATATATAATAAAAGACCATACGTCTTCATGGTGCGTAACCCCTAAGGCCAGCGACCTCCACAGTCGTTAGTATTCGAAGGTTACTTATGGGTACCACAGTGGGATGAGGCTTTGTGCCTAATCCCGACGGATAACGCTTCGTAAAATTCTTGAGCGGTATTTCTTATCGTATGATGAATGGAACCGCGTGTTATCGTTCCAAACCATGCGATGGTACAACCACTGAGACAGCGACTATTAACCACCCTACGGTTAAGCTTTTCACAAACAACGCAAGAGATTAGCACATTGCTAACTTCTCTACCGTTCCAAACCGGTCGTAGCAGCTTCACCGAGGCGTCTTCTCCGAGAATGCGCCACCTCTTGGAAGTTATTTAAAGGTGAAGCACAAGAGACAACAACAGAGACAAGAAGGGAGGCGATAGGCGACACACAAAACAAGGCCAAAGCAAAGATATGCCGAAGCCTAAGCGGTGGAATTAGAAGCTAGATAATCGACCTTAGACTCATATTCTAAGTCGATTGCCGGTTAAACATTCCTCCATTCGATGTAATTCGGGTAGTACTTAGCCACATCTTGTAAATCCAGTTCATATCAATAAAGCGACCCCATTCCATTCCGGGATATTCCACGTCATTTTCCTCGTTTATTTTAAGTAAGATCGGCGATTCGATCGTCGACGGTGGCGCCGTCCGTGGGGAAGAAAGGCGTAAGTTTCTGAAGAATTTTTTTTTCGCTCAAGAAAATCCTCGCCCAAAAACTTTGCAATCGCTCATGCGACTATGCGGAGTTTGGGATGAGAAAACTGGATTCGATTTGGCGGACTCGCCAACCTCGACATGGAAGGATGTATCGCGCCATGGAAGAAAATGGCGAGTCATCCTCCTCATCCTCCTCGCCGGCTCGCGTCGTCGCGGCGTTAGCGAGTCGTCGGATGGATGAAGATCTTGCCGCCACTACGGTGGCGCAACGGGAGAACCGGCCGTTCCGACCAGTTCGAATGCGGAGGATCTCTCAAGCCCGTCCTTTTCGGCCGTGAAACAAGTGAAAAGTTTCACCTCATCACCGGAAAACTATATACCATTGATGAAATCATGGTGAAAGATACTCTCCTTGACACGGCAATTCGAGTCAGCCGTCACTGATAGCGGTGTCGATAAAACCTCCAGTGGTGCGTAGGCCATGTGGGGATGATCACACTCGACATCGATCGGCGGTTCATCGGATCGGTGAAGACCTCGAGAAGTGCTCATCTCCGACCGATCTCCATCGTGGAAAATTACAGCGAAGCAGCGACAAGCTCTCCATTGAATTACGATGGAAGCTCATCGGAAGATCAATCTTTGGAAGCACGAGGTCAGCGATCGGAGATGAAGATCAAGATGCCTCTGCGGTCCTACACTCTCTACCACGCCATCACGTGTTGTTAGAGATGATCCGGGCCGTCAAGCACCAACTTCGGAGGCAGCGGAACTAATCGGCGTCAATCGGTTAACTACTTTGCTGCGCTTTGCCCACCCAGTGGTAGCGAGACCGAACAAATCCGAAGGTCGGGGAAGGTTGAACGGCGAACACCTCGACCGAGTATGAACCACGAGACCTTGATAGCGTACAAAACTTGCGGCGTATTCAAAACATGTTAAATAATTCGATCTGCTCTAGCGAGAACGCCTAATTTTAATACAACTCGTGGGTCGGTATCGAAATTCTCCAACAGACCATGCGTGACAGGCGTGTCGAGAACAGAGGGGTTCAGAAGTCGGACTAGGACTTCGTCCCAGCGCTCCTCCTCGGTAGGGGCAGCATGGTCATACCGAGCGATCGATACCAAGACCTCCTCGACGATTCCGACCAAGGAGTCACGAGGGAGAAGGCTATTTCAGAGGATACTCCCCCTTGCGTCGAGAAGAACCACCACTAGGACCTAACGATCTCCGACATCGTTTGAACCAAGTGGTGATCGTGGACATCATATCAATGTCCACGGCCGGATCGACTACCGGAGTTCGGCGTTCCAATCTTAGGGATCGGTCTCCGGCCGATTACAATCCGACACCTTCGGAGAAGGCGCCATGAATCAATCACGGGTTGTCGAGCCTTCTCTGCTGGGCTCCAAGGCGTGCGTTAGCCTAGCGAGTTCGGCCAAGCCAACTTGGACAAATTCAATGGAACTCAAAACCCATTGAAATTTCTCCAAATATATACCACTTCTATCGAGTTCTTTGGTGGCGATGAGAATGTAATGGCCAACTATTTACCCACCGTGCTCGAAGGGTGCGCGTTCGTGGTTGTTAAACTTACGGTCGGATCCATATATACTTAGGAACAACTCTGTGATCTTCGATTGCCAACTTCGAGTGCGTCTGGCCATACAGGAAGGAGGACGATCTCCACGAGAATCCGGCGAGGATCGATGAGACTTTCGTCAATATATCAAGAGGTTCGGCCGAGTTAAGTAACTCTATACCGAAGTCGTAGAGTCCTCTGTTATTGAGGCTTTTAAAAGCAGGTCTAAGGAATCGGCGGTTTCACGGAGGACATAGCAATGAACCCTCCAAGAACAACCGTTGAGCTTTTTGATATGGCGGACAAATATGCCATTGCTAGTGAAGCAATCGAGTGGTGTGAAGCCATCGATCGGAAAGACAAGATTCCCCGGCCGATGCGGACAAGCGGGAGAAAAAAGAACAAGAAGTCTCTCAAGAAGAAAAAGAACCGCGGACCCGGCGACAAAGAAGTCCTCGCCGTTCGGACAAGATCGGGAAGGGCAAGAAGGACTATCTTGGTCGAAGCAAAGCAAAAGTTCGACCAAAGGATTCAGACGAATAAGTGGTGTCCACTTCACGGTGACGAGGGCATGATCTGCGCTTTGTCATGTCTGGCGAAGAAAGCGGAGGATTATTATGCGGGTAAGGACCATTTCGACAATCTGGGAACATGGAGAAGCGAGCTCCAAAAGGACAAGGATGGCGGCGAGGAGATGGAGTACAGGGATCCCCAACACACATCAACATGATTTTGGAGGATCTTCTTCATCTGAGTCGAGCGTCATCGAAGGCCATGGGCGGAGGTCAACCTCGTCGAATCTCCAAGCTGTAATCAAGCACTTTCGAAGTGGTCGGACACATAATTTCCTTGACAAAGGCAATGCACCATCCATCGACTCGGCCGGGTAGGTTCCCCATCGTCGTTGAACCAACTATTAATAATTGTCGGGTTAATCGGGTCTTAGTGGATGGGGTAGTTCCTTGAATATATTATTTGTAGGAGCTTTAGAAGAAATCACGAGTCCCCATGTCAAAGGTGAAACACGTGAAATATGCTTTTCATGGCATAGTTAGGGTTCTACCGCTAAACCGATAGGACAAGTTTCCTTCTGGTGGCGTTTGGAAAACGACAATTTCGAGCAGAGAAGATCCCGTTTGATGTAGTAAACTTGAATCCGCGCCTAGCGGAATCCTCGATCGACCGGCATTAGCAAAATTCTTGATAGCCACGCATTACGGTTATCAAAGTTTGAAAATCTCCGGGGCGAAGGAGTCATCACAATCGAGGAGATCGAAAAATGGCTACGTATGCGATCGGAAATCCTTTGCCTTTGGTTGATGAACTTCCGACCGAGAGGTTAATCCGTCTCCCATGCGAGTCAAGCACTTCGAAGCCAAAGATGGCGCCCAAACCATCCGACCGACCAAGGAGGTACTACTCGACAAAAGCGCTTCTCGGACGGCGTCAAGTCGTCACATGGGTCGAGACAACCAGATCAACCGCGCAAAGATTACGGTGGGGCAAGACTCGACCCTAAATAGGAAGAGTCGCTCGTCTCCTTCCTCGAGCAAATCAAGGCGTGTTTGCTTGGCAGCGTCCGATATGCAGAGTCCCGGGAGGTGATCGAGCACGCAGGCTTGCTCTCGGCGATAAAAACCGATCAGCGAAACTTCGGCGTTTTGCACCCGATCGGAAGGAAGCAATCGATCGGAGATTGACAAGCTTCTCGGGCGGGATTTATTCGTGAAGTCAACCACCCACGGTGGCTTGCTAATCTGTAATGGTTAGGAAAAATAATGGGAAATGGCGAATGTGTATCGACTTTACGGATCTTAATAAAGCTTGTCCGAAGGATGACTTTCCCTTCCGCATTGATCAACTAGTAGACTCTACTTACGGGTGCGAGTTACTAAGTTTTTTAGATCGTATTCGAGTACCACCAGTTAGTATGTGTAAAGAAGATGAGGAAAACTTCCTTCATCACCCCATATGGTACTTCTTGTTATATTAAGATGCCATTTGGTCTCAAAAATCTTTGGTGCAACTTTTCAAGGTTGATGCAAAAACTTTTAGTCCACAAATCGGTTGAATCTAGAAGCTTATGTTGTGATCTGGTCGTAAAGACCACCATTGGCGACCACATTCTGACTTACAAGAAACCTTTAACAACTTGAGAAGACATAACCTCAAGTTAAATCCGGAAAAGTGTGTGTTGGAGTTTACTGTTTGGAAAAGCGCTTGGTTTCCTAGTTTAACTAGAGGTATTGAAGCTAATCCAGCAAAAATTGCGGCCATCGACCAGATGCGCCCTCCGACCACGAAGAAGGAAGTCCAAAAACTAATTGGCTGTATGGCAGCGTTAAGCCGTTTCATAGCAAGATTAGGGGAAAAAGGATTACCTTTCTTTAAACTTCTTGGAAACATGGGAGTTTGAGTGGACTAAAGAGGCAAGCGATGCCTTTGAGGAACTCAAAAAGTACCTTCTGAGTACCGGGTCTTAGTTTCTCAGAGATCGGGAGAAACATTGCTAATTTACGTGGCGGCAACACCACGAGACGAGTTAGCGGTGTCTTGGTTGTAGAAAGGAATAATATCCAACGACCGGTCTATTACGTGGCGAAGTCTTACATGGACCAAGGAAAGATACCCACAGTACAAAAGTTGCTCTATGGCCTCCTTATGTCTTCAAGGAAGCTAAGGCACTACTTCGAGCCCACAAAGTGGTCGTACCTACGGATATCCCTTGGTCAAGTCCTTGAAGCGAGGAATCATCGGGACGAATAGCCAAATGGGCGATCGAGCTAGAGGCGTTCGATCTCCATTTTATTTCACGAACAGACAATAAAGTCGAGCAATAGCGAAATTCATTGCGAATGGACAAACCCTGAACCCACCCAAGGACCGATCACGAACACCACGACGAGTGGACAATGTATTCGGCGGTTCCTTGATGTTACAAGGATCGGAAATTTGAGTGGTCTTGATATCCCTCTTGGCGAACACATCAAATCGCCATCGGTTAAATTTTCTGCCACCAATAATGTGGCGAGAATATGAAGGTTTCTTGGCGGGACTCGGCGGCTCGTTAAGCTCGGGATTATGATTACTAGTGAAAGCGATTCTCAACTAGTAGCGAATCAAGTGGGGAAAAATATCAATGCTCGAGTACCAAGATGTCATCTTATCTGGCGGAATGCGAAAACTTGAAAAGCACTTCTTGGTTTCGGATCAACATATTCCTAGAAAGGAAAACTTTATGGCGGAACCGGTTAGCACGGATGGCCTCCACGAGGTCGGCCGTCCCGCTGGAGTTTTTCTCGAGCAACTCAATTCACCCTCGGTAGTTGAGCCTTGAGAACATACATGATTCTTTGCAAGTTGAACAAACTAATCAAGGAAACATGGATGCTCCACAGTCGTTGATAGTTGGCGCCATCACGATCACGGTAGAGGCGGATGACATCGATCTACAATTATCTTGACATGACACAATTCGAGAAGATGATGTAGAGGCTGATCGTATATACGAAAAGCCAAATCATACACTCTAATCGAGCGTATCTTGTATAAGCGAGGATCTCATGGAGTGTTGATGAGATGCATATCTCAAGCGGATGGCATTAGATTGCTAACGAAATCCATGAAGGCGTCGTGGAGCACACCATTCCTCTGAGAACCACAGTCGGTAAAGCCTTCCTAAGCAAGGCTATTCTTGACAAGCGCCCTTCATGATGCAAAAGAACTTGTGACGAAGTGCGTACAATGTCAGTTTCATAGTCGACAAGTACATCAGCCGGCACAAGCCTTACAAACAATTCCTCTTTCTTGGCCTTTTGCAACACGGGGACTAGACATTACAGGACCTTTCCCAAGAGCACCGGGGCTTGAATTCCTTTTCGTCATGATTGACACGTTTACAAAATGGATTGAAGCCGAGCGGTTGTTAAAATAACAAGCGAGGCCGCTAAGATTTCTCTTGAAAAATGTGATCACGCGATTTGGTGTACCCGATCGTATCATCACGAGACAATGGTTCCCGATTCTCCGGCGATCAATTCCGGAGTTCTGCGATGAACTTAGTGTCAAAATTCATTTTGCTACATTGCACATCCATGAGAACAGCGGAGCGATTGAGCGAGCTAATGGTATCCTTATGCGAGGATCAAGCGCCGAGTATTCGACCGATTAATCAAGCGGTCGGCGCTTGGGTTAAGAACTTCCCTACGTGTTATGGGCGTTCGAACCCACGACCGATCGTGCGACCGGTGAAACTCCATTCTTTTTGGTTTATGGTCTGAAGCCATGCTTCCTCGAACTCAAAATTGGCTCTGCTTTCGAACCGATCGTTTGACGAAAATGATCGAGAATGAGCAACGACTTCGGCAGCGTCGATTTCCTTGAAAACAGCGAAACCAAGCCCTTATGCGATCGGCGGTCTACCAACAAGCCATGCGAAGGTACCATAGTCGTAAGGTGCGACCTCGCTGACCTTCTTTGTAGGTGATCTGTTCTCGAGAAAAATTGAGCCAAACAAATGCAATAAACTTTCTCCTAAATGGGAAGGTCCTTACACTATGGTGAAAAGTAACCCGACCGAGTTCCGTCTGTTGGCTATGTCGATGGGCAAATTTTGTCAAATTCTTGGAACATCGATCAATTGCGTAAGTTCTATGTTTAATTTTCATTCTTTCATTTCTTTCAATTTCAATTTCATTAAATTCATTAATTAATTAAGAAGTGCAACCTTGCTTATATATATACACCTACATTACGGTCGTTTATTATTGTTAGTGCAGTGGGAAGACATTTTTCTCTCCGATATCCTTTATAAGGATCTCGATACTCTATGGTCCTAGTCGTGAGCATTTTTTCAAATGATTCCCACAGCGACTACACTTTTTTTTAAGAAAATGAGTAATCGAGCACCACACAACTACCTATCTCATGAATGATATGCTTACGATTTTGAAGATTATGCTTCATTATTTCACGATTCGGTCTATTCTTGTCAGCTCTTGGTGGGGACACGGAAAGCCTCCTAGTCGAAGTCTCTCCTTTTTACGCGTGGTCACCTTGCTGGAAGGAGCTTCCTAGCGACGGTTCTTTTCTTCGATCCTCGCTACGATCGGATCTGAAATTTGAACACGTTTCAAGAAATGTGTCGTATGCCTTGAGTCTTAGCATTAGTTCCACAGTTATGGGACAATAGATATAAACAAAGTTCACTTATAATTTGTTGCATACATATTTGCATTTCTTCTTATGTCAAGTTTGACAAAGTCTTTTTCCGACCATATATAGTGTTTTTGATTGGTATTTCCATTATGACAAACAAAGATC
This sequence comes from Phyllostachys edulis, assembly GCA_036346405.1. Lineage (NCBI taxonomy): Eukaryota > Viridiplantae > Streptophyta > Magnoliopsida > Poales > Poaceae > Phyllostachys > Phyllostachys edulis. Next base: position 48,128,893 of record CM070556.1, read on the forward strand.
TATAACTAGTCGAAATCATCTGTTAGTCTGACCACATTTGATTTCCTAATCTTTAACGATCGATTTTGTCTTACATGTCCAAACATACCTTCAAAAACTCACATACATGGTTATGACCTCTTTTTATTCTCTTTCTTGGCTCACTTGCTTGTACAATAACGTTCTTCTACTATCAAGCGATCGGGGCTAGGAAATATCTGAAATTTTAAAAAGTCAAGCAGGATAAACAAAAGCTTTGTCAATGACATAAAAGGTAAGTTTTCATAGATATTCAAATATTTTTACACTTGCGAGAACCTACTCTAAGAAATATTCCTGCCTAACTCTTGCTTGTCGGAGATTAGACCTCCATCTCCTCTACAACTATATCTCAAAGTGGCTGAGTTCTTCCATGAACTTGGTAGCCTCCTCAGTGGGCGATTGAAGTCATCTTTAACAGCTTGGAGATCAATGGAGGGTCGGAAGCTTTCGGTTTTGCCAAAGCAAAACTAACTCCACTGCAACACCTGTTTTTAGGGCACAGGCATAATTCGTCAAGAGTAGTTTTGACGAAACTTTAAGATCCCTAGAAGTTGACCCAAATAGTTCATTTTCTCTATTGGATCTCTTAAGATAGGCACGCTTGATCCTGATCCCAAATCAAAGATCATCTTGTTCAAAGTATGAATCTTTTCATCAATATTTTGAGCAAGAGCGCCTCCTTATCTGCTCAAATTTGAGTTTTCTTTACTCTGTTTAGCATTTCGTTTGCTCTGCAAAAACAAATCGATTAATGAACACAAGCATCATTGAAGGAAAATCAAGTTTCGACATATTACCTTTATTTGTTTTGCTAAGTGTTTCATATTTGGTCGTTGCTTGACGATCAACAGGTCCTTAAATGAACTTGCTTGACAAATGATGATCCTTAGCTTTATTTCTTCTTCAAGAAAAATTTGTCTTGGCTTTCTCGTACAACCTCCTCTTTTATTTTCTCGGATCTATCGAATGCGATAAGGAGAATAATTGTAGAGGAGCAAAGTATTGAAGAAGAAACAGAAGTTTAAAGGGAAAAGTTCTTACTTTCCAACTCGGTGCTTTTGCTCCAAGTCCTTAACTTCATTGGAGTCATCCTCCGATCCAACAAAGTTCTCGACCAAATGCTACACAATTAGCATTCTCTTTCTTAAGTTCCTTATAAACTTTGTAAAAAGAGTTATGTAGCGGTGGTAGAATACTTACGAATTGCTGGTCATTATAACAGGCAAAAATCAAATCGAGGTGCATCTTGAGTTTGAGTATCCGATACTTTCGCCACGCCTCATCAAGCTCCTTATCCTCGATGAATCGGGGATGAAAAGGAACTTGTTAGGTTGGGAAGGGTTATCGGCGATGATCGGAACTGTTGAGACCTCTCGAGGCATCTACCTCCACGAAGGGTTTCAATCACCAAAGGATCCAACTCGGCCGTTGCCCTTGTCACTGCTCGGGGCTTCTTGACCACTACTTCCTCGGGAACTTTGTCTGAGAAGTGCTCTGATCGAGAACTTCCACAGTGCGAGTCCTCGGAAAGAACACAGTGGAAATGGCCGGAACACCGGAAGACCTATGCAAACCGATGGGAAGTTCAAAATATCAAATCATCAAGGAATTATTAAAGATACATACTTATCGATCACTTTCATTTGTACATACCTTGTTAATTTCAGGGTTTGACTCAAAAGCAGCCAGAGAGAAATCATGCCGCTAGCCTTCCTTTTCTTCTCTTCCAATTTTTTGGTTACGGACCGGCGGGGTTTATTGGAACCCTCACATCCTCCAACAAGATGTCGGAAGCTATGTCCTCGACCCGGTTCGTCAAGGTCCACATTCGACTATCGGTGGGAGGAGTGGTTTCTTCAATCTCGGATCGATTGTTTGATAACAACCGTAAGGTCGTGCCACGACCACTCTGGAGTCTCTGACCTCATGATTACATTCTGCGGGCCTTGAGCTTATCCACCTAAATCAAAGAACAAATTTGATTAGGTGAAGAAATCCTTTATCTAAAAAATTTTTCGTACATATATGACTCCAAAATGTTCTATTACCTCGAGGATTCATCTCCTTCAAGTGCCTCGAGGCACGACTCGGTCGGAACCAAGGTGGGGCGTTGATCCTCACCAGATTGTATGATTCGCAATCCGACCATTTGCAAATATAGAGCACGATTGGAGATCTGGTGGAATATATGTATATACATGGTAAAAGGAATTTAATAAATTACCTTAAGCCTTGCAGTCTCCTTCAATAGGAGTTGCGGCTAAGATCTTGGGGCATTCACCTTTTCTCGAGGCTCCCCTTGCAGATCGGCTGACTCGTTCTCTAACTTCCCGAGGTAAGAACTTTAATGAAGGAAGAATAGACAGATTTTAAGGTAATACATTTATCAAATCAAAATACCGATCGAATTTATCTCAAAGACTTACCACCTTACGAGGTAGCTTCATCACGATCAAGGCACGAGGCGGGGAATGAGTCCTGAGCTTCAATGGGCTAATCTGGCGAAGGGTAAAATCCTTCACCACATGCCACGAAGTCAAGCCCACGACTACATAAGTCGTAGATGGCATCCGCCCATCTCTTGACTATCCTGTCTTCTTTACTGGTTTCCTTCCACTTGGAGTTTTCACTTGCTCTAGTTCCGTGAAGTAGAGGCCATCGTCTTCGTAATCGTCATGTAAAACCAAGACTTTTTCCATGACGACCACGAAGATTTCAGCGTACATGAAGATGTACTCATCGGCCTTCCGTCATGAAGGCGCAATGTGCATTCCCGAGGCTGCCTCAGATTTTGCATGATTTTCCCATCACCATGCGGTAGAAATAACTAAAGAGCTTCAAGTTCGGTTGTATTCCCAGGTATGCCTCGCACAAATATGCGAAAATACTAATATTTGCGATCGAATTTGGGGCCAAATTCACCAATTCCACCCCGTAATGTTCAAGAACGCGGAGGAGGAATTTGTGTACCGGTAGTCTCAGCCCACATTCGATGTAGGCAAGAAAAACAGGGATTTCGCCATCTTCACGGCTCGGAAAATGCTCTCCAGTCGCCGGTCTCCAATTAATCAGATTCCTATCTGGGAGCATTCCCATCTTCTTCAAGGCCTCGAGTTTTTTCTTGCCCAATTCCGAAGGCAACCACTTTGTAATCTGCTCCGACATGGCGAAAATCCTCAAGAATGAGTAGCAAAAGTTGGAGACTTTGTGGTCGGAAGAACAGGAAAAGACTCTGGAGGATTTCTTGGCGAGAAGCTAAAGGGGATCGAAAGGGATTACGGAAGCATAAAAATTCTAAGAGCCCGTGAGAGGAGATCTTATAACCTTCCGATACTTTGAAGGATTTCTACAAAAGTCAAGCGACAAAAAGCTTCTTTTTGTTCAAACGGACAGAGGAACTCTTCGTTTCCCAAGGCAAGTTCTCAACTTTAAAGTGAACACAGACCGCTTTCGTATACCACGACATTAAATGGGGTCTGCCTCGATACGATTTCATCGGGAAAAGGTATATACGACGCACAGTTCATTTAAAGTTAGGGGCTGGTAGCGAGATTAAAACATCTATGTATTATTTTAATATATAATAAAAGACCATACGTCTTCATGGTCGTAACCCTAAGGCCGCGACCTCCACAGTCGTTAGTATTCGAAGGTTACTTAATGGGTACCACAGTGGGATGAGGCTTTGTGCCTAATCCCGACCGGATAACCTCGTAAAATTCTTGAATCGGTATTTCTTATCGTATGATGAATGGAACCGTGTTATCGTTCCAAACCATGCGATGGTACAACCTGAGACATCGACTATTAACCACCCTACGGTTAAGCTTTTCACAAGCAACGCAAGGAAGTTAGCACATTGCTAACTTCTCTACCGTTCAAACCGGTCGTAGCGCTTCACCGAGGACGTCTTCTCCAGAGTAATCGCCACCTCTTGGAAGTTATTTAAAGGTGAAGCACAAGAGACAACAACAGAGACAAGAAGGGAGGCGATAGGCGACACACAAAACAAGGCCAAGGCAAAGATATGCACGAAGCCTAAGCGGTGGAATTAGAAGCTAGATAATCGACCTTAGACTCATATTCTAAGTCGATTGCGGGTTAAACATTCCTCCATTCGGTGTAATTCAGGGTAGTACTTAGCCACATCTTGTAAATCCAGTTCATATCAATAAAGAGCGACCCCATTCCATTCCGGGATATTCCACGTCATTTTCCTCGTTTATTTTAAGTAAGATCGGCGATTCGATCGTCGACAATCTTTGGCGTATGCGTACCGCAGCTGCGTGGCGCCGACGCGCGCAAGACACGTGGCGACACGCACGCGCCGAGGGTGAGTGGCGGTGGCGTGGCGCCCACGTCGGCGAGGGCGACAACGACGGCGGTGGCATTGATCCGATGGTCACTGGCGCTTCTGATGCTTTCGCCATGCAGGTGGGTGGTACGGGCGTGTAGCTGACGCTATTGCGAACACGATGAGGTACCTCCGGGTGGTTGAGGTGGACGGTGGTGGCCGGCGGCGAGGTCGAGCGGCGAAGCAGCTCGGGTTTTGTCGGGCGGGCGCTCCGGTGAGGCTCTGACGAAATGGGTGGCTCCGGGAATAGGTCCAGTGACAAATAACACGGCGGGTGCTCCACGACGACGCCGGGCGGCGACGACGGCGACGTCGAAGAAATCCCACCGGCGGCGAAAGCCCTAGAGCTCGAATTGGCGGCGATCGCGGAGGTTCTCGGGTGGAATTGAGCGAGGTTAAGGAAGGGGCCGGCGATCCTCGGGTGGCTTTATAGAGGTCGGGAAGCACTGGGCGTGGCGGCGGGAGGTCGTGGGCGGCGGTTCTTGGCCGTGGGCGAACCGCCGCAGGACGAGGGGTCGGGGTGTGGCGGGGTGGTCGTGCGCGTCGTGGCGCCGCGTCGGAGGACGCGAAGCGGTTGAGGCGTCCGCTGTGAAGCTCGGCGTTGACCGCTCATGGTGGTTGCTTTCGCGATTTAACAGCGGAGATGAAGGCGACAAGCGACGACCTGTGCGGGCCTCGCTTAGCGGGGAGGCGCCCATCGCCTTTGGCGAGGGAGGCGGCACACACAGAGATCGCCGTCAACTCGGATCGGACGGCTCACTTAATGATTGGGCGAGATGAGCAATCTTTGGTAGAGAGATTTAGCCCAACGACTGTTTGGAGATTTAAAATAGGTTTTCCTTTTTAGAAAATAGCGTAAATTCAAATAAGCAATGGAAAATAGCAAATGAACTTGGAAAAAAATCGAGAAAATTCGGAAAATATATCCAAGCTCATAGAATCCAAATAAAATAGTTTTGACTATTGTTCATGTTGGAATTATTCATATTAAATTGTTTTGTTACTAAAGTCCAAGTTAAAGCTTTTGAACTAAATTCAAATAAATCCAAATGGTGAATTTTCTCTCTACCAACTATTTAAATGATTTTTAAAGCTCTAAAAATTGGGATGTTACAATGCGCAGTGGATTTGTTTATGCAGTCGTGCCTGCAGAGGGCACCGGGGCCAAAGGCCATGCGCGGTGGCTTTATTTATACACTCGTGCCTGCGGAGGGCATCGGTGTGCAAAGGGGCCATGGGCCATGCGCGGTGGCTTTGTTTATACACTCGTGCCTGCAGAGGGCATCGGTGTGCACCGGGGCCAAAGGCCATGCGCGGTGGCTTTGTTTATACACTCGTGCCTGCGGAGGGTATCGGTGTGCACCAGGGCCAAAGGCCATACGCGGTGGCTTTGTTTATACACTCGTGCCTGCGGAGGGGTATCGGTGTGCACCGGGGCCAAATACCATGCACGGTGGCTTTGTGTATACACTCATGCCAACGAAGGGCATCGGTGTGCACTAGAGCCAAAGCCCATGCGCGGTGGCTTTATCATGCTTATTTACGTGCTTGATCAAAACACCGAGGCAAAATGCCGCGAGGTACACCGGTTTTGTACAAGCCCTGGCCGACCAAGGGTGGCGGGGAGATCCTCCGGGCGTAGCCGGTTTTGACAAAACGTTTGTACATGACCTTGCCGATTGATGGCGATGGGGCGGTTCTCCGGGCGCAGCCGGTTTTTACAAAATTGCTAAGGGTAGAACTTCCAGAGGGTCTTTATATTCTAGGTGTGACCCAGCTAGTCTGCCTCCGACGTCGTCATGCAGAAGGTACCTGCCCTCGTTGCGTCGGTAACAACATATGGCCCTTCCCATTTGGACTCCAGCTTGCCAATTGTAGCTTGGTTTGTGGCTCGCTTGAGGACCAAATCACCTAGGGCGAGGTGGCGGGCCCTGACCTTTCTATTGTATGCCTGGGCGACCCCTTTGCTATACCTTGTCATGGTTGCGATGGCCTACACGTGTTGTTCCTCGAGGAGGTCGAGAGATACCTCTCGTCCTAATGGGTCCACCTGGGCTATGGTTCGGTAGGAACCGGCAGCAAACTCCGCTGGCGTCATGGTCTCATCGCCGAAGAGAAGCTTGATAGGGGAGAAGCCTGTGGCCCTGGTTGGCGATGTGCGTAGTGCCCATAGAGCTTTTTGGAGCTCTTTAGGCCATAGTCCCTTCGAAAGTCCTGCGAGGCGTTTCTTCAACCCATCGAGGAGGTTGCCGTTGGCTCGTTGTACTCTGGGTGCCCGACAGACGCGAAGCATATTGTTATGCCCAGGTCGTTGCAAAATGCTTGGAAGGGTTGGGAGTCGAATTGTGTTCTGTTGTCGGTGACGATGTCCCGCGGTACGCCGTATCAGCAAATGATGTTCTTCTAGGCGAACCGCTAGGCGGCTGTGACTGGCTCTGCTTAGACCCATCTGGAGAAGTACTCGATGGTGACGAAAGTGAACCAAACGTTACTCTTGGCCGCAGGGTACGGCCCGATGATGTCCAGTCCCCACCGTGCGAAGGGCCAGACCGGTAGCAAGGGTTGCAGGCGGCCATGGTGCCTTCGGCAGCGACATCGCCCACTGGCACCCCTAGCAATCTTTGGGCGAGTCTTGGCGTCTCGAGCGCCAGTTGGCGATAAAATCCTTGGCGGAACGTCTTCCCTACGAGGCCCCGGGGCGCCTGAGACGCGCCACATAGGCCCTCGTGGATGTCTTTAAGGAGGGACTGACCCTCCTTCTGTGATACACAGCAAAGGAAGGGGGCGCAGACGCCCCCCTTGTACAGCTCTCCAGAGACCATGTAGTAGTTCCTTGCTCTGCAGCGAAGGCGCTTTGCTTCAGTCGGGTCCTCTGGTTCTTCGCCGGCAAGGTACTTGATAATGATGTCTCGCCAATCCGCCGCTTGCATCGGGTCTGGTGTTGCCAGAGGAAGCACCAAGCGTGCCACCCCTTCTGCCTCGAGCGGAGCCCCTTGTGCTTCGGGCGCAGCCCCTTGTGCTTTGGGCGCAGTCCCTTATGGTTCGGGCGCAGCGGATGGTTTCATGAGTATTTCGTAGAACACTTCCGCGGGAGGCCCCTCGCCCACGCTTGCCATCTTTGCCAACTTATCTTCTGGTTCATTGTTACATCTGGGGATTGCCTGGACAGTAATGCCAAGGAAATGATTCGACGCTTTACACGCCGCGGCTAGGTAACGGGTCATCTCGGGGCACCTCATCACGAATGTCTTATCGAAGTGACCTGCCACGAGGCGAGAATCGCTTTTGATGAGGATGCGCTTTGCTCCCAAGGCTTTCGCTTTGCGGAGGCCAAGTAGAAGTGTTTCGTACTCCGTGGCGTTGTTTGTTGTCGGAAAGTCAAGACGGGCTGCATGCGATGCGGTCCGTCCGTCTGGGGAAACCAAAATGGCCGCGGCGTCGGCCCCAGCGGCGCACCACGACCCGTCTGTGTACATTATCCATGGTGGCTCGGTTGCGGCGGAGGTGCTTTCTTCTACATGCGTTGTCCACTCGGCAACAAAGTCCGCAAGGGACTGCGACTTGATGGCCGCTCTTGCGGTGAAGGTGACGTCGAAGGGCGCCAGCTTGGCCGCCCACTTGCCTATCCTGCAAGAGGCATCTTTATTCTGTATCATCAATGCTAGCGGGTAGGATGTCTGGACCATGTGGGGTGCGCCAAGAAATAGTGCCAGAGCTTCCGTGAAGCCATGAGCAAGGCGTACGCCAACTTCTCGAGCTCTATGTACCGGGTTCTGGCCCCCTGCAGGGCCTCTGATACATAGTATATTGGACGCTGACCGTTGCGCTCTTGAACAAGTACCGCACTCACCGATGACGGAGTAGCGGCGATGTACAGCAGAAGGTATGCGCCCTGATCCGGGCTAGTCAGCCTTGGCAGCTCCGTAAGGTATTGTTTGAGGTCCTCGAACGCTTTCTGGCATTCTGCTGTCCAACGGAACGACTCCATTTCGCGGAGTGTTTTGAAGAACGGCAGGGCCTTCTCGGCCGAGCGGGATAGGAGCCGGCTAAGGGCGACAATGCGGCCCATTAATTTTTGCACTTCGCGGGCATTGTGGGGGGGGGCTTCATCTCTTGGATGGCCCAGATTTTCTCGGGGTTGGCCTCAATGCCCCTTTCTGACACGAGGAAGCCCAGGAGTTTGCCCGCCTTCACGCCAAACACACACTTTTCCGGATTGAGCTTTATTCCCTCTACGCGGAGGTTGGTGAAGGTTTCTTGGAGGTCCTTCGTGTGTGTTCTCGTGAGCTTGCTCTTGATCACTTTGTCGTCAACATACGCCTCTACATTGTGGCCCAGCTGGTTGGCTAAAACCATCGCAATGAGGTAGGCAAACGTTGCCCCCGCGTTCTTGAGGTCGAAGGGCATGCGCTTGTAGTAGTATGTTCCTATGGGGGTGATGAACGCAGTTTTTGGTTCGTCCTCTTCGGCCATGTGCACTTGGTGGTACCCGGAGTAGGTGTCAAGGAAACTCAAGAGCTCGCAGTCCGAGGTGGCATCCACCAGCTGGTCGATGCGGGGTAGGGGAAAGTCGTCCTTGGGGCATGCTTTGTTGAGGTCGGTGAAGTCGACGCACATGCACCATTTACCCATCTCCTTCTTGACGAGGACGGGGTTGGCCAGCCACTCCGAGTACTTGATCTCGCGGATGACCCACCCTTTTAGCAGCTTTTCTTGGCCGCTTGCAGGCAGTCGGCAGACATGCGCCGCAGCTTTTGTTTCTTGGGCGTCGCGTCGCTTCGGAGGGCTAGCTGGTGCTTGATTGTTTTGCGTGCTATGCTAGGGAGGTCTTCTGGTCCCCAAGCAAAGGCGTCTGCATTGTTGTGGAGCACCTCGAGGATTGCGTCGCATGCCTCCACCTGGAGGTTTGACCCGAGGGCCACCATCTTTTCTAGTGAGCTGTCCCTTAGGGGGATTCTTCGGAGCTGGCCCTGCGGTTTGTGCTTCGGTGCCCACCTTGCTGACGGTGGCGCTGCTTGATCCTTGTTCGGCCCAACGGCGTGGACATGTCGGGCTGGGGATAGAGCCTCGAGCTCTATATGTCTTGCGAGGACTTGATCTCCTCGAACCGTGACGATGCCCTCCGGGGCAGGGAGCTTCATGCACAGATAATTGTGGTGAGCTATCGCGCCAAAGGTATTGAGTGTAGCCCGGCCAAGGATTGCATTGTATTGGTAGGCCATTTGGACCACATCGAACGTGATGACCTCGGTTCGTGATGCGAAGTCATCGCTGACTCCAGGAAAGAACATCGCTGACCTTGCTAGGATCAACGGCTCGCCTCATTCGAAAGAACATGGCCTAAGAAAGCCACTTCCTTCAACCGAATGCACACTTGTGAACTTCAGCGTCTGTTGGTGCTCCGCAGCCTTGCCTAACACCACTTTCAGATGCTCGGCATGTTCCTCATCGTTCTTGGAGTAGATAAGAATATCATCGATGAAGACCACGACGAACTTATCCAAATACTCCATGAATACCGAATTCATGAGGTTCATGAACAAAGCAGAGCATTGGTTAAGCGAATGACATGACGGTATACTCGCATAAACCGTGGCGAGTAGAGAACGCCGTCTTTGGAATATCCTCGAGTCGAATCCAACTCGATGATATCCCACTCTCAAATCAATCTTGGAAAAACTCGAGCTCCGGTTAATTGATCGAAGAGATCGTCAATGCGGGCAATGGATACTTGTTCTTTCCGCCACTTCATTAAGTGGGCGGTAACCAACGACATGCGTAAAGTATCGTCCTTCTTCTTTACGAAGATTGCTGGACAACCCCAAGGAGATGAGCTAGGGCGGATGAAACCCTTCTCTTGAAGCTCACTTAACTGCTTCTTCAACTCTACCAACTCGTTCGGTGGCATCCGATAGGGCCTCTTTGAGATAGGGGCGGTACCGGGAGCCAACTCGATAACAAACTCGAGGTCTCGAACGGGTGGCATCCCTGGAAGATCTGCGGGAAAGACATCAACGAAGTCACAAACTGTTGGGACTTCGCTAATATCTAGAGCGGCTTCGCTTCAAGTCTTGAAGAGATCACGGACCTAGCGACTTTGGTGAAAAGCTTAACCCGCCACGGGAGGGACTAGATAGAGAGATGAGCTTCCTGGCGCAATCGATTTGTCCCATATGCTGAGACAACCAATCCATTTCAATGGTTTGCACAGGTTTAGATGTAATTCTTGGCATGGATTCCACTTTCTCGATTTCAACAGGACATTCCGACACTCGGATCCACTCTCAACTCCAACCGGGAGAGTGAATGAGCAACGGACAAGCAAAGGAGCCATAGACTTAGATACAAGAGAATGGGAAGCTCTGATTTGAATAAAGTAGAAGCGGGACGAGAGTTGACAAGAAGTTTACCCAACCCAACGTTAGGCACCTCCAAGGTCAAGGGATGGGTTAGCAACGCAACCCTAAAAACAAAGCCTTAAAGAAAGCAAAAGCTAACGACTAGGGAATGGAATATCGCCCAAATCGAAAGCCAAAAACAGCGAGTAATTAAACTTTAAAAAGCTTCTAAAAGACTCTAAAACAGCAAATGATCACCAAAAACAAGGCTCAACTTCTCAACACAACTAACCCGTATTGAATGAGCGAGTAATTAATCGAGAAGGTAAAAATCAGATTGTAAGGTGAGATCTAATGCTACTAAAGAGCAAGGTTAAACCAGCGAGATAAGTGTTAGATACTTAGCTAACTAGTATCACATCTTACCCTTTTATTCCCACAAGTTTTTGTTGAATTAACCTCTCATTTTCTACCTTAATCACTAACTTGAGCTTGCTGCCCTGAAATGCTTGATTGCTGTCCTAAATTTCCAGATTTGAATTCCATCTCCAAATACTTCCATTCTTCACCAAAAGACAGCCAAGACTTCAATTTTAGGACTCTCATAACTTTCCCAAAACCCAATTTAATCGATAACAACTAATTTTGAGGGAAGGAGAGGTAAACAATTTTTTTAAAAAAACTCAAATTAGAGTTAGATGAGAGAAGAAAGCTAAGATAGGTAAGGAGTAAAATCTGAGAATTACTTAAGCTTTCATAAACTCTTTGATACTTCGAAAATAAGTTTTCCAAAATATCCTAAAGACGACCAAGCTTGGGTTACTACGGTCAGGATGGCTCTGATACCAAACTTTTGTGAGACCCCGATTTATTAGGCTCATAATACTTAGTCATCCAATTGACCCTAGTATTATCAACTAAATAAACCGTGCCTCGAGATATATGTACTTCCTGAATGCAAGACACACAACTCATTACAAAAGATTGCATCAATTCCATTCCAACACATAGAATGTAACAAGCATCAAACCGAAGTTAATATACATAAAGGATAGTTATTACAAAAGAGAGGCCGACCGCCAAATAACAACAAGACTACTAAGATAACAATGAAGCAAAAATGCCATAGAGATGGCTCAAAACAAGAGCCAACCAACGAGGTGCCTTCACCCACAAGGCAATCGACCGACCGCCAAGCTAGTCGCTTTCCCAACCACCGCACACTCACAAAAGTAAAGCCCTTTGGACCCTACCTCCTCTGCAACAAAGTTATTAAGCAAAGCAAATGAGTACAAAATGTACTCGCAAGACCGACGTGTAATATAACAGTAACTATAGTTTAGCTACATGCAAGCTTTATTTAAGTGGATGAGGCTTTGGACTTATTTTAGCATAAAGCAAGTTTTCATTTGCAATATTTAAATAGATTCCAAAGCAAAGTTGCAATTCATTTTTCATTTGCAAGAAACAACGAGACAAGTAACAATTGATAGATAACAATCCTGGAAGTGGCTAACCCATTAGCCACCACAATAGCATGAACATCCATTCATACCAACCCATCAAGTTTTAATTTAAATGTTGTAGTCTAGTTCTTGCACGACCTTACCAAGCATGTCCATAACCTAGGGCGAGGCTATTGAATAGTTTTAACCTCGCAGGGTGTACCAATGTACCCACACGTCGACCGCCTTTTAGCCACATGATTTAGCACACTTCCTTTGGTATGCCGCACGCTAAGTCCTCTGAGACATTTCCAATGGATGATGCTAATTAAGAGTCAACCCACGGGATAAGGACACACTAGGCACCTAACCGGTGCGCTAATGCTCCTCTCCCACACCACACACACACATTTAAAACCACCCACCCCACCAGCTCATAATTAACACCTCCCAAAGTACTTAGTCAAGAGAGGTCCCATATCCCCTCGTGTGGTTAGCACGCAAGAGCGCTGGCTTAGTGACACAAGTAACTCGGTCCTTGGGGACTTAGGCACCATTCCGATCACACCCAAAATATCACACCAACATCCATTGTGCCCAAGTCAAACAATTTTGTTTTCATTTTGGTTTTATTTGTTTACAAAGTAACAAACCACAAAAAGGACAAAATGGAATAAAGATTTTAGTGTGATCAAGGTCATCGACATAATGTCGAAACACCGCCCATTTCTACCGTTATCTAAGCATTGCTAATAATTATCAACGTAAACTACTAGCGATAAGAGTCCATCCAGCGAACTCTAAATCGCAGCAAGATAATCCTAGGCTTAGTAGTAGAGAATGAACATTTACCTACAGAATATGCATCTATAGGATTACTAGCGACATTTTAACACAAGGTAGCATGCATACATATAAGTGAAACAAAGTATTAAGCTTTAAAGTAATGGAACAATAAATGGATATGATCAAACTGCTTGCCTTGCTGATTTTGCTCAATATATTGCTGAGGATCACTCACGGAGTTCAACCCACTGTCAGGCACCTAATCGAAAAGACGAAACAATCGATAAGAACGCATTTAAAACGACAAAGACAGCACAGCAAACGAACTCCAAATACTCTGAAATTTCTACAGCAGCAAGAGGATGATTTTTAGAATTTAGCAATAAGAACCAATTGATTTGGATTCTCAATGCAAAAGATATGAGCAAAACAAATCTGCTCAGCCCTAAAAATACAAACTGCCACTATTCACTAATTTAATTATGAGGTAACATTTTCTAGAAGGGTGGTGACACTGAAATTTTTACTGTAAAACTAGCACCTCATGATATGAATAACACAATTGAGTTCACCTCATTTGGAGCTATATTGCACTTTCTATAATTTTCAAAAACAAGAACTTGAACAAAATTATAATGCACAAGAAGGTTTTCTGAAAACAGTGACATGCCTAAATCCTATTCTAACATTTAGAGCATTCTCAGAGGAAACCAACAAAGTTGATTCACTCAAAACAATCTACAGAGCATTAGTTATGCATTTTGCAAGTTAAACACTATTTTTAGTGCAACATTTAAAGCTAGTTTTAAAACCTAATGGCAAATCTATGCTCTGGAGCTGAACTCAACTTACAATCATTTTTAGATTAAAGTCCAGTCCAAGACAGAGCTGACACAATTTGAATCACCCTATTTGGATTTAAATTGACTTAGTTATGGAATTTTAAAGTTCATACCTTTTTCAGTTCTTAAAATAACAATTCACTGGAATTTCTAAAAACCATAAAGACATGGGAGGACGTGAGCCACAGATCTCAGATCTAACGGCTCAGACCTCCCAGGAGAACACTGCACACGCTGCCATGAGGTCCAGAGGTCATGGGCGTGGATCTTGGATCCAACGGTCCATGTCCTCCCATCCTCGATCCTTGTGGCAGAGGGGGAGGTCGTGGCCACGATCTTGCATCAAACGGACCACAACAAGGAGGAGGTCCTCAACGGCCGCGATCAACACAGAGAGGACATAAGCGCACGATCAACGCGGGAGGTCCAACCGCGGAGGTCTTAACGCCACGCACCTCCCGGGAGGTTTGACGCCCACGATTTCGCAGTGGAGGTCCCGGACGCCCAGATCTCCTCGAGGAGGTCATGGACGCCCTGACTCAGCCCTTTGCGCCGCGCCTGCCGCTTGGACAGGAGGAGTTAATGCGCGGGACACAAGGAGGTCGCGCGAGAGGTCTTAAATGCGCGCACGGGGCGGGATTAAATGCAGTTTAAGACACGCCAATGATAACGAGGTTGAGCAAATGATTAGCGCATTTAAGGGAGAGGATCTTTGTCCTAAACCGACAATGGCACGGTCGGGACGTCCGACAAAATCTTGTGGACGTCCCACGGCTTATCGCCGGCGATTTAGGGCACGGCGGCGCACACTGAGGGCACCGCTGGGACCGCAATAGCCAGCGCATCTCTCGGACCTCCATTTTCGGCGGCGGCGCTTAGAGCGCCGACGAGCCGGAGAGAGCAAGGAGACCACACGGTGAAAAAGGCAAGAAGCAAAATTTGAGCTCCGCAATGCCATTCAAGCGGGTGCCCAAGAAAAGCTCCGCAACAACATACACGGGGGTGCCCACTCTAAGGACTAACAGGAGTTTACCTGGAGGTCCAGAGGAGCTGAGGAGGTCGAGGAAGGAAGGGCCTGTGCCGGGGAAGAAAGGTGCTCCACGGCCAAAGCTTCAGCTCCAACTCCCAAAGGAGGCCTCCTCTGAAAATGTCAACCTAAACAAGGTTAGGGCTAACACCGAAGGCAAGGGGGAGCACAAACGAGAACAAGGTTGATGAGGGAGCCATCGAACAATGGTGCCACCGAGGGCTCCAAGCTTCAACAATGGCGCCAAAGGGAGGTCAAGGAGAAGAAAGCTTAGAAGACAGTGCAAGCTAAAGCTTGGAAGTGTGCCAAAGAAGCTAAGGGAGGAACCCAATGGGGTTTTATATTTTGGATAAGCGTGGCACATGAGTGGGTTAAGCTCATGGTGAGCTTAGCCCATGGCTCGGTCCATGGCTTGGACAAGACGTGGAGCCGACATGGGGACAAAGTTTGTGCAGATTGGAGAGGAAGGTCGACCAAAGATTTAATGCGGTCAACAAAGAGTCGCTGAAGGTACACAAGGATAGGCACGCCTTTTCTTCTTCGCCTGAGAGCACGCATGCGACCGAGGAAGGAGAAGAACAGGGAGATCATTTTGACCATTGGATAAGACTTCGGGAGGTCCTAACCATCGGATGTGATTTTTGAACCGTTATGTTTTGTTATCGGGAGGAGGTCCCACCACACGATCTTGGACGGGAGGTCGTGGCCCTCCGATTTCCTTAACGCGGATGCGCAAGGGAAAAGGGAACAGGAGGTCCAAGGCGTTGGATCTAAATCCAATGGTGCGGACCTCCTGGGGGACTTAACGTTTGGGCACGCTACAGCCCAAGAGGTGGAGGTCATGGCCTTTAGATTTAGATCTAAGGGCACATAACAGATAGGGAGGACTTAGACGCTGCGCAACGCACAAGAGAGGTCATGGCCGTGAGATTTACATCTAACGGCTACGACCTCATGTGCGCTGGGAGATCTGACACGCACAAAGCGAGGAGGAGGTCGTGACCGTGGATTTTAATCCAATGGTGCACAACATGAGATGGGGGAGGTCCTGGGCTGCGATGATTTGCAGCGGAGGTCGTGGCCTTTGGATCCGAATCCAACGGCTACGACCTCAACAAGGTGGAGATCTGAAGGTTTTGACAGTGAGGGGAGGTCATGGCCATGGATCTTTGATCCAAGGGCTGTGACCTCAAGTAGGTGGGAGGACCTCACTGTGAATGCTTGAGGAGGAGGTCGTGGCCTTTGGATTGAATCCAACGGCTACGACCTCAAGTGAGTACAAAATGGAGGTCAAGGTGGTTTGAGCGCGGGAGGTCAGGCCATGGATTTTCGATCCAAATGCCAAGACCTCGATGAGGCGGGAGGTCTTGGCGGTATTGATCATGAGGAGGTCGTGGCGGTTGGATGTTAATCCAACGGCTACGACCTGATCAAGGTGGAGAGGAGGTCTCGACGCTAAGGGGAGGCGGTTGGGTTGGACCTCTTTGCAAAGCGGTTCAAGCCCAAGTCAAACCAGTTTATTTAAATTAATAAACAAGCTGAGACATAAGAGGATTTATTGAGATAGCAAATGAACTCCAAATTTGATGAAATTTTAACTGGAGCTTGCTGGCAATAAGATTAACCTTACATAAATTTTCCAGAGGTTATTATGCAAGGCGTTTTTCTCAGGAAATTCATTAAGGTTATTCAAGACATTGTTTTACCTCCAAAAATTATCAAACAAGTTTTATAGCTCATGTTATTTTTCAGAGGGGTCCCACATCAACTTTAGGACCAAGGAAGAATATCTCCAAGGGTTTGGCACAAGATTTGTGACAAATGGGAAATGGGTTTGACTTTTGGTCAACAAGAGCTTATGTTTTTGGATTACACAACTCTTGGACAAGAATCTCATGAGAGTTTTAGGGTTTTCAGGATGTGAGAAAAAGTTTTAATTTCTACACATTTAATTACATTTGAACAAACACCTGATTATACATTTGGGATGTTACAAAATCTCCCCCCCTTACAGAATCTCGCCCCGAGATTTGGCTCACTCGATAAAGAAAGATGGATAGTCTGCGACGCAGACGATCTTCCCTTTCCCAAGTAGCCTCATCCTCTAATGGTTCGACCAATTGAACTTTAAGGAACTTAATGGAATGATTCCTAGTTCTTCGCTCAAATTTCGAGTATGCTAACAGGTGTTCGCGATAGGTCAAATCGGGTTGACATTGAGAGTTTCCAACTGAGCTTCCTCGCTTGGAACACGGAGGCACTTCTTTAGCCGACACATGAAACACATCATGTACCCTCAAGTGCAGTTGGCAACTCCAACTTGTAGGCAACAGCTCCTTCTTCTCGATAACGCGGTAGGGACCGACATATCAAGGAGCTAACTTGCCCTTGACGCCAAACGTTGATGGCCCTTCAAAGGAGAGACTTTGAGATAAACAAAGTCATTAGGCTCAAAACGCAACTCACGCCGACGGCGATCCGCATAGCTCTTTTGCTCGATTGGGCAGGCGCAAACGCCACGAATAAGCCGGACTTGGCGCCGGCCTCATTGATTGAGTCCGCCAAAGAGAGGTCTCTCACCGGTCCTGACCAACTCAACGGGTTCTACACTTCCTCCCGCATAAGGCCTCGAAGGGGCCATGCCGAGACCGGCCCGAAAGTCGTTGTTATAAGAAAACTTCGGCGAATGGCAAGCATTTCTCCCAATGCTTCCCATAGGAAAGGACACAAGCACGAAGCATGTCTTCCAAAACTTGGTTGACCCTCTCGGCCCGACCATCGCTTTAGGGACGATATGTCAGTGCTAAAGGTAAGACGGGTTCCCATGGCCTCTTGCAAACTATGCCAAAAGCGAGAGGTGAAAAGAGAACCACGATCCGAGACAATCGCCTTGGGCACACCATGCAAGCACACGATGCGGGCAATGTAGAGTTCGCCAAAAGACCTACCCAAGGTCATTCTTGACAGAAGGTATGTGCCACCTTAGTCAATCGATCGATGGCGCACCCAAATGGCATCATTCTTCTTCGGGACGTGGGTAGACCGGTGATGAAATCCATTCCGATCGAATCCCACTTCCACTCAGAACGTGCAAAGGTCAAGGCGATCACCGACGCCGATGTTCGCCTTCACACGACAACACACGCCGACTTTTCGAGAACGAACTTCGCAATCTCCCTCTTCATTCGGGTCCACCAAAATCTCAGGTGGAGATCTTGATACATCTTTGTGGCCCCGGATGAATGGACAAAGGCGAATCATGGGCTTCATGGAGGATCAAATTCGCAACTCCATGTCCTTTGGAACCACAAGGCGTTGCTAACCTCACAACACCATGCTCATCCTCGTAAAAGCACTTGGTTGTTCCGTTCTTGACATTCTCCTTGATGTGGCTCATTCCAACATCCGATCGCCGAGCGGACTTGATCCGATCCACCAAGGTTGGTTGCACAACCAAGGCAACGAGAGAACCATGCTCAACTAAACTCAAGTTGAGACGCTGAAATTCTTCCAAGAGGGGCTGAAACTCCTTGAGCAACAAAGCATTACAATGCGCTTTTCGACTAAGCGCATCCAAGAACGACATTAGCCTTGCCCGATGGTAGTGAATACCCATATCATAATCCTTGATCAACTCCAACCATCTCCTTTGCCCGAGGTTCAGTCGTTGGGTGAACAAATACTTAAGGCTTTTGTGATCCGAATACACTTCACAACGACACCGATTAGGTAATGTCGCCAAATCTTAAGTGCATGAATCACAGCAGCCCAACTCCAAATCATGGGTAGGGTAGTTGAGTTCATGAGGTCTCAATTGCCTTGATGCATAGGCCACTACCTTGCCTTCTTGCATAAGGACACAACCGAGGCCTCGACGAGAAGAATCGCAATAGGTATCGAAGCTTCGATGGACGCCGGAAGAACGAGAACGGAGCCGTGGTCAAACTTCTTGAGTACTTGGAAGCTTTCTCACAAGCATTAGACCACAAGAACTTCTTGTCCTTCTTGAGCAACTCCGCCATCGGCCATGATCTTGGAGAAGTTCTAGATAAAGCGACGATAGTATCCTCGCTAAACCAAGAAAACTCCGCACCTCGGTGACCGGCGGCCGACTCGAGAAAGAACATCGCGACCTTGTTAGGATCAACGGCTCGCCTCCTGCCGAAAGAACATGGCCTAAGAAAGCCACTTCCTTCAACCGAATGCACACTTGTTTGAACTCACAGACAAATTGGTGCTCACGCAGCCTTGCCTAACACCGACGGATGCTCTAAGATGTTCCTCATCGTTCTTGGAGTAGATAAGAATATCATCGATGAAGACCACGACGAACTTATCCAAATACTCCATGAATACCGAATTCATGAGGTTCATGAACAAGGCAGAGCATTGGTTGTCGAATGACATGACGGTATACTCGCATAAGCCGTAGCGTAGTAGAGAACGCCGTTTTGGAATATCCTCGGTCGAATCCGAACTCGATGATATCCCACTCTCAAATCAATCTTGGAGAAAACTCGAGCTCCAGTTAATTGATCGAAGAGATCGCCAATGCGGGGCAATGGATACTTGTTCTTTACCGTCACTTCATTAAGTGGGCGGTAACCAACGCACATGCGTAAAGTATCGTCCTTCTTCTTTACGAAGATTGCTGGACAACCCCAAGGAGATGAGCTAGGGCGGATGAAACCCTTCTCTTGAAGCTCACTTAATCGCTTCTTCAACTCTACCAACTCGCTCGGTGGCATCCGATAGGGCCTCTTTGAGATAGGGCGGCACAGGAGCCAACTCGATAACAAACTCGAGGTCTCGAACGGGTGGCATCCCTGGAAGATCTGCGGGAAAGACATCAACGAAGTCACAAACTGTTGGGACTTCGCTAATATCTAGAGCGGGCTTCGCTTCAAGTGCGAAGAGATGCGGACCTAGCAGCTTTGGTGAAAAGCGAACCTGCTCGCCGGAGGGACTAGATAGAGAGATGAGCTTCCTGGCGCAATCGATTTGTCCCATATGCTGAGACAACCAATCCATTTCAATGGTTTGCACAGGTTTAGATGTAATTCTTGGCATGGATTCCACTTTCTCGATTTCAACAGGGACATTCCGACACTCGGATCCAGCTCTCAACTCCGAACCGGGAGAGTGAATGAGCAACGGGACAAGCAAAGGAGCCATAGACTTAGATACAAGAGAATGGGAAGCTCCTGATTTGAATAAAGTAGAAGCAGGACGAGAGTTGACAAGAAGTTTACCCAACCCAACGTTAGGCACCTCCAAGGCTGAAGGGATGGGTTAGCAACGCAACCCGAAAAACAAAGCCTTAAAGAAAGCAAAAGCTAACGACTAGGGGAATGGAATATCGCCCAAATCGAAAGCCAAAAACAGCGAGTAATTAAACTTTAAAAAAGCTTCTAAAAGACTCTAAAAACAGCAAATGATCACCAAAAACAAGGCTCAACTTCTCAACACAACTAACCCGTATTGAATGAACGAGTAATTAATCGAGAAGGTAAAAATCAGATTGTAAGGTGAGATCTAATGCTACTAAAGAGCAAGGTTAAACCAGCGAGATAAGTGTTAGATACTTAGCTAACTAGTATCACATCTTACCCTTTTATTCCCACAAGTTTTTGTTGAATTAACCTCTCATTTTCTACCTTAATCACTAACTTGAGCTTGCTGCCCTGAAATGCTTGATTGCTGTCCTAAATTTCCAGATTTGAATTCCATCTCCAAATACTTCCATTCTTCACCAAAAGACAGCCAAGACTTCAATTTTAGGACTCTCATAACTTTCCCAAAACCCAATTTAATCGATAACAACTAATTTTGAGGAAGGAGAGGTAAACAATTTTTTAAAAAACTCAAATTAGAGTTAGATGAGAGAAGAAAGCTAAGATAGGTAAGGAGTAAAATCTGAGAATTACTTAAGCTTTCATAAACTCTTTGATACTTCAAAATAAGTTTTCCAAAATATCCTAAAGACCAAGCTTGGGTTATTACGGTCAGATGGCTCGATACTAAACTTTTAGGAGACCCCGATTTATTAGGCTCATAATACTTAGTCATCCAATTGACCCTAGTATTATCAACTAAATAAACTGTGCCTCGAGATATATGTACTTCCTGAATGCAAGACACACAACTCATTACAAAAGATTGCATCAATTCCATTCCAACACATAGAATGTAACAAGCATCAAACCGAAGTTAATATACATAAAGGATAGTTATTACAAAAGAGAGGCCGACCGCCAAATAACAACAAGACTACTAAGATAACAATGAAGCAAAAGTGCCATAGAGATGGCTCAAAACAAGAGCCAACCAAGGTGCCTTCACCCACAAGGCAATCGACCAGACCGCCAAGCTAGTCGCTTCCCAACCACCGACAAACTCACAAAAGTAAAGCCCTTGGACCCTACCTCCTCTGCAACAAAGTTATTAAGCAAAGCAAATGAGTACAAAATGTACTCGCAAGACCGACGGTAATATAACAGTAACTATAGTTTAGCTACATGCAAGCTTTATTTAAGTGGATGAGGCTTTGGACTTATTTTAGCATAAAGCAAGTTTTCATTTGCAATATTTAAATAGATTCCAAAGCAAAGTTGCAATTCATTTTTCATTTGCAAGAAACAACGAGACAAGTAACAATTGATAGATAACAATCTCGAAGTGGCTAACCCATTAGCCACCACAATAGCATGAACATCCATTCATACCAACCCATCAAGTTTTAATTTAAATGTTGTAGTCTAGTTCTTGCACGACCTTACCAAGCATGTCCATAACCTAGGACGAGGCTATTCGAATAGTTTTAACCTGCGGGGTGTACCAATGTACCCACACGCCGATCCGCTTTTTAAGCCACATGATTTAGCACACTTCCTTTGGTATGCCTAAGACGGCTAAGTCCTACGAGACATTTCCAATGGATGATGCTAATTAAGAGTCAAGAACCCACGGGATAAGGACACACTAGGCACCCTAACCGGTCTGCTAATGCTCCTCTCCCACACCACACACACACATTTAAAACCACCCACCCACCAAATTTCATAATTAACACCTCCCAAAGTACTTAGTCAAGAGAGGTCCCATATCCCCTCGTGGGTTAGCACGCAAGAGCGCTTGGCTTAGTGACACAAGTAACTCGGTCCTTGGGGACTTAGGCACCATTCCGATCACACCCAAAATATCACACCAACATCCATTGTGCCCAAGTCAAATAGCTTTTGTTTTCATTTTGGTTTTATTTGTTTACAAAGTAACAAACCACAAAAGGACAAAATGGAATAAAGATTTTAGTGTGATCAAGGTCATCGACATAATGTCGACAACCGCCCATTTCTACCGTTATCTAAGCATTGCTAATAATTATCAACGAAACTACTAGCGATAAGAGTCCATCCAAATAACTCTAAATCGCAAAGTAACAAGATAATTGTAATGACCAAAAATTCAAATTTCGAGAAAATTTAAAACTTATTTATTTTGGTGGATTTTACGAATTTTCTTAAAGCTTTCATTTTTTTAACCTTAAAGCTAAAACAAAGTTAAATACAAAAACTATTACAAAGTTTAAGTTGAAATTATTTTATTTAAGTCCAAAATCATTCTAGGAATTTCGTGAATTTTTCTAGAATTTTTGGAATTTATTTGCTATTTTCTAAAGCCTCTTTGAATTATCGAATTAAAACAATAGGAAAACAAATAGAAAATACCTCGGCGAGTGAATGGGCCGAATCTGGTAGGCCCATTTCTTCACGCCAAGACGCCAAGACGGCCTCGAGCCGCCCACGCCACATGACTCATTGTCAATCGTGGCCCTTGAATTGGAATCCAACGCCTGGACATCACTCTCTCCTTTCCTTTTTCCATCGCCACCGACGCCAGGCCCGCCTCGTCTCCTACCTTGCCTTCCCTTCCTCGCAGAGGTCGCACGCAGCGCCATTAGCGCCCGCTCAAGCTTTCCAATTTGCCCAAATCCGCTCGGATCCTTCCCGATTCCGGCGCATTGATTTCACCACGCCAAATCGCGTCCATCACGGCCGCCCTTCCATCTCCGCGAGAATCGCGTTGATTTCGCTTTGGACCCGCTGGAGATCTTCGTGCCTCCACGCCACCTTAAGCTCGCCTGCGCCCTATAAATAGGTGCTCCGGACCGCCTCTCTCGTCTCATCTCGGCGCCACCACCATGCAGCTCTTCCTCTTTCCTAGCGACCGAATTTGAAGTTTCTCCCGCGCCACGTTTGAATCTTCTCGATTCCGGCGCCACTGCCGACTCTCCGACCCGTCTCCACCACCGACGGCATCACCGCTCCACCGCGACCCTCGGCGCACCCCCACCTCGTCAAAGGACCACCGGAGCTCCTTCGCCGAAGACCAGCAGCGCCGCCGCCAACCTCGCCACGACAACCTTCACGCAAGATCTTCCCAATTTCGGTGAGCATCATGTTCAAGATCGCTCACTCTTCCTTTTGGTACCACTCATGCACCTCGTCTGGGCGAATCGCGGTGAGCTCGTCGCCGCTTTTGCCTCATCAGTCGGTGACGTGGCACGCCCACGCCATGGTCGTGTCGGCCGCCACGCCGACGCTAAAGCCTATGTGGCGCCCACGTGGCGCCACCTCACCTCTCGTGCTCGCCAAACCCCTGCATCAAGCTGAGAACCAGTCCATGATGGATCGCTGACTGTGCCTGTGGACTTGGTCTTTGACCAAGGCCCACCTGTCATAGACTCTAAGATTTTCAGTTTAAAAATAATTCGGCCGAAATTCAATTTCTCGAAGGCCGACGTCATAATCCCAATTTTCCTTTAGGAAAATAATTAGGAAATTCATTTAAATTGCAGATTTAGGTTTAAAATTTGTAAAATTCATAACTTTTGCATCCAATCTCCAAATTGGGTGTTTCAAATTTCTAAATTCATGTAAAATCATTATCTAGCTAACTAAACCAAAATTATTTAATTTGAAGCTATTTTGAATCTGTATTTAAATTTAGAAATTCTTTTAAATATCAAATTTAGACTAAAACTTGTAAAATTCATATCTTTTGAACCTCAACTTCAAATTGAGTGATTCAAATTGCTAAAATCTTAGAAAATTATTATCTAGCTAAATAAAATAAAATTATTTCATTTAGAGTTAGTTTGATTTGTCTCTTTGGATTTATTTAAATTTCATTTGAATTTGTCGTACTTTCGCGTATAGAGTTTGACGATTCCGGAGAGGTAGATCTTTCAGAGGGTTTAGAATCTCAAGACTTCAACGAAGGCAAGTTACATTCTTGACCATCTTGATCCCAGTATTTCAAAGTTAATTAATTCTGTTTTAAAGTTATTATTGCATGCATATTTTTATCCAAGTATTTTAAATTCTGCTTTTAATTTTAGTTATGCCAATTCCTTTGTATAGCCAATATTGATGTTTGGAATGCCATGCCCTTGTCACCTTAGTAAAATAATTAAGGTAATTATGCTTAGTCATTGCTTAGACCAAAAGATGATTTGGGAAATTTTGCCAAAATACAAAGATGTTTTGAAAATGAATCTATGGTATTGCTTTTACCATAGATGTTTGGAAAACGTTTTGCCAAAGAAAATAAATGAAATTGGTTTAGACTTGGGTGAATTGATTGTTGGTGGGTGCAAGTTCATGCACGGCTCAATGCAAATAATGATGGAGACCTGTGGTTTGTTTTGGAAGTCGCCTACCATGTAAGGACCTATCTGCATGTCATGGATGTTAAGCCAAACTCGTACCACCACAAGTCCGAATGGGACAAACTTGGCCAAATAATCTATATCATTTCACCATGTTTATGTCTTGGAAAGATGTGGAGTCGTGAAGACTTATTGATTATACCCACATGGCGCAAGAGGGGTAGTCGTTTGCGCGAAGCCTTCGACACGTAAACCTTAGCGCATAATTATGTTGAAATAATGTAGGGTAAAGGCCTCGTGATAGTCGCTTAGTCGCACGCCTACTAAGCGTGTATTGGCCGACATAATAAGCAAACTATCTCTTGTGGGTAAAGCCGCACCAACTCGCAGAGTATTAATCTATTCAATAGCCGTGTCCACGGTCATGGACATGCTTAATGTAAGCCACCGAAGTTAGTCTCGGTTTTGTTTAAAAAGACTTGTCACCGGTTTATGAAAATGGGATTGGGCGTAAGCTTTGGTGTAAGGGGTAGTCCTTCACCATTTGTGTATGGAGGTTCATCCTACACTTGACATTGAGAAATTGAAATATGATTTTGATCTTCTTAAATTCTAAAATGGCCTTGGAAATTACTAAGAGTATTTAAACTGAAAATACTGTCTTATGCAAATAAACCCCGCCATTACCCTTTGCTCACTTTATGCATGCATTCAATCACATTTTACGGTGTAACTTGCAAGCACAAAGGTAGTGCTTACTCTTCTTGAATAATCTTTATTCAGAGAAGACTTCTATCAAGACGGTGAGGACATCGATGCTTAGGCCACGCTTCCCGCATTTATTGCTCGTGGCGAATCGCTGGGTCTACTACTACTATTTTATTTCCGCTGTGTTTCACTTTATTTGGCCTCGAGGTCCGATTGTAATAAACTCAATAATTATTAATAAAATACGTGATATGTTTTGATTATCACTTTTGTTTAACTGTACACTAGAAATCCTGGACTAGTGTATGAACACGAGAATTCGGGATCCTTCACTCCCGGGTTCGACAAAAGTGGTATCGAGCCATATCGATCAGAGGTCGTGGCCTTAGAAAAGTCTTAAGGACTTATTTTCAAAAACTAAAACTATTTTGGGTCTATCCAAGAGTCTTCAACCTTTCTTTTAAAACAATTACTAACTCATCTCCTTCTCTAAAATTGTACATGGTCAAAAACCAACCCGGATCTCCCACGGAATTTTCGCAGACATTGGGCCGCACTTCTTTGGAAGATGATGCAACACCGACTACAACGAAAGACCAACCTATCAAGGGTACCAAGATAAAGTGGAAGCCAATATCGCCGGAGAGTTGAAGTGATCCTCACGCCAACCATAACCCAAACACGGATTTCCACATCATCAACGCCCAATAAGACGTGGCACCTTCGCCAAGGCATTCAAGACGCAGCCAGAGAAGCCACAAGACGCCTTCGCTACACTTACAACAATCGATTCCATGGCTCCGAGTTTCACTACCATCCAATGCACGCTCCGACCAGTCGATAAAGACCTTTTGCCCACCGAGAACAGGACTCTCCCGAGCTTACGATCGTGAACTTGTGCAAGGCGATGGACTATGCCTATGGAAACGCTCTAGACAACTCCTGCATCGCCAAGACACCTACAAGAGGTGGAAGAAAGGTCAAGGTCAGGAAGAAGAGCTAGCTTGCTACAAGGCTTCATGAGGGTAGCTCTAGTGAGTAGGATTATACCCCAATCACCCCTTAGTTGTTTCCCATATTGTAAATCAAGTAGATGCTAATTATGAGCTATCGCTACCATTGTGATAGCCATAACCAAAGAATAAAATAAAATAATAAAAGAATTATTTTAGCTCTTGTGATTGTTCTTGGGCTAATTAGATTTACCCCTTTAGAGCTTTCGCTCTATCTCTCTTCTAAAATCCTTAGAAACATCTAGCGATGGTGACCACCGCATCGGCAAAGGGCAAAGGTTTCAAGGTCGTGGAAACGAGAACGCGGATTATTAGGAAAATCCCGCCCGCCAGCCCACCACCTCCACCAACCGAAGAGCCTCGACATGCCAATAATGGCCCACCGACACATATGATGAGTTTGTCGGCCCAATCACTCAAGAACGCTCGTAACCCACAAGCCGCAACTCACGCCTCCACCTCCACCCCCACCTCCGCAAAAGTTGTCAATGTCGGAGTTCATGAGGATGCGCCCTCCGACGCTCTCCAAGAAGATCAACCTATGGACGCCGACGATTGGCTTCGTGCCATAGGGAAGAAGTTGATATTACTCGGCTCTTTCCGGATCGCGAGAGGTACTTTTCGCGCCACCAACTCGGTGGTCTCGCCGAGTGGTGGGACAACCTCTGATCACCCATGCCAACGCTCAAGCTATCACTTGGGAAGAGTTTGTGCGAGCCTTCCATTATGCTCACATTCCGCAGGTGATGGCATTGAAAAGAAGGAATTCAAGCGCTTCGCTAAGGCAACCGCCGGTGAGCGAGTACCGCATAAGTTCAACCAAATTTTGCTCGCTATGCCCGCATGACGAGCGAGATGAAGACAGCAGAAAAGTTTATGGAAGGATCGAATGATGAGATATCTGTCCAACCGATTTCTCAGACTTCACCGACTTCCAACAGCCAGGACAAGGCACCGCCAGAAGGCAAACATATAGAGATGGAGAACTGCAAGCGAGGATGGCCGCCAGAGGTTCAACTCGAGGGCAACCCAAACCTCGCCGCTCAACCTCAAAGCAGCTGCGTGGAAGATTTCAGTCTACCACACCCAGAGCTTCAGCACCAGTACAACGCGCCAACACTTCCGGAATCCACAACTCGTCTGCAGGAGGCCCAAATCAGAAGAACTCTTCGGAGATTACTTGCTATCACTGTCAGGAGAAGGGACACTTCGCCAATAGGTGTCCTAAGAAGTCATTTCCAGCTACCCCTAAACCTGGAGTCCAAACTACTAGCAAAACCTCCGTCGTCACAAAGAC
Organism: Phyllostachys edulis; assembly: GCA_036346405.1. Classification (NCBI taxonomy): domain Eukaryota; kingdom Viridiplantae; phylum Streptophyta; class Magnoliopsida; order Poales; family Poaceae; genus Phyllostachys; species Phyllostachys edulis. The sequence goes on from CM070556.1 coordinate 48,156,394, forward strand.
AAATCAGTTTGCGAAGGGCAAAGTTAACCACATCACCGCTGAGGAAGCTCAAGCAGCACCGGATGTCGTTCTTGGTACGTTTCTTGTTAATTCAAGATCAAAGATCACCCTATTTGATTCCGGAGCATCGCATTCCTTTGTTTCCGATAAATTTGTGGGAAAATATGGGTTACCTATCTCCTCTTTAGTTAACCCTATGATAGTCCACTCCCCGGGCTCAAATGAGAACCGCTTCTCTATGCCCAAACCTTACCCTTGAAATATCCTGAGTATCTTTTCTAGCGACTTGATAGTCCTACAATCCCAAGGTCTCGATGTGATTCTTGGAATGGATCTGCTAGCCAAGAATCGTGATGATAGATCGCGCTAATAGATCTATCACCCTCACCAATGCACAAGGAGAATCAAGAGAATTGCACCCAAGTCTTCGACCGGAGGAAGTTCCATCCCCGACCACTTTTGAAGGAAATAAAACTTGAAGACATACCAGTTGTGTAAGAATACCCAGATGTTTTTCCCGATGAGTTACGGCAAGATGCCACCGATAGGGACGTAATGTTCTTAATTGACTTAGTCCTGTGGACCGCCCCAATCTCGGCGACCCTATAGAATGCCTACCAATGAACTAGCAGAGTCAAGAAACAAATTGAAGAACTAAGGAGCAAAGGTTATATCCCACCAAGTTCATCACCTTGGGGAGCACCGCATTATTTGTCAAGAAGAAGGACAATAGTATGCGAATGTGTGTGGATTATAGATTGCTCAATGAGGTGACGATCAAGAACAAGTATCCGCTACTCAGATTGATGATCCGCTCGATCAATTGAAGGGAGCAAGCATCTTCTCGAAGATCGATCTACGATCCGCTATCATCAACTAAAGATCCGCCGAAGATATCCCAAAGACCGCCTTTCACGACCAGATATGGGTTGTATGAATTTACAAATATGTCTTTCGGTTTGACAAACGCCTCGCCATTTATGAATATGATGAACAAAGTGTTCATGGAATTCTTGGATAAGTTTGTGGTTGTTTTCATCGATGACATTCTCATTTATTCAAAGGATGAAGAAGAACACGAGAAGCACCTAAGGATGATTTTGGAGAAACTCAGAGAACATCAGCTTTTACGCCAAATTCAAAGAAGAGCGACTCGCTAAAGCAAGTGGCCTTCCTTGGTCATATCAGACGGCGGAGGAGTTGTCAGAGACCCACCAAGGTCGAAGCCGTTATGGATTGGAAGCAACCAAAGTCTCATCACGTATAAGGAGTTTCTTGGACTAGCCGGTTATTACCGCAGTTCATTGAAGGATTCTCCAAGATAGCAAGGCCTATGACACAACTTCAAGAAGGAAAAGAAGTTTGAATGGACAGATGCTCGTGAGAAGAGTTTCGAGTGAGTCAAGAAGAGTTTAGTTTCGCTTTGTGCTAGTATTACCCGATATTCATAAGGACTTTGAAATCTTCGCGACGATCTCGACAAGGTCTTGATGTGTCCCGATGCAGAAGGCAAAGTCGGGCTTATGCATCCCGCCGCTTGAGGCCACACGAGGAAATTACCCAACTCATGATCTCGAAGTTAGCGAAGAATTGTGCATGCTTTGAAGATCTGGCGGCATTACCTCATTGGTAACCGCTAGAGATTTTCACGATCATAAGAGTCTCAAATACATCTTTACCCACCTCAACTCAACCTCCGACAGAGAAGATGGTTAGAGTTGATAAAAGATTACGACCTCGAATTCATTATCATCCCGCAAAGCAAATGTTGTTGCAGATGACCTAAGCGAAAAGGCGACAGCAACACCATTTTGGTTCGTAATAATCACCGTAATTATATAAAGAATCAAGCACTGAACTTGGAGATTGTCAAACAAGGCTCTGTGAATGCTTTAGAAGTTCAACCCACTCTTCAGAGTCGATCGTGGAAAAGCAAATGGAAGACGAAGACATCAAGGAAATCAAGAAGAATATGAGAAAAGGCAAAGCCCCGTGATTTTCTCGAGGATGAACAAGGAACAAGGTGGTTTGGAGATCGATATGTGTGCCCAACCATCGAGATAAAACAATGATTCTAAAGGAAGCTCACGAATCGCCATACTCCATCCATCCCTAAGCACGAAGATGTACCAGATCTGAAGGAGAAATATTGGTGGGTCAAGATGAAGCGAGAAATCGCCGAAGTTCGTTGTTCGTTAGATGTTTGTCACGAGTCAAGGCAGTAACACCAAAGACCACCGGTCTCAGTTGCAACCATTACCAATTCCCGAATGGAAGTGGAGGAAGTTGGTATGGATTTCATCACCGACTCCTAGGACCCAAACAGATGTGATTCCATCTGGGTGATAATTGACCGTTAACTAAAGTAGCTCACTTTATTCCACCAAGACCACTTACGTATGTACCAAATAGCGGAATTGTATATGGCCAAGATTGTCTGCTCTACATGGAGTACCCAAGAAGATCGTGGTCCGATAGAGGCTCTCGCTTCACATCAAGATTCTGGCAGAGTTTGCACGAAGCTTTGGGAACAAGACTCAACTTCAGTACTGCCTACCACCCGCAGACAGACGGCGAGACTGAACGTGTCAACCAAGTTCTTGAAGACATGCTTCGAGCCTGTGCTTTAGATTATGGGAAAAGTTGGGACAAGAATCTACCCTATGCAGAATTCTCGTACAACAATAGTTACCAAGCCAGCCTACAGATGTCACCATTTGAAGCTTTGTATGGTAGAAAATGCAGAACTCCGCTTCTTTGGGATGAAGTAGAGAGCATCAATTCTTTGGACCGAATTGATAAAAGAAGTCAAAGCAAGGTTAAAGCGATAAGGAACGCTTGAAGGTGGCCCAATCTCGACGTAAGAGTTACGCTAATAACCGCCGAGGGAATTAACCTTTGAAATAGGAGACTTTGTTTATCTCGTGGTTACTCCACTTCGAGGGTAAAAGGTTCCACCAAGGAAAACTTGCACCTAGATTTGTGGGACCTTACAAGATTTTGGCCAAGAGAGGTGAAGTTGCATATAAGCTTGAACCGCCAACCTCCTTGTCAAGAGTCCACGACGCCTTCCACGCCTCTCAACTCAAGAAGTGTCTCCGAAAGTGCCAACAGAAGAAACACCCTTGAGAACATCGACCTTCAGAAGACCTCACGTCGTGAGAGCACCAATCAAGATTCTCGATGTGGCGTAACGAGTCACCGTAAGCAAAGTCATCCGCCATGCAAGGTTCAATTGGAGCAATCATTCGTAAGAAGAAGCCACCGGGAGCGAGAAGAAGATTTGAAAGCCGAGTATCCCCACCTTTTTGCTAATTCAAGTCTCAATCTCGGTCGAGATTCCTTTAAGGGGGTAGGTTTGTAATGACCAAAAATTCAAATTCGAGAAAATTTAAAACATATTTATTTTGGTGGATTTTCTCAATTTTCTTAAAGCTTTCATTTTTTTAACCTTAAAGCTAAAACAAAGTTAAATACAAAAACTATTACAAAGTTTAAGTTGAAATTATTTTATTTAAGTCCAAAATCATTCTAGGAATTTCGTGAATTTTTCTAGAATTTTTGGAATTTATTTGCTATTTTCTAAAGCCTCTTTGAATTATCGAATTAAAACAATTGGAAAACAAATAGAAAATACTCAAGAAGTGAATGGGCCGAATCTGCCGCCCATTTCTTCACGCCAAGACGCCAAGACGGCCCGAGCTGCCCACGCCAAGACAAACTCATTGAATCGTGGCCCTTGAATTGGAATCCAACGCCTGACATCACTCTCTCCTTTCCTTTTTCCACTACCACCGACGCGTGGGCCCGCCTGCGCTCTCCTACCTTGCCTTCCCTTCCTCGCAGAGGGTCGCACGCAGCGCCATTAGCGCCCACTCAGCTTTCCAAATTTGCCCAACCGCCGGATCCTTCCCGATTCGCGCGCATTGATTTCACCACGCCAAATCGCGTCCATCACGGCCGCCCTTCCATCTCCCGCGAGAATCGTGTTGATTTCGCCGACCATGGAGATCTTCGTGTTCTCCACGCCACCTTAAGCTCGCCTCGCGCCCTATAAATAGGTGCTCATCTTCGCACTTTCGTGAGCATCATGTTCAAGATCGCTCACTCTTCCTTTTGGTACCACTCATGCACCTCGTCGGGCGTGAATCGCCGGTGAGCTCGTCACGCTTTTGCCTCACTGTCGGCCGACGTGGCACAGCCATGTCATGGTCGTGGTCGCCACGCCGACGCTTAAAACCTATGTGGCAGTTTCACGTGGCGCCACCTCACCTCTCGTGCTCGCCTGCAACCCCGCATCAAGCTGAGAACCAGTCCATGATGGACTGCTGACTGCGTTCGTGGACTTGGTCTTTGACCAAGGCCCACCTGTCATAGACTCTAAGATTTTCAGTTTAAAAATAATTCGCCGAAATTCAATTTCGAGCCTGACGTTATAATCGCAATTTTCCTTTAGGAAAATAATTCGAAATTCATTTAAATTGCAGATTTAGGTTTAAAATTTGTAAAATTCATAACTTTTGCATCCAATCTCCAAATTGGGTGTTTCAAATTTCTAAATTCATGTAAAATCATTATCTAGCTAACTAAACCAAAATTATTTAATTTGAAGCTATTTTGAATCTGTATTTAAATTTAGAAATTCTTTTAAATATCAAATTTAGACTAAAACTTGTAAAATTCATATCTTTTGAACCTCAACTTCAAATTGAGTGATTCAAATTGCTAAAATCTTAGAAAATTATTATCTAGCTAAATAAAATAAAATTATTTCATTTGGAGTTAGTTTGATTTGTCTTTTTGGATTTATTTGAATTTCATTTGAATTTGTCGTACTTTCGCATATAGAGTTTGACGATTCTGGAGAGGTAGATCTTTCAGAGGGTGTAGAATCTCAAGACTTCAACAAAGGCAAGTTACATTCTTGACCATCTTGATCCCAGTATTTCAAAGTTAATTAATTACATTCTTGACCATCTTGAGCTTCCTCGGCGGTGATGTGGTTAACTCTGCCCTTCGCAAACTGATTTGTCTTTGTGACGATGGAGGTTTTGCTAGTAGCTTGGACTCCAGGTTTAGGGGCAGCTGGAAATGACTTCTTAGGACACCTATTGGCGAAGTGTCCCTTCTCCTGACAGTTGGTTATTAATGACGTCATATAACTCTTGAGTATACCACGGTTTCTAGAGTTGCTCCAAGAAGACTCCTTTTGGTACTTGTGATCGGGAAGAAGCTATCCGAGCAAGCTGGTCTACGAGGAAATTATCCTTTTGAGGGATGAATTGTACATCAAAACCGAAAAAATGCTTTTCAAGCTTTCGAACCTCCGATAAGTACCGAGACATGGTCGGATTGGAGCACTGGTACTCTTTTCTGACCTGATTCACGACTAGTTGAGAGTCTCCTCTCACGAGTAGTCGTCGAATCGCGAGCGCTTTCGCAGCTCGTATGCCGGCTAATAAACCTTCATATTCTGCCACATTATTAGTGGCCTGAAAGTTTAATTGTATGGCATACTTTAAGGTCTCTCCGTTAGGAGATTTCAGACCACCTCAAATTTCACCACTTAAAGTAAGTGACCCGTCAGTACATCATCCATCGGTCGTGGGTATCAGATCGGGATCCTGAATAGGTTCAGATTTGTCCATTCGCAACAAAGTCTCGCCAAGATCCGGGATTTAATGGACGTTTGGGACACGAAATGGAGGTCGAACTCCCCAAGTTCTACTGACCATTTAGACATGCGTCCCGTTGCTTCCTTATTCTGGAGGATCACTCCCAAGAGAAACTCAGACGGCACAATTATCTTGTGCGCCTAAAAATAATACCGCAGTTTCCTCGAAGACATGAGGAGGGCATAGAGAAACTTTTGGACTTGAGGGTAACGCTCCTTAGGTTCGTGCAAAACTTCACTTACGTAGTACACTGGTCGTTGAATGTTTTCACGTTCTACGACCAGTACTGCACTCACTGCCTGTGGCGTGGCAGCTAGATAAATTAAGAGCGTCTCTTCTGGTTTCGGGGAAACCAGAACAAGAGCACTCGTAAGATATCTCTTGACATTCTCGAAGGCACATTTGCCTCTTCTAACCACTCGAAACCCTCGTGCTTCCTTAGAAGTTTAAAGAAAGGTAGTCCTTTTTCTCCCAATTGTGCTATGAAATGACTTAAAGCCGTCATACACCCTGTGAGTTTTTGGACTTCTTTCTTCATAGTTGGAGGGCACATCTGCACGATGGCTTTTAACTTTTCGGGATTTGCTTCGATCCCTCGTACAGAAACCAGGAATCCAAGCAATTTTCCCGAAGAGACTCCAAACACACACTTCTCAGGATTGAGTTTCAAGCGTTTTTTTCTGAGGTTGTCGAATGTCTCCTGCAAGTCTGAAACATGATCAAGCTATTTGATGCTCTTTACGACTAGATCGTCAACATAGGCTTTCAAATTTCGGCCTAGCTGAGGTGAAAAAGTCGATTGCATCAAACATTGAAAAGAAGCGCCAGCATTTTTAGACCAAATGGCATTTTGACATAGAAAAATATACCAAATGGAGTAATAAATGCGGTCTTCTCTTCATCTTCTAGACACATATTAATCTGATGGTAGTCAGAATATGCATCAAGAAAACTTAATGTTTCGCAACTAGCAGTAGAGTCAACCAACTGATCGATACGAGGTAAAGGGAAATCATCTTTTGGACAAGCTTTATTAAGATCAGTGAAGTCAACGCACATTCGCCACTTGCCATTAGACTTCCTGACTATTACAGGGTTGGCCAACCACTCTGGGTGGTTGACTTCTCTTATAAAGCTTGCTTTAAGTAGCTTGTCCAATTCTGACCTTATAGCATCTCGTCGATTAAGGGCAAATCTCCGTAATTTTTGTTTTACGGGTACTTTGTCAGGCCGTAAAGCTAGTCTGTGCTCGATCACCTCCTTGGGACTCCGGGCATGTCGGATGCTTGCCACGCGAAGACATCTGTGTTTGCTCCGAGGAAAGCGATGAGGGCGTCTTCCTACTTAGGGTCGGAAGTATCACCGATGCAAACAGTCTTCAAGGGTTCCTCCTGATCCAGGGGAACCTCTTTGACTTGGTCGTTCGGCTTGGGCGCAGCTTTAGGCTTCGAGTTATTGGTCGAAGGCTGCCCTTTTTCTTCCCGAGCTAGTATCTGACCCACCATCTCAAGAGATCGACGGTCACACGTATGCGCCATCTTCTTATCACAATGAATTGTGATTACTCCTTTGGGACTTAGCATCTTAAGACATTGATACCCATAATGAGTTGCTATTAAGAATTTTGCCAAAGCTGGTCGTCCGAGTATGGCATTATAAGCCGCATCGAAATCGACCACATCAAAGGAGATCTTCTCTGTCCTAAAATTACTTGGTGAACCAAATGTTAAAGGAAGAGAAACTTGACCAATTGGTTTGGCTGAAGACCCTGGTATAATACCATGAAATGAATATCTTACCGGTCTTACCTTGGTCCTGGGGACTTGCATTTCGTCTAGGGTGTTTGTAAACAAAATGTTCAATGAACTACCACCATCAATCAATACTCGATTTACTCGACAGTTGTTGATGGTGGGTTCGACCACGATCGAAAATTGACCTGGTCGAGTCGAAGGGATCGGGCAGTCAACCTTCTCGAAAGAGATGGTGACTTCCGACCACTTCGGCAACTTATTGACAAGAGGAGGGTCAATGGAGTTTACCTCGCATTTGACTGTGTTCGACCACTAGCCTGTCCTACCCCTTGCCGTTGTAGTAGTCCTCAAGCTTTCGTTGGAAAACTCGGCAATTGTGAAGGTCATGTCCTTCCTTTTTATGGAAAGGGCACCACCTAGGCTTATCGTTCTTTCATTCGGGGTGCTTACCTTTGCCTCGATCGGGGTGTTTGTTTGGTAGTTCATGACTCCTTATCGCTTACAGCCAGGATCTCCTTAGAAGCATTAGCTTGAGGCTTTTGGCCCTTTGCCTTGTTCTTGGATTTCTTGGCCTTTTATCCTTCTTCTTGCTACCTTTGCCAGTCTCTTGAGGGTGCTGGTCATCTCGATTAATGATTTTGGTCCATTCGACTGCTTCATCAGTAGTCGCGTACCGGTCAGCCATCTCAAAAAGTTCGGCGACAATAGCAGGAGGGTTCAAAGCGATGTCCCCCGTGATCCTTCTGCTGTAGACTCCCTGCTTGAAGGCTCTGATAACAGATGAGTTAGAAACCTCAGGAATTGAATTGTGAACTGGACTAAAACGCCTGATGAATTGGCGTAGTGTTTCGTGGTCATTTTGTTGCATCCTGTGTAGGTCGTCCTCCTTTCCGGGGCGATGGTAGGTGCCCTGAAAATTGGCCAGCAGTAGATCGCAGAGATATTGCTATGAGTAGATCGACTCGATTGGTTGGTTTAATAACCACGATCGAGTAGACCCTTCGAGCACGGTCGGAAGGTAATTCACCATGACACGCTCTCCTCCTCCTGCTGCTCGGACAGCGGTCGTATAGATCTGAAGGAATTCAATGGGATTTTGAGACCCATCAAATTTCTCCATGTTCCCTGGTCGAAACCGCGGCGGCCAATGAACTGCTCGAAGGTCAGGCGAGAATGCTCGACATCCGGTAATCACGTCATAACGCCTCCTTTGCAGAAAAGAGGGGTTGATGTCGTCAGGTGATTGTACTCGGCGATACCCAGCAACGGGTGAATCTGACTTATGGTAAGTCTCGATCCTACGAGGGTAATACTCCTCATATTTTGTCTGCTGTTACAGACCTCTGGGTCGGAGTGGTGAATGATCACCTCTCCTAGGAGCTTTATGATCGTCAGGCATTCGAGGAACTCTTTTCCGGTTTAGGGAGTGATGCATCTTGCGGTGATCCCCATGCGGTGAGTTATTCGAACGACTGGAAGTTGATGGAGTCGTACTGCCACAACTTCCAGAATGATGTCGGCGGGGTCGTTCGAGTTTGTTCATCGTGCTCCACAGCCTTCATGCGATCTCTTTAGAGAAGAGGTCATAGCTGGGTGCTCAGGCAAGTTCTCGAGATGGGTTCTCGAGCAGGTCGTTGATATGCTGAAGTTCCTGAGCTTCCTCTGACTGGTATTGAGTGTGCCCAGGCAATTTTCTCTGAGCCGCAACTCGTTTCCATCGGATTGTTTCAGAATCATCCATACCTGATCTTTGAGCTTGCCATAGTGAATCGCGATGATCTCGAGAATTTCCTGCACGCTCATCAGAGTATTGACTATGTTCATCGCCAGAGGTGTCCTTGTCATTGCCACGAGCGGTCATAGGGTGTGATCTTCGGGGAGCGTCCTCAGCCCTGTCTCTAGGAGAGTTATTGCTACCTGAGGGCAGGACGAAGACCTCCCGTTGATGATCTCCACTTGCGCTAGAGGCCTCCTCGCTTGAGGAGTCGTCGAATGACACCATCTGACGACTTGGAGCAAACCCCTCCAGGAAGGGGAATTCCGGGTTATAACCGTCTCCGTCGGCAAGTGAGTCCTGCGTTGGGATGGTCAAACTCGCAAAAAGAGCATGTTCGATCGCATCCTTGGCTAAGCTAACTGGAGAGAGAATCACCAGATGCTGATGAAAATCCGAAATTACGACTTCCAAGAGTTGTCACGCCAGGTCGAATTGTTTTAGGTGGACTTGGACATTTGGAGAGGGAACCCTTGCCATGCTCTGAGTCTGCCTTGGGACAACCCTCATTGTGGTCGAATTGACCCTTGCCCTCTGAGGAAGCTGGTTCCCCATCTAGACGTATTGTTGTGGGGGACAAGGATCCCTCCTCAACTCCATCGGTGGTGAGGTCTCCTGGAGAAAGATCTCTGAGGGCAACATCACCATCGGATGATGCATCATTCGGCTCGTAGTCGAAACCGACATCTATGTCGATATCTGCATAATCGGCCAAGTCGAACCAGTTCTCCTCGTTCCACTCTCCTGCCATGAGAGCATGAGAGTTTGGAAAAGTTGAAGGAAAGCTGATGACTGTCGGTGTTTTAGGACCGAACTTACGTAAAGATTGTTTGATTCGGGGGTTCCTCTAGGCTCAAAATCACACAGAGATAGAGACATGGGATTTTTATATGTGTTCGGCCTTCTCCGGGAGAATAACAACCCTACTCCTGTGTGTATGTATTGAGTATGTTGGATTACAAGATGGAACCAAAGACTAGAGTATTGTGCTTCTAACGCTCTTCGGATCGCCCCGATTGTCCTGATGATTCTGTCTTTTATACAGTCCCCAAGGTGCGTCGTTGGATCTCCAGTATAAAGGTCACCTTAACGTTCCAGATCGTGGTGCCGTTACTGGAGGTTATTATGGGAGTTGTAACGTTCCCACGTCGCCAAGCAATTATCACCATAATAGGGAGTTAAAATCGTGCTATTATTTCAGAGAACAACTGCGTAGTTTACTGCCCATATCTTGAATATGATGCGGAAGATTCCCTTATCGATTAGGCCCACATGTCTGTAAGCCCTGTCGATTAGGGACTGGTCGTAGGAAAACTTACGACCAGGTGGTGGTCGTAGAAGACCTTACGACCACGGACTGATCGTAGAAGAGCTTACGATCATAGGATAGTCATAGAAGGACTTACGACTATGGGGTAGTCGTAAGGGGGCTTACGACTACTAGGTGGTCGTAGAAGAACTTACAACCTCCAGCTTCTCCCTTGTGGTTATTAAGGGGTATACTCAAGAGTTATATGACGTCATTATTGCCCATAATATGAATTATAGATATATGATAAAATGAGGATTATTATATCCTCGTCAGTACTAACACCTTATTTGGAAATACCAACTTAGCTTAATGTGCCTTAATCTTTTGGCTTTGTATCATGAGAAGTTTACTTTGTGTTCTTCAGTTTGACTAAATCATCCTTACTACCTCAACCAGCATCATGGATCATGAAGAGGCCAAGAAAAAAATATGGTAGGGATGGTCCTAGGATCCTTCTACTAGGAACATTTCTTTTCATAACACTTTACTGGGAAGATTTCTATTACAATAGATGGATTCTTCCAGTAGATGTTAGTGTCCAATATGCCAAAGTTGTCACCTACAACAAAGAGAAATAACCTACACAACTCAACAGTCAACAATATTGACAGTAAATTCTTTTAGTGCATGTCAGTGGAAGAGCTTTATAGCCATGTAGTGGCTAAGATCACCTATGTCTGAATTGCCTCCTTTTATCCATTTGTTTGTTTATATCATTTGATCATCCTGTAAGGTGGGATGAATGAATGAATTGAAAAAGAGCCTCATGACCTGATGGCCTTGCAGAGGATCCAGCCCTGCAGAGGATGTCCTTCATTATCTGATGATTCCTTGAGCTAAAATGACAAAGTAGATGAGAAAGAAAATGAAATGCTTGAGTCTGATTTTACTGAAGAAGAAATAAAACGAGCTTTGTTTGATTCTTATGGGGAAGATGGTCCTGGGCCAGATGGCCTTCCTTTTCTTTTCTACCAAAAGTTTTGGAGTATTATTAGACATGATCTGATTGCTCCTTTTAAAGGACTTTACTCAATAGATCTTTGATGTTACAATTCCTATAGAGTTGTACACTTAATTGTTGCGGCTTGGAATTTAGAGCAGTTTTTTTGTGCTTGAGATGAACCGCTATTTTTCAATGCCATATCCTATGATAGAAACTTGTCGTTGTTGTACAGCCGTATATTGATACAATTAATATCCATGTAAGATCCAATCATAATTAATATTGCATTTTAGCTAATTATGTTTCATGTGCATATGCCTTTTGTTTTTTTTTTTTACGTTCTATTTTGACGCTTAACTGAAATTCTTCTCATGTTGAGAAAAAAATGCTATGGTACTTGCATGTTGTATTCATTTCTTTAGTACAATAAACATACTATAAACCTATGCAGCTATGAAATGTTTTTTTTCCTCAGTCAAGATACAAGCTTTAGTCTTTTTTTCCCTCCCCAATTTCATATGTGCTAAAAAATATAGCCCGTCAGGTTACATGATGTGTAGACCTATCACATCTACTCAATCATATATTCGTGTATTCGCAGGAATGTAAGAGGAACTACATGCAAAGGACCAATACCTTAAAATTGAGGTGTGTTTTCATGTTATATAGAATTCTGCCTCTCCTATTTTACAATTTTCTGCCAGTTGTCCTAAGATGCGTCATAAAATAGGTTTACTTGCCTTATATTCCTCTGATAATGAGAATAACTTTTAGAATTAAGTCTAAAAAAATATTTTGTTATTTACCTGACTGGATTTAGATAATAATTGTAAATTCAAACTACCTATGCTAATTAGTTGTGTGCCAATTTTGTTATTCATTTGCCTGTTTTCCTCTTCCTACCATCGAACATTTCCGTGCTATTTGCGCGGGTCACATCCTAGTTTATGTAATTTCCCCCAAAGCGTAAAATGGATTCGCAACAACAGCCAAAGGACAAGTTGCTTGCGGCCTGGTGGTATATGATCAGCTCTGTTTGTTGGTGTTGGTCCCGTTGTCCAATTTTCCAAAACGATGTTTTCCATTTTACCTTAAAAATCATATTTTTAAATCAAATTTTTGGAACGAAAAGATCAGAAATTTCCAGTTTTCAAAAAATCTCTGTGGGGGTCCGAAATTCTTTCTAAAACGAAATGTCTCGGATGCTTAGGAGGCCTTTTAAAATAGATGGGATTCCGACATGATTTTCGTAGAAGAACCTATATTTAGTAAGAACGGAATTTTCGTTTTGTCTAAAATTTCTCGAGAATTCCAAGATTCCAAACATGGCCAAATTCTCCATATTCAGTGATGGAGGATATATATTCCGTTTTGTGTAGAATTCCTAGGGAATTCAAAACACGGCAAAATTTCTATGCGTTGCAGCAAGTTTTAAGAGGCCGCGAGTGTGGTTACGACGCAATGAGAGGAACGAGGGTAAGAAGCTTTGTCGAGAAAGCAACGGTTAATCACGCACGCGGCACGCGCGCCGACTAGTCCCTTTCCGATCCGCGGGTCGATCGCGCGGACGTACGCGCCGTCGTCGATCTGCAGTGGCGGACGGAAGAATCCAAAGGCCAGATGTATGGTCGTCATCAGCCTACGTCCAAGCCTTGACGGGGCGCGCAGATATCGACGCAGCACGGGTGGCTTTAAAGAGATCCGTGTCATGCAATCTTGGGAGTTTTTGCTAATCCGCAGACGTCCGCTACTTTGAGAACGGGCGCGCGGGTGACGAGTGACGGCCGTGGGGCACCGCCGATCGGGGCGGAGCCAAAATTTGATCACACGAAAAAGGCCACGAGGATATGTAATTGGAAGCTTTTGCAAGTAATACTACTACACAAGACGGGGAAAAAATTACTCAGAGAATTCCGGCATGTGGATGCTCGATTTAATTTTAACAGAAAATAGCCACCGGAGGATAAATTGATCTATGCTTTTTTTTCTTCTCAATTTTGCACCTCCTTAGTTAATCTACACCTACATGATGATTAAATAGATACTATAGTTAGTAATATTGTAAGATGGAGGGACTACACTGGAATAATCATTTAGTACGAAAATGGAACCAAAGAAGTAACATCTCTGGTAAAATGCTAGCTCTCACACCCTTCTTCAGGGCGAGAGCAAAAACAAAATTGACCGGGTGTTATCATACATTTTTGTCCAAGTGTATAATTATCTAGTAACGTTATACTAAATACTAATATGTGTAAGTTTTTAGCTAAATTTTTTTGCCTTTGAATTAATTGGCAAATGCCAACCAAAATTTGAACCCTAACCCAACAAGTTGACAAAAATCAACCAATAATAATCAAATTGAAACCCTGCTCCACAAATGTAATCCATAATTGAAATCGGAAGTTACTAAAAACTTAGAGGAGAAAAATACCCAATGTCGATTCACGACTCATGGCCTGCGTTGTTCTCTTGGGCCGCTCTATGCAGATGTTTGCTATTGCGCCGTTGCCGACGAGGGCGAGCAGGCAAGCAGCGAGACAACCACCAGGCAATGGGTGGATTAAGTCGAACAGGGCACAGCAGGCAGCAGCTTAGGCTATAGTGTCGTCTCTCCCTGCGCAACGCATCCAAGCATCGAAGGCTAGGGGCAAGTGGACAACGACTTGTTGATTCGCTCCATGCTAGGCCGCTTGGGGTCTTGGGTTGTGACCTGCCAACTATTGGCCTGGGCAGTGGGTTGCGTGCATGTGTTCCGCTGCTTGGGTCGCGCATTGTGCGAGCCTGGTTGGTTTGGATGGCTGGCTGGGCTCAAGTCATGGGTGTACTGGGTGTTACCGGGTTGGGCTAGGAGAGTCACATACTATGCATCATGGGTTGTAGCAAACTAAAAATATTTTGGTCGTGGTGTCCTTTATACCCGGCTAGGCCTCAGTGGATCCGCCCCTGCCCTTCTTCACTCTAAAATTGACTTCCAATGCAGTATCCTCGTTATGCACGTCACCTTTGAAATGGTAGCTATTATATCGAGTTCAATTAAACCAACCCTTGGCCGATCTTAAATACCGAAGAGATGCTTTGCTCAGACACATTTTAGTTGAAAGAGTGGGAGCTTGTGAAAAAAAACGTATGCATTGTTTCGTGAAAAAGACATGTGTCTATGACACTTTGAAACGTCTTTCAATGCATCCGTAGCAGCAAAACGGAGACAATATACTAGATCAATATATATAGTCTAGCCATTTTTACTATACTACCACAGTAGAGGCAAAACGAGATACTACTACTACGGTGCTGTACGTACCACAGCTGTAGTGCTGTGATGCTGTCTGTTTGGTGCACGGCCAGCCGGCCGGCAGGCAGGCGTGGTCCTTCCCCACATGAGACTATTCAAGTACACAAAGGAGAACCGCACAGTCGCATTACTTAAGCTCGTAATTACTACCTCCATTACTGAATACATGTTATTCTACGATTTCGAGATAACTTTTTACCTTTAATCCGTCGTACACCCCTCCTCTCCTGTTGCCAATTTTCAATATCATTTACTGCAATGGACTGAGTAATACACAACATCCAAAAGAAACAAAAGACCTAAGAAAGGAGGGTAATTTAGTATTTTCTACACATATCTTGGTTGAAGTGCAACATACTAGAACGACATCTATTTAGGAATGAAGGAATTTCTATATTGTACAGTACAAAAACTCCGGATCAATGGAGGTGGAGATGAAATTAAGGGTTAGATCGATCGAGGGAGGGAAGAAAACAAGAGAATTTTTGCCGGGCCGAAGAAAGCTAAGAGCTCAAATTGCTTTTTCTCTTGACACATTCAGGCATGCTTTTCGCTCGTATCTTTTTTTAATTTCTTTTTGGTCGTATCTTTTTTCATATGTGTATTAATCTAAATATGTAATTTTTGTAAGAAATCTACATACTATACGTATTAGCAGGCAATATATATTTGGTTCTAATCAATACGTATGGTTTGGTTGCCGCTCCCTTCATTTATTTTTGATAAGCCACGCATATCTTGGCCAAGCAAGGGCTCATGGAGATTATAGGACTAAGAGAAGGACCACGATATATCTCCAGTATTAATGTCTCGAGGAAAAGAGAGAATGTATACCGTAAATGTCTGGTCATAAATGCTGGAGAGACATGAAAGATATATAGTGTAAAACAGGGGAAAAAGACATCGTGGAATATATTCAGATACACTAATTACATTTCGAGTTATTTCGTGACAATATATATGCTTTACATTTTCAAACGAAGGAACAGTATTTTGGCGCGATACTTAACTTTTCCCGTTCTTTTCGAGCGGTGAGCCGGTGACTAGGAATCCAGGATGCCTGTAGCGTTGGAGCACATGTACAGCTTGGTGCCTCTCGTGCGGCGGCTTTCCACTCCACTGGCAGCAGTCACACGCGAGCAAGCATGCAGACACAGTTAAAATTCGTTCCGAGTCCAGCCGGTTGGTCGGCACCAGCGGAGGCATCGGTGGAGGATCTTGAACGAAATCAACCGATCGGGTATTATACATGCCGCTATATGAATGTAGAGTGAATGAGTATAAATTATGGGATGTATATTTATATATATGTAGGGTTTTATAAGATAAAACAATATTTAGCTCGGTGTGCTATGCATCTTGAAGTTTCACTGTACCCTGCTGGAATATTTTTAGGTCTGCACGACGGACAGAGACGCTGCTGGAACTTGTATCGAAATTATAGACAATGGACAAGCTGTTCTACAATCTCTTATGTATACATGAAATTCAGAATAATTTCATTTGTCGTATAAATATATTTATTTAAATCTTTGTGTTTCTACATTCAGTAGCCCTCCGGATCGACGACAACAACGGGAAGAGTAGAAATGTACGAGGTCGAAGAAGCCGTTGAGGGTCGGTTCATTCTCTCGCAATTCGAGGAGCATACAGCAAAGTACTTGGACCACATGCACGAAATTTGTCACCATCGTGGGTACCTTGTAAGGGACAGATCCCGATCAATGCTCGTGAATGGAAGCAAAAGAAAGTTGCTCCTCATATTAGTTTTGTCTCGATCGTGACAAGGCACTAGTTTGGCAAGATGTCCTTCAACATTTCGCGCCGACATGTAAGATGAAGCTTTGAAGGAGAGAGTTAGGAACGGGCTATGAAGAAGATGGCCACACAATTCCAAAGTGTTGGAAGAAGAAATTGTACAACACATTTATCGGGAAGAACCCGACGCCAGATTTCAACACTAAGGCCTACGCAAGTTGAGGCCGCTTTTGGGATGAGTTTGTACAGCCAAGACATCGGATGAGGGTGAGGCACGGTGAGAAGGAACCAACAGAATGCCCGACAAAAGCAATACCACCATCACTTGGGATCGTGGCTACAGAGTGCCATTCCTAAGTGGGAAAGAATGGAACGGAGATTCTTGCCAAGGATCGAACCGAATCAATCAACCGGCCCGAGCGCGCAAGTATTGGTTTTTCGGTCATGGGGAAGCCTCGACCTAGAGACCGGAAAGATAGTGTATGGCGAAAACTCCAAAGAGCAGCCAAAAGATTTGCTTATGCTCGAGGCTTGGTGAGAGTGGCGGTGCAAATTAACGAGAGATAAGGATGAGCCGACATACGCCTGGAGAGTATCAACACGGTGGGCGAACAAGAGGCTATGGGAGGTGTCGGGAGCATGCCTTCCCTAAAGACAAAGCCACCTATAGAAGCCGCCAGAGAAAGAAGTACGAGGAGGCAGAGCGGATGCGCAGGATGGAGGAAATGGTTCGTGAGTCACGGGAAGTGGCTCGTGAAGCAGTAGAGCGAGAAAAAGCACTTGAAGCCAAAATGAATGAGGAAATCAAAAGGCAAGTGCAGATAGCAGTAAGTTCCATCCAAAGGCAAACTGCATCACAGCCGGGAGTCAACATCACCCCTAATCGCTTGAAAAGGCTTGCGCCTACACGGAGGTGCCAAGATTCAAGATGACGCAGGCTGCGCTTCCCATGGATGACATCACCGATCCTCTCACGACATGTGAGCCGCACATTCCGAGGGGAATGCCACACCATGGTGGCTATCGGTGTTGTATCTCAGACGACCCTACGAAGACACCAAGATGCCATGGGGCATTAATACCTCCCGGATATGCTAGCGCCTCTGTGGATAGAGTTGTGAAAGGTAATAGCAATGTGCCTCTTGACATTGAAGGAGGTGATGGGGAGAAGACTTTAGGAGAAGCGGAGAAGACATTCATATGTTGGCGCAAGCGCTATATCATTATTCCTGGGCGCCACCTCCTCCTCCTCAACAACCTAACCCTAGGTGCGGATGAAAGTGAACGAAACATTTTTTCACTAATTATGTATTGGCTTAAATAACGGTTTACTCATACCACGTTGTTTTCACAAAGCAGAACCTCCCCAACCTAAGTCCAATTATCCATTCACCACCGGTCACAAGTTGCGGGCGATGACAATGAAGTGGAAGACACGGCCGCATCCCCATCGCCCCATCGCCTCCACGGCGGGCTCCAACGCCGACGCCGCCACCGCCGCTCCATCGCCCACGGCGGGCTCCAACGCCGCCATCGCCCCATCGCCTCCACGGCTGGCTCCAACGCCGCCACCGCCGCTTCCATCGCTTCCACGGCGGGCTCCAACGCCGACACCGCCGCCTCTCCGCCAAAGAAGAGGCGCACCACAAACGGCGCCGGCCCCACCGCCAAGAAGAAACCTCGGGAGAACACCACTATTTCTAAGACGCATTTAAACTTTCCTATGAGAAGATCGCCGAGGAAATAGATGCTTCAAAGAAAACAGATGTGGGCGGTTTCATGAAAGTCAAGGCTAAAAGTGAAGCGGTTAAACCTCGAGAAGTCAGATTCTTCAGACGCCCGTAAGTTCTAAGGCAAAGGGTGGACGCCACGAGAAAAAGTTACGTGCTCGTAAGGATTCGCCACTATCGGACTATGATCGCACTCTCACGAAGTCAATTGAGGAGGCGAAGAAGAAAGAGAAGAGAGCACGGAAGGGTGTTGCACAAATGGGAACAATCACAACAATCGGTGCCCCGCTTAGTTATTGGGAATGAATATGGTTCAAACACGAACGTGCTAGAACAGATATCCGAATGTGCATTTGGATCAACTTGATGAATTTTTCATGAAACCGGTCTAAGCATTTCCCAATTTCTCATGAGCACACATCAAAAGTGCTCCGGAAGTTGATAATTGGAAGAAGGAATATGTATATGGCAAGAGTCTATACAACCCCGAGAAGCTCATGGAACTTAAATGACGAAATGTACTTGTTAAACCAAGGGTACATGGCGGCGGTCGCAGTAAAAGCGGATGACTATATTTGCGCTAAAATTAGAAACCATCATTACTTCCGTATGGCGATGACATTATAATGGTTCGCTTTAATGAGTTACACCACTATGCCACATGAACGCTCTAGACAAATCTCTCATCACCGCTTTTGTCTCAGACGTGATTCTTTCTTTTAATAATCTCACTCTAGCATATGTATATGTATAAGTAATTATCCTCACACTAGCTAGCATGTCTATACATATGCAGAGACATGATGAGAGACCTCACACGAGAAACGACAAGAACATTGGTTTCATTGATCCATATATCGTATTCAAGGACCCAAACACTCCCTCGATCAATGGAGACCTCAAACGGAGAGGAATTTCCTGAGGTTCTTGATCAACCAAAAGAACAAAAGATTTATACTCTTCCCTACAACTTTGGGTGAGTGTTGTTATCGTGTGCACATTTTACTTTACTTACTCAATCCAACATAAAGATATATATGTTGACTCTATAAACAAATGCAATTTTCATCGATACCGATTGTCTTCGATCTCTCCGACGGTCATTTGCTAATCTATGACTCGTTGAGAAAACCGCAGAAGATTACCAAGATATGATAGACATTATCCAGGTAACTTCGATCTTTAAATATTTATTCCTGCTCTTTAACTCGCAATAGTTAATTAACGATCCAATTATTAGGCGTGGTTTGGGCTTGGTTCGTTCACTACACCGTCCGGATCCGAAGCGCCACTTCTCGATCCACACCGATCGGATGTAAGTTGTACTAGCTCCCGCATCTTTACCTTATCATGCTTCACTCACGCGGGATGACGAGAGTAATCTTTTATATCGCATGCTGGGTTCTACTGGCAACCACCAGCAACAATTTGTGTGGATACTACGCTTATGCGAGTTCCTCATGGTGTATGCAAAAAGAACCCATCTACAGATGCGTAAAGTACGTAATAAGTATATATAATAAATCCATTTTATTTATTTGTTGCTATTAAATAAATCTTATGTATATTAATACTTCTTTTCGCTTAATGCAAATTGAAGGAGATATGGTTGAAGGAACAGTGTTGGATATGGACCGCCTCAAAGGAATTCAAGAGACAATCGCAGATTTCTTAATGAGCATGTCCTCAAGCCCGCACCGAAGTTCTACTTTAACCCAGATGAACAATTGAAGCCAAACCAGATCGAACATTTGTATGACATTTAAGTGGAGGACAACATTTGTGTTGTAAATACCAAGGATGCATGAATAATGTTGTAAATTTTATGTGCATATATATATATATATTATACATATATATAGCTCCATAATATATATAGTTTCATACTTTATTTGTGTGTAATAATGTTCCAAACTAAATTATATGTGGGCGATACATATATTAGCAAATAAGAATACGATTTGAAAACCTAATGTAATTGTAAAACCAAAATCAATAATGAATTGAAATGGAAACAAAAAGAAAAAAAACACCTTTAGTCCCTTGGTAATACCAACCGGGATTAAAGGGCCCGTGGCTCAAATTTCAATGACCTTTTTGTCCTTAGTTGGTATTACTAACCGACTAAAGGTCGGCCTTTAGTCCTCGTCGGCCGATTTTAGTCCCTTGGTATTACCAACCGGACTAGAATCGGCCTTTAGTCCCGGCCGGGACCCGGACTAAAGGTGAGACATTTAGTCTCGATTTCCTAGTCCCGGCTCTATAACCGGGACTAGAGGCCCTTTAGGCCCGGGACCAAAGGTCTGTTCTGTAGTAGTGTGTAAAGGCGGTATAATAGTGGCATTTGCGTTTTTAGGGACAGAAAGCTAGTAGCATTAATGCACAATCTCCATTCTGGATAGCGATCTTGAAAGGAGACAGGATGAATCAAATTTTGGTATGAATGGAACATCTTGAAAACATCATTAATTTACTAGCTGCATTTCATGCCTCCGATATATATTCACGTTGTAACCAACCGTAGGAAATATTTTCCCAAGGAAAAAGGGATAATTAATACCGAATCTTTAATTAGGAACCTTTTAGCCTCTGCCCACTACTACACAAAAGGTCATCACAGACGGTTCTAAACCATCATCATAGTCGGTTTTTGAACCGTCTGAATTTATGAGTCTGTGATAAGTCGTAGCACAGACGGTTTTGTCGTATAAACTGTCTGTGAAGATCTACTATTACAGATAGTTTCCACTAACAACCGTCTGTGATATGTCAGATATCACAGAGATTAAGTGTGGGTCGAGGAAACCTACCGGTTCTCGCCATCGCCGGCATTATTCATCATGTATCTATACATAAGCAATGAGTTATGACATTTATCGGTATTATGTGAATGTAAAACTTGATTGTACACACTTACAATGTCTAATATCGTAAAAGCGAGGCGTCGAGGGCATTGAGGTTGAATAAGTCGAATAAGTCTTTGAATCCCACGACGAAGTGGCCCGGCTCGTGGAAGAAGTGCTCCTTCGTGTATCTGACGATGATTCCAGTATCGCACCTCTTCTCTTTGCTCTTCCACATGTACCAAACATGCAAAGACTGGCAACCTACTGCAGCGCGGGCTAATACTGTGTCGAGGGCTAATAGACTTCCGAGGGAGTATTTCCCGGGCTTGGGAGGTGCATTAATATGCTTCGATTTCGATTTGGCCTTAACGACTCGCCCGCTACACATATTCCCATGAGACGACTCGGGAATCGATACGGCGACACTCTTTTCTTGTTCCTTCGACGTCTTCTTCAAGGCAACCGATGAGGCGGCCTTCTGAAGCGAAGGTTGATCCAGTCATCGATGGTCCTATTGGAGAGATATGGTCGTGTTGAGATCGCGGCACTATAGGGTCCAGGACGATGTACTTCTTGGGCCACTAGATAAAAGTGTACATGGTATCCCCTAGTGTTATGATGTCTTCGTTCGGACATATCTCCAGTGGGACGACCATGAAATTATCATGTACCATGTCCACCTAGACCCTCGCGTAACCTTATGCCAGCTGAGCATTGTGCAGCACTATCTCTTCCTAGCATGGATATGCTATCCCCCGTCCAGCCTCAATAGAAATGAACCCAACCAACCTCACTTGAAGCTTACAAGGCGTCGGTTCCAACAAAACGATACACAATTAGCTAAGGCGTCATATAGGTCTATCTTTGAAGTATTCTAGAGATGTACATTACCTTGATGTCGTCGATAGGTAATTGGATGTCGTCATGTTCAGAATTTTGCGTGGACGCGATGCTACTCCGATGTTGAGGAGAACTGGTTCCCAAAATAACGGGGACGGCTTACAACTGGTTGAGGAGTTGAATTATTTGATCCTACAATCTTGTTATCTGTCCTTAAAATTTTGCAGTAAGCTTCGCATTAATCTCCTCTACCAACCGGTCCTTGCACTCGGTCTTGGATCTCTTCCTACTCCTATACGTCTCAGAGTCATCAGAGAATCCCTCCCTCCAAGGTACATAAACCCCAAGGCCTCGCATGCGACCCGAGTGTTCCTTGTTTCCCAGGGTCATAGATAGTATATCCTTCTCCCTGACTGCTTCGAAGGAGCCTTGAGAAGATTTGGTAGTCAATGTGTGCTGCAAGAGGTTATCATGTTATTTTAGACATTATGAAGTTATGGACTTATTAACAACTAGGTAGTTCAACATATTTACCAGACATTGGGACACTTTCTCGTTTGTGAAAGAGATACCGACCAAAGACACGGCGGATGCCCTCGCTCTTAACCAGTATATCAAATTTAGTCATGCTTTTAGCATGCTTAATAAACGTATTAAGCATTGTTATCCAACAGCTATGCCTGAATAGCCATACTATTTATTCTGTTTTTCAACTAGCCTCAGGAAATGCTAACCATGCCCTCCGAATACAAGAAATTCAGATACAATCACTGATGGAATAATTTCTTAATTACTTAATCAAATACAATATAATAAATTCTTAATTACATGCCTATTTGTTTAATTATAATGGGATAAATTCTTAATTAAAATATAGCCATTCATGATGATCGACGCGCATATGCTAGCTTCCTCGCTGGGTTCTTCCTCGAGCCTGATGCAATCTCCGAAAGGAGGCAACTCGTCAAATTGATTGTACTCTTCCTCATCCACAATATTCTCAACTCCGACAATCCTTCTTTTTCCATAAAGAACTATGTGACGGTTCTTATTTGCTGGGTCAGTTAAATAAAAAACTTGAACAACTTGCTTAGCAAGTACGAATGGTTCGTCCTTGTATCTGACATGTTTGAGGTCCACAATAGTGACGTTGTATTTGTCGACATTCACACCATGTGGAAGTTTGACCCAGAGGCATCGAAACAGGGGGATCTTGAAAAGTACGTAGTCGAGCTCCCAAATCTCCTCTATAAACCCATAGTAGTGTTGGAATACGGGTAGGCTACGATAGCTACAAACAAAAATTTCTACCACACAAACCAGGAAGCCAAGCAAGTACATGATCGCATATCGTTACCACCAGACGCGCAGAGCAGCGAAAGAAGAGTTGGAGCGGCCTGGTCCAATGTAGAGTGCGTCGATGTAGTAGTCGTAGTCGATTGTCCAACGTCGATCACGTCGATGCAGTGGTCGTAATCGATCGTCCAGCGTCCTCGCGAGTCGATCGTCTCCTCCAGCAACTTCTGCGGTTCCTTGTGAAGATCGCGGATCGTCCTCAAGCGCAACAGTCGTAGTAGCACCTCTACGGTATCCACACGTCCAGGGAAGGAACAACCGTACGCCGGTGTACTAGCACCAAGTCGCATGGCAGAGCTCTCAGAAAGATGGTGGCTAGGGTTTTCGGTGGAGTAAAAACTTGCATCCCAAACAGCCTCATGCATCTCCTTATATAGTGCTCGTGATGATCCTATCCAACACGCTTGACTTAATCAGATCCGTCTCGGTTTGTTCCAACCCATTAAGTGTGTGACCCGTTAGGTTTATGCGTGTCGGTTGTGACTAAAACCCTTTCCGACCACGTAGTCGAAGCGGTTCCTAGCAGAACATAGCTATTCCCGAATACACACAAATTATATCGGACGAACCTTAATGCAATATGATCCACGACCAGGTCCTCATCACTTACGACCAGGTCCTATCTCTATACGACCAGTTCGTATTTGGTCACGACCAGTTCGTAACTCCTTACGACCAGGTTACGACCACTCTGTGATTACGTTCGACTAGTCTACGACCAGCTCGTATCTCCACACGACCAGTTCATAATTGATCGAACTAAGTGACCTACTCGTGTATTCTCCATTTGCCTCACGATATCTGGTTGAACTCCAGGCGAGATGTTGTGTCATCCATGGACTGTTCAATACTTTCTTGATCGAGTGTCGGATAACTTTACGTGGTCGAACACTTCGACTACTAGTGGCATGACCATGCACTTTCTTTATCCGATGACAACGAGGGGCCCAGAGACATCTTTCCTATTATGTTAGGAGGGGCAAATCACATATCCGACTAGTCACATTCCTTTGCATGTTTCGTAGCATACCCAAAAGCTATCTTTATAACTACCCAGTTACGAGCAGCATTTGGCAACCCCTAAGAGTGCTATTACATATGTAGGAAACCATGCTGATCTCAGGTCTAAGGATTATACATCATCATTGCTTGAGACCAACTAACGATACATAGAATCATAACAATCTCAATAGTATCTCAAGGTGGGTCTTATCCAACATCATGTTCTCTAACATGTGTCCATATTATTGGTTTGATATCTCCATATCCATGACCCGTGAAACATAGTCATCAACCAATACATATGCTAGTCTATTCATATGTGTCCTCATATGTTTCCGACTAGGGATCGTATAAGAATAATTATCGCAGAAATATAGAGTTTCTCAATCAAGTTACATACTTGATAATTAATATTAACAATATTATTCTAGGAATAAGATAACATATTATCCAATATAATGAAATATAATCATCTCTATGATTGCCTCTAGGGCATATTTCCAACAAGTAGGAGTTCAACCCACGTGACCCAGTGGTATTGAACTGCTTGTGAAACGCATCTATACGCACACCGCTGTTCTGGACTGTGCTCTTCCTATCCTGAGTTGTCGTATAAAATATGTACTCATTTTTGTCGTATTCTTGCCATGTTTCAATTATAAATTTTGGCCCTTTTGCCAACCATAGCAGCATATCATCACTTGATGACGGTCTCCCAGTGAATCGCACTTTTAACCTTTCGTTGAACCGACGGTTATACTCTCTCGTGATCCAAACCTCCGACCGGCCTAGATTCTGTTGGTGTACCATGTCTCTGTGCTCATCGATGTACGGTGACACTTGGGTCATATGTTGTAAGACCGTGAAATGGGCTTGAGTGTACGCGTCGAAATCGAAAGTGATTGCTTTCCTTCCAATGGTCCTGATACCCTCTAGTCTCCCGTCATGACGAGATAGAGGCACACATATCAGTTCCACCTGAGCCATGTAGTCGACGCAGAACTCAATGACCTCTTCGGTTTCATAACCTTTGATGATGCTTCCCTACGGCCGAGATCGATTCCGTACATAGGACTTGAGAATTTCCATGTACCTCTCGAATGGGTACATATAACGGAGGAACACAGGGCCGCATATCTTTATCTCTTTCACATGGTGAACAATGAGATGGACCATGATATTGAAAAATGACGGAGGAAAATACATCTCAAGATGACATAGAATCATCACCCCCTCGACCTGCAGAGCATCCAGTCCTTCGGGATTGATGACCTTCTGAGAAATTGAGTTAAAGAAATAATACAGCCTCATGATTACCACTCGGATCTTGTTCGGCAAAATACTTCTAATTGCAACAAGAAGCATTTCTGTCATCAGCACATGACAATCATGAGACTTTATACCAATTAATTTCAAATCTTCCAAAGAAACAAGTTTCTTCATGCCAGCGGAGTAACCGGACAAAACTTTCACACCATGCAAGCTATAGCATAGTTCCTTTCTCTCTGCCTTAGACAGAGTGTAGCAAGTTGGGGGAAGGTATGCTCGTCCTTTACCGGTTTCTTTTAGTGCTAACTCGGTCCTTATGTTCATATCAACCAAGTCACACCGTGCATTGACACCATCCTTTGTTTTGTTAGGAATGTTCAGTAAGATACCAATCAAGCTATCACATACATGATATTGATGTAGTAGCGAACTTCTAAGTGCTCCCAATAAGGTAAGTCCCAAAAAATTGATCGCTTCTTCCAGATGTTTTTCTAACGCGTCCTCAATTTACATCCCTTTCCAAGCACAACATCGATATCCTTAACCATATCATAGATCTCTTTCCCTCTAAAAGCCCTTGGAGCTGAACCGTTCTCCTTATTTCCATCAAATTGTTTCTTCATCTTGCGGTATGGGTGATACTTGGGAAGAAACCTACAGTGACGCATGTACATAGTTTTGTGCGAGTTATTCAGCCATACACTCTCGGTACCATCTAAGCAGTGCGGACATACATTGGTTCTTTTTGTACTAAACCCCAACAGGTTACCAAGAGCAGAAAAATCATTGATTGTGCAGAACAACATGGCGCGTAAAGTGAAGTTCTCTCGTTTGTACGCATTCTATACTTGTACCCCTTCATTCCACAGGGTCACAAGATCTTCCAGCAATGGTGCTAGGTATACGTCAATATCGTTCCTATGTTGTTTCGGCCCTTGCATAAGTAGTGACATCAAAATGTACTTCCGCTTCATACACAACCAAGGAGGAATGTTGTATATACATAGATTCACGAGCTAGGTGCTATGTCAGCTGCTCATGTTACCGAAAAGATTCATTCCATCTGTACTCAACCCTAACCTTATATTCCTCAGTTCCGCACCAAAGTCTTGGAAGCTCTAATCGAAGTTTCTCCACTAGGCAGAATCATGATCAGCATGGTGTTTTATCTTTTCATCTTTCTTACGCTTCTCCGAGTGCCAACGTAGCAATCTTGCCTCTTTTCGGTTCACAAATAAACACTTCAAATGTGGGATTACAGGCAGATACCACAACATCTTAGCAGGAGATTCTTGTTTTACCTCGATGCCCTCGCCATCATCGAAGTGATTCTTTCACTTGTACCGGGATTCTTTGCACACGGGACATACATGCATGTCTACATACTCTTTACAGTAGAGGATACAATCGTTCGGACATACATGTATTCTTTATACTTCTATTCCCAATGGACAAAGAACCTTCTTGGCTTGGTAGGTGGTGCTGGGCAACACGTTTTCCTCAGGAAGGATGTTCGTTAAGAGACCTAACAGCGCTGTGAAACTCTTGTCAGACCAACTATTGCTTGCCTTCAATTTCAGCAGTTCAAGCACGAATGACAATCTTGTGTATTTCGGCTTACAACTAGGAAATAAAGGTTTCCTCGAGTCCTTCATTAAGTCCTCGAATTTACCAAACTCTCTCACTGTAGTTCCACTTTGCATTACGTAGCATTTGATTCAGATTGTCATCGTGCGACCTATCCTCATCAAAAGCACAGTCCACATCTAGCATATCGTTGACTTACTCGGCAATATTGTTATTATTAACTTTCTGTATAATCTGCTCTTCACCGTGACTAGTCCAACATGTATACCCTTTTTGAAACCCCTTCAAATCAAGTGCGCTGTGATCTGCGCTGGGTTGTTAAACATTTTCATATTACCGTAATCAATGCATGGACAGTATATAAATTTTATCCCCGTCTTCAACATATCCTACTCGGCGGCTCTTCTAAAAGCAGACACGCCATTAATGTACTCTTTACTCACATGGTTCTCACCATATATCTAGTTTCGGTCCATCTACGCTACGTACGTAACAAATTAGTGTTAAATTATATTAATGCACGCAACTACTCTTTCTATTGACCAAACATACTAAAATTGATTACGATTAACCTAGATCAAATATAAAGGGTTACAGATCATTACCATTAGAGCTCGCGATGAAAATCTCAAATATCCTGCGAGCTCCTCCTCCCTTTCTTCCTTCTCTCTTTCTCCTCCCTTCCTCCTTCCCTTCTCCTTTCTTTAGCTTCCTCCTTTCCTTCTCCTCCCTACCGCCTTCCTTCCCTTCCTTCTCCTCTCTAAGGTGGCGGCTCAAACAGGAAGGGAGCGGAGGCGCTAGGGGCAGGGGGATCTGTCGGGACGACCGGGTATTTAATGTCTACATATCACAGACGGTTTTTTATTAAAAACCGTCTGTGACGTTTGCACTATCACATACGGTTATTGTTAAGAACTGTCTGTGATAATTCGCAGACAATTTTTAAAAATAACCGTCTGTGACGTCTGCGATTATCACAGACGGTTCTAATTACAAACCGTCTGTGATAATTACGTATCACAGACAATTCTATGCATTGCTACATATCATAGATGGTTCTTAATAATAACCGTGTGTGATAAATTCACAGACGGTTCTGATTACAAACTGTCTATGATAATTACGTATCACGGACAGTTCTAGGCATCGCTATATATCACCGACGGTCCTTAATAATAACCATCTGTGATAAATACAATATATACGTCTGTGATGAGATGTCCAGTATAGCCTGTTTTATAGTAGTGACCACAACCAAAGAACTAGCATATATTCACACCGCATGCACAATTTAAATCCACTAAAAAGCTAGAGTAAAATTAAAAGGAGAGAGAAAAAAGGTTGCAGTAGCAGCACTAGTGTACTACCAAATAAGAGCAAGATCCCAGAACAAAAAGTACCATTCATTGCCATTGCAACATCTTACATGGTCCTGATCTGCAAAAGCACAACTGAACTGCAGCCTAAAAGCCACATTACACACACAAATTGGGGCACAGTGAAAGGGAAGAGACAAGAAGAGCCACCACAACCCACACCACCAACCCTTTATTTCAGCCCCTTCTTCCCTCTTTTTTTTCTCACCTCTTTTGTTCCATTTTCTGGGTACTACTACTTCTTCTATCATACTATTGATTTATCTATGCAAAAATGTAGCACAAAAGAAGCTGCATCAAGATTCCAGAGCTCCAAACATGTCTAAAAAGGAAGAACAAATTAAATCAGAGGGGAACTAATAAAAGATGTTTTGTTTGGGTTCGGATTAATTAAACATTCAGTATACTGTAATCCAAGACTCACTAGCTACTAGCTAATTAAACACTCCCTCTCAGAAATAAAAAGCTAATTAAACACTTAATTACACTAGGTAATACTACTACTGGTACTGGAAATGTAGCATGGATCAGATGCTCTGTTCCACTCTGTCGTCTGTCCTTAGCTTTTCCATCCCTCTTTCTCTTGCTGATTCTATTGCTGCAGGAAGCTAGGATTGACAGCATGCTATGTATGGCAATGCACGGAGGCAGGAGTCAACTCCGCCCGCCGAGCGCTGCGGCGATCGAGTCGCCAGCGGCCGTGATCCACGGCGTGACGACGAACGTCTCCTCGACGATGTTGATGATCGGGGCCGCTCCGACCCCACCGTCGACTTTGGTGTCACCGCCGACGTACATCGCGGGCTCCTCGGGATTCAAGAACAGCAGCGCCTCGTCGCCGGCCATCTCCACGTCCTCCCACAGCAGCCCGGAGCCGGCCTCGTCGAACTCCTCCTCCTGACCGTACTCCACGGAAGGCGAGTGCAGCGGCGTCGTCGGGGACTGTCCAGCTGACGTGGACGGCGCCGGGCTCGGCTCCGCAGCCGCCGCCGCCTCCGTGGCTTGCTGCGCCCCGACAGCGGCGGGTTCGGGGGAGGAGAGCTGCTTGTGGCGCGTGGTGCCGGCGAGGGAGTTGCGGTGGATGGGGACGGGGTGGCTGTGGTCGCCGGTGTAAGTGAGGACGAAGGTGTGGGGATCGGTGCGGCAGCGCTCCACCATCTTCCGGGCCTTGCACTCCTTGTCGCTGGAGCACCGGTAGTAACCCCGCGGGTAGGGCGACCCCTTGATCGGCTTCTGCCCGTACTTGCGCCACGCCCACACGTCCGCCGACACGAAGTCCGCCGGCACCCGCCGCACCACCTTCTTTACCTGCTTCTTCCTCCCACCAGTTCTATGTATATCCACATGCATCATGCATGAGCATGACATGATGATCAGCAACATTTCACAGGCTATATAATTAACCGAAGAATATTTTGTGAGGAATTAATCGAGATTAGTTACGTACTTTTTCTTGGATCTTGGTCCGCCGCCGCCGGACGCCTGCTGGCCGGTGGGATGCGGCATGGCCGGAGGCGCGTCGGCCGCTGGCTGCAGTTGGGCCGTCGTCCCTTCGTTTGTGGGCGCCTCAGCTGGCGCGAAGAAAGCCTTGAAGAGCTCGTCAGCGATGGCGTGGTCGTCGCAGCCAGGCAGGTCTGGGAGCGGCCGCCGCGCCGCGTCGGACATCTCCTCGTCCGTCACGGTCGCCGCCTGCGGCGGGAGGAAGGACGAGAAGGGGTCGTCGGCGGATGGCGGCGGCGGGACGCGGCCGCCGCCGCAGGCGAAGCGCACGACGGCGCTAAGGTCCCAGTTGTTGCTGCTGCTGCTGCTGTAGTAGCACCCGGAGCCCCCTTCCATTAGCTCTACTTCTCGAGTTCTTAGCTATGGAGAAGGGAGAGGCGCTGACTTTACGTTTAGTTTATTGTTGCTGCTGTTGTTCGGAGGAGAGAGAGAGAGAACTAGAGAAGAAAAAAAAATTGGCAGTACGAGAGAGAGAGAGAGAGAGAGAGAGAGAGAGATGGGAACGGGGGATGGTGGTGGGGATGGGCATGGATCCGGCTGGCTCTAAAAAGAAGTGAGAGGGTCAGGGTTTTATTGAGATCCGGCATCATGGTGTCAGGTAAGGTCCCCACTTGACTTTGGGGAATATGTCAAAGGGCTGAGAAAAAAGGGTAGTTAGTGAGACAGAGAGACTCAGAGGTTGATTCTGTATATATAGCTTCTTTTTTTTTTTGCTATTGCTGGAGGAGCAAGAGGTAGCACAAATCAGCTCACCTTGATCACGAGGAAGGTGTTAATGAAGTCGGAGAGGGTCTAAGGCGGCTGGTCGTCTCCGAACAAAGGTGACGACAACAAGCTCCTCGACGGCAGGTCTTCTCGGTGGAAATAAACCGAAACAAAGCACATGCACAGCTTTAGAGGGACATATAGGTGGGGAAATCGACCTTGGTGGGGTTGAGGACTCACCAGAAAAGAATTGGCATCGATGGCGGCGACGGTGACAGAGATGTACACGGTGATAGCAAGGCGTGGGCGACAATAGCTGAAATGGACCACACAAGTGGGCTCAATGAGGTGAGACGATACTCAAACTTGGCACGGAGTGGCGATACTCAAACCGGGCACGGAGTGACGATGGACTCATGGAGGCGATACTCAAATATGTTTCCAAGAGAAATTATCTTCAAAACTACCTAGTGGATATCAACTTGCAATCCATGAAATTTTAGTTCATTGCGTATGTAACTTATATAGATAGCAAGTAAGCAAGATGGCAGAGGCACCGTCTTCACCGCCGTCATCGATGTCACCGAATGCGTTTAGATCTCCGAGCAAAGTGGTACGTAAGCGAGATGACAGAGGAATATCAAAATTGCCTGTGGGCCGAATGACTATCACGGAGGTTAGTGACGTTGGGATCCCTCTGGGTCCCAAGAAAGCAGCGGCGAGATTCTGGACCATCTGTGGGATACTTGGAAGGGAACGGGTCCCTATCACCACACCAAGCTGGAAGTCTCTGACGGATGTAGAGAGAGGTCAGCTGTGGACTGAAATTTCAAGCTCGTTCACTATCTCAGAAACAGACCAGGCATGCGTGCAACGGCAGGCGTTGCTCGCGATGGGACACGCATAGAGGACCTTCAAGAGCACGCTTGTCACAAAGTACGTGAATATGGGTTAGACACCCTTCACGAAGTATCAATTCTTGTCACGGGGTATATGGGACGACTTTGTGCGGATGAAAATGACGGTCAAATTTTAGAAGCAAAGTGCGGCGCACAAAGCTCTCCAGGCACAAAACACTCACCCCAACAAACTCGGTACTACTGGGTACGGGTAAAACCACAGAATGGGCGGCAGAGGACGAGAATGCAACTAGATCATTTGCTGAGATCATAGACGAGCGCGCTCGAACCTGGTTAAGAGCGAGGGCATCAGCCACGTCTTCGAGTGGCATCTCTTTCACAAACCCAGCAAACGAGGCAGTGTCCCAATGTCTGTAAATATGTCGAACTACGTAGTTGTTAATAAGTCCATAACTTTATAGTGTCTATAACAACATCATGACCTAATAACATCATGACCTCTTGCAGCAAGAATTGACTTCTGCATGTTCCCAAGGCTCCTTCGAAGCAGACAGGGAGAATGATCTACTATCTACGGCCCTGAGAAACAAGGAGTACCTGGGTCGCACGCGAGGCGTTGGGGCTTACATACCTTGGAGGGATCTGATACGACTCTGACACGTATAGGAGTAGGAAGAGATCCAAGGCCGAGCATGACGCCCTGTTGGAACAGGTGCTTACTGCAAAATTTCAAGGACAGATAATAAGATTGCAGGATCAAATGAATCAACTCCTCAACCAGTCACAAGACGGCCCCGTTATTTTGGGAGCCAGTCCTCCTCAACATCGGAGTAGCGTCGCGTCCATGCCAAATTCTGAACATGATGATGTCCAATTACCTATCGATGACATCAAGGCAATGTACATATCTGGAATGGTCCAAAGATAGACCTATAGGACGCCTTAGCTAATTGCGTATCATTTTGTAGAAGCCGACGCCCTGCAAGCTCCAAGTGAGGATGGTTGGGTCTATTTCTATTGAGATTGGGCAGGGGATGGTGTATCTATACTAGGAAGGGACAGTGCAGCATAGTGCCCAGCTGGCGCAGGGTTACGCTAGGGTCCAGGTGGACATGGTACATGACAATTTCATGGCCGTCCCGCTGGAGATTCGCCCGAACGAAGACATCAGAATACTAGGGGATGCCATGTACACTTTTATCCAGTGGCCCAAGAAGAACATCGCCCTGGACCCTACAGTGCCGCGATCTCGACACGACCATGCCTCTCCAATAGGCCCCTCGATGACTCCACCTCAACCTTCGCTTCAGAAGGCCACCTCATTGGTTCCCGTGGAGAAGACGACGAGGGAACAAGAAAAGTGTGTCGCTATATCGGTTCCCGAATCGTCTCACAGGAAGACATGTAGCGGGCCAGTGGTTAAGGCCAAATCGAAATCGAAGAACATTAAGACGCCTCTCAAGCTTGGGAAATACTCCCTCAGAAGTCCGTTGGCCCCCGACACAGTATTAGCCCGCGCTGGAATAGGTTGTTAGGCTTTGCATGTCTAGTACATACAGAAAACCAAAGAGAAGGAGTGCGATACTGGAGTCACCTTTAGATACACGAAGGAGCATTTCTTCCACGAACTGGGCCACTTCGTCGTGGGCTTCAACGACTTATTCGACCTATTCAACCTCGATGCCCTCGACACCTCGCTTCTGTGATGCTGGATACTGTAAGTGTGTACAATCAAGTTCTACATTCACGTAATACCGATAAATATCACAACTCATTGCTTATATATAGATACATGATGAAAAATGCCCAGAAATGGCAAGAATCGGTAGGTTTCCTCGACCCACATGTGGTCTCTAAGCAAACCATCAACGAAGACGCATCCTACATCGTAAAATACGTAACGACGAGATTGCTTGCTCAAGACGACAAGAACTACATATTGGTGCCCTACAACCAGAAGTAAGTGCTTCACTACTTTCTATACAAATTTCATTTGTACTTTATACGCAGCACGAACTTAGGTTTTATGACTATAGCGACATACATGAGTAGGTACCACCGGATCCTTTTAGTCATTATACCAAAGAGGAACAAGGTAATATACCTTGATTCCCTACTCAACAAAACCCACGACTTCACCCTTGTGAAAGGAATACTCGACAGGTATGCTCATTTCCTCCATACATAACTCTATTGTAGTCTTCCTTCGTTTGAAATGGCCAATGATAACTTTTTTGAATCATGTAGGTCATTCATTACCTATGTTGCCGAGGGAGGGGCATACAAGGGATCGAGCGCCACACTACAACACAGAATGCGATTTCCGGTACGCGCTACATCACAATAATCCTATATCATACTTCGTAATAATACGTCTCGAACTGCCTATACATATATATGTAATTCTATTTTTGCAGTGCCGCTAGCAAAAACAAGATCACCTATGTGCATTCTACGTTTGCCATCATATGCAGCAAATCATGAGTGCTAAGATGAAGGATCCCGAGGTTTGTCAATCTCGCAATAATTATTTCCTAATTATAAATTTAAATATACATGCTTACTACTTTACTCCTGCTAGCGATAGGGCTTGAACACAAATTTAGATGCACTCGTTGTGAGAGAGATCTCGGAGGTTCAAGGGAAGCTCTGCGGCTTCATCAAGACGGAGATCATTAACGCCGACGGAGAGTTTTACTCTGTCGACACTTTTGAACCACCTTCAAACAATTGATTCAATTGTAATTCACTTTGAGTAGTTGTAATTCAATTGTAACTCTAGCGACAATACTTGAACATATTCTTTTGTAATTGATTTTGAGTTGTAAATGATCACTTTGAGTTGTCAACAATTGATCCATCTGTGATGTATCTATTTTCTGCCTGCTTGTTTTCAGAGGGCATGGCTAGCAATTCCTGAGGCTAGCCAAAAATCAAAAAAATAAAGTTTGGTATAAAGAACTATCACAGACGGTTTTTTTAGTTGAAACCGTCTGTGAAGGGCTAGTATCACCGACGGTTCTATTTACAAACCGTCTTTGATATGTATCCAATCACAGACGGTTTGTAAATAGAACCGTCTGCGTTATCGTATCCTACGATCACGGTTTTTAGTGGAAACTGTCTGTGACACTAGCCCTTCACAGACGATTTTTGGTGGAAACCATCTGTGATACTAGCCCTTCACAGACGGTTTCAACTAAAAACCGTCTGTGTTGGGCCTTATCACAGACGGTTCAAAAATCGTTTGTGATAACCGCCTGTTATCACAGACACACAAATTTAGACGATTCAAAAATTGTCTATGATGACAGTTCTGAACCATCTATGATGACCTTGTCTCTACTAGTGTAATATTTGACTGCACATAACCCAAAACGACTTCCTTTTGTGTCTAGATGAGTACATATCAAGAGGAATCTAATTAATATCAACAAACAATGCACATAAGATATATTTGGTGGTATTAGAACCTTGACTTTTGTAACACCCTGGTTTTCTAAGCCTTTTTGAAATTTTCAAAATAAAAAAGAACCATTTGGTTTTGATGAGAGTTCAAAGCTTAACCTGAGGTTTTTAGAATTTGAAGCATCTAAATGACTAAACTAAACTTCAACTAATCCTAAAGTTTGGTTCTTTGGAGCAGTTTGAGCTCTTGTGATGACCTCCCTTTTGTTCAGACAACTCCGTTGGTCAACTTCATGGTCTTTCGTAAAGATCACCCTCCTGGTCCAGCTCATTCTTTGGGACAGGATTTTCCTTACTCTCCCTGGTAGCTTAAACCTCCTCTAAGGTTTAGACTTTCCCTGTAGCTAGACCTCCTTTGAGGCTAGACAATATTTGTGGTTCTGACCTTTCCCTCTTGTTTGGGCACTTCCTAGGTCTAGACTTCCTTGTGTTTAGCCCCCAGAGTGTCCAGACCTCGTTACTGCTTGGACCTCCTCTTGGTTCAAGCCTCGTCCTTGGTTTAGATCTCCCCAGGTCTGGATCTCCTCTTTAGTCCAGCTCTCCTTTCGGTTCAAGACCACCCTAGCGTTTGGACATCCTCTGGTCCAGACCTCTCCCTTTAGTTCTTCTCTGGTTCAGACCTTCCCCGGTCTAAGCCTCTTCTCTGTTCATCTGGATCTCCCTGTGTCCACTTGAACTTCCCTCTTGTTCATTTAGACCTTCCGTGTGTTACTTTGGACCCCCCTGTGTTCATCAGAATCCCTTCTGTATTCGTGTGAACCTCCCTTGTGTTCATTTGAATCTTCCTATATCCTTTTGCACCTTCCTGTGTTCTTTTGGACTTCCCCGGGTCTGTAAGGACCTTCTTAGCCCTTCATCTTGGCCGTTAGGACCTCCTCGGGTTCATCCTGACCGCCAAGACCTCCTTTGGTTCCATCTTGACCGTTGAGACCTTCCCTGTGTTAGTCTTGACCATTGAGATCTCCTTTGAGTTCATCTTGACCGTTGAGATCTCCCTTTGATTCTATCTTGACCGTCAGGACCTCCCTCGAGTCCAACCTGACCGTCAAGACCTCCTTCGCTCTTCATCTAGACCGACGAGGCCTCTCGTTTATCTTATCTCGACCATCTGGACCTCCTTTAAACCACCTTCTGTGGATCTTCTTTGTGGGATGCTTTTTCCTTTGATTCCCCTCCGTCAGGATCCCCCTTCCCTTGGATCTGATGGTCTAGATCACCCTTCATTTGGATCTGATGGTCCAGACCTTCCCTCGTTGGGATCCAAGGGCTTAGGACTCCTTGATATCATCTGAGCCATTGAGACCGCCCCTTGTATTGATCTTAACCGTTCAGACCCCTTCTTTGTTAGATCTGATCGTTAAGACCTCCCCTTTGGAGATCTTAACCATTCAAGACCTCTCCTTGTTGTTAATCTTGACCGTTAGGACCTCCCTTTTGAGATCCTAGCCGTCAGGACCTCCCCTTGCTTTTGATCTTGGCCGTTAGGATCTCGTTTTGAGGATCTAACCATCAGGACCTACCCTTGCTCCCAATCTTGACCGTTGGGATCTCGTTTAGGAGATCTAACCGTCAGGATCTTCCCCGTTGCTTTTGATCTTGACCTTCGGACCTCCCATGAGCAGGTCTTTTGGACCTCCTATCCATAGGACCTCCCCGTGGTTGTGTCTCTTGGTCCCCTTTGTCCTCCTGACCTGTGGTCGTTTCATAAAGACCTCCCGTGTGGGTCAAGACCTCCCTGTCTATAGGACCTCTTTATCCTTTGGACCTCCTTTATGGTTTTTGCAAAGATCACCCCTTTGCAGTCATTTTGCAAAGACCACCCCGGCGGGTCACGTCCTTCCCTTGGGCTGTGATCACTCCTCTTTGACCAGACTGTTTTTTCATGTTCACTGGTTTTACTTGACAGTCTTTCTTACCCCATCCTTACCCGCCACCTAAGCCTTTGTGCATTTAATGCCATTTGAGCCGTATAAAATACGGTCACTTGCGTGGCACTTCTCTCTCCCTCCTTGTCCCCCTTCCTTCTCAACATATCCTATTCGATTGTCCTTCACCAGATCGGTTGTAACACTTGCCCTGTCTCTTACCTACCTTTGACCTGTTTGTCTCTAAGCCTTTTGTGGCTCACTCTTTCTCTCTCTTTCATCTCCAGTTACTCTTTCTCTCTCCTCATCTCCGGCTATAAAAATAGCATAAGGGAGCCTCCTTTCAATTTTGGGATTTCTATCCCATGATATATCCTTCACCACTTGTGATGAATGTTATCAATCAGAAACCGATTTGAGAAAAAGAATTTTAGTTATTGTATAAGCGCCTTGGAGTTTAGTACATGTATTTGAAAGAAACTTGGCTTTGCGCAAATCAACCATACTATGCCTTCCTTTGAGATACCCATATATGCATGTCATTTTGTTAACTAACAGGCATAACTTGCGAGCACGGTTGTTATGCTCACTCTTACTTGATTATGTTTTTGAGCAGGGAAAGAGAAAGCTTTGAGGTGAACTTGCTATGGACCTAGAAGTCCTGAACGACTAGGATGCGCCCTCCAGCCGATTGCCTGTGTTGTATCGGATGGCCTAATATTTATCTTCCACTGTGTTCTGGTTTGTTGGCTTGTAAGCCTCCCCTTTGTAGATAACTTTGTTGATATTAATAAAGCTTGCGATGAAGAAATGTTACCACTTTTGTTGCTGCGTGAGCTAGCTATTGATCCTTGGGACTAGCTCGGTTCACATTGAGGAGCATAGGGTGATCCCTGACCACCACGACCACCCTCGGGTCTGGTCGTGGGAGGTCTTTGGGGGTAGTCCCAGCCCTCCCCGACCTCTCTCGGGACTGGTCGTGGGAGGACTTGGACCACCTCAGGTCTCACGGCCTCCTTAGGATTGGTCCTTCGACCTCTCCTTAGTTGGCTCGTGGCTGTTGTGATTCCCCTGTGCCTCACACTCCCTCTCGGTTAGGTCTCTAGACCTCTAGGAGATCCTACTGGACCTCCTGGGTGGTCGTGGAGATCCCCCTGAGCGGTCCCACCAGACCTCCTGGGAGGCCTTGATGGACTTTCCAGAAGATCCTGGAGGACCTCTCGGGTGGCCTCCTGGCTGGAGCGTTACAAAGTGGTATCAGAGCTTCTCGGCTGCATGTCATAACCTAGTAGAATGGCCGTTACAAAGTGGTACCAGACTGTTTTTTCATGTTCACTGGTTTTACTTGACAGTCTTGCTTACCCCATCCTTACCCGCCACCTAAGCCTTTGTGCATTTAATGCCATTTGAGCCGTATAAAATACGGTCACTTACGTGGTCACTTGCGTGGCACCTCTCTCTCCCTCCTTGTCCCCCTTCCTTCTCAGCATATCCTATTCGATTGTCCTTCACCAGATCGGTTGTGACACTTGCTCTGTCTCTTACCTACCTTTGATCCGTTTGTCTCTAAGCCTTTTGTGGCTCACTCTTTCTCTCTCTTTCATCTCCGGCTATAAAAATAGCCTAAGGGAGCCTCCTTTCATTATCCCTAGCCTCTTTGCCTAGTTTTTCCGAGCTTGAAGTTTCAGTAGGGAGCCCTTTGAAGCTATGCCATCACCTCCTCGTCGCCAAGAAGACCACTGGAGATTGCGCCGTCTCCTCGCTGCTGAAGAAGCTCGCCGAAGCGCCAACGCCGCCTATAACCGTTGCCACTATCTCTCGACCTCCTCCTCTATTACCTCCCTCTTGGCCTCGGTAAGTTCCCTCGTGCCTTCTCCTTTATTCAATTCCTACGACTCCACTGTGTAGTCGTATCTCTCCTCAAGGCCTCCCTGGTCTCTTTGCAAACACGACCCTTTCGGTCTCTTTGCAAAGACGACCCTCTTGGGTCCTTCTCTGGACTTTTCCCTTTCAAAAGATCATCCCTGACCTCCTCGGGACATTCTCCTTGGGACATCCTCCTCGGGACATCCCTTGAGCCTCTCAGGACCCCCCTTTTCGCAAAGACCACCTTCTTGGTCCTTACTGCCCTTTTAGATCTTTTGCGAAGACTACCTTCCTTGGTCTTTTGCAACGACCATCTCTTCCAGCGGACCTCCTCCTAACCGTAGAACCTCCTCCTGAGAGCCCTTTTCTAGTTCTTTTAGTTCTGTCCTTCGCTATTTGTTTCTGTTCGGGTTGATTGGAGTTTATTTGGATTTTATTTGGTTGTTATTTGATTCTGCTTTGCTTCGTTCTCGTGTAGATTGCGTCGTCTCCAAAGAGCCCGAGCTCTGCGGAAGGATAGATCCTTAAGCTTCCAAGCAAGAGGCAAGTTACACTCTTGATCATATTGCACCCATTATTTCACCCTATATATGTTCCATTTTAAATGTTAATGCATGCTTACTTTACTAAGTTATTTCAATACCTGTCTTTAAAGTCATAGCTATACCCAGATCCCTTGTATGGCCACTGTTGACACTAAAATAAATCCGTTGTCTCCATAGGAAAAACTGGTTGACACAATAGTATGAACCAGGATCCTTTAAAAACTTATTGCTTAGTCTTGCTTAGACCAAAAGCATTTGATTTGGGAAATTTTACCAACATGACCAAAAGTTGTTTAAAGGTTTTAAGCCATGGCATTGGGTTGTCATGATAACTTCTAAATATTTTTGAAAAGCAAATGAAAGGAAAATTGGTTTGGACTGGGGCAAATTGGTTGCTTGGTTGGTGCATGTCAATGCACGGGATCATGACATTTCCATGATCGATGCCCAGGGTTCTGTGGATGTTGCCCTAGTCATTTGAGGACCGGCCTTTGAGCGTCCCTTTGCTATGCCTATAATGGGCTATGCCTCACCGTGCAACCACATGTCTCCAGAATGGGGCGTGGGACCTGGCTGAATAATTTACAAAGTTTCCCACGGTTGTTCCACTTTGAGGTGTGGGTGGTCTTTCATGGCCTACGGTCTTTTTATAAACCGAATGTTGCCCACTGGTGCAAGAGGGGGCTTTTCCGGTAGGTTTCTATCCAAAAAAAGCGAATCCTTAGCGAGGAGGGGCTGCGGTGGAACAATGTATTGTAAAGGCCTTATCATGAACTCTAGACATCTTACCTTCGGCAGTGAGAGGTGGCATTGCCGGTCGCTAAACAAACTAAAGAAATCATATCATCTGGGTAAAGTGCACAACCTCTGCAGAGTGTAAAACTATTCGAATAGCCGTGTCCACGGTCATGGACGTGCTGGCAAAGACCACTCAAAGTTAGACTTGGTTTTGTTTTCAAAGGACTTTATAAATCAATTTTGGGATTTCTATCCTATGGGCTTTGGGCGGGAAGCCTTGTGATAGGAGGATATCCTTCACCACTTGTGATGAATGTTATCCAAACTGTAAAACTGATTTGAGAAAAAGAATTTTAGTTATTGTATAACTGCCTTGGAGTTTAGTACATGTATTTGAAAGAAACTTGGCTTTGCGCAAATCAACCATACTATGCCTTCCTTTGAGATACCCATATATGCATGTCATTCTGTTAACTCACGGGTGTAACTTGTGAGCACGGTTGTTGTACTCACTCTTACTTGATTATGTTTTTTAGCAGGGAAAGAGAAAGCTTTGAGGTGAACTTGCTGTGGACCTAGAAGTCCTGGACGACTAGGATGCGCCCTCTAGCCGATTGCCTGTGGTGTATCGGATGGCCTAATATTTATCTTCCACTGTGTTCTGATTTGTTGGCTTGTAAGCCTCCCCTTTGTAGATAACTTTGTTGATATTAATAAAGCTTGCGATGAAGAAATGTTACCACTTTTGTTGCTGTGTGAGCTAGCTAGTGATCCTTGGGACTAGTTCGGTTCACATTGAGGAGCATAGGGTGATCCCTGACCACCACGACCACCCTCGGGTCTGGTCGTGGGAGGTCTTTGGGGTAGTCCCAGCCCTCCACGACCTCCCACGGGACTTGTCGTGGGAGGACTTGGACCACCTCAGGTCTCACGGCCTCCTTAGGATTGGTCCTTCGACCTCTCCTGAGTTGGCTCGTGGTTGTTGTGATTCACTTGTGCCTCACACTCCCTCTCGGTTAGGTCTCCAGACCTCCAGGAGATCCTGCTGGACCTTCTGGGTGGTCGTGGAGATCCCCCTGAGTAGTCTTACCGGACCTCCTGAGAGGCCCTGATGGACTTTCCAGAAGATCCTGGAGGACCTCTCGGGTTGCCTCCTGGCCGGGGCGTTACAACTTTCTTTAGATAGCGAGGTGTGTACTGTTGGTCAAGTTCTACATGTTCCTTACATTTTACATGTAATAATTTATGTATGTTTTAAAATATAAAAATGAATTAAACAAAACTCGGTAGAAGCATGTTTAGCTAATGCCAATATTTAAATAGTATCTTGAGCGCCTTTAAAAAATATTTAAAAATCTACATCTTGAATAGATAAATCCCGTACTTCTCATTATATGTCCATAGGGATCCTGCTAATTTGTAATAATGAAGTAGACTATAATCGTTACACATACTCTTAGGCTTTGTTCGGGGGCTAGGGGGATTTTCCTGTGGCAGAATACCCCGGAGAGGATTTTATAGGGGCAAAGGGATTCCTTCCACCTGTGGAGGTAAATTCCCCAGAGGGGAAACAAATCTCGTGCACTGTTTGGGAGAGGGCAGGGCTAAAAATCCCAGTCATTAAAAAAATAAAAAAATTCAGGGAAAAAATCAGAACTATGCAGGTAGAACTAGAAATTCGAAAACGAGCTGGACTAGCATATCTTCATTTGCAGTACTAGCTAGGATAGAGTTTATGAGACTATTCACGCAAATTTGAGGTTTTGTCCGAGACTAGCACAAGAGTACCACAGGAAGTCATATATCCTACATTATTACATTTCTAGAATGGTTTAAGAAGAAAAGCAATTTAGTTCACATAATTTGTAACGAATTGTAGAGTACCACAAGAATTGTAAGAGTGAACCAACGCTCCTCGGTCACATGGAAGCAACCCATTTCCCCTTTTCTAAATAAATTATAGTTAACATAATTTGTAATGACTCAAAATGTACCCATTTATAGAGATCACCAGTGCTATTCCCTAGCTCACCAAAATGTAATGACTCTGAGTACAAAATCAAGACTGAACCAGCTAGAGATAAAAACTTCATACCATGGAGCATAAAAAAGAGAGCAGAGAAGGGATGGAGGGGCTCTCCCATTACCCGATCTATAG
This sequence comes from Phyllostachys edulis, assembly GCA_036346405.1. Lineage (NCBI taxonomy): Eukaryota > Viridiplantae > Streptophyta > Magnoliopsida > Poales > Poaceae > Phyllostachys > Phyllostachys edulis. The sequence continues at coordinate 48,198,616 of CM070556.1, forward strand.
AAGAAGCAGAACATGGGCCAATTGAACCCGATGCAGTCACACATCCCAATCCTAACTGCAAACATTTGCGATACTGTGTGTATGGAAAAGGTGCTCTCATCCTTCCACTCTATAATACTTCCTTGAGATTGACGAAGATTTGGCAAATACCATTTATTTGCAGCAACCAATTATGAGAAGGATATTGATTCGATATCTAGTTGAGATGGTAGTGGCAGAAATATTTCAGCAGCATAGTAAAGCTCAAATAATCCTCAAACTAAAAGTAGTGTCTTATGATGGTTTTTAATTGAAAATATTCCAATTAAGTGCTATTCATATCTACAGTTATTTTCACTATTCATCAACTTAGTTTGCAATATGATGGTTTTTTAAAGAGGTTACCTCTTCATATAAATTGTCAATTTTTTTACTGCCATTTAGCAAAAAGAAACATCTAAATTTGCTTTGATTTGAAATAGTTGGGTTAACCATATGTCTCAAACAAAAGACACAGAAATGCTTGGAATTCAAATTTTGCAGATCAAACTACAGCCATACCCAAAGTTTATGCAAAATGAGCATCCAACACCAGAACTTATGACTTATGAGTAGACACTCATGCAATCCAAGCAAAATGGTGAGCGGTTTGGAAGAACAGCAGTCACACACATAGAGCTCTAGAATCTACCTAACCAATAATTACTCTATATATTTTTATTATGAGATTTAAATAATACAATGTAAACTTGTGAAATTTCATAATTGTTGCCTCCTCTACTGGTGAAAGAACAACATTATAATGTAAATTTCAGCGGCATAAGCAGCTATTGCTATCTCCTTTCCTGATGAAAGAAGTTATATGTGCAATGTGATAACTAACAATCAATCATTATGTGATAACTAACCATCAATCATTTGATCATGCTTGTAAAAGAAATAAAACAGATTGATAAACTGAACCCTATAGGGTTATACTGTTAGGACACGGGTAGGCTACGGTAGCTATAAACAAAATTTCTACCATGTAAACTAGGAAGCCAAGCAAGTAGATGATCATAGATCGTTACCACTAGACGCGCAGAGCAGCGGAAGAAGGGTTGGAGCAGCCTGGTCCAACGTATAGCGCGTTGATCGTCCAACGTCCAGCAAGTTGATGCAGTGGTCGTAGTCGATCGTTCAGCGTCCTCGTGAGTCGATCGTCTCCTCCAGCAACCTCTGCAGTTTCTTGTGAAGATCGCGGATCGTCCTCAAATGCAACAATCATAGTAGCGCCTCTACGTATCCACATGTCTAGGGAAGGAACAACCATACACCGTGTGCTAGCACCAAGTCGCACGGCAAAGCTCTCAGGAAGATGGTGACTAGGGTTTCGGTGGTGATTTCTCGCGTGTCTCCTAACAGCCTCATGCATCTCCTTATATAGTGCTCGTGACGGATCCTATCCGAACACGTTTACGAATCGTATTCGTACTGCTTTGTTCCAACCCGTTAAGTGTGTGACCCTGTAGGTTCATGCGTAGTTCGGTTGTGACTCGGAAATTCTTTCCGATCATGGGTCGTAGCAGCTCCTAGCAGAACATAACGATTTCCGAATATACACAAATTATATCGGACGAATCTTAATGCAATATGATCTACGACCAGGTCCTCATCACTTACAACCAGGTCCTATCTTTATACGACCAGTTCGTATTTGGTCACGACTAGTTCGTAACTCCTTACGACCAGGTTACGACCACTCTGTGATTACGTTCGACCAGTCTACGACCAACTCGTATCTCCATACGACCAGTCTGTAGCTGTTAGAACTAAGCGATCTACTCGTGTATACTCCCTTTGCCTCACGATGTCTGGTTGAACTCTAGGTGAGATGTTGTGTCATCCATGGACTGTTCAATACTTTCTCGATCGAGTGTCAGATAACTTTACGTGGTAGAACATTTCGACCACTAGTGGCACGGCCATGCACTTTCTTTATCCGATCACAACGAGGGGCCCAGAGACATCTCTCCTGTTATGTTAGGAGGGACAAATCCCATATCCGACCAGTCACATTCCTCTCCATGTTTCACAGCATACCCGAAAGCTACCTTTATAACTACCCAGTTACGGTGTAGCGTTTGGCAACCCCTAAGAGTGCTATTACACATGTAGAAAATCATGCTGATCTCAGGTCTAAGGATTATACATCATCATTACTTGAGACCAACTAACGACAAATAGAATCATAACAATCTTAATAGTGTCTCAAAGTGGGTCTTATCCAACACCATGTTCTCTAACATGTGTCCATATTATTGGTTTGATATCTCCATATCTATGACTCGTGAAACATAGTCATCAACCAATACATATGCTAGTCTATTCATATGTGTCCTCATATGTTTCCGACCAGGGATGGTATAAGAATAATTATCGCAGAAATATAGAGTTTCACAACCAAGTCACATACTTCATAATAAATATTAACAATATTATTCTAGGAACAAGATAACACATTATCCAATGTCATGAACATAATGAAATATAATCATCTCTATGATTGCCTCTAGGGCATATTTCCAACAGTCTCCCACTTACCTGCAAATTCAAGCTATTGATTCATAAGTTAGCCTAACATTTACAAGCAAAGATGGTTCTAAGTAAGTCCTTGGACGACAGCTGCTACCACCTACTCTTATACCACTACCTGCTACTACTACCACTGCTAGTTTGCTACTCTGGTACTACTACTTGCTGCTACTCTACAACTCTCTACGAGTACTTGTTACTACTATAGTACTAGTACTACAATACTACTTGCTGGCTGCTGCTAGCCATTGCTTCTGATTTCTTTCAACATTTACTTCGAGAAATCAATTTGCCTCTTTTCCTCTTTGTTCCGGGTGTCAATCCAATCTCTGATTCAAGTCCATAACTTCCTTGAATATAGCTCCTGTTGCTCTAGTGCTACTAGATCTACAAGAGCAAAACAGTGCAGAGCGGCAAAAACAAGGCATCAAAGAAAGAGAAGGCAGGAGATCAGGACAAAAAGGATATGAGGGAAAAGGGGGTAAGGAGGGAGACAGACCTAGAGTTGAAGGCGAAACTTGCCTACGGCAGGCGGGGGGATGAAGGCGACAGGGGCTGCGACGACTAGAAGGGAGGGAATCAGCAGGATAGAGCCAAGAACCAAGCGGCGGTGCCAACCAAATGATTCATGCTTGCTAGGGTTTAGGTGCCCTATTGGGAGGAGGACAACAAGGATGAAGCTAGCTTCACCGGTGAGACATCATGGCCAGAGTGGGAGGACCAGAGAAGGAAGCACCCGTTGGAGGCGGTGGCGAGTGACGAAGGCAGAGGAGGTCACGTGGGATTGTGGGAGCGAGTGGTGGTAGAAGCGGTCGCGACTCGCGAGTGGACACGACACGACGGGGAGAATTTTTGCTGACATGCGGAGGCATGGACTTTTTCCCCGTGGAAACGGCGTGGATCGGGCCAGGAAATCCCTATCACGTGGGCATCCAAATGGAACTCTGAGTTGGCCCGGGGAAACTTACCCACGGGTTTCTATCCTGAGGACTAGGCCGGGATCCCAGCTGAGAATTGACCTCCCAAACAAGCCCTTAACTAATTCTCTCCTCCCCCCCTCCACCCCCCCCCCAAAAAAACTACATTTTGACTTGATTAGGGCATCTCCCATAGTTAGAGATAACTTTGTCTCTAATATATACTATATCATCTTTAGAATCTTTAGAGACAACATCTCCAATAGATAGTCTCTAGCACACTCTCTAACATTTATATTTTATAATTTTCCTTTGAAACGAGCCTACATGTCAACTAGAGTAGATTAATGTATCATGTCTTTTTCACGTGCAAGATAGTCTCTTCAGGAAGAGACGACTCATGCTCTCTCTCCCCCTCTCTCATCCATGTAGGATTTTGTTAACGTGGCATAACTAAGAGACGATAATAAATACACTATTAGAGATGCTCTTAGGCTGCTCCTAGTGCTCCACCCTAGCTGGTATCTTAAGCCTGCCATGTAGGCAAAATGATGATGTGGCACCATAGTTAATGAAGAGAGAGGGTACTCTAGTATCTAATCTAGATACCGGTTCGGTCTCGAAATCCAACACATAAAATTTATTGTGATCGATCCCGTGCATTGGGAAGATCATACATGTATTGCTTTAGTACATGCCACAAATAGACCAGAATGCTCAAATACTAGTAAAGATCATGTATGTAATTAAATAAAACAGCCTAAGATACTACACCATAAAAAACCATGTATTAGAAAGTTAGTATTCTAACACTCCTCATGCACTAAAGAAGCTGCACTAAGATACTGCCCATTAGGAGCAACCTTAGTGTACAACATTTGATCATGTTCCCATCAGCTAGCATCTTGGGGTGCGTAAGACGAAAAGCTGGTCAAACAAATCGGCAATTAATGGAGCTTTCTTCTTAGCTAGGGTACCCTCAAACTAATATGTAGTCAGCCAGAACGCCGATGGTGACATGTTGGATTTATTTCTACCTGAAAATTTGTTTATGAACAAGTCAAGATTCAGAAACCAACAAGCTTGCTAGCGATGCCCTCTCATCCTATTCAACTTTCGTATATGTTTTTTCCCCGAAATATGGTCTTCTCTCTATTTTTCTTTCACTACTACAGAACAGACCTTTGGTCCCGGGCCTAAAGGGCCTCTAGTCCCGGTTATAGAGCCGGGACTAGGAAATCGGGACTAAATGTCTCACCTTTAGTCCCGGGTCCCAGTGCAGGGACTAAAACCGATTTTAGTCCTGTTGGTAATACCAACCGGACTAAAAGGTCTTGAGGCTGGCCACGCAGTGGCCCTTTTAATCCCTTGGTATTACCAACCGGACTAAAGGTGTTTTTTTTCTTTTTGTTTCCATTTCAATTCATTATTGATTTTGGTTTTACAATTACATTAGGTTTTCAAATCGTATTCTTCATTTGCTAATATATGTATCGCCCACATATAATTTAGTTTGGAACATTATTACACACAAATAAAGTATGAAACTATATATATTATGGAGCTATATATATGTATAATATATATATATATATGCACATAAAATTTACAACATTATTCATGCATCCTTGGTATTTACAACACAAATGTTGTCCTCCACTTAAATGTCATACAAATGTTAAGTCTGGTTTGGCTTCAATTGTTCATCTGGGTTAAAGTAGAACTTCGGTGCGGGCTTGAGGACATGCTCATTAAGAAATCTGCGATTGTCTCTTGAATTCCTTTGAGGCGGTCCATATCCAACACTGTTCCTTCAACCATATCTCCTTCAATTTGCATTAAGCGAAAAGAAGTATTAATATACATAAGATTTATTTAATAGCAACAAATAAATAAAATGGATTTATTATATATACTTATTACGTGCTTTCACGCATCTGTAGATGGGTTCTTTTGCATACACCATGAGGAACTCGCAAGCGTAGTATCCACACAAATTGTTGCCCGGTGGTCGCCAGTAGAACCCATCATGCGATATAAAAGATTACTCTCGTCATCCCGCGTGGTGAAGCATGATAAGGTAAAGATGCGGGGAGCTAGTACAACTTACATCCGGTCGGTGTGGATCGAAGTGGCGCTTTCGGATCCGGACGGTGTAGCCGAACGAACCAAGCCCAAACCACGCCTTAATAATTGGATCGTTAATTAACTATTACAGAGTTAAAGAGCAGGAATAAATATTTAAAGATCGAAGTTACCCCTGGATAATGTCTATCATATCTTGGTAATCTTCCTGCGGTTTTCTCAACGAGTCATAGATTAGCAAATGACCGTCGGAGAGATCAAAGACAATCGAGATCCATGAAAAGTGCATTTGTTTATAGAGTCAACATATATATCTTTATGTTGGATTGAGTAAGTAAAGTAAAATGTGCACACGATAACAACACTCACCCAAAGTTGTAGGGGAGGAGTATAAATCTTTTGTTCTTTTGGTTGATCAAGAACCTCCGGAAATTCCTCTCCGTTTGAGGTCTCCATTGATCGTAGGGAGTGTTTGGGTCCTTGAATACGATATATGGATGAACGAAACCAATGTTCTTGTCCTTTCTCGTGTGAGGTCTCTCATCATGTCTCTGCATATGTATAGACATGCTAGCTAGTGTGAGGATAATTACTTATACATATACATATGCTAGAGTGAGATTATTAAAAGAAAGAATCACGTCTGAGACAAAAGCGGTGATGAGAGATTTGTCTAGAGCGTTCATGTGGCATAGTGGGTGTAACTCATTAAAGCGAACCATTATAATGTCATCGCCACGGAAGTAATGATGGTTTCTAATTTTGACGCAAATATAGTCATCCGCTTTTACTGCGACCGCGCCGCCATGTACCACTTGTTTAACAAGTACATTTGCGTCTAAGTTCCATGAGCTTCTCGGGGTTGTATAGACTCTTGCCATATACATATTCCTTCTTCCAATGATCAACTTCCGGAGCACTTTTGATGTGTGCTCCGCGAGCATTTGGGAAATGCTTAGACCGCTTTCATGAAAAATTCATCAAGTTGATCCAAATGCACATTTCGGATATCTGTTCTAGCACGTTCGTGTTTGAACCATATTCATTCCCAATAACTAGCGGGGCACCGATTGTTGTGATTGTTCCCGGTGTGCAACACCTTTCCGTGCTCTCTTCTCTTTCTTCTTCGCCTCCTCAATTGACTTGGTGAGAGTGCGGTCATAGTCCGATAGTGGCGAATCCTTACGAGCATGACGTAACTTTTTACGGTGGCGTCCACCTTTGCCTTAGAACTTCGGGCGTCGAAGAAGTACGGCTTCTCGAGGTTTCGCTTCGCTTCACTTTTAGCCTTGACTTTCGCGAAGAAACCGCCCACATCTGTTTTCCTTCAAGCATCTATTTCCTCGGCGATCTTCTCATAGGAAAGTTTAAATGCGTCTTAGAAATAGCTGGTGTTCTCCTGAGGCTTTCTTCTTGGCGGTGGGGCCGACGCTGTTGTGGGTGCGCCTCTTCTTTGGCGATGGGGCGGTGGCGGCGTTGGAGCCCGCCGTGGAGGCGATGGAGCGGCCGGTGTCGGCGTTGGAGCCCGCCGTGGAGGCGATGGAGCAGCCGGTGGCGGCGTTGGAGCCCGCCGTGGAGGCGATGGGGCCAGTGGCGGCGTTGGAGCCCGCCGTGGAGGCGATGGGGCCGGTGGGGATGCAGCCGTGTCTTCCACTTCATTGTCATCGCCCGCAACACTGTGACCAGGTGGTGAATGGATAATTGGACTTAGGTTGGGGGAGGTTCTGCTGTGAAAACAACGTGGTATGAGTAAACCGTTATTTAAGCCAATACATAATTAGTGAAAAAATGTTTCGTTCACTTTCATCCGCACCTAGGGTTAGGTTGTTGAGGAGGAGGAGGTGACGCCCCAGGAATAATGATATAGCGCTTGCGCCAACATATGAATGTCTTCTCCGCTTCTCCTAAAGTCTTCTCCCATCACCTCCTTCAATGTCAAGAGGCACATTGCTATTACCTTTCACAACTCTATCCACCGAGACGCTAGCATATCCGGGAGGTATTAATGCCCCATGGCATCTTGGTGTCTTCGTAGGGTCGACACGAGATACAACACCGATAGCCACCATGACCGTGGCATTCCCTCTGAATGTGCAGCTCACATGTCGTGAGAGGATCGGTGATGTCATCCACGGGAAGCGCAGACCTCGTCATCTTGAATCACCGGCACCTCCGTGGAAGCGCAATCGCTTTTCAACCGATTAGGGGTGATGTTGACTCCGGCTCGATGCGATTTGCCTTTGGATGGAACTTCTTGCTATCTGCACTTGCCTTTTGATTTCCTCATTCATTTTGGCTTCAAGTGCTTTTCTCGCTCTCTCGCTTCACGAGCCACTTCACGTGACTCAAGAACCATTTCCTCCATCCTGCGCATCCGCTCTGCCTCCTCGTACTTCTTTCTCTGGCGGCTTCTATAGGTGGCTTTGTCTTTAGGGAAGGCATGCTCCCACGACACCTCCCCATAGCCTCTTGTTCGCCCACCGTGTTCAAGACTCTCCGGCGTGATGTCGGCTCATCCTTATCTCTCGTTAGTGCCACCGCCACTCTCGGCCAAGCCTCGAGCATAAGCAAATCTTTTGTTGCTCTTTGGAGTTTTATGCCATACACTATCTTTCCGGTCTCTAGGTCGAGCTTCCCCATGACCGAAAAACCAATACTTGGCACGCCAAAGTTGATTGATTCTCGTTCGATCCCTTGGCAAGAATCTCCTGTTCCATTCTTTCCCACTTAGGAATGGCACTCTGAGCCACCGATCCCAAGTGATGGTGGTATTACTTTTGTCGGGCATTCTGTTGGTTCCTTCTCACCGTGCCTCACCCTCTTCCGATGTCTTGAACTGCATAAACTCATCCCAAAACGGCCTCAACTTGACGTAGGCCTTAGTGTTGAAATCTGGCGTCGTTCTTCTTGATAAATGTGTTGTACAATTTCTTCTTCCAACACCGGAATTGTGTGGCCATCTTCTTCATAGCCAGTTCCTAACTCTCTCCTTCAAAGCTTCATCTTACATGACGAGCGCGAAATGTTGAAGGACATCTTGCCAAACTAGTGCCTTGTCACGATCGGAGACAAAACTAATATGAGGAGCAACTTTCTTTTGCTTCCATTCACGAGCATTGATCGGGATCCTGTCCCTTACAAGGTACCCACAGTGGCTGACAAATTTCTGTGCATGTGGTCCAAGTACTTTGCCTGTATCCTCCTCGAATTCCGAGAGAATGAACCGACCCTCAACGGCTTCTTGGACCTCGTACATTTCTACTCTTCCCGTTGTTGTTGTCGCCGATCCAGAGGGCTACTAATGTAGAAACACAAAGATTTAAATAAATATATTTATCGACAAATGAAATTATTCGAATTTCATGTATACATAAGAGATTGTAGATAGACCTCGCCAAACATTGTCTTGCTCATCTTCATAATCGGCAAAGTACTGACTCCCGTCATCTACTTCTTGATTGTTGTCATCACCTTCGAATTGGGCACCTTGTAAGGCGTCATTGTTGATAATATCCATCATGGCATCGTCCATGTTGTCATTCGGTCGACCATTTCGCAAATATATGTGTAGGGCGTTAGAGCGGTTCGTGATCGGTAGGGGTGGATAACGAGCTGACTCGGCTCGGCTCGGCTCGACTTCGTTAAGGCTCGTTAAGAAAAGCGAGCTCGGCTCGCTCGGCTCGTTAAGATAACGAGCAAAACCTGAGCTTCGGCTCGGCTCGTTAAAAACTTCGAACTCGACTCGTTAGGCTCGTTAGCGATAAACATGGTGAACATCTTAAAATTTCATGAAATTTTCGAAAGCGTATGTAAAGAACAATCATTGACCACCCAAACATGCCTTATTCAACCAAACACATGCATGGCAATTCATGAGAGCAAGTGTTCTTTGAACTAAACCCAAAAATAAATGATTATAGATGCCATGAACATCCATGCAAGGTCCATATCACAAATCATCATCACAAGTTCACAAATCACAATCATCGATAAACATTTATAGCATTCATAAATCATATCCATGCAATCCATATCACAAATCATGCAACATGCATGCAGATCCATACATAACCATTGCCATTTTGAGTACTATTTTTATCAATGATCTCAACCCTTTCTCTGGAGATATCAGATATGGTTGATAACCATCGGCTTCCAAGACAATCTAGAATGTCAAGAGAATACCGTTCATAAAAGGTGGCAAACTGCCCACTAGAGCTTAATCTTAGAAGTGAATCGGCGAGCTTAACGAGTTAACCGAAGTTACTCGCGAGCCACTCGGCTCGGCTCGTTAACAAAACGAGTTTTTTCTTGGCTCGCTCGGCTCGTTAAGGGACCGAGTTCGAGCCGAGTTCTTAACGAGCCGAGCTGGCTCGCGAAGTTTCGGGCTTTTTTTCCACCCCTAGTGATCGGGTTATGATTTCGCATCAAGTGGCGTGCGGTTCGTGACATGCATCGACAAAAGAAAAACAACATATACATTCAATTCGCCAGCTCCTGCAAAAATGATTTCTCGGCTCGATGGCCGGTCACAAAAAGAGGGCTCGCCGCCGGGGGTTAGTCTTTGTGTCGTCGTCTATACCACATTGCCACCGAGGCACCGACAACAGTAGCGGCTAGCTAATCTCGTTTGCCTCCTCTGTGAACCCGTATATTTTCTCTCTCTCGATCTCCTTTTCTGCTCCTGCAAATGCGACAAGAGACAGTAGGAGCTCACCGGCGTGGAGGAGTGCGGCTCGGCAGCTGGTGGCGAGCCGCTTCTTGGTGGAGTCAAGGCGGATCCGGCCGAAGGAGGGAGGAGCCGGGCGGCTGGAGCGGGAGGAGGAGGAGCCGAGTGGAGGTGATGGCGGGAGTGGGGCGCCACGGAGGAAGGAGGAGGCCGGGCGCGACAAGCCGGAGCCGACAGATTAAGCGCCATGAGGAGACGGCGAGGAGGACGGAAGGGGTGGAAGAAGGAAGAAGCCACTTGTTGCTTATATCGAGGGGACCTTTAGTCCCGGGCGGATACTAACCGGGACTAAAGACCTTTAGTCCCGGTGGTATCTGGACCGACTAAAGGCTGGGACCTTTAGTCCGGGTGGTGCCACGACCGAGACTAAAGGTTTTTGTGAGGACATATTTTCCAGAGAACCTTTAGTCCCGGGTGTGTGACCTTTAGTCCCAAGCGTGTCTGGGACGGGACTAAAGGTCGGACCTTTAGTCCCGGTGGTACCACTGCCCGGACTAAAGGTTTTATGTGAGGACATATTTTCCAGAGAACCTTTAGTCTGAGGCAGTGACCTTTAGTCCCAAGCAGTCTGGACCGGACTAAAGGTCCCCACTATTCGATTCCCGCCACGTTTTCACAGCTTGGGTGTTGTATTAAGTTTATTTGTATAAATATGCTAATTCTTGTTAAATGCATAGTAAATTAAATACTAGGCATAAATTTTTTAAAAATAATAGTTGCATTTCCTTTTATCTTATTGACATTTCAAACGACTTTTATAGTGACCACAAGCTAGGAAGTGAAGAGCCAACTATAAACAAAATGAAGGGCTCAAACCACAAGTCGGAATTTCATTTGAAGGCATAAATACTTGCTAAAAAATTACAAGTCATTTTTACACCGGTGGAGAAGACATGCTTCACAGAGGTACATGTGTCCTTTTATCGAATAGGAATTTCATTTGAAACGATAAAAACAAGAAAATATGATAGAAACATCTGAAGTTACAATTATTACATAAAATCTCTAATACACACTATTTATTAAACATCACTACATATCAAGCGGGCACAAGGTGAACTTCTTCTTGACGATGACCCTTGGTTATGATCATGCCGTAACCATGGAGTGTCCTCGGCATTTAGCGGATGCTTGGGTCTTTGGTCACATCAAGGGCGGGATTCGGTCATCCCTTTCATAATCTTGACTTATCGACTTGTCCTCAATTCCCACGATGTTTCTTTTCCTGAAAGAACTATGTGGCGTTTTAGCTCATTGGTTGATTTGTCGCCGCTTTTTCCCTCTCTTGGGTTTTGTAGACATGTCTTTCACATAGAACACCGATTCACATCAGCAGACAGGGACTAATGGTTCGTCTTTGTACCCAATATTGTTGAGGTCCACCGTTGTCATTCCATACTCCTTGTCATTGTTACCCGCCTCCCGGTCATCTTCACCCATTAGCACCGAACAAAGGGACTTTAAAATTAGGTGCGTAGTCTAGTTCCCAAATCTCCTCTATGCGCCATAATATGTTTGCCTCTTTCCATTTGGGTGCATGGCATCTACGCGGACACCATCGCTTTTGGTTCGTGCTCCTTTTATCTTGGGCTACGATTGTAAAATGTATTTCCATTTATCTCGTACCCTTTATGCGTGAGGATGTGCCACGATGGTTGCCTAGCCAACAAATCTGATTGCTCATCAATATTGTCATCACCACGACATTCTTTTCGCAACCAACCGCTGAAAGTTTCCATGTGATGACGCCTAATCCAAGCTTCATTCTTCCTGAAACTGGGATCGAGGAACTCCTTGTGTACCTCGACATACGGCTCCACCACGGAGGAGTTTTGAAGAACTGTAGTGCGCTTTATTGAAATAATCGTCCCCTGCATCGATATATGTTTTCTTCCTTAGTGTTCCCTTTCCACTAAGTCTCCCCTCGTGTCGCGATTCAGAACACCAATCGGGTCAAGGTCGGAATGAAGTCAACACGAACTCAATGACCTCCTCTGTCCCGTTGCCCTTGGCGATGCTTCCTTCGCCGAGCACGCCGGTGAACATATTTCTTCAGACTCCCATGAACCTCTCAAAGGGGGAACATGTTGTGTAGGAACACAGACCGAGAATATTAATCTCCTTGACCAGTGAACTAGGAGGTGTGTCATGGTATTAAAGAAGGATGGAGGAACACCAACTCAAAGTCGACAAGACATTGAACCACATCATTCAGAGAGTAGCTAGTTCCATTGGATTGATTGCCTTCTCGAGAAATTGCATTGAGGAATGCACATAGCTTCACGGTGGCTGACGTACATGTGGAGGTAGAATTCCTCTTAAAGCAACCTAAGCAATTGCGTATAAGCACGTGGCGATCATGGGACTTTAAGTGTAGGAATTTCTTCTCGCACATTTATTATACGCTTTATATTGGAGGAGAATCCAGATGGGACCTTGATGTCAAGTTTAGGCATTCAAACATGCTTTCCTTCTCTTCTTTGCTAAGAGTGAAGCTAGCAGGTCTTAAGTAATGGCGCCCATCGTCTGCCTTCTCTGGATCAAAGTTGTCTCGTTCTTTCATCTTGCCGCAAGTCCTGTCGTGCTTCGAGTGAATCCTTAGACTTTCCATACACATCCATGAATCCTAGCGAGTTCACACAAAGATTCTTTGTCGTGCATCACGTCGATCGCATTGCGGACCTCTAGGACTTGCCAATAGGGTAGCTCCCAAAATATGGACTTCTTCTTCCACATGGGTGCGTGTCCCTTAGCATCTTCGAAACAGTGTTCGCCGCCTTGTCCCTTTCCAAAGACTACTTGCACATCCTTGACCATATCAAGTACATCCTCCCGGTTCGGTTGCGAGGCTTGGTTCGGTGTTACGCCTTCCGTTAAAATGCTTGCCTTTCTTTCTTAGTTGGTGATTCATAGGAAGAAAACGACGATGGCCAAGGTACCACGACCTTTCGACATTTTTTCAAATATATCTTGTCAATGTCATCAAAACATTGTGTGCATGCATTGTATCCCTTGTTTGTCTCATCTCCGAAGATTACTTAGAGCAGGCCAATCATTGATTATTACTGAACAACAATGCTCGCAGGTCAAGTGTTCTGTTTGTACTCATCCCACACACGTACACCGTTTGCTCCATAAAAGCAGAGTTCCTCAACTAATGGCCTCGGTAGACATCGATGTCGTTGCCGGTTGCCTCGGGCCTTGGATGAGCACCGGCATCATAATGAACTTCCGCTTCATGCATAACCATGGAGGAAGGTTGTAGATACATAGAGTAAGTGCCAAGTACTATGACTAGTGCTCTGGTCCCCAAAAGGATTCATACCATCCGTACTTAAAGCGAACCTTAGGTTTCTTGCGTCATCTGCAAACTCCGGGAATTCTCTGTCTATTGCTCTCCACTGGGACCCATCAGCAGGGTGTCTCAACATGTTGTCTACCTTACGGTCTTCTTTGTGCCATCGCGACAACTTTGCATGGTCCTTGTTTATGAACAGACGTTTCAGGCGTGGTATTATAGGAGCATACCACATAACCTTGGCAGGGATTTTCTTCCTGGGACGTTCTTCGCCCTCAACATCGCCAGGGTCATCTCGCCTGATCTTATACCGCGACGCTTTGCATACGGGGCATTCATCCAAATTCTCGTAGTCCTTGCCACGATACAGGATGCAGTCATTAGGACATGCATGTATCTTCTGGATTTCTAATCCCAAAGGGCAGACGACCTGTTTTGCTTCGTACGTAGTGGCAGGCAATTCGTTAGGCTTCTGAAGCATCTTTTTGGATCTTCAGTAATTGCCCAAATGCCTTGTCGGATACACCATTCTGTGCCTTCCATTGTAGCAACTCCAGTGTTGTACCCAACTTTTTTTGCCCATCTTCGGCGGACGGGTATAGTAATTTCTTGTGATCCTCTAGCATGCGGTCAAACTTAGCCTTCTCCTTTTCACTTTCGCAATCTCTTTGTGCATCACGAATGACATCACCAAGAGCATCATCTTCAGCGAGTGTGTCTTACCTTTTGCCTCTTCTTGACCGCCCATTGCAATCATCGAAGTCACCGTATTGAGCAATAATGTCGTTAGGGTCCAATTGTTCTTCTTCACCTTCTTCCATTATAACCCTGGTTTCTCCGTGCTTGGTCCAACAAATATAGTTTGGCATGAAACCCGACTTCAACAAGTGTGAGTGAAGACTCCTTGAGCCGAATATTCCTTTAAATTCTTACACAGGCACATGGACAAAGACATGAAACCATCCCGCTTGTTTGCCTCGGCCACTCTTAAGAAATAATGCACGCCATCAATGAACTCTTTGGAGCGGCGATCGGCATTGTACATCCAATGGCGTGTCATCGTCTGCATTATATGACATATCACATAATTAAATTTCAAGTTTCAATTTTTTCCCGGATAGTACACATGATAGAGAGGCTACCCAAAATTTTTAGAATTTTTGAAATTAAGATGAATTTATTTTGAATTTTCAAAGAATCAGCACTATTTGACAAATACGTTTGCACTAGGAGCTTCGCCTTGCGGCTAGTATGGAGTGTCCCATGGCGGCATTTACGGCGTTCCCGCCTCTGTGATTTAACGAATAAACAGTAAGCTTAAGGAGAAGGGACATCAAGTTAAATGATAATTAATAATTAACTAAATTGCCCAAAGTCATTAAGGGTGAATGACCCTAGGTCAACAATCAATCCAAAAGGCAAACAATAACTAAGTGATTAAGCTAATTAAGAGATTAACTAATTACTTAATAATTAAATATTAAACTTATTTATTAAAACAAAATTAATATTTATTATTTTTACCTAAGAGGTTGGATCTGATAAGATAAGACTTATCTCATCAAACACCCCTCAAAGCTTAACCTAACTAACACATGTAAAAGTCATTTTTCATTTATTTAAATAATTATTAAATAAGGTGAAAAATAAAAGTCTTTAGATTGATCCCAAAATTTTTGTACAGATAGTTCATAGCCTAATTAGATGGCAAAACAATTTTCAGAATTTTTGGATCATTAATTTAGCCTACAAAATTCATGGAATAATAATTAAATAAATAAGCATAAAATAGGTATAAATTCAACTTTGTCCAAATAGTCTTAAAATTTTTATATGGACTGTTCACAGTGTAACTTAGTGGAAAAACAAATTTCATGATTTTTGGAAATTTATTGTGGCCTACAAAAATCATGAAAGTTCTATTTATGAATTAATTGGCAATTTTATAACATATAAAAATTATTCAAATTTCACATTTCATATTTTTCATAATGGACGGCAGGGTTAGCATCAGAGCTTACATGAACACGCCGGTGAATACGGTTGAGTGAATGAACAGCTCGGCGGTGACAAGCAATGGCAAGCAAGGTCCTGTCGGCGGCGACGGCGGCGTTCCGGCTCTGTGATTTAACGCCAAACAGAGTTTAAATAGAAGGACATTTAGTCGGTTGGTGTTACCAACCGGACTAAATGCCAACCTTAGTCCAAAGTTGGTACTACAATCCGGGACTAAAGATTTAGTCCCGGATTGTAGTACCAACCGACTAAAGGTTAACATTTAGTCCCTGTTGGTAACACCAACCGACTAAATGTCCTCCCGCAAAAGCTCGCCACCGAGCCGTTGGGCGGGGACTTTTAGTCGGTTGGTGTTACCAACCGGGACTAAAGATCTTTTTGGTCCTGGACGCAATTTTCTCCGAGACTATTGTCCATTTGGCAGTTCGACCAAAGGTCTGTTCTGTAGTAGTGTTTGTATGTTTTAAAGAGGCACCGACCGATTCAACAACCAAATCAATATTTTAGCTTCTAGCACTTCTTGGACGTTCTCATGCACCAATTAGCATTTATAGCAATCAGAAAGGGATGAACATATGGTTTTTTTTTAAAAAATGAGGATTTGCTACTCTGTTCGTTGAAATTCTAGAATTTACTCACATCCAGTCACAAAAGATTGTTGTATTGGTACATGCAGTTAAACTTTTTAAATTTGGGCTATTGAGATTTTTTTTTTCAATATTTAGATTCAATGCATAAAAATAATACATATAGATTTGTCTCGAATTTTTTTTCTTAAGAGTATAATTTTGTTACATTTTATAAATTTGTTGCAGTAGAAACTAGTGATCAAAGTTACATTCAGGACCGTGTTAATATCCAAAATAACATTTTTTTGTGATTGGATGGAGTACCGTGGTTTTGAGGTGGGCTCGTGAACATATCTATCAAGTTAATAATTTTCCTCATGAAAGAAGGTGTAACCAATTTTAAATTGACGACAGCTAGCATAACGTTAAGAAAATTCAGTGCATAACTCAATAACTAAGTATACACTTTAAAAATTATCTTGACTAGATCAGTTGCCGTACTTCTTTGTCCGACCCAGACCCATCTAATTAACTCTTTATCTAATCCAGTGTCAGTAATTAATGGCACATGTACTTTAACAGAGTTTGTACTTTGATAACTGACAATACCTGATCATCAGCATCACGATCGAGGCGACGTGCAGGTGAAGTTGTCTAAATATATACAATTAACGATGAGCTTTCCTCTTGCCTAGGGCTATATATACTGTAGATTTTCTTAAGCGCAACAAGAAATAAAATATGAATACAGCAGGAATGTAGCACAATTGATGTCACATACGTAGGGGGGAAAGCATTGAAACTGAGGCAACTTTTAGACAAAACAACACAAGACTTCCAACAATTCGTGTATATATCCTCGAGGTACCTTTGAACCGCCGGATTGCCTCCACACAAATCGATCACTACCACCAACTAATGCAGGAACAGATTATAATAATTAAACAAAGCAATTAAGTACTACAACTTAAAAGGATTCCTTTGAATATTGCCTTGGCTAGATAAGTAGCCGTACTTCTCGTTGTACGTCCACCAGGATCCAGCTAATTTTCACTTAAGTTATACAGTGGTACTTCGGACAGGACACGAAATAAACAAAAGCTGTACCGGTGAATGCTCTAGCTATTCGATCAGCTGAACAATGAAATGAAGGTCAACTATAACAGCTTAATTTCTTCTTGCCTAGAGCTAGCCGTACATTGTGTTTTCCTTTTACCTGACCAACTTCTTATATGAATGAGTCAAGATTGGATGCTAGCACTACAAATCAAATGCATGAATAAAGATGGAAAATCAGTACGGAAATTGAGTAAAATTTTGGACGAAGAACGTCGACATATCAATCTTACGTTTACCTGCAACATAAAAAATATAATGTTCTTATCTACAAGGAGACAAGATATATGTGTGCATAGCTAGCTAGATATATACACACGAATCTAGCTAGCTAGTCTTTCAATGTACGTAAGCCAGTGATTGGGACCTGCTATTCTGATAGTAGATATATGAAATTGTCAACAAGATAGAGCAGGTACGTTAATCTCAATTTGTCTTACCACATGCATGCTGATCGATCGATGCTGTACCTGGTCCATGCATGAACAAACCGTCGGTCGCTTCTGCGCGTCACCATGCGATAAAAATCTAATCTGTGGAAAGATTAGATATAATTTGAGTACATGACATGTGCAGTGGTATACGTGAAGGGCCCATGCACACTAGGGTACAATTTAAAATTCTACCACGTAAACTATGAAACTGTGCGAGTAAGAGATGACATATTGTTACCACTAAACGCGCAACACAGTGGAAGAAGAGTTGGAGAAGCATGGTCCAACGTAGTGCACGTCGATGTAGTGGTCGTAGTTGATCATCCAATATGCTTGGTCGCCGATCGTCTCCTCCAGCAGCCTCTCGAGCTCCCTACGACCTTCGCGGATCGTCCTAGATTAGCACAGCAGCAATCGCAGCAGCACCGCTATGTATCCACACGTTGAGGAGTGAAACACTGTACGTCGGTGTGCTAATACCAATACACATAGCAGGGCATTCGGGCAGGTGGTGGCTATGGTTTATGTGGATGGTATAACTTGTACGTCCAAAAACACCCACACCTCCCTTTATAAAGAGCCCATAACGGATCCAATCCGAACTAGTTTGTTTCAACCTATTAAGTGTGTGACTCTGTAGGTTTATACATAATCAGTCGTGACCCGAAAACTCCTTTCTGATCACAAGACGATAGCGGTTCCTAGTAGGACATAGCGACTCCCGAATACACATAAAGATTATATCAGACGAACCTTATGCAATATGATCTGCGACCAAATCCTTATCACTCACGAATAGTTCGTATCTCCATACGATCACTACGCATCTGGTCACAACTAGTTCACCGACTAGCTTGTGATCATGCACGACCAGTTCGTATCTGGTCGAACTAAGCAACATGTTTGCCTATTCCGCTTTTGCCTCAAAATATCTAGTCGAACTCCAGGTGATATATATGTTATCCATGGATTGTTCAATCTTTTCTCGATCTAGTGATGAATAACTTCATGTGGTCGATTATTCGACTACTTGTGGCATGGCTATTCACTTTCTTTATCTGATCACATCGAAGGACCCAGAGATATCCATCCTGTTATGCCAGGAGGGGCAAATTCTATATCCGACCAGTCGCATCCCTCTGCATATTTCATAGCATACCCGAAAGCTACCTTTATAACTACCCAGTTACGAAGTAACGTTTGGTAACCCCTAAGTCTACTGTTACACATGTAGAAACCCGTATTGATCTCATGTCTAAGGATTTATACATCATCATTGTTTGAGACCAACTGATGACACATAGAATTATAACAATCTCAATAGTGTCTCAAAGTTGGTCAATCCAACATTATGTTATCTAACATGTGCTCACATTATTGATTCGATATCCTCATATCTATTACCGGTGAAATATGGTCATCAATCAATACATGTACTGGTCTATAAATCACTAGTGTCCCGACCAGAAATCCTTTTAGAATGACATCATATAACTATTAAAGAGCTTCACCAAGAAGTCACATATTTGCTAATCTTTATAAATGATAATTCATCCAACGAACGTAATAACATTTATATTATAACTCATAAATATACCACTACTACAGAAAAGGTATTCACAGACGGTTCAAAAACGTCATCACAAACGGTTTCATGAGCCGTCTGAGTTTATGGGTCAGTGATGACATGAGGTCATCACAGATGGTTTTCAACCGTCTGTCATGCATACTTTCACAGACAGTTATTAACTATGAACCGTCTGTGATAAGTATATATCACAAACGGTTTGTGGCTGAAACCGTCTATGACACTACTACAAAAAGGCTAATACTGGACGCCTCATCATAGATGGTTGACCAAAAGCGCTCAGATTACATGCAATCACGCAGCGGTTTTGGTTTAGAGACCGTATGTGTTTACGGCGCGCTAAAAACCGTCTCGTGAAGAGGTAATATCACTGCATCGCTCATAGCTAAAACCGTCAGGAAACATCACAAACGGTTCTTGTTAATAACCGCTCGTGATAATTCTACATATCACGACGGTTTTCAACAAAGAACCGTCAGGAAACATCACAAACGGTTCTCAACAATAACCGTCTGTGATATTACTACATATCACAGGCGGTTTTTTTGTTATAACCGTCTGTGATAATATCGCTTCTGACTCGGTTGAAGCCCGATGAGTTTCTTCGTCGCCGTCGTCTCTTCGTTGCATCCGCTTTGACCGGCCGAGACCCTCAAGCAAGGAAGAGAGCCTATGGGCTCAATTCTTTTTGGTTCAACGGTCAGAGGTCTTGGAGACACTCGAATGAGCGCATCGGTGGTGGACGATTTCGAGCTTCGTTACGATGATCGAGAATCGTCCGATCTTGATGTAAATCGCTTATGAAGTATTGAAGACGGAGGTAGCACCTACCTCCGCCACTAGAAAAAACTTTGTTTATTTATAGGTTTCTACCTTTTTTAATCTTTTTATGTTTAACGCCACGCTGTTTGGCCATATGAAAAATTCCAAAATGAAAAAAAAAAGTTTGGAGGTGAAGTTACTAATTTAATTATATGTTGAATTATATATATATATATAGTTAAAGCAAATTTTTAGCGATATTTAAATGAAAAAATTGACATATAAACATGTAATTTCTTCATGTCATGTAAGTGTATATACAAGATAAATATACTTGAGAAAAAACCATTTCACAGATGGTTCTATTATGGAACCGTCGGTGATATACGGCATATCACAGATGGTTCCATTACGTCTGTGATAAGTCTCTTTATTAGTAGGAGCCCAGCCTTTAGGGTTTGCGCCCACCCTAACTCTCGTCACTCCCTAGCGCTGCTAGGGTTTGCGCCTGCCCTAACTCGTCACTCCCCAGCGCATTTACTCTCATCCGTTCCCCTCCCCACCTCGACGCTGCCACCCGACCCCGTCGCCGTCGCCACCCGACCCCGTCCCCATCGCCGCCGGTTGTGACACCACTCTGCACTGCACAAGACACTACTGCACAAGACACTCGTATGATAGTTGTGTCTTGCGCAGTTTCAAGGTCGTGCCACAACTACGGTGACGCCGCCACCCAAGCCACTGGGCTTGGCCCCGCGTGTCGCCTGCACCGCCATGTCTTGGTTCTCCTGCTCGGCCTCCTGCATTTGGGCTGTGGCCCCCTGGCTTTATTTTCCCCATCCTCCCTCTATTCTACTCTAGATCTGTTAGCTTAATGTATTTTGTTGAGTTTGATTTTTATGCTTGAGCCTTAAGTTGTGTCCTGATGTTTGTGTGATTTATGCAAGGTGAAAGAGATGGATGAGGGTTGTGCTGGTGGTGGGTCGCCACCGTGGTTCTTATTGATCTTGAGGTATCACCCTACCTTACTCTGTGACGTAATGATGTTAATAGTCTTATGCTGAACATATTAATAGTCCCCTTGCTCCTTGCATCCATACTTTTTAAACTTGCGGGGGCTCAATGAGGTTGCCCGTGGATCTTGTCTCATCCTTCTCATCTCGTGGGCGACCCCGAAAGTGGCGGGACTACGAATATATATATATATATATATATATATATATATATATATATATATATATATATATATATATATATATATATATATATATATATTTTAATGCCACAAGCAGCCAACGCTTGGAGACTTTATAGAGAAGAGATTATGAATGGAATGGTAGGATGTACAGGGGCGCAAGAGGTAGGAGAACTTGATCGGCATGAACACGCTACACGCATAAAGGTGAAATGAATGGCGAGAGACAGCATAAGACTATTAACATCATTACATCACGAGCAAGGGACTATTAACATGAACTAATTATTAATTCAATTTCACATAAGACTATTGACATCATTACATCACAGAGTAAGGGACTATTAATATGAACTAATTATCAATTCAATTTCAGCATAAGACTATTGACATCATTACATCACGAGCAAGGGACTATTAATATGAACTAATTATCAATTCCATTTCAAAGATAAGACTATTGACATCATTACATCACAGAGCAAGGGGACTATTAATATGAACTAATTATCAATTCAATTTCAAAGATAAGACTATTAACATCATTGAGCGGTTCATCGGCAAGACAACAAGACCAAGGGTGTCCAAACCCACCACACCAAAGAGTAGCCCTCGGCATCCATCGCAGAGCACTAGCCATTTTCATCACAGAGCAAGGGGGTAGAGACAGAGAGGGAGTAAGGTAGGGTGATACCTCAAGATAAAGACAACCACGGTGGCGACCCCACCACCAAAGACAACCCTCATCCATCTCCTTCACCTTGCATAAATCACACAAACATCGACACAACTTAAGGCTCAAGCATAAAAATCAAACTCAACAAAAGACATTAAGCTAATAGATCTAGAGGAGAATAGAGGGAGGATGGGGAAAGCAAAGCTCCACCAGGGCCCGAGCGCAGGAGGCCGAGCAGAAGAACCAAGCCATGGCGGTGTAGGCGACACGTGGGGTGGTGGCGTCACCGTAGTTGTGGCATGACCCTGACACTGCACAAGACACTACGACTATCGTATGATGTTGTGCAGTGCAGAGTGGTGTCACAACCTGCGGTGACGGCGACGGGGTTGGGCGGCGGCGTCGAGGTGGGGAGGGGAACGGATGAGAGTAAATGTGCTGGGGAGTGATGAGTTAGGGTGAGCGCAAACCCTAGCGGCGCTGGGGAGTGATGAGTTAGGGCAAGCGCAAACCCTAGCTGCCGGGCTCCTACTAATAAAGAGACTTATCACAGACGGTTCTATTATGGAACCGTCTGTGATATGGGACATATAACAGACGACTCCATAATAGAACCGTCCGTGATATGTCCCATATCATAGACAGTTCCATAATGGAGCTGTCTGTGAAATGGTTTTTTCTCAAGTATATTTATCTTGTATATACACGTACATGACATGAAGAAATTACATGTTTATATGTCAATTTTGTCATTTATATATTGTTGAAAATTTGCTTTAACTATACATACATACATACATACATACATACATACATATATATATATATATATATATATATATATATATATATATATATATATATATATAATTTGTTCTACTAAACCGCTCTCGATATAATTAATATTAATTAATGTAACTTCACCTCCAAACTAGATTTTTTCCACAAAATCGTCTCTCGATATAGATATATATATATATATATATATATATATATATATATATATATATATAGTAATAATTCAACATATAATTAATATAGTAATTAACTTCACCTCCAAACTTTTTTTCATTTTGGAATTTTCATATGGCCAAACAAATGGCGCTAAACAAAAAGATTAAAAAAAGTAGAAATCTATAATTAAACAAAGTTTTTCTAGTGGCGGAGGTAGGTGCTATCTCCGTCTTCAATACTTCATAGGCGGCGGCGGCGGCGTCGGCATCGGACGGTTCTCGATCATCGTGAACGAAGCTCGAATCGCCCACTCACGACGCTATTGCTCGAAAGTGTCTCTCAAGACCTCAGATCGTTGAACTAAGAAGAATTGAGCCCATAGGCTCTCTTCCCTTGCTTGAGGGGTCTCGGCTTGGTCGACTTGGTCGCCGCCTCAATTATGCGTCCAAGTGATGGCAAGCCTCACGAGACGCATAACGCCGTTTTGGAGGATCACGCCGATGACGCTGTAAACTCGCCGAAGTGGAGATCACCCTAAGATGCGGCGCAGAGGATGTCAAGACGGCGAAGGTGGCCGCCACCGCTCGGTAAATTCTCAGCCGACGTAGGAGTGAAGACACTGTTGAAACAGTGTTCTTCCGCAGCACGGTTCAACGTACAGCGAGAGAGGTGCTCGTAAGCCATCAATACCGGCGACAACGAAGAGACAACCATTTCTGTTTTTTTATAAGTATGTGGGGATGATCATCTTCGATGGCAGATGATCCTTTTTATAAAACAAGGTATAAATTCAGAGCGTGAGACGAAGAGACGCATCGGGGAGCCGAAACGGATCGATGCGACGAAGAGACGCATCGGGGAGTCGAAGCGGATGGCGACGAAGAAGAAAATGCATTGGGCTGTAGCGATATTATCATAGACGGTTATAACAAAAAACCGTCTGTGATATGTGGTAATATCACAGACGGTTATTGTTAAGAACCGTCTATGATGTTTCACAGACGGTTCTTTGTTGAAAACCGTCTGTGATATGTAGAATTATCACGCATTTATTATTATCAAGAACCGCTCGTGATACTTCACTGACGGTTTTCAACATGAACCGCCTATGATATTACCTTTTCACGACGGTTTTTATGTAGCGAAGAATACGACGGTCTCTAAACCAAAACCGTCTGTGATTACATGTAATACAGACGGTTTTGGTCAGCCGTCTGTGGTGAGGTGTCCCGTATTAGCCGTTTTGTAGTAGTGTAATTGTGATACAATCATCTCTATAATTATCTTTTATGGCATATCATCACATATACAAGTGTACAGCATTCACACAGGAATTTTGTGGAGCGCGGGAAATTTACCCATTTTCTATCTAGGGTGATCCCAAGATTCCCAACCTTTACTTTTGTTGAAAAATAGCGCTCCTGAAGGAGCCCTTGTTTAAAAAAGAACTGATCGATGGATTGGAGCTAATAGCGTAATACAAATGCAGAGGTGTACTGAAGAATGCCAAGGATGTCCTACATGCATTTGGTAACTTAACCCTAACATCAAGAAAGCAACCAGATGCCAAAGCACATGTGTGACTATATACATACCAGCAACTAGCTTTAGGTGCGCAAGTTGTTATATGATTTCATTGAACTTTCTTTTTAATTAAATAACCTTTTTTTAATTTATTTTTATTATTAACCTCTCGCCAACTTTATTTCTAATTATAACCTTTTTGGCTAAGCCATCACTCATGATGTGGCAAAATAATATTATCACATCAGCACTATGGCATAGTCAAATCCTGTCACTCCATCATCAGTGGCGTGACAATGTTGTTTAGTCACGCTATCACCAGTGACATAACAAGAAGTGCTATTTAGCTATACTTAGGTGTTGGTGTAACCAAAAGAGTTAGATTTGAAAATAAAGTTAACGGAAGGTTAGTAATAAAAATAAATTAAAAATAGGTCAATTAATAAATAAAGATCGATTTCATTCTACTCCGAAAACTACATTTTTTTACCGGAGGGGTTGCAGCAACTAGCACAGATGAATAGAGCACTGCGTGAGATTCCGTCCAAGAGGTGACATTATACATGGTGCCACCTCAATTGCGTCCGTACGGATATGACGCCATCGATAAGCTTAGCTAGGGACTAATATATTCTGCATGGTTAAAGTAGTACAAGGGCAGTACGTTATACCTGAGAAACGCAGGGCTAGCGTCATACCTGAGCTCACTGCATCCCGACTAGCTGCATGTTTCACAAAAGTTCACATGCATGTGCAGCTCTTCATGTTATCTCTTTGTTTGATTCTGTTGATCATACATGCCATGTCTATGTTTGTGCTTCTTGTTGCCCGGCCGGTCTGCTTTTGTGATCAAGTCTAATTCGAAGATCGGAAGATATATTGTCCATATTGAAATTCTTATTGAATGTGTATGAAGTACATGCGTATCTAGGTAAGTTGTTTTTTAGTTAAACTCATATATATCTTTTTTGCCAATTTATGCCAAGCATGCGTACAATCAACGCAAGTCTAATTGAAACTAGGTGAACATAGAAACATTTCAGGAAGTTCAGAACTCCGGGTGGATTACATTTGACTTGTACTAGTGGGATTTTTTTTTAGCGTCCAGGATTTCCTCGTTCAGCCCGCATTAAAGAAGAAGAAGCACCCTACCTCACGAGACACACACGAGAGCCAGCGCTCGAACCGTATCGAATTGGGAGCCCGGAGCTAGCTCCTCTATGCCAACTGAGCCCCTGCTCAGTCCTCAAAATCCCCAGCGAGACACGCACTACTACCAGAAACAGGTTATTTCCCGAGTGCCCTAAACACTCGGGAAAGTCGCCAAAACACTCAGGAAAAACTTTCCCAAAGGTCGGCCATCGGGAAACACTACTCGGGAAAGTTTAGTCGAGGAAAAAATGGTTTCCCGAGTGTTCCTGAGATTTACACTCAGGAAAAATGGTTTTCCCGAGTGTACGACTAAATACTTGGGAAACATAAAACCCTCGGGAGAAAAAAAATCTCGACGGCTTAGACCATCGTAACGGAAATGTTTACCGAGTGTTAACACTCGGGAAAAAAAGAAGATTGGCACTCGGGAAACAAACTTTCCCAATGAGCCCTGAAAGTTCCAGAGTGTCAACACTTGGGAATATATTTTTTTTTGTCTCGAGTGCATTGCAAAAACCACACTCGAGAAAGCTTTCCTCCCTGGTGAGTGCAATTTTTTTCCCGAGTGTGTGTCAAACAAGGCACTCAGGACTTACTTGAACAGGGTATGCTCCAATTTAATTTCGCACAGATTTTGCAATCAAATAAACCAAAATTCCATAGCAAGAATAAAAAACACAGATCATTACATATATAGATTGAACAACATTGACATAATTCCCAAACTCACTATATATATATATATATATAGAACATCCACAACATTCGAGTTCAAATTTGATACATATAACAGTTCTAAGTAGTAATTTCATTACATATATAACCATTTTCTTCGGACAATAGATTAAGGCCAGTCTCGGCAATGTTTCTCTCTGTATGTCTAAATGCCCAATTGATCGAATCAATCACAAGCTTCAATTGTTGAAACAGAAAGTCCAATAATAAGCAGATAAAAGAGAAGAAATCCGGGTGCTGTCTATCGATAAATAACATCAACAAGGAAAATCAATAATTGAAAAAGGCCAGTACTAACTTGACTTGATAGCTGAATTAACGCTTGGAACCAATGGGTGCCAATAGCACAAAGCAAAGAGAAAAATTTAAGGCGATGCTCAAGATAATCTTCGAAGTTTTTAGTAATCATCTGGCAAGACAGAACAAAAGTAAAATCTCAATGTGTACTTGAACATGATCGGTAACAAAAATGACTTAGTAGATAGTATTCCTACCTCAAGAGTACACTGAAAAATAGCCTCAAATATACGAGGCATATCCTTAAGCATTTCACTTTTGTACCTGCAGTCAATTTTCAACCATTAGAAATGATATATAAATGCAAGTATGCAATGAGTTTAAGAAGAAAGAACTCGAACACAAAGAATATGAAAATAGTGATCAACAAGCATTACTAACAACCCAAATTATCGACAAAAGAAAATTCCTACAAACTACATTAATAAAAAACACATTCGATTGAAAAACACAAAATGGGTATCAAATTGTAGGCATACTTGTTTATAATTGTCGCAAACAGTGACGTAACTTCAGATTACCTTGCATCGGCACATTTCTAGCATAATCACCAAGAATAGGATCCATCATTGGAGGAACAAACTATTTCCCAATGTGTGGTAGATCTTCGGCTTTGTCCACAAAAGTCTCAATCAATTTCAATGTTTCCCTCTTGACAGATCTATTGCAAACATAATACAATTTAGTAAAGCAGCAAGATGAAAAAGAAAGTAGTATAGATACCAATGATTCATCATACCTCGAAGTTTCACAAATGAAGTCTTCGAGGCATAAGGTCCCCCAAAGAATAGTGCTTGATACGAGTTCACAGACATTCCGATGTGAAAACAATGTATAACGAAAAGAAAAGGTCGATTAGCTTATAAGCATTGTTAGCTTTGGGCATAAGGAGATAAAACAACCCACGGAGATAAAACAACCCGACTCGTCAAAACAAAACGGCAGCACAAATGAGTAAATACGATCTCCAACTAGTAGATTTGAGCAAATCGACCGCCTTAAGCCCTTAACCAAAGACGTAGGGCCAGATTAAAGCAGTAGTCTGCGCGCCTAAAAATATGTGGCTTGCCAAATTAAATTATCATGTACTACCATACTAGAGTGACATATCGAGGCCAGCAGACCAGTTCAAAGAAGGGCTCTTTTCGTGCCTAGCTTTAACTTTGGAAGATACTAACACAATTATATTATAAAACATGCCGTGTGATGCTAAACTAAATACCTATACAATCGTCAAGATGTCTAGGAAGATTAGTGAAATTTGTGGGAAAAAGTGTGGTCCAAGCGAGCTCGCAACACTTGTGTTTGTCTCAGAGCACAAATGGCAACATAATGTAAGTACTACAGAGTAACCACAGATAACAACATTACGTTAGTACCCAGGGGCAATTTTGTGCAACCAAATAAAAGGAAACCCAAAATCAAACAAAGATGTTCTCACTTTAGGCATACATTAATAACAAAGATGCCATACTCAAAAAAATAATGTTGTTTAGTGAAAATGTCAAATGAAACCGTTATAATTTGCTTAGGTGAAAACTAATCCAAATCTAATAGCTGATTATGTGTTCAGATGTCAAGTTACCACTGGTAACAATTGACATCAAGATTGATTTATGGTAGTGAGTTTATGGTGCATTTTGGCAAGTTTAGACCGCATTTTTGTGCTCTACACAAAGTTTGGGTATATATAACTACCTACTTAAAATCCAAAATGTGGTGTTCAAGTACATGATACCAAAGAAAACACCATGCATCAAAACATAATTGAACAACCCAAAGCAAGTAAATGCATTGTCGCCCAACTCACCGGAGGTTACACTAATGAAACATGGAAAATATTTGTTGGCCTTGGCTAGCAACAAATTCATAAGTGTTTCAGAGATTGACCTTGCAACCTGAATTTGATCGCCGACATCCCTTTTATTTAATTTTTGGGAAATTAGCTCAATAAACACCGCAAAGATGTATACATTAGGAAATAACATCCCATCTCGAGGCCGACAAGTAGACCTTGGGACCATTTGTCGCTGACATATTGATGTTATTTTCCACTTTGCATGATCTTTGTAGTGCTATTGAGCAATTTACCCTTTATTCTTTGAAGTTCCCAAGCACAATCTAACAAGGAACTCTACAAGTAAACTAAAGAACTTCAAAGCAATAAACAACCAAAATATTGCGCTTTACGAGTTAAGCATAATAGTAGTCAAATGAAGCTCTTCAAAGATCCATTTTATTACATCAAAATGTTAAGAACAGATCTAATAACATCTTGGTTCTTCAGATATCAATGCTTTGACTTGCTCGTCCAATTTTTTTCGCCCATTTCGCCAAGCATAAGATAACTATGTCAAAACTATCATCAAGAGAAAACATGACAAAAAGCAAAAGTGCATACTAGAATGAAAAACATGGAACCCGATTAGGAAGGCTCATCAATCTCTTGAGGTATTCATCCTCTTAGTATTATCGATTCAATTTTGAATCATGTTGCCGACTTGAGCAAAGAAGCAAAGATAGCACAAAAGGTAATATTAATAATGGGTTATATTAATTGAAACCACATTATGCTCAAGTTTGGTTCAACATACCGATTCATAAAAAGTATGAATCTGGTGTGGCTCAAGATCAATAATTATCGTAGGAAGGCTAGACAACAGTTCAGAAACAAAACTCATGTAGGAAGGCTCAAGATAAGCATTATCAAGCTCATGTAAGAAAACAGTAAAGATAACCTCGTGCAAAAGGTGATTTCAATTGAGCATATGTTTGCCTTAAAAGATAACAAAAAGATTACTTATGAACCCATAATGCTGAACACGAAAAGATACTTATGAACCCATCATCTCTTTAACGCTATGTGCATTTGACCACAATGAATAATCCTCATTGCGCTAGCACTAGATGCTAACTTTGACATGTTATAAAACTAACAACTGTACCATGTGTTTCACTAAAAGTCATTTGCACCTCTAAGTATAATTGAGACCTGCGTAAATGAAATTCATGTGTGATGCCCCTATCTTCAAAACTATTGCTGTTACCATCAATTATCATAGCAAACACTAGCTCAAGATTGGCACGGAAAAATACAAACCGCGCTAGTGTTCTTTGTGCCTTTCACCAAAATCACATCATCATCAGCACCTCATTGTTGTTACACTAGAATTACGTAGCAAAATCAAAATGTAAGAGCATTATTTAAATATATTCTAATTTTGCAAGGGCATCGATTTCAGATAATGCATTCCCACATTACCTCAGAATCTTAGCACAAATCGTACCTTCGGTAGAATTTCCAGCAAAAGTAAATCATGGGACTACAAGTCAATAAGTCATGAATGGGATTAAACAGATTAACATAATATACAATGTTGAAATACTGCTTGGTCATAACTCATAACCATGTATATAAAAGATTAAGAAATGATGCATACCATAGTTGCACCAGTGGCCTTGGCAACATGACGCAAATCCTCCTTACGCACACGCCTTACTGCAGTTGCTCTAGCCTCAACAAAATACTAAAATGAAGTTTTATCACACACACAAAAAGAAAAAAGAAGATTTAGTGACAATCAATAGGAAGAGACATCTATTAATCTATATATAAAGATTAACATGCAAACATCACAAAAAATCAATCAGCTCTTTTTGAATTCATCAAATTAATTCAATCATAAAGCAGAAGCTTTCTTCTGAGGACTAAAAAGTCACATGAAGCACTGTGGAATGGACATGCAAGATGACAGTGAAGAATCAAATAATTTCTACCATGGATAGTTTAAAAAATTATAAAATACACTACCCTACATGCAAGTGCAGAAAATTATGTATGCAATACCAACCAAAATTAGCGAAGAATAAAGAATTAAGTAAAATAGGTCATACAAGAGCAAAGTTTTTCACCAACAAAATGTGTAAATAGTTTCTTCTTGGAAACTATATTTAGAAACATATTAAAAATAGGTAAATGTAAATCGCTCGCTAAGTTATGAAAACATACCTTCAATTACATATCATCAATTCCCTTGGTGGCCAATACAACATTAAGTCAGAAGTTTAAGTTCATCCAATCATAAAAAGCATGGGGATCCAACACGAGAAATTAGAAACAAGCAATAAAGGGATAAAAGAGAATCGGATTCTCCTCTCATTGGCGGTGTTTATGTATCTCTAGATTGGTCATCTAATAACCTTGTGATCCAAAAGAAAAGTTGTACATGGATAATAGACAACCTTGTCACATATTCATCATTCACCCATAGATCATCTCACAAGAGTATCTATACATATATCTCTCGATTCATCACATATGCATCACAGAGCGAGGAAATGGAGAGAATAGAGCAGGGTTCACCTCGGTGCAAACATCAAGAACTATGGCGGTGGTAGTCCGCATCCAACACAAAGATTCACCATGCATATCACCTAGCAACCCACATCCATCTCCTCTTCATGCATAAACAACCGTAAGCCACATCAAGAAGGGAAATCAAGATACCAATGAAAGCAAAACAAAAATGAAAGGGGTGCCGCTAGGGAGCAGCTGAGCGAGGCCGAGCTCGGCGAGTGGCGAGGCCGAGGCCGAACTGAAGAGAGGCTGCTGGCCTACTGCCACTGGCCAAGGGAGGAGGAGGCCGTGGGAGCCGCGAGGAGCCGGGAGGAGCCGGCGGCCGCTGACTGAGCCGGCAGCGACGGCCGAGTAGCGACGGGCGCAGGCGTCTTGAGGAAGCAAGGCCAAGGCTCGAACGGCGGCAGGGGAGCTAGGAGACCAATGGGCGATCGGGCGCCGAGAGGTGGCGGCGGGCTGGGCCAAGACAAAGCGAGGCGGCTGCCCGAGCGAGGGGTGGAGCTGAGGTGGCGGTGGCGCCATAGGGAGGTGGTGCCAGGGGAGTAGGCGGTGGCGGTGCCACACCGGGAGAGGGAGGCCGACGGTGCCGGAGGAGGGAGGAGGCGGGCGGCGCTCGGGAGGAGGGGGAAGGGGGAGGAGGCGAGAGGTGGCGGCAATGAGGAGGAGGGGGGAGGCGGCTGCGGGATTAGGGTTAGAGGAAAAGAGGCGTGGCCAGAAAAAAAGAGGCGCAGACGGAAAAAAAAAAAGAGGCGCGACGGAAAGAAAGATGAGCGCGGGCGGAAAAAAAAGGTCCCGAGTGTTTGCGTTCCGATGCACTCAGGATTATATATTATTTCCCGAGTGTTATGGGAAACACTCGGGAAAGTTCCTTTTACTGAGTATTTACTTTTTGTCCCGAGTGTCCTATGAAACACTCGGGATCTGCCCGAGTGTTTTCGTTCAGACACTCAGGAAATACATAGACACTAAGGAAATACGTGTTTTCTGGTAGTGCACACACCAAGCCCCCAGGCACGAACGCAGGTGGGTGGCCTGGTCACCTGGTAGTGTGCACCACTGAGCCCGTTCTACTAGTGGGATTTTTACTGGCCTGTTTCCTAAGTTTTCCAAATGCATGATCAGAAACAATTCCCCGTGCATGGAATTCCTGATTTAGAATAATTTCTTTTTTCTAGAAATCCTACGTTCCAAACAGACCATAAAATAACCGCGCGTATCGACTCTTTCCCAATCGCCACCAAACATGGATTGATGCACGTAAATATACCTGCGTCCCCGCGGAAGCTCCTGAGGGAGCTTTCTGTTCCCGCCTTCAATCACCCAAGCTCATCATGTTATCCCCGAGATGGGCCTAAACCCCTTTTCCAAGTTAGCATCCCTTTCCATCCCAATTATGCAAATATTATCTATCAAGTTGATGGAGAGCTAGCCAACCATAAGCCTTTCCTTGGCCCCAACTCACCTAGCTTGCTTAATCCACTAAAAGTGTGATGCTAACTGTGCCACCTTCTACAGTGTACTTCTTTTTCTTCTTTCAATTCTGCCTCCAAACGAAAAGGCCAAACAAAAAGGTTTATGGGACGAAAGGAGAAGATCCAAATCCACCAGCATAGCACTGAACCATAGTGTAGGTGTGACCCACTTAATTAACATGGGCATGGGACTAATTTGTAGTCCATGACTCTAAACACATGCAGACCATTGGATCCAAAATCAATGGTTTGGATTGAGCATTACGCAGAAATAGAGGGTGGATTTTTTTTTTTTAATTTCTAGATTGCAAGGATTTCTTCTATTTCTACTCACTGATCCAACATAATTTTTTATCAGCACATTCATTACATGATCATACGTTTAGATATACATGCAATTTGATCCTTAGTTAACCATGGCAACTAGCGAAATTACCAGCGCAATTACATGGCTAGATATTATGATACAATTGTCTTTGTTACACGACTCTAATCCTATTGTTGGAAATGCAATTGTATTTGTTATGCAACTCTAACATGTATATATGATTAATATGCACCGTTATAATCTAGCCACACAAAAATACGTGGTGCAGGTCTTTCTCTTTTTCGCTCGATTAATGAGAGAATTTGTGGGATTTCTTTATTTATTTAGAATTAATGTTTATATTTCTTTATTTTCCTCAAAGCAAAGGATATGTTTTGAATCTGACCAGCTGTACTTTATATTTATATTGATGATCAAAATTGCTCCTTAGTCTTAATTAATGTTGTTTGGATAGAATAGCTAGAGTCGACACTTTGCCAAACAAGGCTGAATACATGGACCATCAGAAATATATACATCCTCCTCATCCAAATGTTCACAAGATTTTCTTTTCTCTTCTCTATGCAACTTGTTTGTCACCAATCAACACCTGTCTCAGTCTGTACAATAATATCGGCACCGCACATGCAATGCAGGGAATCAGAATGATTTCAAGGGAGAAATAAAAGGGGTGGCATATGATCTTTTAGTGGAAAATCTTCTTTCAGGTGTATCTTTATTTTGAGGGGAACACTCCCAGGCCTTTCCATTGCTGTACGCATATTCTTGATGTCACTTATCATTATCCGGATGATGCTACTTTCTCAGCTTTACAAAAATGTATCGTGCCATTTACGTTTTCCTATTTGCTAACAAGGATCTGTCCATGTGTGGAATTGAAGAAAATTCCTTTTTGTCGTGTTGGAAGTACGTTGATAATGAATTTGCGCGTTAAAAAGTTGGATGCAACTAATTATCGGATGTCCCACCATCAAATGCTTGTTGCACTAATTAGTTGATAAAAAGATGTTTCACTAGTTCTATATATACTAATGTTGCGCATATTTTATTTTTTTTCATATTCTAAGTAATGTATTTATATCGAAACTATTTGAAACAACAAGCTGTTGTGGCAGTCGCCTGATACTTTGAAATATCTCAAACGTCCAATTTTAAGCATTTAATTTCCTTCGTCTCTGCCACCAGCCGTTGAGGTTTTCATCTCCGACGTACCCTTCCTCCAAAATTTTTTTGCCCTCTTTGTTCTCCATGTCGTTTTACTGTAATATTCGATCTTTTTCTTGTTTGCCTTGCAGGAATCGACCGTTGCGGCGGCGAACTTCGAGCCGGTGGTGGTCGACGATACCCTATTGATTACAAGGTGCGGTTGCAAATACTGAGTTTTGGACTGTTTTGGCCTCAGAGCGCAGCTTTAATTCCTAATTTGGCCCCCTTAGCGTCAGAATTCCAAAACTAGCCCTCGACCACGTCTTTGCCGTCGGGGCGGCGGAAGAATCGAAGTTCATGCCGACGGGACGGCGGAAGAATTAGGTGCCGCCAACCGACGGCAAGAACTCAGCGACTTCTTCTGCCTTGCCACACGCGCCACACTCTGCTTTCGCACAGGCGCTTAGCCACGCCAAGACAAGAGCGCCAAGCGGCCCCGTCTTGCGCCGCTTCGCCCATTAAGAATGTTTGCAACAGGCGTCGACGCGAATTGCCCCGGCGCTTTTTCGCTTTTTGCATGCCACACGCAGCAATGAACGCCCAAGCTCCTGTGCATTTGAGCGATAAAACGAGTGAACGCAACGCTATTTTGAGTTAGAAGCAAAGAGGAAGAGAGCCAGAGCGAAAGATCGAAAGAGAGCCAGAGAGGAAGAGAGTTCTCGGAAGAGAGGAAGAGAAGGAAGAAGCCAACCAAGGAGAAGTTGAAGTTCACTCAGTTACTGAAGTTGTGCATCGTCTTGTGAGCACCTAGAAAAGGTAAGTGTCATTCACATCTGGTTATAGTTGTAGCTAGTTTTAGCAATGTGATTAGGATGCAATTAGATGAATTGTAGTTTCTTATCGTAGCAACTGAGTAGTTATAGTTGTGTAGTCGGTGTATTTTGATATAGTGTTCGGACATAAAATTGGAAGACTTAGTGCGATTAGCACGTAATTAGAAGACTTAGTAGTTAGCAATGTGATTAGCCTGTAATTAGTTAACTTAGCAGACTTATTATTGTTAGTGTTGTAAATTAAATATTGTTAGCGTAAGAACGATGGGGAAGGAAGGATGGCAGCTAGGACATTTCGGTGGTGAGGAGACAAGGGAGAGATAAATGGAAGGGATTAGGTGAGGAGAAGATTAGAATAAGGGGATTAAGTAAAGGGAAGGATTAGGGATGAGATTAGGTGAGAAGGGGAAATTTAGGAAGTAGCAAATTAGTAAAATTTAATTAGGCACTAGTAAAATTAAATATCGACGCGGTGAATTTTTTTAGACCAACGATTTAATTAAGTCACAGACAAGTCAAATAGCAAGAGGTCGATTTATAGATAATTAGGGCGGGATAAATAAAATGTAAAATTAATCATAGTATATATAAGAAAATTAATCGCCAATAAAACTCACTACATTAATTAATTAATCCAAGTTAGGAAATATTTTAAGACTTAGTAGTCAAGAATGTAAAATTATTGACTTAGCAGACTTAGTAGTTAGCAATGTGATTAGCTTTTAATTCGAAATCTGTACAAGAAGAGAGAAAGAAAAGAAAAGTGGAAAAAACCATTTATAAAAAAAAAATCAGAAAATTCAAAGAAAAAAATTGGACATGAAAAGTTTTAATTAAAAAAATTTGAATATAATTGAAGTTTATTTTATTAATTTAAATTATTTTTTATTTTCTGAAAGACTCTGAAAAACGGGAGAATTGAAAAAAATAATATCTTGGTCGCTACGGTTCTTGATCACGTTACTTCACCATGGTGTAGTTAAAGCAGAGTACTTTATGGAGCTTCTACAGAATGCAATTGAAGAGGTTGAGAACTCACAGATTATGAAGATGCCTTAAAACATGGAGGATTCAATGTCGGTATGCCTCTTCTAGTGGAATCCTAGAAAGAACCACTCACACCCGACATTGAATCCTCCATGTTTTAGGTATCTTCATAATCACAACTATGCTCTCAAATTTCTTCAATTGCATTCTCAGAAAGCTCCATAAAGTACTCGCTTAACTACACCATAGTGAAGTAATGTGATCAAGAACCGTGAACGACCAAGATATTTTTTTTTCAATTCTCCCGTTTTTCAAAGTCTTTCAAAAAATGAAAAATAATTTAAAAGAATAAAATAAAATTCAATTTTTTTAATTAAATCTTTTCATGTTCCAAGTTTTTTTTTTTTTTTGATGTGTAAAAAAAATCAGGTTTTTTTTCCACATTTCTTTTCACAGAAAATTCATATAAACTGCAATTGAGATGAATCAATTTTTGTTGGTCATGAAAATTTATTCCGTAGATAATTCTGTAATTTTATAAGAGATGTTTAAATATAAATAGAATTGAACCTAATGTGCAGTATATTAGATTATGAACAAATTACAGAAGTGTTAGGAACTTGAACAAAAAATTTCAAAATATCAGTGGTTTGATATGCACATGTGTTAGGTACTTTATGGCGGAGATTCAAGATCTGTTTGTGTTCCACGGGGACGCTCTCGTACGCGACGGGCCGTATGGGGCGGACCCGTCAAATTGTGGCCGGACCGTGATCCGGGCGCCGGGTCTGAAGGACATGAGCCTGCCGGATTTAAAGGCGTGCGTATGCTCGCGCTCGATCACGCGAATCGCAAGGAAGAAGCTACGATCGAGGTGTTGTATGCCCTGGTGGTGGGTGGTGCGAGCGAGATAGTTTGGCAACTTATGAAGGTGACAAGTGACGCTTCATGGGCCTATTACATGGAGGCTGCTTGCAACCCTAAGGTTGTGATATATGCGCGCCGATAGTCTATGTTCGGTTAAGGAGAGCACGGGACATCTGGCGCAGGTTCCAAGAAGCTGCTGTGAGGAGGAGGTTGCGCTGGTTTCGGTGTTGGAGGAGACGCAGGCGAGGAAGTGGGTGATGGAGACCTAAGGAGGCGTGCCGACAACTTCGAGCCCAACGAAGGAGTGGAGCGATGGTGGGCAACCCGTATTGATTGCCACGAGTACCTGGCCGACCAGGCGGAAGAGGTGGAAAGCGAGGAGGAGGACGTGGAAACAGCTAGTTCTGAAGACGACCAAGACGGAGAAGCTGGTACAGGAGGTGTAGTTGGTGGTGTTGTGACCACCGACATTTCTTATGTCTCCTCAAGATTGGACGATGTTGCAACGACATCGTTGGTTCTGCCACAGCCGGAGGGGGCCGAGTGGGGGTTTAATGAGGACACCCTGCTCCTAGGGCAGCGCTTCCCTGATAAGAGCGCCGCCCAGCATGCTATTGCTAGATACGCCATTAACATTGGTCGAACGTATCGGGTGTAGAGGTCTAACCCTGACACCTACATCGTTAGGTGTGTTAATGAATCCTGTGCTGGCAAGATCTGTGCGCAGCGGTTCACGGCCGCGGCCACGGGCTTCCGGATAACGGTGTTGAAGGACCACACATGCGAGCTAGCTGAGCCGCTTCAAAGGCACCGCAGCATGATGTCCTCGTATGTTGCCAGCCTGATAAGCCACCTTGTCGCTGGAGATGTGTCCATTTCGCCAAAGCTCCTACTGGCGGAGGTTGCCAATATGGTGGGGTTCGCGGTCAGCTACAAGACGACATGGCGGGCGAAACGGAAGGTCGTGGAGCAAATGTTCGGCACATTCGAAGAGGCTTACAACTTAGTCCCAAGGATGCTGCATCAAATCGCACAATCAAACCCTGGGACATACATAAACAAGCTCGATCGGGTGCACCCAACGGAGGGGCCCAATTGTTTTGTTCTTGAAAGGGTCTTCTGGGCCTTCAGTCAGGCGATCGAAGGGTTCAAGCACTGTCGTTCCGTGCTGACAATGGACGGCACCTTCCTATGTGGGAAGTACAAGGGTACCATCCTCATCGTCGTTGCACAGCATCGAGGACGCGGAGGGCACCCTCCACCTCCTCCGCCGTCGGCACCTCCCTCGGCACCGCCCTCCGCACGTCCGTCGCACTCTGGAAGTCGTCCGAGCTACGGTCGCAGAAGCAAAAGTGGCTTAAGCAGAAGAGGAAACAGGTTCAATACCCAGACAAATCAATGAAAGATGCTCTAGTACCACCACGTTTTTCGATCCCGCAGTATATGTGTGGCGAACCGACAGAGATCATTCAGTCCACACACCCCGCCGCCCCAGGTCCGCCGTAGCTCCACCCCGTTGCCCCGACGCCCCAAGTCCACCCCGACGCCCCAACTCCACCTGGTCGCCCCAGGTCCGCCCTGACACCCCAACTCCACTTGGTCGCCCAGTCCGCCTCGACACCCCAACTCGCCTCGCCTCCTGCCTGACGCCCACCAAACCCCACCTCACCTGCTCCGCCCCACCTCCCTGACGCCCTAGCTTCGCCCCACCTCTGCAATGTCGAGCCGTCGCCAGATCCAGCAATATCAGTGGCATTCGTAGCCTCCCCAACATTCGATATCTTCTCACCCTTCCGTGTACGCCATATTTTGAGGGGAACACTCCCAGGCCTTTCCATTGCTGTACGCATATTCTTGATGTCACTTATCATTATCCGGATGATGCTACTTTCTCAGCTTTACAAAAATATATCGTGCCATTTACGTTTTCCTATTTGCTAACAAGGTTCTGTCCATGTGTGGAAGAAAATTCCTTTTTGTCGTGTTGGAAGTACGTTGATAATGAATTTGCGCGTTAAAAAGTTGGATGCAACTAATTATCGGATGTCCCACCATCAAATGCTTGTTGCACTAATTAGTTGATAAAAAGATGTTTCACTAGTTCTATATATACTAATGTTGCGCATATTTTAATTTTTTTCATATTCTAAGTAATGTATTTATATCCAAACTATTTGAAACAACCAGCTGTTGTGTCAGGCGCCTGATACTTATCTCAAACGTCCAATTTTTAGCATTTAATTTCTTTCGTAATTAACTTCACCAATTATATATACATAAGGTCCCACAATTATACATAAGGTCCCACTACGCCCATAAGTCACAGGCAGCATAATATATGATATTTTGGACATTGATACAGTCTCCAATATACAACTTTGACCATTAATTTTATTATTTTATAAAAATATTTTCATAACTAATCTAATGATACTATTTTAATATGACCAATACAAATAGTTTTTTTATATAATAATGGCCGAAGTTAAAAAAGTTTGACTACACGCCTCCTAAAACGCCATATATTTTGCAAACAGATGGAGTATAAAGGCTTTCATTTTGGTTTATTTCTGAACGAACAATCAATGCTATGTCTCTCTGAAAATTCCAAACGTGTTTTAGTACTATTTTAGCTTCTGACCTCTCGTACAACAACGAGCTGGTTGGGACCTCGCATACACCCCCAACAGATTGCACGAGCATGTAAATTTAGGCAATGCACATTCGACTCAGGCCCTATTTGGGACTGCCTTGGCTTGAGCTTTTTGCTTGAAAAAGTCAGAAGTCATCGTAAACAGCCAGCTTTCTCAAGCTGCTTTTTCTGAAATCGAAAGCTAATTACAACACACGGAAACCGAAAGCTAGAAGTTGTCTGAGGCAGCTTCCCACCGCTTTGGCGGGTCTGCCTTCCAAAATTACCCCTAAAATTGGCACTTATTTACCCGCCTTGTATCAACTATAAAAACTAGTATCCCAACCCTCTCACCCCATTCCCACCCCATTCGGTCAAGCTCACGAGCCCCTAACCCTAACTGAGCTCTTCCGCGCGCCGCCTCTGCCCTGCGGCGCCGCGTGCCGGCCCCAGCCACCCTCCCATGCCTCCAGTCTCGTCCACCCGATGGCGCCCACCTGCGACCGAATCCGGCCTCCCCCAAGCACTCGGCCGCCCACCCCAACACTAGCTTCGGCTTCGGCTTCGGCTTCGGCTTCGGCACCGGCACCGCCACTAGCCCTCGTCCTCCGCCTTTGCCACCAGCCATTGAGGTCTTCATCTCCGAGTCACTCTTCCTCCAAATTTTTCTTGCCCTCTTTGCTCCCCGTGTCATTTTACTGCAATATTCGATCTTTTTCTTGTTTGCCTTGCAGGAATCGACCGTTGCGGCGGCGAACTTCGAGCCGGTGGTGGTCGACGATACCCTATTGATTACAAGGTGCGGTTGCAAATACTTACATTGTGTTTGTTGGAATGCCTCTGTATCGCTCTGACTCTAGTGCGAGAACTTAACAATATACGACAATTGCTTCGCTTAGCCTGCTAGTTGTCTCGTGCAAGTAAAGAAAAAACGACAGTTTTGTATGCAATTACTTGATCACTATTTAACCTATGCTGTCGAGAGTGATCCAATGATCATTGAACAAACAAGCATGAGGGAGTTTTATCTACTGGCAGCCTGGAAGCTTCCTTTCACTACTGGAAAACAGGGATACCTTTACGGGCATGATATTTACTAACGGCCCGTAGAAACCATATGGGATTCGTATTTTACTGGCGGGAATTATAAATACGTCAGAAAAATTATATTTTTTTACTGACGGGTGCCCTAAACCATAAGCAAAATTTATTATTCTGACGGATAAAACACAACCATCAGGAAAAATTAATTTTTCTGACCAGTTCACACCGTCAAGCCTATAGTTTGGTGCTTTTTGGGGATTTTTGAGCAAGAAAATGCCTCACGCGCCAGACCGCTGTGCCAATTTTTACTGTGCCACGCGAAAGAAATTATCCTGACGTGTATAACGCACCATCAAAACAATGTTTGGGTAGAAATTAAAACCTATACGCATTTCTCCCCAAAATAGACGCGTCAAATCCCTAGCTTCCTCATCCATCTGCCGCCGCCCTAGGTCCACCCCGCCGCCCCGACTCCACCTCACCGCCCTAGCTCCACCCCGCCACCTCGACTCCACCCCTGTCCATCCGCCGCCCAAGTCCACCCCACCGCCTCGACTCCACCCCGCCTCGACTCCACCTCACGCCTGACCCACCTCCACCTCGCCCCAGTCCACCCCACGCCTTACTCCACCCCACGCCTGACTCTACCCCGCCACCCCAGTCCACCCCACGCCTCGACTCCACCCCGACGCCTCTAGCTCCACCCTACCGCCCGACACCCTGTGTTCGCCCCATCGCCCAGCCTCCACCTCACGCCCCAGTCCGCCAGAGCTCCACCCCACGCCAGACACCCTGTGTTCGCCTCGACACCCCAACTCTACAGTGTCGCCCAGTCCGCCCCTCTTGCCCTAGGTCCGCCCTGACACCCCAACTCCGCCTGCCTCCTGCTCCGCCTCGACGCCTAACTCAGCCCCACCTCACCGCCTCCGCCCCACCTCCTCGACGCCTAGCTCCCCCCACTTCTACAATGTCGAGCCGTCGCCAGATCCAGCAATATCAGTGGCATTCGTAGCCTCCCCAACATTCCA
Source organism: Phyllostachys edulis (assembly GCA_036346405.1). NCBI lineage: Eukaryota > Viridiplantae > Streptophyta > Magnoliopsida > Poales > Poaceae > Phyllostachys > Phyllostachys edulis. The sequence goes on from CM070556.1 coordinate 48,239,910, forward strand.
TACCTTCTCACCCTGCCGTGTACGCCATATCCTCGCCAGCGACCGCCATCCAGCAAAGGCTGCCTGAGGTCGTCTCCTTCTCCAAAATCTACCACCGTCGCATACCTAGCCCCAACTTTGTTCTCCACCTGGTAAGCACTCTCTCCCACACATCTTCCCCTGCTTTGCTCTCTCTCTCAATGTGCAATTTAACTCACATTGTTTGGTCATAACTAGGGATTGATTATCTTTATCTAGTATATTTGGTTGCTGGGGACTGCAGAAAAGAGATGAGGCATACTTAATTTCTCCCCTGAGAATTGCAGAAACTACTTGTGGACTGTATTACTTTTACGACATGGATTAGACATTGAAGTAAGTATTCTGTCATGCATGTCTCTGAAAAAGGCAACCAAAAGATGTAGTCTTTTATGTAGTGTACGTTCACAATGCTATGATAAAATTTGCGACATGTTATGTTCTCTGTCATATGAGCTGTTAGTGATAATTTATCACTTACAGTTTAGTTTTTGGTATGTTCCATAATACTTGAACCTTTGTTGTTCTCTTTATTTATTTGTTTATTTTGTTGACTATCTACCGTGTTTGCTTTATTTGCAACTATAAGTGTGTTCCAAGTACGATGAACTGAATTGGTAAACATGCATATGTAACTGCAAAATAATAGAAAAAGGGAAAACCTGATGATCTATAAAACAAACAGTGAAACAGATCGTATATGTATTATATACTGTATTGAATTAGCATTCTGAACTGCCACTAGCAATTCTTGGTTCAGGTGAGCTGGGCATATTGCTGTGTATCTCCGTATTATTTGCAATCAATGTGTCAAAAAAAATAGAATACAATACAGAATTGCTGTGGGTAGGTTTTGTTTCCCAGTAAAATATTTAGCCTTAAAGGAAGCTCAATGTGACCCTCCATGCAAATATAATGGCCCATTTATAATTTCTTGTAGTTAACAAGTCCGTTGTACTTATAGTTTTCTCTAAGTAGTGCAAAAGAGAAAAGTTCTCTTGGTTGCTTGATTGACATGGATTTCCGGCCTTGGGGAACCTCCATCCATGTACTCAGAAAATCTGTGTCATGTTAGTCATACCTTGTGAAAACTAAGATACTGGTTCCATTTTACGCTTAGTTTAGTCCTCACTTAAAAATCTGTTCTAAAAGTATGTCTTGCATGATGCTAAATGAAGAAAATGTTCTTTGGCAATGTTTAAAGCAAGGAAACTTGCGGCAGGTTTATGCATGTCTCCTACCATGGCGGAAATGAACTAGACATTCCTTTCGGCAATGTATATAGAATTGAGCTTCCCATGTTCCATTGCAACTTATCATTTGTAGCTTGATATGCAGTCTGCACGGCATTTTGAGGTGAATGGCGATTTTGATAATTGGAGACATGCTATAAGATTCTAAAACCGTAGAAGGCTTTGTCTTGGTAAGCTCCTGTCTACTCTTCTGTTGATTGCTAAATTATTAATTCTATGCAAATGCTCTAATCTTGGTAATTATGAGAATAAGATTGATATTGCTTAGTCATCTAGGCCATAGTACAGATGCAACATACCTAGTTTTAATAAATATAATTTTATACCTGATATATTCATGTTGTGCACACACAGAACTATTTCATGGCAGACCATGAATGGATGTATAGTAGCTGGCAGCATGGTAAAGCTCCCTCAAATGAATGGATTGAACAAACTACACAGTTCTTATATTATGCATTCTCAAATCCTAGGGTAGTTGAAGGTGACACCATTAAGTGTCCATGTGCAATGTGCAGGAAGTATGGCTCAATATGAAGATGATTGGGAGCAGCGACCACTCGATGGAAGCATATTGTACAACATCAATGGTGGCATGCCCCATGACCGTGTACCAATAGGGAGTGGTTCTATCAAGAAGAATGTTGTTCTAGCAGCTGCCAAATCAAGAAACATCAGGCCATCCAATTCCACCTCTTATCGAAATGTGGTTCGATATAATCAAGAACTACTCCAGACACAAGAAGGTCACTGCCAGATGATCTTGGTGATAATGTTCGTTCACACACATTTACAATTGATGTCACTGTGGGCGTAATACATGGAACTGCTTATCGAAATGTCATAGCTAGGCGAATCGTTTTGTCCTTGATTATTAGGTCACATCAAATGATCGAAATTTATGAAAAGTATATTTGTGGGATTCATTGTTGCATCCAGAAAGTTCCTTTTTTTCCACAGCAAAAATTAAAGGAGCTCAGCTTGTTAGGATTTATTTGTCGTGCATGTCTGGATGGTGCAATAATATTGCTTCTCGATGATGCATAATATATCTTGTATACATAACTACTAAAACGTCTTCACGCATAGCCTCAAACGCCATCACTGCATTTCGGAGCCGCCTGAAGTTTATGGGTCAGTGATGACATGAGTTCATCACAGATGGTTTTCGAATCGTATGTGATGCACAATATCACAGACGGTTATTAACTTAGAACCATCTGTGATAGCCTCTTCATAGACAGTTGGTATTTGGAACCGACTGTGATAACCTTTTCTCTACAAAATCTCCAAGCAAAGGGTCGCTTTTGCCTTTAAAACTAGCCGTATATATATATATATATATATATATATATATATATATATATATATATATATATATATATATATATATATATATATATATATATATATATATATATATATATATATATATATATATATATATATACATATATATATATATATACATATATATATATATATACATACATACATACATACATATATATATTTCAGATTCTGTTAGATAACCGATGTCTGAATTTAGCTAGCTAGCTCCCTGCTTGGCCGTTCATCCTAAAGGTGCAGGTGAACCACGGCCTACTTCATCGAGCCTGACACGCTGGAGTGTACGATTTGCTTCATGCCTACACTCCAGCGTGTCAAGATCAATGAAGTAGGCTGTGTCTGGCTACTTCATCGATCCTGATACACTAGATGTAAAAAGAGTTTTCCTTAATGGTTAACTCTCTATCTATAAAGCAGATAAGTACTGCAACCTGTAAAAACTCACCTCTATCCATGTCGTCCCTGGAGATTCATTTCATATCTCATCAGTGAACACAACTAGTAACATTTGCGGTTTTCTGGTCAAGTAGATAAGAGCAGCAACCTGTAGAAACTCACCTATATCCATAAAACACTTATATGGTGTTATTTATCCTAAGAATAGATGGTGATCAGACTTACTATTAACAAACAGCTATTTGTTAAGATCCTCTCGAGGAGGCAACCAAATTGCCTCCCTCAGATTGGCACTTCTTAAGTTTGCATCAATGTGTTTTTTCAGCAGCACACCCTGCATCATACGTATCAAAAATAAAAAATATCTTTAGGAACATACCATGCAGCAGTCGCACCAAAACACAACCCCATTCCCCACCTCCAGATCTATCAGTCCATCCATCCAGCCAGCAGTCATAGAGGGAAAGACAGCAAGATAGTAAAGCCAAGGGTGTCCAAACCGACCATCAAGCTAGCTAGCTAGGTAGCCCACATTGCAACTCGGTTCACATGAATACCAACAGCACAAACCAATAGATCTGTTTTACCTCGATCGACATCACCGGTGTCGGTGGTGAGGTAGCCGAGGCTGAGGTCGGTGGAGCTAGACGTAGCTGGGGGAGGTCGGTGAGCTAGCCGGGGTCGCACACGCCGGGGGGAGGAGGAAAAGGGGAAGGCGCGCAACGTCACCGTAGTTGTGGCACAACGGTGACACTGCAAAAGACACTCTTATCGTACAAGTGTCTTGTGTAGTGAACCGTGGTGTCACAACCGTTGGTGACAGGAAGAATGGCGGTGTTAGTGATGGGGTCACTCGAGTGGGGAGGGGAACGGATGAGAGTAAGGCCGCTGGGGAGTGACGAATTAGAGCACAAACACTAGCGAGCTTCTACTAATAAAAGAGACTTATCACAGTCAGTTCTATTATGGAACCATCAGTGATACTTATCACAGACAGTTCCATTGTGGAACCATCCATAATATGGTCTCATATCACAGACGGTTCATTATTAAAATTGTTTGTGAAGTATCACAGACAGTTGTTTGTTGAAAACCATCTGTGATATTTTGAAATATCACAGACGATTATTGTTAAAAACCGTCTGTAATACTTCACAAACGGTTTTCATAATGAACCGTCTGTGATATTACCTCTTCACAAATGGTTTTTAGCGTAGCCAGTAACACAAACGGTCACAAAACCAAAACCGTCTGTGATTGTATGTAACACAGACGGTTTTGGTCAACCGTCTGTGATGAAGCGTCCAGTATTAGCCTTTTTGTAGTAGTGATAGTTGCAACTTACACCATCAATTTTAGTTCTTGTAAACGAGTTTTTGTCAGTCCTGGATTAAAGCTCCATCTTCATATAATGGGGTATGATAGAATTGTAGACAAGTGATCTGAAGGTAATTCAAGCAATCACTCTTTTTTACATGTAACACCTACTGTTGATCAAACAGATACACGCATGCACTTGCTTCAAAGCACATGTATAATTTGTCTAGAGCTGCTTGGAGCATTAACTTGTTGGCAAACATGTGATGTGGAAATTATGGAGTCAGCATTAACACTTGACATCGTGGAATGAACTTCAAGCATTCCCTAGATTGGTGTTTGAAAACTACAGTGTGACAATTATTCCTGAGAGTCAAAAGGATGATCATTATCACATGCTTGATTCTAGCAAAATTATGCAGACCTCCATTTTCAGTATCATATATTTGGACACATTAATGGACCTACAAGATATAGGCTTCTTCTGAAATGTTGAACTTCATTTAGATCAAAGCTACAATTAAAATTTATAACTACTATAAGGTAGCACAATCTAAAAAGTACTCTTGGTGAGGCAAATAACTGACAGGGCTCTAATTAATGCTCTACAACTTGATATCTCTATTACTTTTAGTCAGTCGTCTTTTCTAGTCCATGCCTACTACTGAGTTATCTGAAAAACTTGTTTTTCGGATTTTTAGAACAACAAGAATTACTAAAAGAATGAGAACTGAACTGAAAACAAATTTACTTGGCTTGCAAAGATCTGTACATGTAATGCATGATGTTATCTCTAAACTTTCTAATTGATCAGCACTTGTTCAAAAAAATAAAACCATAGTTTATCTTTTGAAACACTGACTGATTTAAATCAGTTTTACTATAGCTCATTCAAAACTGACGTACTCAGAAATGTGTAGAATATCGTTTGCCGGACAAAACTAAAGGGAGTAAACTGATCGATCACTCCATATTTCAATACCAAAGAATCTTGGACGGAATCAAAGAGAGTACACCGTGTAGTGTTTATGTAGGACCGGAAAGGCGACTAGAGGGGGGGGTGAATAGACGCTTTTTCTATTTTTCACCTCGATCGAACTCAACACTACTTTCACTCCAATAGCTATAAAAGCTATGAAGATCTATATACAGGCACAGCGGATGACATGTGTTGAATCTGATCAAACCCCGAAGCAAAGGACCAAAAACATCTCAAGACCGCGCGCACACCCACAGCAAACAGAGATTCAGTCGAATCAAGATGGCAACCCAAGCTAATAAAAAAAAACTAAACAGCAAACTGCCGGATCTTGATTTCTCTGACTACAGAACAGAGCATGCTCAGCTGCCGATGACACTACAAGCTGCTGCAAGGGCTCCTATTTTCTGCTGGAGCACAGCGTCACATGCACAGGAGTTCCAACATCAAACCAACCAGACACGCACAGAGAAACATCACACATAGGTCGTGTCTTTTTACGAACCGCCGCGACTTGTGCGCATCCGCCATAGCAATCGCCGCCTCAATTAAACATACAGAGCCGACAAGCATGTACGAGGAACAGCAGCCAAGGCAATAAACTAATCTAAAAACTGCAAATCACTGGGAGATAAAACCGAACCATTGGTCAGATCACTGATAGCATCCAAGCAGTAAACAACACTAAACCAGCAAACCACCAGATCTTGGAATCTCTGTCTACCCGAGAAGCTGCAAGCCAACGCCGCCAAGAACTTCATGAGTTTGTGCGGGGGAACAAGACAGAGCGCTCAGCAATTAAGATCATAAACTCAATCAGTTCATTGATGGCAGCCAGCAATTAACATCAAAGCAAAAAGGCTATGACAAGTGCCGCACAAAACCACATGAAGCCGGCAGACCCAGCAATAAACAAAATCAAAATCAAAACACAGAAAACAGAAGCTGCGATTACTGGCGGCGCCACGAGAGGTCTACCAACAACCGGTTTGGTGAGGACTCTCGGTAGCGATTTTCGAGAGCACAGCGCCGCCACAGATCCAGTTGTTGCAGGACGCTGCACTACAGGCGCGGCACCATTTTTCCAGAAGAACAAGCCGCCGCCATCGATCTACTTTTCTACCGGCCAAAGAACAGCTCGCCGCCGCCTGGGACAACTGTCTCTCCGTGGAACAAGCTGCCCAAGAAAAAACTGTTTTTTTTGCAGGACTACACCGGCGCCGACAGCCAACACACAAATTGATGGTAGAAGCAAAAAGCTAAACCAAACTCAACGCATTTCAACACAAGCACAGTAAACTGCCAGATCAAAGGATTCTTTTTCCCAGAAAAACAGGCCGCCGAGATCTTCGGTTTTTTTTTGCTGGGGGAACAGGTTGCCGCCACTAGATCCTTCTACTCGCACGCTAGGAAAAAGTGCCGATCAAATACACACAAAGAAACAGCAGTTACCCAAGAGGCAAAACAGCAATCAACTATAGGATCTGCATTCCCTTGATTTTCCTGTTTTCACTAGACTGCAAGCCGCCGCACGGCTCCAATTTTGCGGACGCTCCACACGCGCCGCCACGGATCCTCTTTTTCTCCAGGGCAACAAGAACAAGCCGCCGGCTTTTTTTTTCTCCAGCCAAAAACCTAATGTCCCATCTCCTGTTTATTTTATAGGGCAGCTACCAACCCTAAAAAAACCTTCTAGAAGATTTAACCTAATGGGCTTCCGTTAAGGCCCAATCAATGGAACACATACGCACGCAAATTAAAGCGTCGTCTTCAATTCTCTTGACCTAATCCACTTCTTGACGCACCGTCTTGCGCCGTGGGTTGGCATTAGGTAACCAAAGCGGTATTTGGTAAAATTACCGAAATACCCCTTCTCGATCTTTTCCGAAGATCGAGTCCAACCCTGTTGAAGTAATCGCCTACTTCGCCACGTGTAGGTTGATCCAGCGGCTCTCATCGTGTCGGCAAGTCTCTCCCATCCGGTTCCCACCGGACCACCTTGGCACTTGCACCCACCCCGCACCGCTTGATCAACCAACCGACCAATCGCCTGTTCGGTCATCCTTGTCCATTCTCGCCACGCTTGAGTCACTTGACCTCACCCTAGATCCATGATAGTTCGACCTCGGCTCTCCAAGCTTAGTCCCGATCCTCCTCGCCGTTGACCTGCAAGCCACCTGCACAGCAATAGACAAGCAAACACGAATTCGGGAACAAGTTCTTCACAACTTGACCCACGTTAGTGAAAACATGCAACATGCAACACATATGCACTATAGCCTATGAACTCAATCTATCCCAAAGCCAAAATCCCAAAATGACTAAAGATCAGCCTTTTAACTTTGCCGAAAACGCGTGAAACTTCAAACCAAAAGCAACATTGCCAATTATTTCATCATCCTAAGATCATGGGCATATCCCCATGATATCCACAGTTTATAAAAAAATGGATGTATTGATATTATCACATCAACCAATGGGCTAAATCTGAATGATATATTTCAGCACATATTTGATCGTGCACAATATGGATAAGTATTCTGACATGCCTACGTACTTGGTTGGAAGAATCGATATGCTGAATAATTTCAGCATAAACGTGATGATTATAAGATGGAACATCTACCAAATCCGGATCCGGCATATTTTTTTGTTTTTGTTTTAATCACATACTATTTGTGCCCAAATAGAGAGAGGTGGATTGTACAAAAAAATGGAATTTCTAGGAAGGCGACACATGCAGATTTCTAGAAACACAAAATGAAGTTTCTAGGAAGACATCATATGCTAACAGTTAAAGTGATTGAACAGTCCAATAAAAATAAGCTGCACCATTCATTTAGAAATTACCTATTACTTTTCTATGTTGCAACTTTTTTTTAATATAGGAATTAGACATAGAAAGAAGAGTAAGTTTTAGAAAACCTCAGGCATGTTTCTTCTGGATGGAAACCTCATTCTTAGAGGTTTGTGTATCACCAATCCATCCTGTACAAGACAGATGTTAACATTCTCATAAACATAGGGGAAAATCACATATTACATGCATTGCATGGTTAGTACAGATTGTATAGTTCAAGCACAGGTAACATCATTTAATACCTACAATTATTGCCTTGTGTACAAAGAAATTCAGTCTTTGCTTGCATTGCATGGTTAGTACAGATTGTATAGTTCACCTTCAAATGGTACTTTCCAACTGTAGATGCTTTTTGAGAAGATGGGCGAACAGCCACCACCAGAGATGCTACGCCGTGGAACACCTACACAAGCACAGGTAATATCGTTTAATACCTACAATTATTGCCTTGTGTCCAAACAAAATTCTCTACAAACTATTATTTTGCCTTGTTGCATAGTTCAACTTCAAGTGGTACTTTCATCTGTCACCTTTGTCATATGGAGGACCATTTGACAAAGATAACTAATATTTTTTTGGTGTGTCAGACTATCAACAAGCAGTACAGCAGTGAGCGAGTGGACTCATGTTGAATGTTCTAAACACAGGCATAACCTGAATCTCATTTACTTATAGTTGATGGTAAGGTGGCAAATGACTTTTCTACTAGTTAGTACACCCATAATTGTGAGTTGTTTACAAGGCTAAATAAATCTTGAGTATATGCGAAGTGTCACATGTTCTTAAGCTGACTATTCTTGAGTAGTTGCCATGATTTGTTAACTTAGTAGATCCAGGGGTGCACATTTTAGTACCAAAAGACATGATATTGTGGGATGGGTATTTAATATAGGACTGTGATAATTCAAACAACAATACAAGCCATTACGGTTTCTTCAACTCAAGTTGACATAATGTTTTCACCTTGCAGCAAGGGACTGGGACTGGATCCTCCCATGTGGGTTCACAACTGGATGATGATGCTGTCGATGGTAACGCTGATGTAAACGACAGAGACAACAACAGTGGCAACATTGATGGTGACAACAACCATGCTGCCATTCTGTGACTTTTAGTGATCTCTTGTAGTTCTTTTGACTAGCTGAACTTGAATGTAATGGAAATGGGGACTTTTGTGACTTTTGTATGCGGTACTTGACTTTAGATGTCTTTTGGATGGATGAACCAATCTGGAGGTGAAGTTTATGAATTGGTATGCTTGTGCTAGTGAACATGAATCTATTAGCTAGAGACTGCTTATGAAAGCTGAACTTTTTATATGTTTGTTCATTAATTATGTATTTCTTGATTATATGATGCACAGATGTATAAGATTCGGATATCCATTTATTGTCTGCTGCAACATTCTCTGCCATTCTCAGAATCTGTCAGAACATGCCAAGATGCAAGATTTTACGCCATTCGAAATCAATTTTGCTGACGGGTCAAACCGTCAGGCTATATGTTCCGCTATTCTGGAAATCAATTTTGCTAATGGGTCAAGCCGTCAGGCTATATTTTCTGCCATTCTGGAATTCAATTTTGCTGATGGGTCAAACAGTCAGTGCAATGTATTTTCCTAGCGGGCACAAACCGTTAGGATTAATTTTCTTGACGGTGACAGAAGAACAGTCAATGAAATCAATAACTTTATTGACGGTGACATAACCGTCAGTGAAATGAATTTTCCTCATGGTTTGACCCCTCAGGAAAATGCTTTTTTCGTGAGGGTAATACCGTCAGGTTTAATTTCCGTGGCGAGTAACCGTCAGCCAAATTTAATTTTCCTTTTCAGCTAGTGCTGAGAGGTTTTGCCTGACAGGTAACCGTTAGGAAATAATTAAAACCTGGCGGTTTTTTATATTTTACTGACGGTTTTGAACCGTAAGGGAATACCCGTTTCCTGGTAGTGTTTGCTTCTGTATAAGCTCTTTTGCAAACCAATTGAACGGCAAATACTCAAGAATATGCTTAAAATATCACTCCACAAACATCAAACATCCATTGTGGGCATCTGTACTTTATGCTAGATTCAAAGTGTAGGACTGTTAGAGGTGCAAACTAAAGTGAGGATGACAGGATTAAGATAGAGGCATACATACCAAATAAGATGTTTTCTCTACCGCGAAACTGACAGGAAAGCTTTCACTAGTTACCACTTGTGCTACTGCTAACCAGTGAAAAAATTCTCAGTGAAATTCCACCGATTACCGACAGTAACCGATGTTACCAGTGGGGGCCAGTAAAATTCAAACCAGCCCCAAAAATTTTGGTTTTGATGAATTTTGTCCAAAAAAATTCGAATTTGCTTGAATTTTGTTCGAATTTGATTTTTTTTTTAAATTTTTGATCCCAAAATTCGAATTTTCTTGAATTTTGTTCACATTGGCCGAAATTTTTGATTTTTGGCGGTTACCGACCTTACCGGTCCCCCCCCCTTTTGAAAAAATCCAACCAAAAAAGATTTCTCTGTTGCTAACAACAACAACAATGTTGCTGGATATGATATCTCGGTTGTATTTATAAGTTAGCACTACAATTAGATAGCAGACAACTTCCTTCTACCCCAAATCGAAGAAAAAAAACTGATGCTCCATACGCATTGCTGTGCATAAACTGCTTTAATCCCTTTCTCACTAAAAAGAATTTTACTTTTTAGTTGTTGCTATTTGATAAGCTCAATCCTTTCGATAGATAACAAGTCCTCCATTGAAGGAATAAATTTGCATCACTGATAGAAAGTTTGGACTTTTGAAGAAAATAAACATAGAATCGATTTTGAAGATAGCTCAATAATTTTATTTACAATTCAGCTATCAAGAATCATATTTCTTGTGCTTTTTCTTATGCGCATATCTGAACTTGTGTGTGTTTCTTGTGCACATGGAGTCAAGGGATGATTGCTGGAAAAGGAGATAACTTTGTGATTAGCATCATGTAATGCGACCTCAGAATTAGCTAGGCATATAGATGTTTCATGATGGAATTAAGATTGCACTTCTTAGATGGTAGAGCTTGTGCAACTATGATCTTTAGAGCTAAGACTTGTTAGTTTCATTCTTGTAGATTTGAGATTCGGAACATGTTGGCAGTTGGTGTAATATTCTGTTTTCGCTTTAAGAGAGGACAATTGGATTAGCGAAGAAATTAAAGGTTTAGAGGGGTGTTTTTGCTTAAGTTGGAGAACATGAGCCGTGGACTTTCGACCCACGGTGTTTAGCCCAAATGGGAAGCTAGTTTAAGAAGGGGGAAACTGTGACGACCCAACTCTAGGGCACCCAAGAGGTCCTCCAAGACCTTCTGGAAAGTCCATCAGGACCTCCCAGGAGGTCCACAAAGGACCTCTCGGACTGTCCACCAAGACCTCCCAGGAGGTCTAGCAGGACCTCCTGGAGGTCCAGGAGAACATGACCCGAGAGGGTCTTGGAGCCAGGGAGCACCCGAGAGCCTGCCACGGCCAGACCAAGGGTGTTCGTGGAGGTCCGTGGGCATCTCAAGTCCACCCACGACCACCAGAGGAGGTCGTGGAGGACTGAGGCCACCACCAACCACACACCCACCCGGCCATGGAGTGAGCGTGGAGGACCAGGAGCTCTCCAAGGTCCTCTATGTGAACCGAGCTAGTCCCAAGGATCATGGCTAGCTCTTCACAAAGAACACCAAGTGGTAACATAGCAACAACACAAGCTTTATTAATAACCAAAGGAGTTGTTTACAAGAGAGCTTACAAGCCAGTAGGCAAAACATAACAAAATAAACACAGGGGCCACCCGATACACCACAGGCAACCGGCTGGAGGGCGCAATCCTAGTCGATCTGGACCATTCGGTCCACTGAGTAGATCACCCAAAGCTTCCAATTCCTGCTAAAAGATAGCATCAAGCAAGAGTGAGCACAACAACCGTGCTCGCAAGTTACACCCGTCAGGTAACAAAATGACATGCATAAATGGATATCACAATGGAAGGCTTAATATGGTTAATTTGCGTAAAGCCAAGTTTCTTTCAAATAGAATTACTAGGTTTCAAAGCAGATTCTTAATAGATAAAATTCATTTTCTAAACTTGATTTTCAGTTGGATATTCATTCATCACAAGTGGTGAAGGATACCCTCCTGTCACAAGGCTCCCTGCCCAACCCATGGGATAGCAATCCCAAAATCAGATTTGATAAACATTTTTGAAAAACCCAAAACCAACATCTAACTCCGAGTGGCCTTTGCCAGCACGTCCATGACCGCGGACACGGCTATTCGAATAGATTTAACTCTGCAGAGGTTGTGCACTTTACCCACATGACATGAGTACTCTAGTTTGTTTGGCATGCGCGAGTGCCACCTCTCACTGCCGAAGGTAAGAGGTCTAGAGTTCATGACAAGGCCTTTACAATGCATTGCTCCACCACAGCCTTTCCTTGCTAAGGTTTCACCCCCTATGGACTGCAATCCAAATGGAAGCCCCTCTTGCACCAAAGGGGAGCGAGGGTTATAAAAGACCATTGGCCATATAAGACCTCCCACACCTCCAATGGAGCGACCTATGGTGGAGTTTTGCAAATTATTCACCAGATCCCACCCCACACTCGAGACATGTGGTTGCACGATTGTGGCATAGCCCATTATAGGCTTGGCATCGGTCGCTCAAAGACCGATCCTCAAATGACTAGGGCGACTTCCACAAACCCAAGGGCATCGATCTACCATAAAGGCACGATCCGTGCATAAACTTGCACCAACCAAGCCAACCAATTCGCCCTACCCAAGTCCATTTTCATTTTCTTTGCTTCCCAAAGAATAATTTTATCCTTCCATGACATCCCAATGTCATGGTGAAAACATTTAAAAAAAGTGTTTGGTCATGATGGTAAAGATTTCCCCAAATCAATACTTTTGGTCCGAGCATGATTTGGGCATATGTTTTTCAAATGGTCTTAGCTCACACTATTGCATGACCCAAGTTTGATCTAAAGGTGACAATGAGTTTAGTCCAAAGTCAACGAAGGGCCATACAAAGGAAGTAGGTATATCTATGAATTTAAACCGGTATTGAAATACTTGGTAAACATAAGCATGCATTACACTTTGAAACTGAACATAATTAGGTTGAATTATTGGGTGCAATATGATCAAGAGTGTAACTTGCCTCTTGCTTGACAGCTTAAGGATCTACTCTCTCACAGCTCTGCTCTCTGGAAACGCCAAGATCTACACGGTCAAAGAACAGATTTAAACAACACCCAAATAAGAACCAACAGAGACTCAAGCAAAGAACCAAAAGAACTCCAAAGGAACCTCAAAACCCAATTAACAGAAGAGTACTGTACTTAGAGTAGGTTCTTTTGGAGGAGGTCTAAGCTTACCAGGATTAGGTGGTCTTTAGCAAAAGACCCCAAAGGAGCGACTTAAGTATTACAACAGAGAGACCCTGAGAGATGATCCTTGCGCAAGGTCCAGAGAGGAGGTCCTCAAATAAAGGCCATAGAAATCCAGAAGGTGTCCACCAGGGGAGGTCCTGAGAAGGACACGACCAGCTCAGTGCAGTGGCAAAAACAAGAGTGGAGGAGATCGCTAGGGGACTCACCAGGGACAAGAAGGAACAATGGATGGAGGGGAGGTCGTGAGCAGCAAGGTCTTCCCTGGAAGGCCACTGAGCAGGAGCTAAGATAACAGAGTGTGGAGAAAGGTGATGTGGTAGAATTTCTTGGTCTAATTGTAGTCAAGGTGGGGAAGAAGACTAGAAATATACGTGTCAAGGATAAGTATAGAAATAGGTCAAAGATAGGTGAGTGGCAGAGCAGGTGTCACTACCACCCTGGTTAAAAAGTACGAGGAAGGACAGCTTATGTTGCTTTGGGAAGGACTAAGAAAAATGTCGAGAATGCGGTTAAGTGACCCAATTCAAAGTAATTACCACGTATGTGGATGCATTTAATCGACAAGACATGCATTAAATGCCCAAGATATTTTCGTGGCGGAGAAATGAGAATGACCACGGTGGCAAGTGGGGCGATCAATTTTGAAACAATCGGGTCAAAATAGGGAGGTCTTGCCCAGAAGAGAGGTCCTCGAGGAGGTCTAAGAAACTAAGAGGTCCTGATATACACAAAGGAGGTCCGAACATGGGGAGGTCCAAATACACATGGAGGAGGTCCACGTGGCTGAGGTTCGGACAACCAGGACTTCATCAAAGGAGGTCCCGCGACTCAAGGAGGTCTGAAGTGGAGGAGGTCTAGAGATGCGGAGGAGGTCTGGACATGGGGAGGTCCTGACGGTCAGGATCTCTACAAGGGAGGTCAGCAAGGAGGTCGAGCCAGGTTTAAAAGGCCACGGAGAGGTCTTGGGCAGAGGTCCAAGAACTACCAAGAGGTCCCGTGGTTAAGATTAAGGACAAGTTGAGGTCAGGCGGTTGGATCTCCAAGAGGAGGTCCAACGACCAAGATTAAACGTGAAGGTGAGGTTCAAGGAGAGTAATGCACGGGAGGTTTGGACCTTAGGATTGAAATGAGGGAGGTTCGAACCGTTAGATTCAAAACAAAGAGAGGTCGGTAGGAGGGTTTCAAGAAAGAGGATTCTCTGAGAGGAGTTCCACCCAGAGTAGTTCTAGATGGAGCCGCCAAGGTCAAGGTAACTCAAGGGAAATCTTCAATCCAATGAAGTAAGGTCGAATGAACCCACGAAAGTCCTTTCGGTTAGGAAGAAATATCGAGGTGGTTCAAAGGCACACAAAAGACCCGATGAAATACCATGATGTCACGGCTAAAAAGAATGGGCATAAGGAGTGTGCCCAAGCAACAAGGGTCTTGACTTAAGAGAAGTCTCAAGAAAAGAGGTGCGATCCAAGAGATCCAAACCAACAAAGAGTTTCAAAGTAATCAAACTCAAAGGAAAGGTCTCGAACGAATGGGAAAGAGGTCCTAAAGAATGGTATTACCGTGAATTGGGGTGGTAATACGGATTGCACTAGAAGGACCTTTCCAAAGAGAAGGCTACAAGGATCGGGCGAAAAAGGAGTCCAAGTGATCACCGAGGGGTTCACAAGAGCATGGAAGGAACTCAAGTGGTTATAAAGGGAGACCTAGACCACGAGGAGGTCTAAGCCGAGAAGGAGATCTGGACCAGGAAGGTCCAAGCCGAGAAGATCTAGACCTAAAGAGGTCCTGGATCCTTGGATGATGATCACAAGAGGTCCAGTTCGAGCCTTCACATGGGAGGTCCGACGGCTCGAGGGAAATCGAAGGGGTCCAATTGAGCACAAAGGTGGTTCAATCGAATGCAAAGAAGATCTAATTGGCCACAGTAGGTTCAAGTGAATTCTTGGGCATTCCAAGAAGCAAGAGGAGACTCAAGCAAAAGATGTGAGGGGAGGTCTGCTAGATCAACCCAGGAGGAGGCACAGGCACAAGAATATGCCCAACAAAGATTGTGGTCTAGGATTAGAAGAGATCCGGACAACAACAGAGGTCGACAAGGGGACGGTCGGACATATAAAAATGTCCAAACAGGATGAAGGAGAGGAAATCCTATTAAGAAAAGGAGATAGCTCCAGAGAGCTAGAGCTACATCAAAAGAACCAAACTTTGATTTAGTTGAAGTTTAGCTTAGTCATTTTAAACAATCCAGATCCTGAAATTCTCAAGTTAAGCTTTGAATTATCATCAAAATCAAATGGTTCTTTTTATTTTGAAAATTTTCAAAAAGGCTCTAAAAATCAGGGTGTTACAGAAACCAAACCCTAGAAGCCTGCACCGAGGCACGCGATCACTGAGCACGACAAGGTACTGTAGCACCACCTCCCCCTCCGCTGCTGCTGGCTAGAAAGCGGAGGATCAGCAAGAGGAAGGAAGAAGGGAAGAAAAGAAAGGAGGAGGAGAAGGATTTCACGATCGGCTCCATGTTCTTCAAAAGGTAACGATCTAAAAACCACTAGATGCCCTTAAATTTAGTTGTTGTTCTTTCGGTAGATCGTTTGGGCAGTGGGAAGATGGATTTCTATTCTGTCTAGATTCGTCAGGTTTAGGGCAGAACGTTGCGGAGACGATTAGAGATATTTAGACTCCGAATTAGAGTTTGGTGTAATTATAGAAAATGTATATTATTGTGTTAGCTTTCTAGGAAGGTCTGCATCGTTAAAATTGGAGTAGTGAGAGAAAAGATATGAGCTCCGGAAGGCTGCTATCCAGATTCTGGATGTAGTTGGCAGACTTCGTGTAGTTGGGTCAATTTCATGTAGAAATTTGTAAAATTAAATATTTATGTCAACTTGAATATTGTAAGAACTCTTGTGTAGTTTCCAGAACTCATATTATTCATATATATTCAAGTTGTATAATTAAAGATATAAAATTGTTAAATAGATTGTTCTAACAGAATTTGGAACGGTCTTCGGGTAAAGAAACGGAATAGAAAACTGTAGAATCAGAGTTTCTTCATAACTAGGAAATTGTAGGTTGTTTTGTGAGGATTCCAAAAAGTCTTGAATGGCATAATTTGAAGTTCAGATGAGTAAGATACAGCTGTTTTACTACTGGGACAACGAGTAGTGTGTCCGATAGTTTTGGGTTAAAAAGTGTCGGTGTGGCGTAGACGTGCGTTGACCGTTAGAATAAAGTGTCGGTGCTATAATGTATGATTTTTGAGATATGTTTTGAATTGTTGTCCAGAGAGTGTGGCCTCTTGTGCATTGCCACCGCATCGCTATCCGTCATCACAAGGGTAAACAGGAAAGTGCATGGTAGACGGTGTTCAATAGTTGAACACTGTATGCTTTACCATTTATTACTATTATATTGTTGTGCTTTTACTTATTTAATTGCAAGTAATGTTAAAGGTCATTATTTATTCCTTATGGTTGGATATGATATTGTTGGACAATAGTAATGTTGATAAAACTATGAATATTTGCGTATTCATAAACATCATTGCATATGAGAAAGTGATCATGTTGATCACAACTCCACGAGAGTGGAGGAGGTTCCTGATCCTTGAGGAGGACGGGCTTGATAGTGTATCATCGATGGATGAACACTCATGCTATACCGGTATACGCAAAAGAAGTGCATGTGGACTTGTAGTATAGAGATGCATGGAATGAAAGGTGGTTGATGATTGTGTATGTGAATAAAGAAAGAGAATTGAATGATTGAGCATGAGAATAAAGAAAAGTGAACAATTGATGTTAATGATGATATTGTGTACTGCTGTTTAAACATTGTTCATTGTTTATTACTATACTTGATGAGTCGTGGACTCACCCTTGCTTTACTGTTGTTTTTAGATGATCATTGACAATGCTTCTCGGGAAGGGTTATCACATGGAATATAGCATACACTCAATTATTTGATCACTTGTCATGATAAAACTTTATCTTAGCATGATGGTTTATTCTATTAGGACATGATAGACATCGAATAACTCTAGATGATTGCTTGCAACTTGTTATTCATTCAGTAGCCTCTTTTGAACTGGTATTACTCAATTCTTGAATTGTTATCCTGCTCACTATCTGGGGTTTAAATATCTATGCTTGCCATGTTGTTATTTATATGTTATTATGACTCGTGGACGGGTGTTAGTATTGAATTGCTTGCTGGAATTTATTGTTAATTGTTGATAAAATTAGTAGTTAGGGTAGTTTGGTGATATTCCGGGCTCAGTGTTGGGCCAAGGTGTTACAGTTGGTTTTTGACCAATTCATTGTACATGTAAAACTATCCCTAACTTGCAATATTTGATACTTGTATTTGGCCTTTGATTGTAAGCTTCTTCTTGTGGAAGTAGCGCATGTATACATGTCTCGATGTATAAATGTGTAATGTTAGAATTAGGTCAAATTAGCACTACAACAAGCATCAAATTCATGGCAAAAATTTGCTATGTTCTCTTCTTTGTTAGCATCAATGTCATGGCAAAAGTTCAAAGTACAAGCATATTGATGGATCTTTGCTTGAATGAATAAATGAATGTTAAAACGGTTTTGATCTACCTCTTGATTGAACGGATGAACGAGTGAATGTTAATGTTAATGCTCTTACAACTGTAGTTTCTATATATGTCGAATTGATGAGGGTAGAATGGTAGTTCAGATGGAAACGGTTGTTTATCTTATTCATGTTTAATGCTTACGATTACATTTCTACGCAAACGTGCAAAAAAAATCAAATCCACTCATATGTCCTTCAAATGGCATCAAATAAGCCTTCATTTACCTCAGAGGCAATTTAGACATTTATCAACTCAGAAGCTACAGCCAAGCTACCTAAAGCCAAAAAACAAACATCAAACCTTCTTAGCTCAGTTGTTCAACCCTGTAGCCGTTTAGCCCTTCAGCCCAACCGGAAGCTACCACTACTACAAAACGGATGTTTCCCCACGGTTGAAAATCGTCAGCAAAATATAAAACACCACTAGGTTTAATTTTCCTGACGAGTAACCGTTAGGCAAATCCCCTCAAGTCTAGATGTTCGGGAAACTAAATTTGTCTAACTTTAACCGTCAAAGAAATTATTCCTGATAGTTTTTTGATATTTTGCTGACGGTTTTATGAATAATCTATAAAAAGAATTTGGTTGACGGGTATTCACCGTCAACAAAATGAACCTAATGGTTTTTTTGCCTATCCATAAAAGACATTTTGCTGACAGGTAATCACCGTCAACAAAAAAATAACTAATGGTTGCTTGCCTGTCAGTTATCGAGTTTGGCTGATGGGACCATTACCGTCAATCAAATTAAACTTGATGGTTTTTTGCCTGTCAGTTTGCAGTTTTGGCTCATGGGACCATTACCGTTAAGCAAAATAAACCTGATGGTTTTTGCCTGTCAGCAAATTGTTTTTCCTGATTGTCATTACCGTTAACAAAATGAGTCTATGGCTGTCAGCAAAATTATACCAATGAGGATTAATTCTAGCAACATATTTAGCAATGCTAGCAGAAATTATCAATTAGTTGATTGTAACACCCCAGCTTAACAAAAGCCAAGATGTAACACCAATCTACTAACTTCAACCTTCACTACAAAAATTTTATCAAATCATCCACCATTAACCACTAGACCTCAAGACCATACATTTGCAATCACTAGGTCATTATAAATTTCAGCAAGGAAATAATATTAAAATCACAATCATCTCAATCCTAACAATTTACGTAGCATCATGAATAATACTCAAGTAGTAAAGACTAACTACCAGCATTGATATAATCGATAGGGAACCAATAGTGTAACACCCTGGCCCAAAATCCGCTCAATGCCCAGCCCACCGTGGGGCGGACCCGCACACACATAGCACCCCACTTACACTTTTGTCCTCGCTTCGTGTAAAAAGGTTAACCCGGAGGTGCTAAGTTTGGACCCAACATGCATTATGTACTACTACAACTCACTTTAGACAAGCAATATGGGACTAATCCCACCACATGACTCCTCATGGGCCACATGGGCCACACTACGAGTAGACCGGGGTATTACATTCACCCCGTCAAGGGCCGGCGCCTCGAAGACACCGCATACACAAGAATGCCCGAACCACCCCTCGGTACACGTCCGTGCGTCCAGTGCCGGCATATTTGCCATACCGTGTGTCCACTCCGGAACCACACGCGTCATGCGCCATATGCCCGCGCCCCTGTCCCGCACACGTTCGTGCAGCGAAGGTTGATGCTCTGGTACCATCTGTAACAACCTGGCTATTCGAAAGCCAAAATGTTACCTAAAGGACTAACATACAACAACAATACGGGTAATCTTCAACAATATCTCAACTAAAAGCATAAAGAGATCAACAATATAGAACGAATGCAGGAATAATCAAAATCCATCAACAGTTCACAAACTCCAATTATTCAAGTCTACTGAATCCACTAAGATAATTATATGAAATGAGTAATTATGGATCACAAGCAATTATATAATCAACCTTAACATAGGGAAAGATAACATCCATTAACGAACTTTATTTATTACAGTTCATCATCTAACGAATGAAAGACAGGGACAAAATCATATTATTGAAACTTGAATATGGTGAAGTGAATAAATTATGTGTGTCTACTCCCTCCCAGGAATGCTCTCATTAGTGATCACCTAAAATAAACAAACACAGGCAAGAATGAGTTCAAGACTCAGCAAGTACAAAGAATAATAAGAACTACAACGAATAGGAACATAGAACTAGAAGAAACATATAAATGGATGAAATGAATGGACTACACTTCTGCTTATACCGGTATAGCTAGTGACACACCCGTCAGTGTTCACTTAGACCCGTATTTAACAAAATGTGGGGATCCAAGGCCCGTATGAAGAACATTTCATACGGGGATCCAAATCTACCCACATTGGAATGGTGGGTCTTACGTGCCCATACTGGAATTGATGGGTCTTTCTTTTCCACTCCTGTGGAAGAAATATGAACAAATGTATGAACAAAATGAATCATGAATAATGAAAGACGTCATCTCTTTAAACATGGATTAACGGATATGAAAGGAACATGAAGTATTAAAACTATTCATGGATCATAGAAACAACAGAATGAATACAAACACACGGTATTCACCAACATTAAGAATTACAATGTACTTGCCTTCCGCTCTGTGAAGCGTTATGAGGCAAGACGGAAACTGCTACACTCGAAATTCCCCCTCCTACACAAATTATAAACTTGAATAAGGAACCACTTGAATAGGACATCGCTCGAAACGTCTAATCGCAGCATCCTAACCCAAGGATCACAAAGTCGATCTACTCAAATAAACCGACAGTCTAGCAGGACTACAATCTAGATAGCAAGTACAAAATAAATCATAACTAATGATCTGAGACTCAAAATGGAGTGCTCTCAGATCCTATGGAAAGATAACAATATCCTACACAAAATTCTAGTTGGCGGGATCTCCCAATTCAGTCAAAAACCTATGTCAATAATCCTCTGAAAGTCGAATATCGAATCTGTCTGACAGAACTACATAGCAGTAGAGAAATAATAATTTCTTTTGTTCTACAACTCCAAATTGAGTGTTCTTTATCATTCTGGAAAGGTTAACAAAAATTCTACAATAACCTAGTTGGGTGGAAATCTTGAATCTGAGCTTAACGTAATCAAAACCTAATATACAAATTGACAGTTAAATCACGTCAGAATTCTGGACAGCAGGAATGAATCTATCATATTTTTTGAACCGTAATTCGGATTTGAGTGCTCTTTGTGGCTACGGAAAGCTAAGAACGATTCTCATAAAACTCTAGGATATGGACATATCAAAATCGGCCTCTAAGAACATGATATCAGACATGCAACGTTCTGGACAGAACCGAACTTCTAGCAGCAGCAAATCAATCCAACAATCTTAATCGAATTCGCATCTACTACTAATCAAACAGCGAAGAACGGCATCCGTTACCCTTGTAGAACCCCAGGAAGATGATGAATGAAACCCATGAAGAGGAACCTTCTTCTCCTCCCTCGATCTTCCTTTCTTTCGGCCAACCAGCCCGCAATCTCCCTTGTCCTTCCTTCGCGAAGACCAGCAGCAGAGAAGGGCGGCTCCAAGGGGCAAGATGGCTGGCACCAAGGGCAATAGGGGGTGGCACCATGGCTAGAGGGGGCAGCGGCTTGGAGAGGAGGAAGTGGAGGTGGCGGCTTGGAGTGGGAGGAAAGGGGGAGGAGAGAATTTTGGCTAGGGTTTAGAGAGGAGGTGGGGCGGCTTGGGCTGGGCCTTAGGGGCACCTCTCCCCCCTAATGGCCCATTAAATGGCCAGCCATATGCTGCCCTAGGCTTGGGCCGGAGGCTCAAGTTCCCAAATTCCTCCAAAATCCTGAAAATAAATTAATTTCCCTCTCCCGAAAGATTATTCTCTCTAATTGAAATTTGGGGTATTACATTCTACCCCCCTTAAATAGGATTCGACCCCGAATCCTCACACAGCACTACGCGAAAGAACAACCTCAACTAAGAACTATCGACAGTAACCATGTACCTGAAGTGAACAAACCCGGATAACGCTCGCACATACGAAACTCCAACTCCCAAGTGGCCTCTCTCTCGAATTGAGGAGACCACAACATAAAGACGTAAAACAACGTCTGCCCTAACACTCAACCCGAACTTTCCAGGTATACTCATCAGAAGAGGATCGAAGGTAAGACCTTACTCGATGATCAACATCTTTAATGAAATCTCAAACTTTGAATGGCTCAGTTTCTCACTCAGCACCAGAATACACCAGACGTTGCATTCTTCACGTATGGACCCGAGACGGTCAAAGCGATACGCCAACTTCCTAATTTCTGCAACTATCGGAAACGAACGAATGTACCTGGGCCAAATCTTCCCTTTGGTACGAAAGCACACAACATGCTCAAAATCGAACTCTTCATCTAATAAGGGACACCTTCTTTAAACAAGAATGCACAACAGAACTGGTTCTTAAACCACTGATTCACAAAGAGAATCCAACTGGAAATAGAGAGTTCTCATCGCATCCACGCAATGCTAACTCTCAACCAAAAGGGTCAAATCCCAAAGATGACAATTCATCACGAAACAATTCCACTTTCTAAATAGGCAGTTTACTAAAGAACACCACAAAAGCCAAAGGAGAAACCACTCGAATGCCCAAACCAAATACTTCTTGTGGTTTGTCTGAATTGGAAAGAATCAAACATACCAACACAGCGCCAACTCACATTGCGGATGACATCAGTCAACAACACAAAACTCAAACGAGAAACAAGAAAACGCTTCACTACCCGAGGAAACATCATTTTTCTCAGTTTCTCTTTTAGGAATAAAACTTCTCTCGAACCTTGGAATTCGAATTCATCGCATACCACACGAGCTCAAACCTCTACTGACAAAATTAATTTGACAGCAGGCACCCAAAGCACCTCAAAATAAATCCCACACAATCACATCACCTCCAACTTTCAAGAATAACAACTCAGAATTCTCAGTGCACGCGCTCATGTACTACATCAGAAGGGTTCTATCAATGATCATTCCACTGATCATGAAACGTCATATTCTATTTTCTCTTCACACAATCATTGGGTGACCCAAGGTCTAGCATAAAAGTGCAAAGCCCACATTTAACCTCCAAGACCTCTACAACGAACTCATCTTATAAGAGATAGAGAAATCATCAGATTAAATCTCTAACCTCCCCACAATTCTAACATACTCACTCAATGACATCATCAGAAATCACCCACACAATCTTGCAATACTATCCAATTGCATTACTCTATAAAATTAATCAAGGTTTCCATACCTTCGATAATCCCCAACATTTCAACATGAGCCGAAGTTCTAGAATTTCACTAAACCATAGGTTCTACTTAGTCGTAATACTATTCAGCTTTACTTCGAAGCCAAACAGTCTATTTGAATCAAATTTCCTCCAAGAGGTACAGATCAAAACCAATTCATCTTCTACTACTCCTCCAATAGCTTGGCAGCAAAAACTCACCACTACAATTTCTTATCCACCACCAACAGTTGCCAAATTACGCTTTGAAAAACTTTACAACTCAAAACTGTTGATCCTTTCTAAAAAGAAAGAGGCGAACAAGGACAAGTTTCATCACACAGGAAAACGTTGCTCCTCACAGCGAGCACAAAACAAAAAGAAATATTCTGATAATGGTGATCTTGGAAAATGAAAGTTGAGTTCACAGTTGAGGGCACACATCCCTCAAAAGGGAATAGCAAATAACAACCAATAAGAAAATGACATTGCGATTGAAACTCGACATCTCTTGAGCAGAAAGAGTAGAAAGTTTAGGCATGATTCAAAAAACCACAAGTTACAAAACTTGACTCAAATTCTCAAATACTCCTACTGCACTCTTTCCTTTAACACTGAAATTAATCGTTTGTCTAACAAATCTTTGCCACAATGAACAAGATACGGTCTTTAGTC
Organism: Phyllostachys edulis; assembly: GCA_036346405.1. Taxonomy (NCBI): domain Eukaryota; kingdom Viridiplantae; phylum Streptophyta; class Magnoliopsida; order Poales; family Poaceae; genus Phyllostachys; species Phyllostachys edulis. The sequence goes on from CM070556.1 coordinate 48,264,045, forward strand.
CAAACCACAAGAACTAATTAAGAACCAATAAAATTCTTCAACATGTCATACTTGCTCGGAACAGTTCAACAACACATGAAACATGAGATCCAAATGAACTCAGCCACCAAACTCAAAACATTTTTATTTACAAGATTTCACGAAAAGCAAGCAGATTATTCTCCTCTTAAAGGAACCAACATAATTTTCTTTGAGTGCAACCTCAGGTTGCTAACTCAGACCAATGAGCCTTTAAGACTAAATCACACAAAACTCTTAAAAGCAATAGATCATTCCCATACACCATTTTAATTAAAATAATTTTAGCTACCAGAAAATACATGAGCTCCAAAAGATCACGAAAAATAAACTTGAAGTACTCTCATTTAAGCGATATCACCAGAGGCGATCAAATTACTGCAAGTATTATCCTCAATCTCACAACAAAAATTAGAAAACACTTCGAAAGACCTATATGAAAAGAATGAGTTGATTCTTTCTCGAAAGAAGAGGCAAATGAAAACGATTTTCACTAGCTAGAAAAACATTTACCACTCGCAGTGAACACAGGACCAAGGGAATAATCATTTAGGCAATGAACTCATAAAACATAAGTGGAGTCCATAGTTGAAAGCATATGCCTCACAAGAAGAGAATATCAGACCTAAACAGATAAGAACAAACAAGCATTCAAGATCAAAGCACTTGCATCACTGAAGAACCATTATAACTTTGCAACATGTCGCTTTACTCGACAAACTTCGTTTACCACATAAAGCTTGAACCCCCAAAAGATCATGAACACAAAAATTGAAATTTGATCATTTACAAAATATCATGAAAGGTGATCAAATTTCTTTCTCTATAAAAGAATCAATATTACCCTCCCATTACTGAACATTTTATTAAGATCAATAACATACATTCCTGGTAACAATCAATTTACCTTACTATCACATCAATAAACCTTCTAAAGGAAACATGACAAATCGTGTCATAGAAATCTCTAGCATCAAATGGGATTGTAATAACAACTTATTCTATAAAAGAAACCTAGTGCGAAAGCCACAAAGCTGAAACAAACCACTTTTTAACAAGCTCACTCTAGTACAAGACAAACTCATAAAACATACCAGATTAAATCAATTATTAGATTTTGCTCATTTACCCTTACTGACGCTCAACGCTAGTAAAGCACACACTAATAGCACTCTAACTATTAATACTAACAACCGATGATTATCTAATCATGGAAGCATTCATAGTCCTACCTTTGTTCAGAAATTGGAATGAAATATCTTTAAACTTCAGCAATGGAATATTTATAGGACAAGGTTTTGTAAGTCAATACAACCACCCTCATCCATTTCTTCATACATATAACAACAATTTAGCATGGCAGAATCATGTAAATCTAGCATTTGTACAAATTCTTCAGGTATCCAAATAGAAGACAGATTCGAGGTTAATATTTACCAAGACAAAATTAACTTCACTTTTGAAGACAATAACTAAGAGTCATTGGTTTGCACCAAGATCTTAACCCAACTTGATGACTTCTACCATACCAAATAATTCTTATAATTAAAACCTCTTAGATAAGTATGACAATACATCACTAAAGGGTTTTTAACATACTCTTTCTCATAAGAAAGGCATAAAACTTCAACTCTCAAATTAACCCAAAAGAAATATACAAGGTCAATGCACCCACTTAATAAAGAATTTGCAAAAGAAATCTTCCACTACCCGAAATTCCAAGCGAACAAATGAGTTACAATTTCCAACAGAGGATAAAATAGAACTTCCGTGAAAAGATCAATCTTGCAAGTTAACTACGTTCACAAGTAGCAGAAATATCACACTAGTCGGAAGAACAATATTTATTTCAAAGAACAAATAGCAACCAAATGGAGCTTGCCTGCTTCATTACAACCACTATTCAAAAGAAGTTCATCAACTGCAAGGAACTACAACCAGGAGACCAACTACAAGCTCAAGGACGACAACAACTTCATCAAAGAACTCATGCTCAGCACATAACTATGGAACGGGGGTAAGTACTTCTCTACTCTCCTACCACGAACGGTGGTGCAGCCTGGTGAATCCCAGAGCAACACTACTACAGGAAGCCACATCACGCATATTCGAACCGTCATCACGCGGTTTCGAACCGCCTATATTTGTTGATGCTGTGATAACAGTGCGATTATCATAGACGGTAAAAACCGCTCGTGATACAAATATCACTGAACAATTTTTATTAAAACCGTCAGGAAGTCTAGTACCACGAGCGGTTTCAACTAAAAACCGTCTGTGATCCGTGAATATCACAAACGGTTCTAAAAAAAGTTCAGCGTGATCGTGAATATCACAGACGACCTTTTTTGAGAACCGTCTGTGATATTCACGGATCACAGACGGTTTGTAGTGAAAAACGTCTGTGATATTCACGGATCACATACGGTTTTTAGCGAAAACCGTCTGTGATACTTGCCTTCACAGACGGTTTTAACAAAAAGCCGTCTGTGATAGCTCATACCCCTCACTACATTTTTTCTGTTTTTCTAGCTAGCCTCAGGAATTGCTAGCCATGCCTTCTGAAAACAAGCATGCACAAAAATAGATTCAAGCATGCACAAAAACAGATTCATCGGAGATAATAAATTGTTGACAACTCAAAGTGATCATTACTCAGAATAAATTACAAAAGATCGCATTTGTTCAAGTATTGTCGCTATAGTTACAACTGGATTACAATTGTTTGCGTTGAGAGGTGTCGGCGGGGTGATGCTCTGGGTTGGCAACGGAGTGAAACTCTCCGTTGTCGTTAATGATTTCTTAGTTGATAAAGGTGCAGAGCTTCCCTCGAATGTCCTTGATCTCTTCATAACGAGTCCATGACATTGTAAATCCAAGGCACCGCCGCTAGCAAGAGTAAAGTGGTAAGCTATATATATTTAAATTTATAATTAGGAAATAATTATTTGAGATTGACAAACCTCGGGATCCTTCTTCCTAGCTCTAAGGATTAGTGCATATGATATGACGTAGATTGCACATAACTCATCATCTTTTTTTTGGCGGCCTTTGCAAAAATAGAATTATATATATATAGGTATAGTCGGTTCGAGACGCGTTATTATGAAGTATGATATAGGATTATCATGTTGTAGCGTCTGCATCGAAAATCCATCATGTGTGTTAGTTGGCGCTCTTTCCATTGTATATTCCTTTGTTGGCAACATAATCGATGAGCGACCTACATGATTCAAAAGTTATCCTCGGCCATTTCAAGCGAATGAAGACTACAATAGAGTTATGTAAGGAGGAAATGAGCATACCTCTCGAGTATTCCTCTTAGAACGCTGAAGTCGTGCTTATTGCGGTTTAGGGAATCAAGGTATATCACATGGTTCCTCTTGGGTATAATAACTAAAAGGATCCAGTGATACCTACTCATGTATGTCGCTATAGTCATTAAACCTAAGTTCGTGCTGCGTATAAAGTACAAATAAAATTTGTATAGCAAGTAGTGACACTTACCCCTGGTTGTAGGGGCACCACTATGTACTTCATGTTCTTCTGACGAAGCAATGACCTCATTATGTATTTCTCGACGAAGGGCGAGTCTTCTTGGATGGTTTGCAGCGATACCACATGTGGGTCGAGAAACCCACCGGTTCTTTCCATTCCGGACATTTTTTAGCGTGTATCTATACATAAGCAATGAGTTGTGATATTTATCGGTATTACATGAATGTAGAACTTGATTATGCGCGCCTACGATGTCCAACATCGTAGAAGCGAGACGTCGAGGCCAACGAGGTTGAATAGGTCATATAAGTTGTTGAAGCCCACGAAGTACCTCGTCCGTTGAAGAAATGCTTCTCCTCGTATCGGCGGTGATTCGATGTCGCACCCTTCTTTTGGGTCTTCTCCAAGTACTAGGCATGCAAAGCGACAAGCATATCCATGTGCATTATCTGCGCCGAACTGCGGTTTTCGATGATGTAGTTCCGGTATCGCGGACTTCCGGACTTGGGCGCTTTAACGTTCGTCGATTTCGATTTGGCCTTAGCGATTGGCGGCGTCTTCTTGTGAGACGACTCGAACCGACTGGCGCACGCTTTAATTTCTTTTTCCTCGGCGTCTTCTCCACGGGAATCGAAGAGGTGGCCTTCGAGGTGAAACATGAGGTGGAGTCATCGAGGTCCGTTGGAGAGGAATGGTCGTGTCGGATCGCGGCCTTCTGGGTCGAGCGATGTCCTTCTTGGGCCATTTGGATAAAAGAGGGACGACATCCCTAGTGTTATGATCTCTTCGTCGAGCAAATCTTGGCGGGGCGGCTCGGAAATTGACATGTACCATATCCACCGACCTAGCGTAACCCTACACCGGTAGAACGCGTCTTGCCCGCCCCTTCCTCGTATGGATACACCATCCTGCTGCACCTCAATAGAAAGGACCCATCCATCCTCACTTGGAGCTTGCGGCGCCGGCTCCTACAAAACGATCGCAATTAGCTAAGGTGTCCTATAGGTCTATCTTTGGTGCATTCCATAGATGTACGTTACCTTGATGTCGCTCTATCGGTGTCGAGATCGTCATGTTCATAATTATCTTGTGCGACGCTACTCCGACGTCGAGGAGGATCGCCTCCCGAATTATCAGGGCGACTTGCGGCGCCGCTCAGAGTAGATCCATTTGACCCTGCAATGCTGCTATCTTTTCTTCAAATTTGTTAGTAATCATCTGTACCAACCGGTCGTCGTGCTCGGCCTTGGATCTCTTCCTACTCCTATACGTGCAGTAATCATCCGCGAATCCATGACTCCAAGGTACGTTAACCCCAAGGCCTCGCGTGCAACCCGAGTGCTCCTTGTTTCCCAAGGCCGTAGATAGTATATCCTTCTCCCTATCTGCATGGAAGGAGCCTTGGGAAGCTTGGGCAGTCAAGTCACGCTGCAAGAGGTCATCATGTTATTATAGACACTATGAAGTTATGGACTTATTAACTAGGTAGTTCGACATATTTACCACACGTTGGGACACTTCCTGGTCTGCCGAGTTTGTGAAAGAGATGCTGCCCGAAGACGAGACTTTTGCCCTCGCTTTTAACCAGCTTAGGGAACGCGGGTCTGTGATATCAGGAAATGGCCCGATTGCGTTCTCCTCCTCCGCTGCCCATTCCTCGTATTTACCCGCGTACCCAGTGGTGCCGAGTATGTGCGGGTGAGTGTTTCGTGTCTGGAGAGCTTTGTGCGCCGCACTTTGCTCCTTAAATTCGGCCATCGTTTTCATAGCCACAAAGGTGTCCCATGCTTCCCGTGTCACGAATCTATACTGCGCGAAGGGCGTCTGACCCATGTTCACGTACTTCGTGATAAGAATGCTCTTGAAGGTCCTCCACGATTTATCCATCGTGAGCATCGCCGTCCGTCGCACGCGTGCCACGTCTGCTTCTGGAATAGTGAACTTCTCTGAAAGTTTTGTCCACAGCGCGCCTTTCGCTTCTTTCGTCAGGTCCTTCCACCTTGGTGTGGTGATGGGGACCCGTTCCCTTCCAAGTATCCCGCAGATGGTCCGGAATCTCGCCGCTGATCTCTTGGGACTCAGAGGGAACCCAAAGTCACTGACCTCCATGATGACCAGTTGGCCCGTAGGCATTTTCGATTGTCCTCTGCCATCTCGCTTTCGTATCATTATCGTCGACGGTGACGGCGGCCTCGTCGACGCCTCTTCCATCTGCGGCGTCGGTGACGGCGGCCTCGTCGGCGCCTCTTCCATCTGCGGCGTTGGTGACGGCGGCGAAGACGGTGCCTCTGCCAACTCACTTACTTGCTATCTATATAAGTTACATATGCAATAAAATGGATTGCAAGTGTCCCAAATTGACATATACATTTAAACTTAATAATATGCTCAACATGTGCTAAGCAAAATAGAATCAAGTAAAATGATCGATGAAGGAAATGCTAAGCAAAGATTTAATCCTCTAGGGCTCGCCGCCTCCCTGCTCCTATTCTAACACTCCTTAATCCACCAGCTTCTCTTGTGATCTTTGTATAGATAGAAACTAGTGATACAAATCTTTTGCCCGAGCCTATCTTTGCCCGAGCCTACTTCATCGAGCCCGACACACTGGAGTGTACCATTTGCTTCATGCCGTGGAGGATTTGCATGAAGCAAAGGTACACTCAAGTGTGTTAGGATCAACGAAGAAAATACTAAGCAAAGGTTTAATCCTCTAGGGCTCACCGCCTCCCTGCTCCTATTCTAACACTCCTTAATCCACCAGCTTCTCTTGTGATCTTTGTATAGATATAAACTAGCGATACAAATCTTTTGCCCGAGCCTATCTTTGCCCGAGCCTACTTCATCGAGCCCGACACACTGGAGTGTACCATTTGTTTCATGCCGTGGAGGATTGGCATGAAGCAAAGGTACACTCAAGTGTGTCAGGATCGACGAAGAAAATGCTAAGAAAAGGTTTAATGCTCAACCAATAAAAGGTTTAGAGATTAACAGTGCACAAACACTATTCCAACATATTGACTTATGATATTGTGTGCTCTCAGAAGGAGAGTAGCTAAAGAACAAGTCTTTGCCATCTCAATCCTATTGTCTATACTCTTCATTAAATGAATATGATAATATAAATTCAAACTATGAGCTCTAAACAATACTTTGCTTAATTGTCAAATGATCTCAACTGTTAACGAAAACATATTAAACTTCCAGTCAAACAGAGGTTGACTATAGAGATCAAGATGGCAAATGAAAAGTTGAATGAGCTCATACAAACTACTAGAAGAATCACAAACTAGTCATTAGATTACCAACGAAAACTGAATACTCTCAATAGAACGAACATGAAGACACGAGTTCGGTGATAAAGCCGATTGGTCGACATAACGAGATCCACTTCAAATGCTAGAGATCAAATGAACCGTAAGAATCGAATAACTAGCTTTCAACCGAAAGTAACCAATTAACAGTACATCATATTGACAGTAGCAAGTAATACAATAGAGCTCAAGTATGAACTAACTATCACATTCAATCTCAGTATAAGACATAGTTCAACACAGAGCATGTCAACAAAGCCCACTGATCAATTTGCAATATCTTCAGTATTAGATTCAGAAATCAGAACTAATACAAATCAAGGTATCAACTAGCACTACAAATATATATATATATATATATATATGCAAAGATCAACCGAACTGTCATAGAGGAGCAATACTCATAGAGAGGATGCCGCACAAGAACTCACGGTGCACAGACACTATTCCAACATATTGATTGATGATATTATGTGCTCTCAGAAGGAGAGTAGCTAAAGAACAAGTCTTTGCCATCTCAATCCTATTGTCTATACTCTTCATTAAATGAATATGATAATATAAATTCAAACTATGAGCTCTAAACAACACTTTGCTTAACTGTCAAATGATCTCAACTGTTAACGAAAACAGATTAAACTTCTAGTCAAACAGAGGTTGACTACAGAGATCAAGATGGCAAATGAAAAGTTGAATGAGCTCATACAGACTACCAGAAGAATCACAAACTAGTCATTAGATTACTAACAAAAACTGAATACTCTCAATAGAACTGTACATGAAGACACAGTGTTCGATGATAAAGCCGATTAGGTCGACATAACAATATCCACTTCAAATGCTAGAGATCAAATGAACCGGAAGAATCGAATAACTAGCTTTCAACCGAAAGTAACCAATTAACAAGACATCATATTGACAAGAGTAAGTAATACAATAGAGCTCAAGTATGAACTAACTATCACATTCAATCTCAAGATAAGACAGAGTTCATCACGAGCATGTCAACAAAGCCCACCGATCAATTTGCAATATCTTGATATTAGATTGAAATAATACGCAACTAGGTATCAACTAGCATCAAGGTATCAACTATATATATATATATATATATATATATATATATATATATATATATATATATATATATATATATAAAGATCAACCAAATCGCCACAGAGGAGCAATACTCACAGAGAGGATGCCGCACAAGAACTCACAGTCTGGGAGGAGGCCGACACGAGGAGGAGGACGGAGGAGGAGAAGGCCGGTGCAGAGAGAGGAGGCCCACACGGGAGGAGGACGGCAGCGGGGAGGAGGCCGGTGCAGAGGCGGAGACACCGACAGGGACGTCGGGCTTCTGGTAGGGGAGGTGAACGGGGCGCCGAGGTCGGGCGCCAAGGTCAGGCGGCGGACCGAGGTCGGCGCCGAGGTCGAGGCGCCGAGGTCGGGCACCGAGGTCGGGGCGCCAAGGTCGGGGCGGGGCACCGAGGTCGAAGGTGCCGAGGTCGGGGGCGGCAGCACCGAGGTCGAGGTCGAAGGCGCCGAGGTCGGGGGCGGCGGCGCCGAGGTCGTAGTCGGCGGTGAACGGGCGAGCCCTAAACCCTAGAGGAGGCGAATGAGCACGTGAGTGCCTAAGGGGCGCGGGAGAGGAAGTGACGAATGAGAGCAAAACCCTAGCGATTCCCGCCTTATAAAAAGTATATCACAGACGGTTCTTGTAGGAAACCGTCTGTGATATCCTTATCACAGACGGTTCTATTAGTAAACCGTCTGTGATAGCCCGACAAAACCTGGTGACAATGTGTGATATCTTGAAGACAATGTGTGATATCCTGACAAAACCTGGTGACAAGTGATTGTCAAGTCCATATGAACCTGGTGACAAGTATGATGATAATCATGACAAGTCCATATGAACCTGGTGACAAGTATGATGACAAGTTCATAACACATTTGACTTCAAAATTTTATATCTAATTCAACTCAACTCCAAATCAAGTGAAACCAATTTTGATACTCCACATTACAATGAATGTCCACATTGACATCAATATCAAATATGACAAGTCCATAACACATCAACACATGACAATTTCACGTTGACATAAAAATATATGAGAGATTACAAGTCCATAACACATCAACACATGACAATTTCACATTGACATCAAAATATATGAGAGATTACAAGTCCATAACACATGATGTTATGGAATAAATTAATTACATTGGAGTAAATTCTTAATTAAAATATAGGCCTTCCTGATGATCGACGCGCATATAGCTAGCTTCCTCACTGGGTTCTTCCTCGAGCCTAATGCCGTTTCCAAAAGGAGGCAACTCGTCAAATTGATTGTATTCTTCCTCGTCCACTACATTCTCAACTCCGACAATCATCCTTTTTCCATGAAGAACTACGTGGCGCTTCTTATTTGCCGGGTCGGTTACATAGAAGACTTGAACAACTTGGTTAGCCAATACGAATGGTTCATCTTTGTATCCGACACGTTCGAGGTCCACGGTAGTGACGCCATACTTGTCGACCTTCACCTGTGGGAGATGGACCCAACGGCACCGAAATACGGGGATCTTGAAAAGCACGTAGTCGAGCTCCCATATCTCCTCTATTTGCCCATAGTAGAAGCTCCTCACCCATCGGTCTTGAATGCATCTATCGACACCGTTGTTCGGGTCAGGCTCTTCCTATCTGGAATGCCGTATAAAATGTGTACCCATTTATGTCGTATCCTTGCCATGAGACAATTGTAAATTGTGGCCCTCGTGCCAACCATAGCAGTGTATCATCACTTGATGACCTCCCAGTGATTCGCACCTTTAACCATTCGTTGAACCGATGGTTGTGCTCTCTCGTGATCCAAACCTCCGACCGGTCTGGATTCTGTTGGCGTACTATGTCTTTGTGCTCATCGATGTACGGGGACACTTGGGTCATGTGTTGCAAGACCGTGAAATGGGCTTGAGCGTACGTATCCAGATCGGGAGTGATTGATTTCCTTCCGATGGTCTCGATACCATCCAGTCTCCCCTCATGGCGAGATAGAGGCACACCTATCGGTTCCACCTGAGCCATGTAGTCGACGCAGAACTCAATAACCTCTTCGGTTGCATAACCTTCGATGATCTTGCCCTCCGTCGAGATCGATTCCGTGCGTAGGACTTGAGAATTCCCATGTACCTCTCGAGCGGGTACATATGACGAAGAACACAGGTCGCATATCTTTATCTCTTTCACAAGGTGAACAATGAGATGGACCATGATATCGAAAAATGACGGAGGGAAATACATCTCAAGATGACATAGAGTCGTCACCACCTCGGCCTGCAGAGCATCTAGTCCTTGGGGATCAATGATCTTCTGAGCAATTGAGTTGAAAAAATAGCACAGCCTCAAGATTGCCACTCGGACCTTGTTCGGCAAGATACTTCTAATTGCAATAGGAAGCATTTGTGTCATCAGCACATGACAATCATGAGACTTCATACCAATTAATTTCAAATCTTGCATAGAAACAAGGTTCTTAATGTTAGCGGAGTAACCGGATGGGACTTTCACACCATGCAAGCTCTAGCACAGTTCATTTCTCTCAGCCTTGGACAGAGTGTAGCAAGCTGGGGGAAGGTACATTCGTCCTGTATCGGTCTCTTCCGGTGCTAACTCGGTCCTTATGTTCATATCAACCAAGTCACGTCGTGCGTTAACACCATCCTTTGTTTTACCACTAATGTTCAGCAAGAGACCAATCAAGCTATCACATACATTCTTCTCTACGTGCATGACGTCGATGCAGTGGCGAACTTCTAAGTGCTCCCAATAAGGCAAGTCCCAAAAATTGACCGCTTCTTCCAGATGTTCTTCTCACGGGTTCTTAATTTACGTCCCTTCCCAAGCACAACATCGATATCCTTAACCATATCATAGACCTCTTTCCCTCTAAAAGCCCTTGGAGCTGAATCGTTCTCCTTATTTCCGTCGAATTGTTTTTTCATCTTGCGGTATGGGTGACTCTTGGGAAGGAACCTACGGTGACGCATATACACAGTTTTGCGCGAGTTGTTCAGCCATACACTCTCCGTAGTATCTAAGCGGTGTGAACAGGCTTTGGCTCCTTTTGTACTGAAGCCCGACAGGTTACCAAGGGCAGGAAAATCATTGATGGTGTAGAACAACATGGCGCGTAAAGTGAAGTTCTCTCGTTTGTACGCATCCCATACCTGTACCCCTTCGTTCCACAATGTCACAAGATCTTCCAGCAATGGTGCTAGGTACACATCAATATCATTCCCAGGTTGCTTCGGCCCTTGGATAAGTAGTGACATCAAAATGTACTTCCGCTTCATACACAACCAAGGAGGAAGGTTGTACATACATAGATTCACGGGCCAGGTGCTATGTCGGCTGCTCATGTTACCGAAAGGATTCATTCCATCCGTACTCAACCCTAACCTTATGTTCCTCGGTTCCGCACCGAACTCCTCGAAGCTCCGATCAAAGTTTCTCCACTGGGCAGAATCAGCAGGGTGTCTTAGCTTTCCATCTCTCTTACGCTCCTCTGAGTGCCAACGCAGCAATCTTGCCTCCTTTGGGTTCGCAAATAAATGCTTCAAACATGGGATCACAGGCAGATACCACAACATCTTAGCAGGAGGTCCTTGCTTCACCTTAGCAGTATTCTAACGCTTGTATCGGGATGCTTTGCACACGGGACATACAAGCATGTCTGCATACTCTTTACGATAGAGGACACAATCGTTCGGACATGCATGTATTCTTTCTACTTCCATTCCCAATGGACAAATAACCTTCTTTGCTTGATAGGTGGTGTTGGGCAACACGTTTCCCTCCGGAAGGATGTCCGCTAGGAGACCTAACAACGCCGTGAAACTCTTATCGGACCAACCATTGCTTGCCTTCAATTTCAGCAGTTCAAGCATGGTTCACAACCTTGTGTATTCCAACTTGCAGCCATGGAACAAAGGTCTCACGAAGTCCTCCCTTAGGCCCTCGAATTTACAAAACTCTCTCTCACTGTAGTTCTCTTCTGCATCGCGTAGCATCTGATCCAGATTGTCATCGTGCCACCTATCCTCATCAAAAGCACAGTCCACATCCGGCGAATCGTTGACTTCCTCGGCGATGTCGTCATTATTAACTTCTGGTATAATCTGCTCTTCACCGTGATTGGTCCAACATGTATACCCTTTTTTGAAACCCCTTCGAATCAAGTGCGCTTCTATTTGCGCCGCGTTGTTAAACATCTTTAGATTACCGCAATCAATGCATGGACAGTACATCAAATTTATCCCCTTCTTCAACATATCCCTTTCAATGGCTCTTCTAAAAGCAACCACGCCATTAATGTACTCTTGACTCACACGGTTCACACCGTACATCCAGTTTCGATCCATCTACACTACGCATGTAACAAATTAGTGCCAAATTAATTAGCGATTAATTTATAGCAAACATAAAGGGTTATAGATCGTTACCCTCGGAGCTCACGAAGAAAATACGATTCCTCTCCTTTCCTTCTCCTCTATAAGGTGGCACAATGGGGGAGGAGGCGGCGGGTGTTGGAGGCGCTAGGGACAGGGGTCCAATCTTCTCCTCTCTAAGCTGGCGCAATGGATAATTATTGATTATCTGCATGATTGTTGATTAGATATGAGACAAAAGACAAGAGGAAGATCCTAATAACTAGCAAGTTGGTCCGCGATTGCTTGCTGTATCCGCTTTTGATATAATTGAAACAATAAACCACTATGATGACGTTTCTTCATGGATAAATGGAGGAAATATAAAATAGATCATTGCACATGTGACTTACCTTGGTGTGTCATAAATTCTTCTTTTTAATCTGTTCTAGAAAACTACTCATGAAATTAGTTCTAATTAAGACTTTCACCTCTTTGTACGTACTTACTCGTTTTGTCTCATCGTTGCACAAAGGAATTACACCAGATTAAAGGCTACATGTTTTGCTTTTCATTTTCTGGAATGTATATCATAGTTATGGTTCAATAACATCCAATGGCTGCTATAGTTTAGGTTTAATTAATTAGGGTCCATCAAATTGGGAGCTAGATGTTTTGCCTTTTTCTAAGAATTTATAGCTTTTGTGAGAAGTATTAATTGAAACTTAAACCCTATGCTTTCGATTAAGGAATACAACAAAGAAAACAAAACATTAGGGTCCATGTACAGAGTAGCAAAATAAGGGAAAATCATTAATCAATAGAGTGGATAAAGGATAATAAGTATTACTCCATCTGTTTAATTAGGGGACGAGCCACAGGTTGGAGGAGCTAGGGCAGGGAAGTGGCGCCTAGGGGAGGAGCAGCAGATCTAAGTGGAGCCAGCGGCAGGGGGTTGCTCCAAAGCGGTAGAGGCAGTGGCAGAGGCGGCAGTGCGGCAGTGGAATGGGGCGTCTACTATAGCCTCTTTTGTAGTAGTGCAACAACCATGACCTCGACTTCTTAACATCCGTTATCAACACGCATAACCAATATAATCAATTATGAGTATAAGGTCGAGGACGAAAGTGTAAGTGGGGTGCTATGTGTGCGCGAGTCCACCCCACGGTGGGCTGGGTATTGAGCGGATTTTGGGCCAATGTGTTACAAAGGAGGTGGGGGTGGCTTGGGCTGGGCCTTAGGGGCACCTCTCCCCCCTAATGGCCCATTAAATGGCCGGCCATATGCTGTCCTAGGCTTGGGCCGGAGGCTCAAGTTCCCAAATTCCTCCAAAATCCTGAAAATAAATTAATTTCCCTCTCCCGAAAGATTATTCTCTCTAATTGAAATTTGGGGTATTACAAATAGAGACACAAAGTAACTAATTATTACAATGGGAGTTTCTATCTTGGCAAAAGTGGTATTTAGGTAATGTGAAGTGCATAGGTGTGAAATCCTCCCATGAGCTACTTCCACCCGATACATGCCGGTCTCAACGATTACCTAGAACAACAAAAGGCAAGAGTGAATCCAGGACTTAGCAAGTACATGCAAGGTTAATAAAAACAGCACTATAGCATCAACAATTCTTCCTCAGTATAAAAACATACATCTTCTGATCCATGAATGCAATGCAATTCATGCATATACCAAAACCTCTTCTCTTCTGCTTATACTGGTATAGCCGAGTGTAACACCTGTCAGTGTTCACTCATGTCTGCATTATCAAATGAGGGGACCCAAGCCCGTCCTTTTTAGACGGGGACCCATTGCCCATATCTTAAATATGGGGATCTCAAGCCCACTCCTGTGGGTACATCATGCCATCATGCATGCATAATATGAAATGACATGAACATTCCACAATCTCTTATCATAAGCATTATCAACTAATGAACGACATATAAGCAATATGACATAAACATTCTCATCATGAGTGATCATATTAAGCTTGCATCACATCAAAGGTGTTACCACACACAACATCACATTGGAATTGTACTTGCCTCAACCGTGATATGGATAACGATGAGTAGAATGCTCTAACCCCGGATTCACACCACCACCTGACAATCGTACAATATACTAAGAATACCTTCTAAAAGCACGCAATATTTCAATAAAACTAAATAGACATAACTGCTTCTAATTGTAACTCACAACTACACCATTCCTTCCCGAACACCATTCTGTCTAAAACAGAATAGTCACCTTAGAAAAATCATAACTTTTGTTCTTTAGCTCCCAAAGTCATGAAATTAAACTTTATGGAATCTACACAACTATATCCACAATTTCTCAGGTAATCTAAAGTCTAGATTATTTCGTCTAAACCCTTGTTTTTAACTCCGAATACCAATCTATCATCTTTGGTAATCTCGACTTAGAAATTCCATATCTTTTAATTGGTTCATCGAAAAACTGTAATCTAAGACATTCTGGAATCCACATGGAATTATATTTCATAATAAAGTTTATGAAAATTTTTATATTCTGCACTAACCTAGCTAATTTAGCATTTTCCCATGACTGTTCCCAACAGACAATGTAACTCTAAATGCGTACTTCAAAATTTCATAACTCCTATTTTACTTGTCCAAAAATTGCATTCTTGGACTCTCTGAAATCATCACAAAGTTATATATCTTTTTAATTTAGATCAAAATCCCAAATCAACCCATTTACTAAATTTAATCTATATATCTATACTTGCTGCTAGAAATTGAGGACTGAACAGACCATCGGATTGTAAAAATAATAACTAATTCTCTACCCATCCAATTATCATGCACAAATACTCCGTGGAAATATACTATAATTATCTAAAAATCTCTAGGATATGACATTCCCAGATTTTGCCACTACAGTACTCGAAATTGCAGTGCCAAGTGGCAGATTGCCGATCTACCAACAGTTTCTACCGATCTACTAAATAGATCCTACTAATTGCTAAATAGAAAAGAGGTAAAAGAATTGTCACCCTTGGAGATCAAAATGATGAACGCAAAACCCAACGATCCCCTCTCCTTCTTTCTCTCTTCCTTCCTTTCTTCTTCTTCTTCCTTTACTACCTTTCTCCTCTCCTTGTTGATCTCCTACTCCTCTTTGCATAGCAGCAGGGAAGGGGAACGCTACAGTTCCCTGGGAGTGCTACAATAGCCGTCGGCGCTACAGTACCCTGGTTGTGCTACAGTACATGGGGTGCTAGGGTTTGGTCCCCCCCCCATCTTAAGCTGGCCCCACATGGGCCCAAAGAGCTATGGGCCAATGGCCTGAGTTCTGAAACTCCTCCAAAATTCTGAATTTTGCCTTTCTAATTATATTTAATTTTAGTACTAATCACTTATTTGTTTTATGTTTAAACGAGATATTACATTGATCACATATACACCACATTAATATTTGATTCATACTCATCCATGCATCATATAATCCATAATTAATACACATACATGCATTACTCCACACACAAATAAGAAGTTCAAGCTTTAATTAGCATCAATACCATCTATGTAAGTCCAATACTACCACAAAAGACTTCTAAAAGTCCAGTACTACCACAAAAGACATCTAAAAGTCCAGTACTACCACAATACACCTAAAGACCAATATCACATACAAGTCATGTAAGTCCATCTAAAAGTACAATAATACCTTTCATATTCAACTATTCAAAAGAACTGGCAAGATATTATCAAAGTTCATGTGGACAACTAGTTACATCCGTCACAGTCGATGTTGTTGGCATCATGGTTGTTGTCGCCATTAATGTCGCCATCATTGTTAGCATCGTTGCCATCAATGGCATTATCAACCGGTGCTGAGCCCACATGGGAGGATCCAGTCCCAGTCCTAGTCTCTTCCTGTAAGGCGAATAGAGTGTGCCAACATTATGAGTCTGCCTTAGCACAATTAGAACCATTAGAAGTGCTAACAGAAGAGTTAAAGCAACCCACTAAACATGACTAGCATTATGAGTCTGCCTAAGCACAATTAGAACTATTAGAAGTGCTAACAGAAGAGCTAGAGCAATCAAAATCTATGACAAGCCTGCTATAAAAAAATGGTTGCACGTATGGACAAAAATTCTAGACAAGCCCATTGCCACCTTACCATCAACATATAACTAAATTGGATTCAAGTTAAGCCCACGTGATAGAACACTCAACATGAGTTAACTCGCTCACTGTTGCACTGCTTGTTGTCACTCTGACACACCAAAAGATATTAGTATCTAGTCCAAATTAGTCCTCGAAATGATAGAGGTTTGGACAACGTTGTAACTTTCATGAGATATTGTTGGTAGCATTGGCAATAATTTTAGTTGCTAACCATTCTTACATGTGATTGTGCAAATGTTTTACGGCGTAGCATCTCTAGTGGTGGTTCTTCACCCATCTTCTGGAAAAGCATCTACATTTGGAAACATTACAAGGTTAGATTTTTGGCTTTCTGGCTATTTCGATCAACATCAGTATGTCTCCTATCGATTCAATAATTGCAAATATATACGTTAAGATAAATATATGACTCGTCTTGATATATAAATTTGTATTGTCAATATTTATATGTAACAATTTAAAATTTATCAACCACCATATAGTGGCCTGTAATGCAGAGTGAATAAAAATGTATGAACATTTATCATCATTACATGATATAATTTGTTGGTGATTTGGACGATATCTCAAAATGTCTCTACAGGATAAAATTTGTATATATATATCTCTAGTTTTGAGTTAGTTTCTAAAGTATATATCTCAAAAAAGTGTCTCTATAGGATACATTCGTAAACAGATGTTGATACACACACACCTCGTAGCTAGGCTCAGTTCTTGAATCAATGCTAGTTGAATTACAGGTTACAAGCAAATAGTATGTGTAATTTCTCACTTTACGATATCATCATATTTTCCTAATCTAGTATGTGCATAGTGCCAGAACATCATCTATGTTGAACCAAAAGTAGTAGTAATATATATACTATATCTAGTGATTCTATGATCAATCATGATACAGATCCAGATTATTTCACTATTGTTGATCGGTCATACATCTGGTATCATACCGAAATGCTACACCTAAGTATCCACAAGTGACAATTCAAATGACCAGATAGATAATTGACAATGAGCTAGCTAGTAGTTAAATTTCAAGATCAGATGTCACGCAAAGTCAGTAACTAATTTCAAATTTACCTAGGCTTAGATCCCTAATTGGGACAAGTAAAATAACCAATGCTAGTCCCAAAGAGCATTAATTACATATTAGTTAAAGTATGGTGAAATAAAATAAGGCATTTGCAGGGAATGGAAGAGGAATAGAAAGATTGGAATTTGGAGCAATGGAATTAGATGTTTAATTCCCTTGTTTCCCTAACTCCCACGTGCAAAGTCCAAATTACTAGTATACTGGATATTTACACACTAACCCTTGCTCTCTCCAATTTTACAAAAAAGAAAAATGCCAAGACCACATTGGTCGCAGTTACGAACTTATGACCTTATCATGTTTGCCAAGGGGACATCTGCACAATCACACAATAATGATACTGTTGCAGATAGAGACACCTAATGTGTGTGAATTAACCATATTACCACAATCATTTGGCGTGAACTTGTTGTGTCCGGAGTAGTTCTTGATTATGTCGGACCACATTACGATATGAGGTGGAATTGGATGGCCTAATATTTCTTGATTTAGCTGCTGGTAGAACATCAGCCTTCTTGATAGCACCATTCCCTATTGGTACACGGCCATGGGGCAAGCCACCATTGGTGTTGCAAAGTATTGCTCCATCAAGTGGTTGCTTCTCCCACTCACCATCTGGATGTTGAGCACTGACAGCTGCAGAGTAATCACCTAGAACAAAAGCAACATTTCATATGATTTGTTTTCATAGAAGTTGAGTTCACTTAAGTTGAGTACAAACATGGTAGAACTTACAATGCATTTATGTGCTTTTTGGATGTAAATTGGACCAATGCTATCACTACTATCTATATTTTTCATGCCAAACTTCATTACGATATATGTCTTCAGGCATGTAGCATTTTCTAGTCCAAACTTGTGTTCCTACAGCACGGTGAAGAACACAATTAACCTAGTCACAACCTACTAACTTACAATATCCAAAAGCGAAAAAAAGAGAGAGAACAATATGTATAATATACCAGGTATTGTTGGGTTTCCGAGTATGATCGTGAACCTCATCGGTTTTGAGCAACATCTTCAGATTTCAAGCTTGTCTTTTGATCTCTCTTTCGTTTTGTCAAGAACTAGTCGTTGTACCAATTACGACAAAGATGTGACCATACTTGCTCATTGCACCACCAAATCCTACCAATCAAGTATTGCTCATACTCTAATTCTCTTGTACGTACTAGCGTGTCATCAATCTCCTCTCCTTGTTTTTTTTGTAGTACTTTTTGACAGCATCAACACGAGTATTATACATCATTTGCTTCACACGGTCCGAAGCATAATTTTCAAGCACTTGATCTACTTCTGCCTCGTCATCTTCGCTGACTTTGAATAAATGCTACATATAGGGACAAGAAAAACTTGCATTTATGAGTCATAATATATCAAACTGAAAAGAACGGAACAGAAAATAGTATTGCACGGATAGCTAGCCGCACATCCCATTGGGAATTAGTAAAGGGGAATTTCTCAAGTTCCTAAATGCAAAACAAAGGCAGATTGACCCTTAGCTCAAAAGAATCCAGCTTTATACATCAGAAGTTTGGCTGGAATGCAATATCTAGCTGTACTGCACATTCTTTCATCAATTTCACACTGAACTAAATTCAATTGATCATATGAAATAAGGGCATCCTAGTAGTACCGAATTGTTTTTCTTTGTCCAGCATATAGTCCTTAGTCCTGACTTCTGACTTCTGACTTTCTCCTTGATAATAATGATATGTTCAAGTTTTTCGTTTTTTACCATGCAGACACATTTGGAACTAATGAAGTTAAATGGAACTCCTGACTTCTGACTTTCTCCTTGATAATAATGATATGTTCAAGTTTTTCGTTTTTTCCCATGCAGACACATTTGGAACTAATGAAGTTAAATGGAACTAAGAACAACCGGTTTCACTGCAGAATGAAATCGAGTCCTTCGGAGTGTTCACTATATGTGTATAACTGTGTAGTACAGATAATGTGATTTCAAAAACACTCGGCAACTAGTAGAGTTGGTAGTCACAACACAGAGATCACCTAGAAGCCAGATGATTTAACCGGCTTTTGCTATCTATCAAATATGTTATTTAATCGGCATTAATATTTAAGCATGCTTCTTCAAAGAACTATGCAACAGAGCCTATAAGATCAATAAAAAACATGTCAAATCCATTGATATTTACAATCTTCCACTACATTTGGTACATAGGTTAACAGGAAGTTCCTACTCTTGATTAAAGTTGTTAACTGATATCCAAAAGGAGAAATTCTAGCTGCTCTCATAATTACCTGATTGCTTACTTGCTTCAGAGGCAACTAATTAAATAACAAGAAATTTACTTCGCAATGGTAAGGAAAAAATATTAAGCCTGGCAACTAATTCCAAAATTTAAGACAAAATATGCTTAAGTGGATTTCATGAAGGCATTTTGCCATTGAAAACTAATTAACTGCAGTAAAGGCAACACAATTAATATGACAAACAAGCACTCATCAGGGATTTCATGAAAATATTAATACAATATAGTTTTGTGCAGCCATAAATGTGGAAATGAACACTATTAAAATATGGTAGTTAACAACAACATGGCAGCTGTGAAAAATGGATTTACCATATTTTACTTACCCAAAACTCATTTTTCACACAATCTGTGGCAGTCATTCCAGCATCGTCTTCATCGACAAAGTAATCATCCCATATCAACACAGGGCGAGTATTAAAGGTTCTACCCTGCTTATCCTTGTCCTCCAGAACACCTGGGTACTCATGTCTAAGAATAACTCCAAGTTGTACTTGTATGTGTAGTCTTTTTGGGGCATGTAATTGGCATACTTTAATTGCTTACAGTACAAGAATTAAGCATGGGAATGTTTATATGTATCTCTGGCCATGTTAATCTAATCAAGAAAAAACAGAACAACACTTCTCTATGCTCAAGTGCACGTCTATACTTACTTGTCACCATTAGGTCTCAAGGCAATCTTCCCACGCGAAGGCATCTTCAATTGAGTTCGCGACTTCTTCTTCCTTCCCCTTTTTGTAGTAGCTCCATTGACTTGATCTGTAACACCACAGCCCAACACTGAGCCCGGAATGCCACTAAACTACACTATCAATTTGAACATCAATTAACCTATAATTACAATAAGCATATCAACGATAACACCCATCCACAGGTCACAATAACATAAGCATAAAGATATGACAATCATAGACAATTTATTTCTAGGAGCATACCAAGGTATTAAACTAAGATTACCGCAAACCAATCGATTAAGTCTATTGAATGAATAATCAACTCTAACTTATCATCTAAGGTTATTCAACACCATCATGTCCTAAATATAAGTCATCATGCTATAATAAAAATTTCTCATACCCAATGAATCAAATGGTTGGGTGTAGGTTGTGATTCCAAATGCGCTAGCCCTTCCCGAGTGAAACGTCATCAACGGTCACCTAAAACCATAATAGAGCAAGAATGAGTCCAAGACTCAGCAAATACATAATAAAGCCATAAACAATACTTCATCAACCATAATCAATGATATCATCATCATCTATCTATTTAATGTCATTCTCATACTCAAATAAACAAGCCATATTCTATATAGGTAAAGTTGCACAATTTAATAATTTACTTATATATGTGAATGCACCATTATGCTCATGCGCATATGCATCTCATCAGCTAATACCGGTATAGCGGAGTGTTCACCCGTAGATGAACCACTCTATCCTTCACTCCCACAAAGTCCCCACCAAAGTAGGATTTTATCTAGAGCACTCCGGACTAGTCATGTACCTTTCTCACCGACCTAGAAACTCATCCCCAACATTTATAACTAAATTACTCAGGGTAAACGTACTTCACTTTTCCCAAAACTCAAATAGTGGTACAACCTAGCCATGCCTATGGCCACAACCATAATCTCTACCTCTCGACATCGACTACCAACCACAATCAACAACATACAATAAGTTCAAAGAACCAATATCAACTCATACATCAATAGTACAACATATCGGAAGCGTAAAAACAATACTCGTCCCATACCCATCCTACTATGCATTAGTGTGTCAAAAGTTAATTAACCATTAGCAAATTCTAGTTGATTTTACTAGTCCTAAAATAAATTTTAGCAATTTTAGGTTACCTAAGTTGTTAATCTATTCACCACGGACCTAAAGCCCGCTCTGATACCGACTGTAATACCACAACCCAACACTGAGCTTAGAATGCCACTAAACTACACTATCAATTTCAACATCAAGTAACTTATAATTACAACAAGCATATCAACGATAAAGCCCGTCCACGGGTCACAATAATACAAGCATAAAGATATGACAATCATAGACAATTTATTTTTAGGAGCCTAGCAAGGTATTAAACCAAGATTACCGCAAACCAATCAATTAAGTCTATTAAATGAGTAATCAACTCTAACTTATCATCTAAGGTTATTCAACACCATCATGTCCTAAATATAAATCATCATGATATAATAGAAATTTATCATATCTAATGAATCAAATAATTGGGTGTAGGTTGTGATTCCAAGTACGCTAGCCCTTCCCGAGTGAAATGTCATCAACGGTCATCTAAAAACAGCAATAGAGCAAGAATGAGTCCAAGACTCAGCAAATACATAATAAAGCCATAAACAATAGTTTATCAACCACAATCAAGGTTATCATCATCATCTATCTATTTAATGCCATTCTCATATTCAAATAAACAATCCATATTCCATATATGTAAAGTTGCACAATTTAACAATTTACTCATACATGCGAATGCACTGTCATTCTCATGCTCATATGCATCTCATCGGCTGATACTAGTATAGCGGAGTGTTCACTCGTCAATGACACACTATATCCTTCACTCCCATGAAGTCCCCACCGAAGTAGGGTTTTATCTAGAGCACTCCGGACTAATCATATATCTTTCTCATCGACCTTACCGATATAGTTACATGAATTTCTCACCAACCTGGCTCGTGCAACTCTTGTCACGATGAATGTAAATGATGCAACATCAAAATTAATCATTGACACAACTCATCTCATTAACTCAATATCTCATTCTCATTATCTCAATATCATACTCTCATTAACTCAATATCATCAATATAATGTATATGAATAAGCTTAACGAAAGTTTAATAAATAACATGATAAGTAATATCAATGACAATGACGACCAACTCATTGCTCATCACTCTACCATGTACTTGCCTCTTAGCCCTTCGAAGCCGGATGATGAAATTGTCATGTGGCGCATAAGGCCACAGTCCCTGAACAAGAAAGTAATAACACACACTCAAAAATATCATCAAAATCACATCATCACAGCACCACCCCGTCATACTAATCGACCTCACATGTTTACGCCAAACCGACCAAATTAACCCAAATCTACCGGACGCACTACCCGTTGTCCAGTAGTAAAATGGCTCTAACTTATTCATCTGAACTCCAAATTCGGCCATCTAAGACTTTATGGAATCCTCACGAGACAAACTATATTTTACTAGTTATGATGAAACTCTGATTTGTAATACCCCGAATATCGATTAGAGAGAATTTTAATCGAGAGAGAGAATTAAATTAAAATTCAGAATTTTGAGAGAACTTTAGAGTGTGGGCCTCCAGCCCAAGCCAGTGCATCCATGTGGCTGGCCATTAGTGGGCCAAGAGGGGGAAGGCGCCCCTAGGGCCCAAGGCCCAAGCCGCCCCTCTCTCCCCCTTAACCCTAGCCTCTCTCCCCCTTAACCCTAGCCAAACCTCCTCCTCCCTCTCCTTTCCACCCAAGCCGCCAGTTCCTCCTCTCCAAGCCGCCGCCCCTTTGGCCATTGGTGCCACCCCCTACTGCCTCTGGTGCCGGCCATCTTGCCCCTTGGAGCCACCCTTCCCTGCTGTCGGTCTTCGCGAAGAAAGGAGAAGGGAGTTTGCGGGCTAGTTGGCCGAAAGAAAGGAAGAACGAGGGAGAGGTGTAACACCCTGGCTATTCGGAAGCCAAGATGTCACCTAAATTATCTAACCTACAATCATAATGCAAAAGAATTTAAACAATGTCTCATCTAATGACATAAAGAGATCAATATTTAATAGAACAAGGGTAGGAATATAGTCTGAATCCAAATAAGTATATCAAAGGAGTGATCCAGGATCACAAGCAGAATTTAATCAACCATAACATGGAGAGAGAGATATTAACCACATCTAATTTTATTTATTACGGTTCATCAATTAACGAATGAAAGACAGAACCAAGTCCTATTATTGAAACTGGAGTATAGTGAGATGAATAATCAGTGCGTGTCTACTCCCCCCCAATAGAGCCATCATCAATGATCACCTAAAATAAACAAACAAAGTAAAAATGAGTCCGAGACTCAGCAAGTACAGGGAATAACTGGACATACAACAAATATGAACAAGATAACATCTTTAAAAAATATAAACATAACATCGAATGAATATATGAATGAATGGAATGGATTGATTGAATGAAATGAAAGGACTGCACACATGTTTTTTTTACAGCCTAGGTACAAGCATACAATGCGTGTGGTGATATTTGAACGGTAGCTAGTCCTTCATTTGCTCGAAACACATGTCAAATCTTGTATCGTGGAGCACGGCTGTTTATGTCACCACATCTTGGTGCAAACAATTCTTTGGATAGCACAGGTGAGCTCTGAGATTTCAACAATATAAATTGAGCTCAAGGTCAAGCAATGCAGATTGGGAAGAGCTTACAAAGAACCCAACTTTTTGGTTCTTCATTTTCCGAGTTCGGATAAGCATCCGCCTTTACGATTTTCTCAAAGGATCTGGGTGGTCTACAGGGAAGTTCCTCCCGATTATGACTCTGCGCTTTCACCTTCAGAAGATTCTGGGATGGTGTCGACATTATCAGGATGCCCGTCTGCTTTGCTCGTGCTGATAACATTTCCTGACATGCTTGCATTCGTTATGTTAGCAACATCAGAGGAAGGTGCTAACTCTTCCCCACAATCCTTATTATCCTTTGTAGACTTGTCATCACCAATCGATACCATGTGGCTGCCCTTCTTCGCCTCATCATGCATAACATCTGAAAGATTGTTCAAACTGCTCGTGGAGTCATCTCTAGAGGCAATAGTCTCATCTAGGGCATCTCCCTCAGACCTCACAATTTCTCCAGAGGCACCCTTGTTCTCTTCACTTGCCGGATCAGTGCCCTCCTCTGGTAAGTCCAAGCCACTATTCCTTTCTTTACAACCAAATTGGTCGTCATGATCCTGCTGCAATTCATCCCCTGTCTTTTCTTTCATTAGAATATGAGCCGATGGCTCTGCACAATCAACTGTTGGATGTTTTAGGACTTCCTCATCATCTTCATAGGGCTCTGGGAATTTGCTCTTGACCTGTTGTTCAGTACTTGAGCATTGCGAAGCAGAGGGTTCCTCAAATTCCTTATCAACAGAAATTTTGCCTTCTGTTGCACCAGCTGCGGCATCTGTATCACTAATTAATATCGTGATTAGTATTTCCCTGAGGGATCTGTTCTTGACGAGAACTTGCAACAGAACCCTGTTTAGGAATAGGTGAAACAACTATAGCAGAATCTGCATCATCCTTGGCAGCAGTAGCCGGAAGAGATTGAAAAGTGTCCCAGTCATCATCACTAAGTTCTTTTTCATCCTTACCTTCAACTTCATTAGCATCGGACACTATGGCTGTGAACCCAGGTCTTTGACGACTACTATCCTCACCATTCTGCTCCGACTGTGCCCTCGTATTCACCGGCACCATTATCTGACTCTGGCTGACTGAAGCTGGGATCATGTCCTACAAAATATGCAAGAGCAGTAGGTACTTTAAGATGCAAAGAATGCAGCTATTTGACTAGAATATGGTGGAAATGCGCCCAACCCACATCCCACCGAAAGAAAGCAGCATGAGAATCGTACATTTAGCACAAAGGTATAGCATAGGTGAAGATATTCTACATGCACACAAATGAAGAGGATGGATGGCAGGGTGACGAAAATCTTCAAAAGTCAACATGAACATCAGGATCTAAAGATCTACAATTACATGCGTATCCATACTAATGCACAATACCTGAAGCTGTTGTCTTTTTCTGGGTGGTGCTGACAACATTATATCTTTTATCTGCATGGCAGCAGATGGAATCTGAATAAAATGAGAGAACAACTTCTTGGAGACGGTGTTTACTTCAGCAAGTTCCTGAAATGAACCAGCATAGACAAAGATCAACAACACCGGACACAAAAGCATATTTTCTGATCACGTCATGAGAAAAAGGTATTAAAAAAATCATTTGCTACCTGTGAACCACTATCACTGGACAAATAGAAAACCATCAGTAAGGCATCCAGCAGAAGTATTGTAGCATCTTGCTGGTATTTATTTGATTGTGATAGTGTGTGGAAGAGGAAAAGGAATTTCAAACATTCATCAATGATATTGACAGATTCCTTGCTTGAACATTTCTGGAGGAAGAAAGTTGTCAAAGAATGTCATCTAAGTTTGTAGAAATTTTAAGAATCTCAAAATTAATAAAGATTCCAAACAGTACCTTTAATGTAGCTTGCATTACAGAAAACACATCTCCCAGTAATTCCCCAAGTATCATCATAAAAGAATGTGTCTTTGTTTGTGAGCCTTCAGTAAGGTCTCTCTGTGCACAGGTTTTCAGCACATGTATCCCCAACATTTGCACCTGCTTAGTTAAATCACCTTCTTAGGTACTATCACGGCCAGACAATTTAGGTGCACATAGTAAGAAAAGGCCATTATCTACCTGTATGTTGGTGCTACAAAGTGAGCCCTGAATAACCTGTATACAATGCCTGAAGCTGCCCCACATGAGCACATCATTATTAGTACCACATCCAATCTCATGAACAAGTTTTGCAAGAGCAATGGCTTCTCCCAAACAGAAAAATAATATCTTCGCCAACAGCCTGTAGGAATCAGAAATCTTGTTTTCCAGCATTGAGATAGTAGTATCACATTCTGTACAGAAGTATGCCACCAGGCTAACCAAAGCTCCTAAGGCAACCTTAGGATTGGTACGCTCATCACCTGGTTCAGCTCTTTCTACAAAACAAGCAGGCAGTCATTTCTTAGACTAGCACAATGATTCATGATTTCTTCCTGCCAAATGATTGTTTTATATTTATAAGGGAAGAGTCCCTTTTGATCCCGCAATTTTTGGAGTAGGTACCTTTTAAGCTACTTTTTATGGCAAATATATGTTTCGGGTTATCTAACAAACATAAATGCGCCTATTTTCAAACTGGTTTGACCGGTCTTCGGCGGTTTACTCAACCCCTAAGGATACAGAAAGAACTTTCACTAGTTTCCAAAGGGCACTTGAGATATTTATTGTTTTGCAAGGGAAATTCTGATATATGCAGATTTTGTACGGATGCTGGCAAAAAATTTCTCCTAAGGGCCTGTTTGGATGAGGAGTAATTCGTCGGGAGGTTTTGGGATTTAGTTCAAATTTGAACTAGATCCCAAAATTTTCCAATGAAATACCCCTAATCCAAACACCCCTAAAGGAAGTGGATCAGCAAGTAAATTGAAGAACAACAGAAGATGGTACCTCTAAAACATTTCTTCATGGAAGGCAAGATATTTTGCAGTAAGGAGATGATATTTGACAAGCATAAATTAGTTGAGACTTGTTGAAATGATTGGTGTGATGTGGATACCAGTTGTTAGATATATGTGTATAGTTTGTTATTCCCTATTGTTATGAGGGGTTCTTTGCATATTCACCACATGTACTTTGTGTATATATACCGGTCCATTGGCCTCATATTGAATACAAGCACTATTCATAACATGGTATCAGAGCGTACCTAGGGTTTCCCGTCGCTTCGCTTGTCGCGCCGCCGCCTCTCGGATCCAATCTGGAGGTTGCCGCTCGACGTCATCTTTGACGTCTCCGCCGCTGCCATTGCTCGTCGTCATCTTGGGGCGACTCCACCCGCCGCCTCAACGCCGGAGGCCCGATCTCTCGCGCGTTGTCCGCCGCCGAGGGCCTGTTCTCCGTCTTTGTTGGCGGCGGCCTTCATCCTCGCCCGATCCACCATCTCCACCGGCCAAGTCCTCCTCGAACTCACGCGCCAGACCAGGCTCCACCGCCGCCGCTCTCCCGTGTAGGGAGGCCGCTCCATCCGCAGCCCCCCCACTTCCAGTATTGCAGCCTGCAGCTGCCTCCCGCCGCCCGCTTCGAACGCCACAATCCTCCTCCGCTTCGGCGCTCCTCCCGAGGCTCTCGCGCTGACGACGCGCACGCTTGCCGCCGCCCACGGCCCACTGGAGGAGTGGCCCCGCCGCCATCAGAGGCAGGGGACCCTAGCTTTGGTTCCCCGTGAGTCTTGGTGTTGACGGTGGGCTAATTTTTAGTCGGGCCGACCGGGCCCCCCCAAAAAAAAAAGAGAAAAAAAGGAGAAAAAAAAAACGTTGATCTAACCGCCGCGCCGTCCAGCGCCGCCTGTTAGACTTCGTTCCCTTGGTCGCCGTGCCGTCCAGCACCGCCTACCAATGGGTACTGTTTCTCTCCCTCGTTGCCCGGTGATCTTCGATGGTGTTAATTACACCGACTTCATGTCTCACATGCGCATTCATATGCGTGGTCTTCGTCTCTGGGGCATCCTCTCTGGCGACGTCATCTGCCCGCCTTGCCCTACTCCTCCGACGGAGTTTACGCTGTTCAGGCCGCCCGACAAATGACAAGGTCATTGTTGAGGCCGCTCAACTTGCTGATGATGAGGCTGCCTCTACCTACCAAGAGGCTCTGGATTTCTACAAGGATCGACTGGCCGTTTATACTCAGTGGTACGACGACGACGCTCGGGCTGCTGCTGTCCTCATTGCCAGTGTCCAGCCTCAGTTCTCTTCTGAGGTTGTAGGACTCTCCTCGGCTTTCCAGATGTGGACTCACCTTCGTCAGCGCTACGAGCCCTCTGGTGATGCCTTGTACCTGTCCGTGGTCCGCCAGGAGCACTCTCTTCAGCAGGGTGATGCTACTGTTGACGCTTTTTACACTCAGAGCTCTGCTGTCTGGCGTCAGTTGGACTCTCTCCGCTTCTTTGGTGTCGCTCTTGTCCGTCTTAGCCGCACGCGTCTTGACTGAGTTTCAGCGGGTCTACGAGTTCCTTACTCGCCTTCGTCCTGAGTTCGAGCAGCGGCGTGCCCAGCTCCTTGCACGCCACCCTCGTGTCACTCTCCTGGAGGCTCTTACCGAGATACGCGCGGAGGAGACTCGCCTGAGTGGTGCTGGTCTGATGCCACTCCCCTCAGGCTCGCCGCCGTCCACCGCTACATCGCTCGCTTCCACGCTTCAAAGACATCGCCCCCCATGGCCGCCCACAAAGCGGTGGTGGCGCCTCCATCCGGAGGTGGCCGTCCTCATCGCTCCTATCGCGACAAGGTCGGCCACATTGAGTCCCGGTGCTATAAGAAGAAGCGCATCTTTCACGCCGTTCTTCTACTAGCACCGACATCGGTGCTTCTACATCGACGTCTCGCCGACTACTTCGCCGCTTCTCTCCGAGGCGAGATAGCCGACTTCGACGCTTGCTGCCGCTTGTGTTCTCCTCGGCAGTTCTCGCGAGTTACGCTCTCGACTCTTCAGCAATCGAGAAACCACCCTCTACACAGTCAGGTACCTCCCCATGGATTCTTGATTCTGGAGCATCTTTTCATATGACTTGATGCTTCCACTCATCCTTCATTACACCTCTTGATTCTCCTGTTAGTGTTCTCACTGCTGATGGTACCTCTCTTTCTGTCTCTGGTCGAGGATCTCTTAGCACCTCATCCTTTCATGTTCCGTCTGTTGCTCATGTTCCTCGCCTTACCATGCAGCTTCTTTTCTGCAAGGGCGGTCGATCTTGGTTGTCGGGTCATTCTCGACTCGACTCTTGTTGTGTTCAGACCGCCACACAGAGCTCGTTGGTTCTGGCCCTCGGCGCCTTGACTCACAGCGCCTCTGGGAGCTTGACTGGCTTCATCTTCCTTCCACTGCCACTGTCGCTGCCAGTCTCTCCGCCTCTGCCACTCCGTCTACCGGCTCTTTCAAAGATGGCATCACCGTCTTGGCCATATGTGTGGCTCTCGTCTGTCGTCTTTAGTTCGTCGTGGTCTTCGGGTCATCTCAGAGACGTGTCTTTAGATTGTCGTACGTAAGTTAGGCAAACAAATTTGACTTCCTTATCCTCATAGTGAGTCAAGATATCTCGGCGTCCATTTGATCTTGTTCACTCAGATGTTTGGGGTCCGGCTCCCTTCGTTTCGAAAGGGGGTCATCGATATTATATCATTTTTATAGATGATTTCTCTCGCCACACTTGGATATATTTCATGTCTTCTCGTAGTGAGGTCTTGTCTATCTATAAACAGTTTGCTACTATGGTTCGCACACAGTTCTCCACTCCTATTCGTGTTTTTCGTGCTGACTCTGCTGGCGAGTACCTCTCTCATCACCTGCGCAGCTTCCTTGCTGAGCAAGGCACTCTCGCTCAGTTCTCTTGTCCTGGTGCTCATGCTCAGAATGATATTGCTGAGCGCAAGCATCGTCACCTCTTGGAGTCGGCTCGTGCACTTATGATTGCCGTCTCTATTCCACCTCATTTTTGGGCCGAGGCTGTTTCCACTGCCACCTATCTCGTCAACATCCAAATTCTTACGCTCTTGAGTATGCAATCCCTTTTGAGCATCTCTATGGTCTCCTTCCCGACTACTCGTCGTTCTTCGGTCTGCGTTTGCTACGTTCTTCTCGCCCCTCGAGAACGTACCAAACTGACCGCTCAGTCTGTTGAGTGTGTTTTTCTAGGATACAGTGCCGAGCACAAGGGCTATCGGTGCTGGGATCCTGTTGGTCGACGGATGCGGATTTCTCGGGATGTGACTTTCGACGAGTCTCGTCCTTTCTATCCACGCCCTGTCTCTCCTTCGGCTTCCTCTGTGGAGTCTCTGTCCTTTTTGACCTTTCCAGATACACCTATATCTGTTTTGCCCTTGCCTACCCGTCCCCATGAGTCTCCACATATTCCCACTTTGTGGCCTCTCCGCCAAGATCGCCGCTTGCCGTCTCCTGCGGCTCCTCAGGCTCCCCCCACTACACTCGTCTACACTCGTCGACCTCGTATTGAGGATCTTCCAGATGAGTCATCCTCTTCTGATGATCCATCTTCCCCTGATGGGTCATCTTCTCCTCGCTACGCTCTCCGCGATCGCCAGTCGCTTCGGCCCCCTGCCCGTTTTGCCTTTGCTGGCGCAGCTACTCGTGAGCTCGTCTCTTCTGGGATCTTTGTTACTCACCCCGAGTGGCAGCATGCCATGGCCGAAGAGATTGCTGCCCTTGAGCGTACTGGTACTTGGGATCTTGTTCCCTTTCCATCTCACTCTCGTCCCATCACGTGTAAGTGGGTCTATAAGATTAAGACTCGCTCTGATGGCTCTCTTGAGCGCTATAAAGCGTCTTGTTGCCCGTGGCTTCCAAAGAGAGCATGGTCGTGACTACTGACGAGACTTTTGCTCCCGTGGCTCACATGACCACTGTCCGCACTCTTCTTTCGGTGGCGTCTGTTCGCCACTGGTCTGTTTCACAGCTTGATGTCAAGAATGCCTTTCTTAATGGCGAGTTGCGTGAGGAGGTCTACATGCATCCGCCACCTGGGTATTCTGTTCCTGAGGGCATGGTCTGTCGCCTTCGTCGCTCTCTCTATGGCCTTAAGCAAGCCCCTCGTGCTTGGTTTGAGCGCTTCTCCTCTGTGGTCACTGTTGCTGGCTTTTCAGCGAGTGATCATGATCCTGCGCTCTTTGTCCACACTTCGTCTCGTGGTCGGACTCTTCTCCTTCGTATGTTGATGATATGATCATTCTTCGAGATGATTACGAGTACATTGCCTTTGTCAAGGCTCATCTTAGTGAGCGGTTCCTTATGTCGGATCTTGGTCCTCTTCGTTTACTTCCTTGGGATTGAGGTTACTTCCACTCGGATGGTTTCTTTATGTCCCAAGAGAAGTATATTCAGATCTTCTTGATCGCGCCTCTCTCATCGATCAACAGATCTTGTTGAGACTCCCATGGAGCTCAATGTTCACCTCCGACCCTCGATGGCGAGCCTCTTTACGATCCGACTCGCTTCTCGTCATCTTGTTGGGAGTCTTGTCTACCTTCTCACACTCGTCCGGATATCACTTATCCAGTTCACATTCGAGTCGATTCGTTTACGCTCCCACTCGGTTCACTATGCCCACCTTCTTGAGTTCTGCGATACCTTCGTGGGACTATCTCTCGCCGTCTCTTCTTTCCACGCTCCAAATTCGTTCTGACTTGAGCTTATTCGGATGCTACTTGGGCGGCGATCCTCTCGATCGTCGGTCTATCTCTGCTTCTTGTGTTTTTCTTGGTGGTTCTCTCATTGCACGGAAGACGAAGAAACAGATGCGCAGTGTCCTGTTCGAGTCAGAGGTGAGTTGCGAGCTATGGCTCTCTTGACAGCAGAGATTACTTGGCTACGGTGGTTATTTGAGGATTTTGGTGTTTCTGTCACTACACCGACTCCTCTCTTGTCGGACAGTACAGGTGCTATCAGTATTGCCCGTGATCCTGTGAAGCATGAGCTCACCAAGCATATTGGTGTTGATGCTTCCTTCATGAGGTCTTGTGTGCATGATCAGGTGATTGCTCTTCAGTATGTGCCTTTTTTTCTTTCGGAGCTTCAGATAGCGGATTTCTTCACGAAGGCCCAGACTCGAGCACAGCACGGCTTCTACCTCTCCAAACTCAGTGTTGTTGATCCACCATGAGTTTGAGGGGGGGTGTTAGATATATATGTATAGTTTGTTATTCCCCATTGTTATGAGGGGTTCTTTGCATATTCACCACATGTACTTTGTGTATATATACCGGTCCATTGGCCTCATATTGAATACAAGCACTATTCATAACACCAGTAACATGATGAGCTTCCAAAAATGCTGCCACATGAAACAGGCTATTGGATTACATACATCACAAAAGTACTTCAAAAGGCAATAAAGAATTTTTACACTAGATATAATCAAGATAGTAGCTCAGATTGCCTCATATATTTTTCATTCGACAAGCCATCGTCTCGCATGCAACAGATAATTCAGAAATCAAAGTATTACTTGAACATTCCTGAGAACTTCCATCCCTACTGCAGTGACCAAAAAAAAAAAGAGAACCCATTGCTAATATTATGTTGAAGGAACAAAAGTAATAACCAGGAGCACAGAAAATGGGGTTTGGATAAGTACATTGTGGTGAGGATTACCTTTGAAGTATCATGGAAAGATACTGAGAGTAAAACTCTAATGCAGCAAGGACGAAGGCTTCCACCTCAAAAAACTTGTCAGGGCACAGTCTGATAATCTTCATGAAGAAACAATAGTTAGGCGGCTGTCTCATTAGAAATAAGCAACGTGCAATGAAGCATATTAGCTTATTACATGTAGCAAGTGTTTGTTGTTGGATGCCATGGTGGTTATTGACTAGGAGCCAAGGTGGTTAAACCATTAAAGTCCCGACTCGAGTCCTAGAAAATACGAGTCTACAAGACCAATCAATCCGAATCTCATAGCTGATTTAGCATAGCTTATCTTCCCAAGGTCATATTTAGCACAAACCAGGGTTTTCAAAACTGGTTGCTAATTTTTACCGATTGGGGAGGGGGGTAGAACCGGTTTGGCCGAAATTTTGCATTTTTTTTTAGATTTTCGGATTTTAAGTTTAAAAAGATCAAATTCAAGCAAATTCTATTTTTGGGGCCGATTTTAGCCGGTTTGAAGTCAATTCTAGCAACATATTACGGCTCTGAAGCACAGACACACCACCACTCAATTGCCGTATCTGTGTCGGACGCTGTGTCCGACACGGATACGGCTCGAACACTTCTCCGACACGTGTCGGCGGTATGTTCGCAGCTTTTAAAATGAATTTAAATCTTTAAAATTTCCGACACGTGTCGGACACGTTGAGACTGCGTGTCCGACACGGCCCAGCCCACAAACCAGCCAGGCAGCCACGGGTAGCTAGGTTTTCCCGCAGTCCCGCATGAAGCGTCGAAGCCTCCCACAGTCCCACACGAATCGCTTGCCTCTCGCACGCCCAAAGACCTCGTCACGGGGTCGCACCCGTTGGCCTCACCGCGCCTCCGGATTGTAACATCCCGTTTTTCAGACAGCGAATAGTAATTTCTATTTGGTTTTCAGTTTTCATTCGTATTTCAAATTAGCGTTTAATTTCAAAATTCTTCTAGCTTCTCTAAGCTCGGGTTTATGTTTCAAACCTTTTTGCGAATTCTTGAATTCAAATTCGAGTTTGAATTCTTCTTTTCGAATCTCGGGCCATTTCTGAAAATTGGCCTTTCCTTTTATTGGGCTCAGCCTGTTTTCCTTCTTGGGCCAGCCCACCTCCCCTTTGGCCCAGCTGGCCCATCCCGCTTTCTCCCTTGATCGGCCCATCTGGCCTTTTCTTTCCTCAGCCCAGTAGCTCCTTGGCCCGGTTTTCCTTCTTCCCTTCCCCGTTTCTTCTACCTCCACCCTACGGTCAACACCGACCCTCGTCGCCCACAGCAAAGACCACCACCGACTCACTTTGCTCTCTGCCACCGTTAAATCACCACGAGCTCCCCAGCGGCGCCCGTGCCCCTGCCGCCATGTCCACGCCACTCCTGCCACTTCTTCTCTCCATGAGCGCCTGTGCCGCTCGGACAGCTCTCTTGCGTACACGTCACCGCCACCAGCTCCTTCTGCCACCCACGAGGTCGCCTGCCACCACCAGCTCCCTCAAGCTCCCACGCCACCTCTCTGGCACCGCCACCAACTCTCGCTGACACCCGCGACTCCCTCGCCCTCGCCCACGCCCTGTCCCCTCCACGCGCAAAGCCCGCCCACGCCGACTTCGCCTCGGGACCGTGCACTACCCATGGCTCCAACGGCTCCTCGCCCACTCCCCTGGCACCATAAGAGGGCAACCCTGTGCCTCCCTTCTCCCTCCCCACCATTCCTCTCCCCTGAGCAAGCCGAGCCGCCGTTTCCGATTTGGCCGCGCCGCCTCGCCGCCACACCGCCGCCCCAGTCAACTTCTCCCCCGAGCGACCGCATCACCACGCGCCCCCGGTGGCCCTCTTGTCGCCCCGCATCTCCCCTCTCCTTCCCCGCCACCGAGGCAAGCCACCGCCGCCGCTCCTCCTCCTCCACTTCCGGCCATTGCCGCTAAATCTCCTGCCGCCTCCGCCTCCCCACCCGGCTCGGCGTCTTCCCCACGCCCTCGCGCAGCCCATGCGCGCTAGCTCCGCCGTTCTTGCCGCTTCACGGTGCCGCCACGCCCATGGAGCCACCGCCTCCTTGCCTCGGCGTCGCCGTTCCGCCCCTCTCGGCCGTCGCCGCCTCCAGTAGGGCCCCCACCCTCGCGAGACCTCATTTTGCCCACTCACCCGCCGCTTTGCGCCACCGCCCACCGGTGTCACCACCACTCCAAGCCGCTGCATTCCCCCTCTGCCCCCCCTTTCCATTTTGGCCGAAGGAAGTACAAGATTGAGGACTGATTTGTTTTGGCTCAAGGCCCCACCCGTCGTAAGCTCATATCCCTCTCCCCCCCTGACAAGTGGGCCCAGCCACAGTGAAAACCCCCTGGACCGGTGCATGGACTTGGTCCATGTACTATTGGGTGCACCAATCCTCTCTCCTCCTTGATTTAATTAAAACTCAAGCTTCGGAAGCTCCGTTCTCCCTCGTCGTAACTCCAAAAATTATGAAATTTGTTTCTAAAAATTTGTTAATTCAAAATCTTGCTAATGACATAGGTCTTGTTCAATTTGGAGTTCCTTTGTTTATTCGTGTGTATTTATTTATTTTCTTTTGCTTGTTGTGTCTTTTTCTGGTGCGTCCATCCGATTAGGATTCTAAGACGTGGAGGATCTCCACTTCGATCAAGCACAAGATTGTAAAGATCCTCTTACGTATGACTAAGGTGAGTCAATACTTTTAAT
Organism: Phyllostachys edulis; assembly: GCA_036346405.1. Classification (NCBI taxonomy): domain Eukaryota; kingdom Viridiplantae; phylum Streptophyta; class Magnoliopsida; order Poales; family Poaceae; genus Phyllostachys; species Phyllostachys edulis. The sequence continues at coordinate 48,299,605 of CM070556.1, forward strand.
CATATTGAGTCTACATTTTATGCAAATTATATTCATTTAATTTACCAAAATTGCATGCTTTAATTCTTTAATCAAATGTATGTTAAAGTTTAAGGTAGTTAAATACCCATTTGATGATTAATTAATTATAACACCATCATTTGATAATTGAATCCCTTATTCCATGTCACCCTAGCAACTATATGGTAAATACTAGCTATATGTCGTACTTAAGTGACATGTTAGTCTTGCTTAAGTACCGGGGTATTAAATACCCCAATCATCATCTCTTCAAACTCGAAATGATTTTGGGCAGTCATTGGTGGTCCATGACTGAAATGAAGGAAATAATTTGGTTTTACTTCTCAAAACCCTAATAACCTGTTTTTCCCATCTGGGCGAATGGTAGGATGGATGATGTGATGGTGGGTACTAATGTAGCCCAAGGAATACTGGTATGTTGGTGGGTGCTAATGCAGCACAAGGGATACTAATATGTGGAATGAACTGCCTAGATAACCCTAAGGACTTAATCTTGTCATGACCTCCTGTGTAAAACAAGTACAACCACAAGTCTGTAAAATACAACCTGGCTAAATAATCTGTATCCATCGAGACGAGTTGCACTGTAGATGTCATGACAAGTAAGCCTTTGTGGCGAAGGGGGTCGGGGCGCACGACATAAGTCGTTAAGAGGGCACAAGAGGAAAGGTCTGGGTAAGGGTTAACGGGTCTTCAAGAGCATAACCCTTATCAGGCGAAACCTTAGCGGGTGTAACTAATACTGTTGGATGCATTGTAAAGGCCTTATGGTGATCTCCCCTTAATTCACATGCCTAAGGAAGCATGTGTATATATCAGGACAATTATCTCTTGTGGGTAAAGTGTACAATCTCTGCATAGTATTAAACTGTTTAAACAGCCGCGCCTACGGTCAAAGGTGGACATGGGAACTTAACTAGAGTTAGCTCTATTTCAAAAACCTTTGTGGGTGGTATGAAAAATGTGGAGGGCTCACTGAGCCCTGAGGTTGGAATTTACCTGAGCCTTCAAGCTCAGCGGTGGTAATAATTGGAGGCAGCTCCAATCAAAAGATGCATAGTGTAGAGTTTCTGATGGAGGGAACCTCTACTGAAATAAATATTACACAATTACTCTCTTTATTAAAAATGCAATTTGGTTAAAATGCTAAGTGATAGGACTTTGTAATTATGATAATTGAAAATATTGCTTTAGCAAATAAAAGAACCCGAGCCATCCTTGTTTAGCCTTGCATGTATATTATTACATTGTGTGTTAGCTCGCGAGCACGGAAGTTGTGCTCATTCTCGCTCTTTCCCCTAAAAACCCTCAGAAGCAGGAATCCCTAAAGACTACGCGTTCTATGAGGAGGCCCAGGAGATGATGAAGCGTAGTTAGTCTTAGTTGTTCTAGTCTCACCCCAGTCTAGTTGACTCTGTTGGTGCTTGCGTGTATCCTATATTATCTGAGTCTTTGGGTAATATCGGACGCACACGGGTTTCCCGATCGCTACTTCTTGGAGAGATGTGCTCTACCCTTTTGCTTCATTGTAAACTCGCTTTTGTAATGTAATCCTTGGCATGTTCGGCCCTTATTGTAAAACTTGACCCGATGCGGTCTATATAAACTCTGATGTGTTAAAGTAATGAATGGTATGGTTTTGTGCCCATGTATGAATTGATTCAGCAATGTGTCTGTGAGTGCTAGCTACTGATCCAAGGAATAGCACAATGTTTTCACAGAGGATTTGGATTCTCGGAATCCGGGTCCAACACGGATCGAGCTCCTCCTCCCCCGTGCCACCGGATTCCTCGCGCAGCCTCCTCCCACCGGATCTAGCTCTAGCTCCTCCTCCCTCACTCGCCGCGCCTCCCTCGCACCGCCAGATCCATCTCCAGCTCCTCCTCCCTCGCTCGAGCTCGAGCTCCTCCCTTGCTGCACCGCCGGATCCAGCCCATCCTCCCTCATGCCGCCGGCTCCAACTCCTCCTCCGGTCCTCCCTCGCGCCGCTGGCTCCAGCTCCTCCTCCAATCCTCCCTCGTGCCGCCGGCTCCAGGTGATGCACTGATGCTTTGCTTGTGTAATGTGTACTGATGCGATGCTTTGCTTCATTGCTTGTGTTTGTGCTGGGTGATGGCTATTAGCATTTTGCAGAGTAGAAGGAAAACAGGTTAGCTTGCTTCATTGCTTGTGTACCGATGGGTGATGGGCCTATGGCTATTAGCTTTGCTTCATTACTTGTCAGCTTGTGTACCGATGGGCAATTGCTAATGTAGTGATGTACCAGTGTCCAGCAGTATGTAGATGCAGTCGCTTATCAATTATCAATTGTTGTTGCTCTATTGCTTTGATTGTTCAAGAATCAAGTATCCAAGTATATATGTTATCTTTATAGTCTTACAACTCTTGCTAATCATGTTACTTCTTTTCCTAGGTTAATGGAATTCTGATTTCTAGAAATGGTATTCATATAAACAATTGAACATATCATGATTCATAAATTGACTGCAAGAAGAATAAAGAGGCAAGAGTCATCTTTGAGAGGTATATATTCCGAGTTTACTTTACACTTTACAACATTTTAGTTCGACAAGCATGAAGAAACATAAAAAAAATACATATGTGTAATTTATTCTTGTTATTTAAATATATATAGCCATGTCGACGTATCGGTATTTTTGGGAAAATAACGAATTCCCGTGTCAGTGTCGTGTCATGTCGTGTCGAAGTATCCGTGTCCGTGCATCATAGTATTACGGTGCGCATATTAACAATGAATGGATTTATTTTAGTGCACATAATGAAACATATGTATTTTTTATAAATTTGGTAGAATCCACAATTCTACAATTGGATACTATAATTAGACTCTTGTAAAAGAAAATTGATCCGACTCAACCCCAACTTTGAGTTGCTAGGTGCAAGTGGAAATGGCATCAAAGACACTATTTGTCCTTCGGAAAAGAAAAGCATTACACACAGACAAACAAATACGCACCAATTAATCTCTTAATAGCAATAACAGCACCAAGACCCAACCCTTGTGGAGAAGCTAGAGCCCTGCAGCTCCAGCTCCCAATGAGAATAAGCTGTGGCTACTTAGTGCTAAGCCAAGGAGGGTGTAATAAAATAGCCCAAAAATTGTAGCCAAGTAGCCTACCAAAACATGTTAAGACTTAAGATAAAGTACAAAACCCCAAACAAATACTCCAAAATTTCAGACCCACAACAATGTTGGAATGGCACGCACAATATTCCCACAACATTTTAGCACACATGAATAAATGATGCAGATCCTTTATTTAGAAAAATGCAATAGCACTGCAAATTTAGTAAGAATCACCAAGAAATCCAAATGAATTGCAAAGGCAACAGCTAATAGGAGATAAATGAATTTCTGCATTAAAAACCCAATGAAACACCTGAAAGGGAGTCAACCAGGAATCCAGGATTATCATATGAAAAAAATGACCAACATTGGCAGTACCAGGGTGTCATGGCCATTATGCCACATCAAATTCAGTAATATCTTACCATAGTGTTTGTTAGTCCCGTTTAATTTCCCATTTATTGTATAAACTGTGTTGCTGGTTTCCGGTGGTTTTCTGACAAACTTGTTTGTCAACTTTCATCTTCTTTCCTATGCATTTTCTCATGTTTTCATGCACCCTCTACTTCATCATATATTCTCAAACATTACATACTATACAATAGGAGGATAGAGTGTTCACATTTAGGACTACTAACGATGAATGGGCATTCAAATGTGTTTGATAGATCAATAAGGGTTCGGAGTAACTTAGCACCAACACGACATTACCTGCGAGAACAGACATACAATAGGAGCACTTGAGCAATCAGTGCCATTTTAGAAAGAAAAAAAAAGCACGGCGACAACGAGCATGGACCAACAATAAGTGATAATATGTCTAAATTAGTGAAGAACAAGCAGCAAGCCAGCAACCAACATGAACGGAGCACTCGTTCATCACTGGACTAAAACTACCGATTAATTAGATTTTGCTAGGTCGGTGAGGAACACGACAGTGAGATTCGGGATTTGGATCATGTAGTCATGGGGCCTAGTGAGGAAGAAACTCGTGCAAGTATATGTGCCTAAAATAATACGGCATGAGTAGACTGGGGGTGGAGATGTGCACATTTAAACAATACAAACAAATTCATCGCAAAGAAATCCTAAAAAAAGAGTTTATCACAGAGAAAACATTTCTTAAAGTTACAGCGTCAAAATATTTACAAATACTGGTGCAAAAACATGCACTTCTCATGTGTGTGCTCGATTTTTTTACAACTTTATTTGCGATAAAAACTCATGATCAAAGTTTCGTTTCAGAAACGCGACGGTTTAATTTTGGCAAAATTGGTTGCAGAGCACTGAACTTTGGGGTTCTTAACTATTGGACATCCCAAAAACGTTGTTTCGCCAAAAGGCACTAAAATTTGGTAGTTATTTGCTGTTAGACACTCTTTTCATTAAAATAATATATCCGAGTGATTAGGAGAGAGAAACCTTGTAAAATACCCTCAATGCACAGTGCCTGGCTCGGTCGGTCTGGTTCAACCACCTACAGTGCCTGGCTTGGTAGAAAATAACCTCACTAATTGCAATTCTAATGGTTTTGGACCCCACATGTCATACAAAATACTAATAAATTATTAACGGCTAACTAATTGCAGTTAACACTAATTAATTTCCTCACTAACCTAATTACTTTGCTACGGTTGATCTTCTTCCCCAAATCGACATAAACAAATAATCTCTATGGGCGCACTCGACTGAGCTCGGCGCTGGCGAGTAGGACCACGGAGACAGCTGGGAAGGGGGAAATGGAACCCCACGGCCACGAAGAAACTAATGGCGGCGACAGCGAGGCTGAAGGTACATCAAGTGGGCTCGTCCACGGTGGTGGGGTCGTCGGATGTGATGAAGAGACTCGGGACCGGCGTGAAGAAGGGCCTTCATGGCGAGGGACAATTGTGGCGGCGTCTTGTGACCTCGCGCGGCGAAGAGGAGGCAGGAGCGAAGGAGAAGAAGTCGTCACCGCCGCCCATGCCAGCGTCACCGGCCTCATCGACAGCGGAGCCGACACAAAGAAGGGGAGGCGGGAGCGAAGGAGGGAGGAGGCGACAACGGAGCTCAGGGCGGCGTAGAGCCAGGCAGAGGAGTGTGGGCTCGGGGTGGCGCTTGAGAAGGGCCGCGCTGCCCGACGAGAAAGGTCGCGCGCCGTCGTGGCGTGATCCCGTAGAAGGGCGTGGCGTCGAGGTGAGGGAGGCGTCAATGGTGATGTAACATCCTAAACAATGGTTTGTGTTTCAATTGTATAAAAATGAGGATAAATTAAAAATTTTGATGCCTCATGTTGTCATTTGAAATTTTCTGAAAAATTTTTCCCAAGGGTTTCCTATTTTCAAAGATCAATGCCTCATTTGATGGAAGCATAGTCCTTAAAAAATCCTTAAACAAACCTTGTGACCATCCTCTGGAAATATTTTTCCTAGCTCCTAGATCACTCTGGTGACCCCTCTGAATAATTTCATAATTTTTAGAAATTATTTACTACTTCTAAAAGGCCAGTCAAACCAATTTGACTCTTGGTCATAACCCTAGGGCAGCAACTTGTGATTTTTCTAGAAAGAAATGTAGTCATGAAAAGTTCTGGAAAAATTACACAAGATTGTTTTCAGATCCAGTGACCTTCCATAAAAATTTCAGAATTTTTGGAGCTATGAGACTCCCTCTAATAATTCGCAAATCATCTTAGCTTTGTCTCCTCAAAAATCAGAATTCACTATTCCTTGGGCTTAGACCCAACCCCGGCTCGAGCCACTTGATTTGGTTGAACCGCCTAACTACACCGGCGCGCTCAACTCAAGCTAACCTTCGCGTGAGCCATTCGATTCGTTTTCAACGGACCAAATTGATTGGGCCGTTCAGACCATCTGAACGAGCACGCAATCTGTTCCGTCCATTTTTTTATCGAACCGTCCTCATCGATTGTGCCGTTCGAACTGTCCGAACGACACACTCAATCAGGGCCATCCATTTTCAATCCAATGGTCTAAACTCATCCCGTTCACCTGACCCAGCCTTTCCCTCTCACGCTGACTGGTGGGGCCCAATTGTCTGTTCTTCGTCTCCACGTCGCAACCGCTCCCACACCATCTCGCCTGCACACGCCATGGCTCCTCTCAGGCCGTGCGTCATCATCAACAATTCCACCACTGGTTTTTAACATGCGCCCGCGGTTTGGCCATTAAGTCCACGCTCGCCCATGCTTCTATCACCTCGCCATCGTGTCTCTGTCACTCACGGCAGAGCCATGGACTAAGTTCACCGTGGGAGCTTCATTCTTGTGTTTCTCTGCCCCAGGGCCTATAAAAGCTCTCCAATGGTCTCTTTGTTATATTTTTCGTCACTCTCGAACCATCCACACCACCATTTTCCTCTTTCTCTAAAAGAAATCGCTAGGAGCTCAAGCTCTCAATTCCAGCCGTGATGCTCCTCATCACCACCAGCGTCACAGGAGTTCATTCCCATTTCTGTTCATGTTGTTTTGCGTCCCTCATCACTATCATCATTTCCCCTAATTCAATTTTGGTTTGCATTCACAGGAATCACCAAATTTTGGATTTGAGCTTGTTCGGCCAAAATTTGTCCCCTGCGTCCCCAACTCCGGTAAGGTGCTCCATTCTTCAATTACTTGCTCGTGTACCATCTCTGAGCCTTACTGAAGCTTTCCATACCACTTGGGCCCTTTCTTTTTGCTCAGGCCACCATCTCCTCGTTGTCTTCCTCAACGCCGGTACTGGACTTCGTCACCGGCACAACTCCGGCAAGCTTTTCCTATCCGGGTCATTCTGGTAAGGTCTTTGAGCCCTTTTGATGCTAGTGCGCACATTAGATGGCTTAAAGCATGGCCGTATCAACGTTGTCATTTTTCCCGTAGCTTCACCTCCGCTCCACCTCGTCGCGCCGCCGCGTGAGCTCGTCTCCAGCGATGCTCCGGCCACCTTCGGGTGCGCAATAGTATTAGGAACCCATTTTAGCCCCTAGCTCACGCCGCCATAGCCTCCTTCATCGGCGATTAGCTGGAGAAGATCACGGCCAGAGCGTGCTCTGTGTTGTTGTTTTTAGACACGCACTGTAGCACAATCATTAGCCATTAATCGCTGTCCTAAGCAAGCTTATCTGTGTAAATCCAGTAGTTTGAGTTAGTGTATCGCTGACGTGTAGGACCCCCTTGTCAGTTCGCTTAAGCCAGAGTCTGAACCTGTTTTTTGTTTGGACCCTTCGATTTGATTTCAACGGACCGGATCATTTGGGACGTTCGGACCATTCGAACGTCCCAATCATTTTGGACCATCCGATCTAGATTCAACGATCTAGATCAGTTGGGCCGTTCGGACCATCCGAACGTCCCATTCATTTTACACCGTCCGATTTCAATTCAACGGCTAGGATCAATTGGGCTGATCGGACCATCCGAACGTCCCACTTGTTTGGATCGTCCGATCTTGATCTAACGGTCAAGATTGTTCCACTCATTAACACCGATCCATCACACCCTCCTCGCTCGCTGACGTGTGGGCCCGAGGTGTAACGTCCCGTTTGTCCTAGAGTTTTTGCCAGTTTTCAAAACCAAAAAGGAACCATTCGGTTTTATTGATTTGCTCAAGCCTAACTTGGAATTTTGGAAATTTGGAGATTTAACTTGAATTAATCAAACTTCAATGACCTTATCTGGTTTATCTTGAGTGTTGGTGTTCGCTGGCTTCTAGTTCTCCTTCTCTGTTTCATCCCGAGTTTTCCCTGGCCTAGCTTTTCCTCTTCAAACCTTCTTGGTATTTGGACCTCCCTGTGTTCATTTGGATCTCCCCCTTGTTCTTTCTGATTTTTCCCTCATGTCCGTTCGGACCTCCCACTCAGTCTGAACGTCCAATCCTTGTTGAATCATCCGATCGAGCTTGGACGGCCCGATTTGATGAAGCGTTTGGGCGGTCCGAACGTTCTTATCGTTTTGCTCCGTCCGATTGGAATCGGACAGCTCCCGCTCCATTGCGCTTTTCTCGCTGTCTCAAGACCTCCCCTCTTGTTAGATCTTGACCGTCAGGACCTCCCCCTTGTTAGATCTTGACTGTCAGGACCTCCCCTTGTTAGATCTTGACCGTTAGGACCTCCCCCTTGTTAGATCTTAACCCTCAAGGCCTCCTTTTAGATTTACTCTCCTTGGACCTCCCCTCCGCAGGACCTCCTTGTCCTCTGGACCTCCCTCTAGTCTTTTTGCAAAGACCACCTTTGCGGTCAGGACCACCTCGTGGTCACGACCTTTGGTCTTTTTGCAAAGACCACCTTTGCGGGAATGACCTCCTTGTCCTTAGGATCTCTGGTCTTTTTGCAAAGACCACCTTTGCGGTTGAGACCACCCTTGTTGGTCACGACCTCCCCTTTGGTCGCGACCACCCCTTTGACTGATATGTTCATCTGAGTTTGACTGGCCTCACTTATCAGTCCTGCTCACTTTCTCAATTCTTCCGCCACAAAAGTCTTGGCGGATTAAATGCCCATTGTGTCGCATTAAATGCGGTCATTTTCTGTGGTACTTTGTTTTCACCACTTGTCTCCTCCCTTTTCTTGTCGGACATACCTTGTCTTGTCCTAGTCTTGTTTTTCACCTACCTTTGACCCGTGTGTCACTGAGCCTCTCTGTGGCTCTCTCTCTCTCTCTCTCTCTCTCTCTCTCTCTCTCTCATCTCCGGCTATAAATAGCCTAAGTAGGCCTCCTTTCATCACCTTTTTCCTCATTCCTAGCCTCTTTGCCCTTGTCTAGTTTTCTTCGTGCTTGAAGCTTCAGCAAGGAGCCCATTGAAGCTGCGCCATCGCCCCCTCGTCGCCAAGAGTCCACCGGAGCCTCTGCGACGTCCTCCCCCGTCACCGCCAGCTGGTTGCCGTCCAGCCACTAGGATCAGCTCCTTCATCCTGGTGCCTATCCTTTTCTTGTTCATACGACCACATCGCGTGGTCGTATCCTTCCTACGACTACATTACGTGGTCGTGTTTCTTTTGCGACCACGTGGAATAGTCGTGTCTTCCTCAGGACCTTTATCCCCTGGATCTCCTTTGGCAAAGACCACCGCTTGGTTTTTGTTGGTCTTTTTGCAAAGACCAACCTCTCGGCCATGACCTCCTTTCGGTCATGACCACCTCTTGGTCTTTTTTGCAAAGACCACCCTCTCTGGCTTGGATCTCTTTTTCGTCGGGACTTCCTATTTTCTGGTTTTTGGATGAGTTCGTTTAAGTTCTTTTAAGTCTTTTTAAGTTCCTTTCCGAGAGTTGTTTGTTTATTTGGTTCTTCTTGAAACGTGTAGATTCCGACTTCGTGGAGGAGTACCTGGATCCAGCGACCTCTACCGAAGCCTCGCCACTCTTCAACGAAGGCAAGTCGCAGACCTTTGATCATGTTGAACCTAGCATTTCAAAAGTATATTGTTTTACCTTATCATGCATAGCTATTTGTATAAAAATGGTTTGGGCAGTAGCTAAATTCCTACTTGACAATATGCCTCCTTGAATGATTGAACTCGACATGTTGACATGTTCCCCTTGGACACCTTAGAATGGGTAATCTGTTTTGGTATTGCCAACATGGGAGTGTATTTATGCTTAGTCCTGCTTTAGATGCGTTGGTCTCGAGAACCATGAATCAATGTTAATAACTTGACTAATTGAACTATGGAATTATGGTGAGATGCTACTGTTGTGCAGCTGTGGTGGGATGCCTCAGTTGTGTCAATCGTGGTGCGATGCCACTATTGTAAAATGTGTTGTGCCAGGACCAGGGTGGTCTTTTGGCCGGGTAAAACCCAAAATGTTTTTCACTCGGGCAAGTGATCATGCAGTAAAGGGGGTGCTATACGCACATTTGGATGAGGTTGTCTCGCCTGAGTGGTTTAAGGAGTTAACTTTGTGTTCCTTTGCTCCGGGTCTTCTGTGCAACCACAAGACCATTTTATGGGGGTGGTCTGGGCCAAATAATTAGCAACGGTTTGGTTTGGTTCTGTTGTGGTAGTGCGTGCTAATTCGTATGGCGCAAGAGGGGGCCACTGGGATGGCGAAACCTTAGCGGGCAGAACTAAGCCAGGTCAGAGCTTTGTAAAGGCCTTGTCATGCTCTCTAGACTGCTCACCTTCGGAAGTGAGCAAGGGTTCCGACGGGAACCCGACCTGCTAGAGAGGTCGTGAATTGTGGGTAAAGTTGTACACTTTTGCATAGTGAAAAATCTATTTGAATAGCCAAGTCATTGGTTATGGACATTGCCTGGAACAAATGCATGAAGGGTAGCTTTCTCAAAAGTGGTCTTGGGAGCTCCAGAGTTGGTGCTCTGAGGTGATCGTGGGGGCTCTGGAGCTGGTGCTCCAGAGAGGTCGTGGGAGTAGTCCTAGTCGTGGGTGCGACCAGGCCTTCCACGAGTGGTCTTGGAAGTGAATTGGTGCTCACGACCTCCTTTGAAAACAAATATACTTATGTATTACTCTTTTAACTTGAGCTTTGCAATCTACTTATGCTATTCACCGTCAAATATTGCTTTCCGCAAACTAAACATACAGCTCTCATTGGCCAAGCCATTGCATGAATATTATGTGCATACTTGTTCCCTGCGATTTGCTGAGTACATTCAAACGTACTCATGGCTTTAAGCCCTGTGTTGAAGCAGTGGCCAAAGAAGATCAAGGACAAGGGTGCTCAGACCTCTTCGAGGAGGAGTTCTTGGATGATCCAGCCTTCTAGGGGATGTCCTCCACTCGACAGCTTGTGGGCTTGCCGGATGGCCTCACGCGTTTTTTTGTGGTTCCGTTGTTAAGTTTCTGTTGTCGGTTTTTGTAAGCCCGTTGTGGCACCCTTTGTAACAACCTTGACCGTAATTGTTTAATATAAGTTAATTTGTCTGCTTCATCTTGTTTCTGGTCGTGTGGTTGTGATTTCACCTACGTTGATCTGTGCGAGCTAGCTTGTGATCTTGGGACTAGCTCAGTGCACAGAGGCTAGGACCTCCTCTCAGGGTATTCTTGGAGGACCTCCCAGACCTCCAGGTAGTCCTGTTGGACCTCCTAGGAGGTCCTGGGAGATCCCTCTGGGTGCATACCGAGAGGGGCCTGACACGAGGCATTTTGACTGGGTCTGTGCGGACTAGGACCGCTTTGACCATGGCCCACTGATCAGTGTCCTTGGCTAGAATAGGATGGGTATAAAAAGTATTTACTGCTTATATATTTTCTGTAATGCTTTATTTGTATTCTGTTAATTTGTTTGAACTTCAAAAATGCATAAGTATTTCTCTGTAACTCCTTTTTGAGCAAACTCAATTTTGTTGGAATCCTCTGGTAGTGTACTTTATTGTAGAATAGGTTTTGAGCATGTTACTTCCTTTGAAAAATCTTGTGTTACAGTTTTGTGCATTACTTTCTTGACTTTGAAAATTCATAAGAAATTCATTTTAGCTCCAAATGAGGTGAATCAAATTCCATTGTTCATCTCATAAGGTGCTCTGTCTACCATAAAATTTTCATGTTCACCACCTCTCTGGAAATTTTCACCAAAATTTAATTTCGGTTGAATAGTGACAGATTGCTATTTTCCTTAAAATCTGATTTTCAAACTGTCATAACTTTTGCATGCAAACTCCAAATCATTTGGTTTTTATTGCTAAATTCATTTAAAATCATGCTCTACCTTTTGTGAATTTTTCATCATTTTTGGATGACTTTGAATTTTTGAGTATTCTCGGTGTTATTCGTTCTTATTGGTCTTCTCGAATTTTTCGATAGGTTCCGACGAATTCGCTGAGTACAAGAGTGATCCTCTGCAGCAAGATTATCTCCAGCAAGGCAAGCAGACCCCCTCTTGATCATATTGATCCTATTACTTTCAGTACAATATTTTGTTTTACAACTGTATGTATGCATGTTCTACATTGATTAATTTCTCATTTAGAGGTAGTTAATCCTAGTAGTTGCATAAGCTATACGTAAATGTTATCCCTGGCCACTGAACTTAGGTTAATAATTCCGCTGCTGAATTAGAGCCCGGTGGATGTTATATGGTCTAATTATGTTTATGTGATGTTATGCTTAGCAATGCTTAGAACGGTAGAATGGGGAATCATCACCTCGGCGATGATCATTTTATCATCACTCTAAATTACTTGGGTCAGGGTACCCATGTATGTATTGTATTTAAGAAACTAAAACTGAAAACAAAATATTTTGGACTTGTGCATATTGGTTAGATGATGTGATTGTCGGGTGTGCATGGATGGTGCCCGAGTCAACAAGGACCGAACATCTTGGACACTGACTCAAGCACTTTTGCGTGCTAACCACATGAGATGTGCTTTATCATATGGCGAAAAGGTGGTCTAGCGTGTGGGTACATTGGTACACCCCTGCAGGGTATAATCTATTCGAATAGCCTCGTCCTAGGTCATGGATACGCTTGGTTAGGTCTCTACAAGAGTTAGACTAAACTTTTTCGATAAAACTTGAATTTGGATGGTACGAATGGGTAATTCGTGCTATGTTGTGGTGGCTATTAGGAAGTCACCTCTAAGATGTTATTATGTTTACTATTGTTATCTCGCTGTTATTTGACAAATAAAAACAGATTGTTTAAAAACTGCTTTACAATCTATTACTCTATTGCAAAGGAAAAGTTGCTTTATGTTGAAAACTGCTTAGTGTAGTAGCCTTCCTTTGATACCTGAATGCATCTATATATTTCTTTGCTTGTAAGTCTTGCGAGTACAACTTTGTACTCAGCTGCATGGTTTAATTGTTGCAGAGGAGGTTGATCCCCAAGGGATCGACTATTGTGAGACCGACTTCGTGCATGACGACTAGCTTGGCGGCCTAGTCGGTTGCCTTGTGGGTAATGGAAAACTGGTTGGCTTTTGTTTATCGCCATCTTATGGCTTTTGTTTCCGCTGCTACTTTGTTATTTACCTTGTCAATTTGGTCGGTCGGCCCTACTGTTGTTTCTGGATTTGTATGTCTTTGTATTGTAAGTTTGAAAACTCGGTAATGTAATGACTTGTGTATAGAGTTGATGCATAATTTTTGTATGGGGTATGTGTACTGCAATTCTAGTAGGTACATATACGCCGAGACACGGGATATTTGGTTTGTGATGCTAGGGTCAAGTGGATGTCTAAGTATTACAAGCTAAATACCCCGGGTTCTCACAGGTGACCGCATAAGGCAGCACGGTGGAATAGGGTTGGTTTGGGTGAGCGAAGATGAGAGAAGGGAAAGAGGAATAGGAACGAAGAAAGAAGATGAAGGGTAAAACTAACTTTTCACTAGCTTTCTCTTTCCTCTTCGGTCTAAAAACAATATTTTAATTGGGTTAGCATCATAAAGTAAATAGCCATAAAATTCTAGTGTTTTTTTTAGTGAAACCACGTTTTTAAATATTCAATAGCAAAGAACACAGAAAAAATTCAGTGGCTTGTAGCAGCCTTTAATTTTCACCGAGCGGCCGAGTAGGACTAGGATTACAAGGCAGGCTGCCTCCTACTTCGTGCCTCCTCCGCCGCCCCATCCATGTCCTCCGCCTCCTGCCTCGCCCCTCCCCCTCCACGGCTGCCATGCTCTCGGGCTCGGCTCCCACCTCCCTCCTCCTCGTCCTCCTCCTCCGCCGCCACGAGACCGTCGCCCGGGTTGGGGCTTCGGAGGGCGGCTCTCGCCAAGGTACGGCACAAACGTACAACTTCTAGATTTGGCTGCTCGATTTCGTTTCTGCGTAGCCTGCTTCAGCACTATACTACCCTCTTTCTAGATTCGGCTGCTCGATTTCGTTGCGTAGCTTGCTTCAGCATTATACTACCTTCTTTCGTATGGTTTTGTGGTCTGAACCTAGTTTCGTTTCTGCGTCGCGTGGTTGCCTGCTTCGAATTGCCGCAGCTAAACCTTGGACCAGCATTATACGACCCTCTTTCTTTTGGTTTTGTGGTCTGCCGGTAAATATTGGAAAAGGGACGTCAGTAAATTCTTTGGACAACTTGATTAATTTGGGTTCCAGTTTCGTAGTTGGAATTGACGATTGGTTCGTTAAATTGTTGCACGAGCTCGTGCTATGTTCACTAGGTAGCTCTATATTGGTTTGAGGAAAAATTTACCCGATTCGGTTGATGAATTTAGTTAGGTTTTTCCAAGATGCGACATTGCTCAACAACTCGCGAGTATATTTGCCTGTGCCAATATGTACTGTTCTTGTTGGAATGGCGTGATGTGTGGAATAATTCGCGCTGTCTCTTTCTCTCTTGTTGGGAGCCTTTAGGGATGGAGGTCGGTGCACATCTCGTGCTTCAGGCAAGAACATGATGAGCCAACAACATCTGATGATGGCGCTGGCTTCAAGTGCATTGAGCGATTGGAGAGCTCAAAGGGCACAGAGGCGGAGGGGGAAGAGAGGGAAAACTCCAGGGGGGAAGAGAGGGAAAACTCCAGGGGGGAAGAGGAGTGGAACTACAAGGAGGGGGATTGGTCTGTTAGAGTGGAAAAGGTAAGACTGGTTTATTTGCTGCCTTCCAGCTTCTTTGTATTTTGAGCAACAGTAATTTCAGATATAAATATGCTAGATGGATATTGCAAAAAGAAAGCAGCATTGCATTCTGTAGGAATGAGGACACAACAGAACTAAAACTATTGCATAACAGACTTGTGGACTTTACTTGCTCTGATGCTCATGTAGTCATATGCAATGCCATCTGAGGACCTTAACATTACAAACAGTAGTCATTTAAGAAGTTGTAATATAAGAAATTCTTTGCAGCTGAACAAAGGAGGCATTTTGAATTATTCTGTTTTATGTACAATTTGGGTTCATAACATGACTTGTGTCTGTGAATCTGGTAATGGACAACAGCTTTCGTTTGATAATTTGTATACTGGATCACTTCCATAGCTATTAATCAGAATTGATTACAAAATTAGTTGTAGCACAGGACTTCAATTTTGGATTATATTTTATCAAGCATTTATACTTTTATCTGTTTTACGTGGTGCTAGTCAATGCGTGGACTGGTGGAAACTAGTTATCTTTTGCTCTTGATTGCTGTTGGTTCATATTACACCAATTGGTGCATTTTAACTGCCAAAACAAAGTATAGTTTGTGTTTAACCGAACATAATTAGTTGTAACTTGTAAGGAGATGAGAAATGGAAGCATCACTGGGATTTGATGAAATGTGAGTAAAATTAAGTTCAACTGCATTTATGTGAAACTAAATCAAACTCAGACATCAGAACTTTAGTCCCACTTGTATGCACCATTTTGGGATTGGCTGGGCAGTTTCTCGATGAAGCAAAAAGGGTTGTGGCATGTGCATTTGGTTCAATTCCTTTAATTTAATTTGATTGGAAGAAGGTAGTACAAAATGAGGACATAAGTTATATCCTATTGATTTAGGTAATTCTGTGTTTTTTTTTTAAAAAAAAAATCTGACCTACATTTAGGATTGGATCTGACTTAAATGCATTTGGCTTGAACTTCTTTAAATCAAGGTCCATTAGGCCATCCTACATCAAACTCAATTCAAATTAAGTTGAAGGAATTTCCACATCATCTAAATGCATAGGAGGACATTGTTTTCCTGCCATGCTATATTGGGTTACATGTTTATCTGAGTTTGTAGGGAATTGTTTGATGATGAATTGATCACTTCAATGTATAAAATATGTAACAAAAACTACTTGTCCTTTATAAAGATCTAAGTATTTTTTTGGGACTTATGCTACACGTTCTCAACAAGCGCAATTGTTGTACGATATCTTGCCTGTTTATACCACTAAATCTAAATTGTAATATTATATTTTCGTAATTCTTGTTGCAAACATTGTGCGGAATGAATCATGCATGTAACCGACATTTTTCATCTTATTATTATTATATATTGTTGAAAATTAGTTGCTCCTATTACTACATATTTTCTTCAGGCATTCAGTGTTTGTTCAGTGATAATGTCAAATTTGCTAGTCTTTGCTGTCGGTCCTTATCATTGTTTTCGACTTTATTTTTATCCTGTGAGTCAATGAGAATTCTATATTTGTATTTCAGATAAAGGAAAGTATACAGGAAAAAATATTCAGATTTCAGACTGAACGCTGGACGGTACCTTGGACTGGGGAAACCATTGCTCAGGTTTGTTCTTCTATCCATTTTCTGATCTGCTCCTTTGCCTATTGTCGTAGCACTCACTGACAGCTTGTTAATGCCATAATCGAATTTTGTAAAAAGGGCATTTTGTACTTTAAATGGCATGCTGTGTAGATATAATGCACACTGAAAATTGGTATGCTGTAGTAATTGAAACATGCAGGGTGCTGTGGAGGTATATTCCAAAATTCTGATTCAAACATTGCACTTCTTTGTTCAACTATGATTTTTGTAGGCTGTAGCAGATCTTATCACAGATTAACAATATATTTCCATTTAATTTTTATGCACTAATACCAAGCACCTAATAGACATATTCCTAAATAATAAATATTTTCTAATAATTGCGGGTAGTTACTGTAATGCCTGACAGGACTGTTTAATACTTCCATTCGTGTTGCATATTTAGTTATGATATGTCTCTAAAAAAAGGTTGTGATGCGTGTGCTAGCAAGATATGTACACATAATAAAAAGGAATGATGGATGGCTTATCACTAGAGGTCTCATTTAACTCTATGTTCTCATAGGGTTAAATTGGTTATTCATTGTTGATAAGTTAAACCAGGGTTGTTGATTTAATCTAATGATCTCTTAGCAGTTTACATGTGGTATTAAGAAAAACTCGGATATATTTTCTGAATACAGGTCATGATTTTATGGATTGCCACATTTTGGTTTGTGGGTTCCTGGATAGTGCCATTCTTAGCTCATGCTGCTGGCTTTAGCAAGGAAACATTGACGCACAGGGGCCAAGCACTATATAGCCTCTTGACGGACATAACTGAAGGCCTTGCTGGGGTTGCTATCCTTCACCAATGTCTTGGTAGATTCCGTCCACTTCCTTCAGGCTGGTTTGAGTTCAAATTAAAGGGCAAATGGCATTGGGATGTAGCGTTGGGGTGTCTGTTATTCCCGCTGGTTAATTTTCTTTCTCACATCAACATCAACCTAATTCCAATGTCATCAGGGCCGGTCGTCGGGGTCTCCAGTGTAGAACAATCCATTGTGGCCCGTGACCCAGTGGCAATGGCCTTATATGCTGTGGTAGTCACTGTATGTGCACCTATATGGGAAGAGATTGTATTCCGTGGTTTCCTTCTCCCATCTCTAACACGGTACATGTCTCTCCCATGGTCAATCCTGGTAAGTGCTGCAGCTTTTGCGGTGGCACACTTCAACGCACAGAGGGTGATGCCTTTGATTTTTCTTGGGGTTGTGATGGGAGGAGTCTTTGCAAGATCGCGTAACTTATTGGCATCAATGGTGCTGCATAGCCTGTGGAACGGTTTTGTGTTCTTGGATTTGATGAAGTGAGCTATGCTGATATTGTTCTGTTTTTTGACATCTCGATGGAGTCTCCTACTCTTATGTTTTCATTTTGCATGGGTGAGATAGGATCTATTTTATTCAGGACACAGGGTGGTGATCAGATGTTTGTGTGGAAATCATGTGGAGTGAAGAGAGAAGGTGCAGTTCCGAGCTCTTAGTGCAGCTGGATAGACAGCACAATAGGCAGCAGAATACAGTTTAGCACTAATGATGCCGTAACTGCGACCATAGCACCTGTACGCAGAAGCATCTTTGTTGCTTCCATGTAAATTATATACGCACGAGAATAGCTGTCTCATCGTGTATAGAATTCCCCATTCATATTTAATTGTGTATTCGTTTCCTCCGTCTTGTCTGATGACTTGATAATAAGGCCAGTCTGCCGTCTACCATTTTTTGTCCATTCCATCAAATAAACTGCAGAATTCTAAATTCCAGAGAAATCACATCATGTTTATTTTCGATGTTGTGAACAAATTATTTACTTGAACGTGAATGAACATTTCCAATGTTGTGCCTGCCAGATGTGTGCTCTGAGCAAGTCACTGTGAGCAGCCGGGCATTTTCTCAAGATCACTGACTCCTTTTATGCTCGTAGAATGTTATCTGGGACAGGGAAAAAATTCCTGGTTACCGGTCGGGATCCGGGATCCAAAATCCTGAACGGTTTCTTTCCTGTTTGCTAAATTCAAATTTTAATTTTTAAAATTCAGCTTGTTTTTAAGTAAATTCATGTGAAATTCATTCGAAATTTTTTCAGTTTGAATGGTAACTGGCCGGTTACCATTCCCGCCCTCCTACTGGAATTCGATCCGTTACCGGTTTTGTGATCTTTGATCTGAGATATACGACAATCTTTTTTTTCAATTATAAGAAAGATGCACACCACACGCTCACGAACACGAGTGTACTCTTTTAGCACACGCTTAGAAAGAAGGAGGCAAGGATAAATCTGTAACATCACAAAGTTCTAACAGAAAACACACATGTGCGTAAAGGTTGGATACCAAGATTTAAATTTTGGTGGGTGAAGTTATACGTCTATAACTCTACTGTCCCACCAAGAGGTGCTTCCTCGATATACGGCAATTTTGATATTAAAAAAAAAAGAATATAGGCTTTTATGCTTAAGACGGCTTGAAAGGGTGGAATATTATTGTTGATAAAAAGAGTTTCTTGATGGTTTGTTTACTTACGACGGTCTTCACAATGCAACTTTGGTAATTACTTCCTCCAGTCACAAGTACATATCGTTTTGGATAGTGACGCGGTTCTTAAAACGTAACTTTGACTGCTATTTTATATTGTAATATATTTTAAAACCCAATGAAATTATATTATTATGAAAGTACTTTTTGACAAAAATCTATACATATGATTTTCATGTATCTAATCTAAATATTTAACAAGGTATCGAGAATCAAATCTTCACATCTCAAAATAACATGTATTTGTGACCGTATGGAGTAGTTTTTATGGCAATATGTTTATCAAAGCTGTAAAAGTGTAAAATTATGAAAGGATTTTCTACTACTCATGTCATTTTAATGTAGCACCTCTAAATGTTCAGAAACGTACATAGTCAAAAATACATAAATTTATCCGCACGATTCTCGCGGTGATAACAGTCTGTGAGTGTTTGGAGCAAGTTCTATAAAATCGGGGAAAAAAACCACCGTCTCTTTTCGGCGGGACTGGTAGTACATT
This sequence comes from Phyllostachys edulis, assembly GCA_036346405.1. Classification (NCBI taxonomy): domain Eukaryota; kingdom Viridiplantae; phylum Streptophyta; class Magnoliopsida; order Poales; family Poaceae; genus Phyllostachys; species Phyllostachys edulis. The sequence continues at coordinate 48,318,874 of CM070556.1, forward strand.
AACGGGAGAAATCAATTAATTCGTCAGAAAGCTTGGTCGATACTACAAAGAGGCTGCCGGTGAGCAACCGCAGCTAGACCAGATCGAGAACTGAACCACTGACTCCCCCAACTGCCAATCTGATCGCCCCTTTTCGTGCAATCTGATTCCGATGGATTCCTGCCATTTCGTCGTCATTTTCTCAGTGCCTGCTTGCCTGCTCCCATGTGAAAGGTCGTCATACGGTGCACAGCACAACGTGGAATCATGTTGGTTTGTCAGTTAGTACTGACTGGTTACGGGCAAGAGAACATGTTCTTTTTCATTTTGTGAATTTGTACTAGCTGCCGCATTTTCGCTGGTCGCGAAATACTGTAAAAGACAGTTAGCACCTACGACAGATGTGATGGCCCGTTTGGAATATAGGTAGAAATTTGCGGAAAACATGACAATCTTCTAAACTTTGGAAATCCATCAATCCTAAGAGCATATGCAAGGCAGGAGCTGCTTAAAAAGATGCTTAGAAGAGAGAGTACGCTATATCACCGAGCATCCGTCTAGGAGCTCAACATTTTAATGCAATCACATCTTTACTTAATATTAGAAGACAGAGTTTACCCCGCGCAACGGGATCATCGTACCTAAGGTTTTGTTCTTTGCCATGCAGCCTCCTCTTCTCTTCCGTGTGCCGACAAGCAGGCCTGCATCATGGGTGTCTATCCCCACACTGATTGCTCGTTTCCCTCACCGCTCCCCACGGGCCACAACGCACGCTCTCCTTCCCCTAACTCCTACACAAATTCCCCGTCTCGACCTCTTCCACCGAAGACCCAAACTGTTGCTGCCGCCCTCCACTTCTTCTTCCACACATCGAAACCATAGTTGCCTCCCTCTTCTCCCATTCAGATCGCAATAGACACTGCCAGGATCAAGGAGGAGCCATCGGCTAGCATAAGCGAAGGGGAAGGGGGGAAATTTACCTCCTTTTTCTCGATCTCTCCAACGGCAATCTCTCCATCCTAAGACTACGATGACAATGGTGGATCTGACAAGTGAGGCAGGGGCAAGCCCACCTGCGTGCAGTGGATGCAGTGAACAATGGTGACACCGTGGACGCTCGCTCAACGAGGAGCCCTTGGGCAGCTGAAAGCATCTAGGCCCCTAAAAATTGTTTTGGTAATTAATGACAATATGTGAATATGGGATTAACGTGTTTATTGAGTATTTACAAGGTTAAATACCATTGGTGAACATGTTGATGCAAAGTGGTATGCAAATGGACTACACGAGGATCTTTTGGCTCAAAGACAAGGTACAAGTAGTCTAGGATCTCTTTTTCTATTTTACCGGTCTTAGGTGTTTTGGATGGAAGACCGAATTATAGGATAAATGCCGTACTATTAAGAGGGATCATGGCTAGTAGCTTGATAGCATGTTCTTGTGCCATATGGATCAATTTAGGATCATGCATGCATTTGAATTTAAACTTGAAAATAATTTGAAAAGTTCTAAGTGCTTCTGTCCAAAATCGGTAGTACCGCAGTTATACTTGCGGTCGTATCGCTTGGTGCGGTATGACCGGACTTTACTTGGCGGTAGTACCGTATTTTGAAGGGAACAGCCAATTAAGTGTTCAAGCGGAACGACCGGGTCTTTGAACGGTCGTACCGCATCGCGGTCATTCCGCATTTTATATGGCGGTTCAATAAAACCAGAAGCGTTGCAAATTGCCTCAGATTCTCTCATGGAAATCGGTCGTACCGCCCGTGACTATCGGTCGTACCGTTGTGCGGTCGTTCCGATTTTTGTGAGGCGGTTCAATAAAAACAGAACAAGAGCAAATCTGCTCAAAAAAACTCCATCTGGAAATCGGACGTTCCGCGCTTGGGAACAGTCGTACCGGCCTGCGGTCATTCCGATTTTTATATGGCGGTACAAAATTTCCAGAACGCTTGCAAATCTTCTGTAAATCGCGAAACCCTACAAACGGTCGTCATCAGTAAAGCAGATGACGACAAGGCAAATCGGACGTCGCTTGTTTGCTCATGGTCGTTTATTTGGACGTCTAACGGCTAGTATTTCTTTTTAGTAATCGTCTAGCCGCTTGATCGTGCTTTCGGTCGGAAGTCTTGATCGTCTGCAACTTGTATTCGATCGTTCGATTTTGCCTGACAAGTTGGGTTTCGTCTCCAACGGTCATAATTGTTGGTGGGGGCTATAAATACCCTCCCAACTGCTCAAGTCAAGGCTGCTAGTGCCCATTTGACATACATAGAGCCTTAAGAGCCTTGCATTCACTCAACACTCAAAAACACTCTTGTGCATTCATTGTGAGGTTGTTGAGATACATTCAAGTGCATTCATACTCCTAGTTGATCCATTTGCACTTGAAGTGTTGTCAAGTGAAGACTTTGGTCTATTACTCTTGGAGTGTTGCCGCACTCCTAGACGGTTGGTGGTGGAGCACGGTGATCTCTTCAAAGAAGATTGTGAAAAGGCCCGGTGCAAGCTTGTGAGTGGTTCGGTGTTCACCATCTCCGGAGCGGAGAAAAAACAACCATAGTGATTTGAGGGAAGGCTTAATTCGTGGAGCCAGCTTGAGACATCAAGTTTCCTCAACGTGGACTAGTGAAGACCGGCAAGTCTTCGATACCACGGGAAAAACATCGTCGTGTCTTTGTGGTTATCTCTAGTCTTTACTTTCCGCATTTATATTTCTAGCTTGTTTATTGTGATTAATTTGCTTAGCTAGAAGTATAACTTGTTTAGACTAAGTTATTAATTGATAAATTGTTAAATTAATAAAAAGTTTAAAAACCTCCTATTCACCCCCCTCTAATCGGTTATCCTTGATCCTACAAGTGGTATCAGAGCTTGGTCTCTCATTGTTTTAGACTTAACCGTCTAAGAGAGAAAAGGATGGCTAGTGAGGGAATTGCTATAGGAAAGGCTCCTTTATTTGATGGCTCAAATTATGCTTATTGGAAAATTAGAATGTCAATTTATTTAAAGGCCATGAGTCCAAGTGTATGGAAAATCGTAAATGAGGGTTATGTTATGCCTCTTAATCCACTAGCTCCCACGGATTAAGAGACGCGTAATGCTTATTTAGATGCCCAAGCTATGAATGCTCTCTTTGGTGCTTTGAACGCGGATGAGTTCAATAGAGTGAGCAATTTGGAAACCGCTCATGATATTTGGACCACTCTCTCGAAAATCCATGAGGGTACATCCACGGTCAAAGAAGCCAAATTGCATAGGCTTCGGATCAAATATGAGACATTCATGATGTTGCCTCATGAAAACATCAATGAGATGTATTCACGACTCAACAACATTGTGAATGAGCTCAAAGGCCTTGGGACTAACCTTCTTGATGTTGATATTGTGCGTAAGATGCTTAGGGCTCTCTCGGACAAATATGAGACGTTGGTGACTCTATTTCTCAACTCACCCGAGTTGCCAAGGATGACACCAACGGGGCTCTTGGGCAACCTCATCACAAATGAATTGTTCAAGAAGGACAAGGAAGAGCTCTTGGAGACATCCTCCTCAAAGAAGAAGATCACCGCTTTCAAAGCCAAGGCGGAATCAAGTGATGATGAAGATGAAGATGAAGATTCCGATAAGGAGTATGCACTCCTTGTGAGAAGGATGAAGAGGGTCATGAAGAGATGCCCCAATAGAAGCTATAACTTCGACAAGTACAAGAAAGGACAATCCTCAAGTGACAAGAAGCGTTATAGCAACATTCGGTGCTATAATTGTGAAGAGAAGGGACACATTGCTTCTCATTGCCCCGAAAAGAAGGATGACAAGAACAAGTCATTCAAGAAGAAGGAATACAATGGCAAGAAGAAGCTCTTCAAGAAGCTTCACAAAGACGGCAAGCATGAAGCCCACATTGGAGAATAGGATTCAAATGATGAGTCAAGCAACTCCGATTCCGATGAGAAAGAGTCCCCCAAGAAGAAGGGACTAGTCGGCATCGCCATCAAGGAAGCTCCATCGCTATTTTCCACTCCTACTTGCCTTATGGCAAAAAGAGATAAGGTAAAATCCATTATTAGTGATGAACCTACTTATGATGAATTAATGGATATGCTTAATGATTTAAATGAATATCTTGGAAAAGAAAAATCAAAATATAAGGTCTTAAATAAAGAATACAATACTCTAAAAGATTCTTATATGGAGCTTGAGGAAGCTCACAACTTGCTTATCCAAGAGTATTCACATAAGTCTTATTCTAGTGTAGGAATCACATGCAATATTATTGATAAAATGCCTAGTGTAGAAATTGCTAAAACTAGTGCATCTACTTCATGTGATGACCTTCTTGCTATGCCATATTGCTCTAATGTTGATGCTAGTCATAATATTGTTGAGCAAAATGATTCAAGGCTTGTTCATGAGAACAATGAGCTAAAAGAACAAGTGACCAAGCTAAGTAAGAGTTTGGAAAGATGCTTCAAGGGTAAGGCCACTCTTGACAAACTTTTGAGTGAGCAAAGGTGCTCATTCAACAAGGAAGGTCTTGGGTATGTGCCTAAGAAAAGTAAGAAGCCGGCAAACATGCCCACAAGATTTGTGAGGCAAAATGGTAAGTATTGTCATAAATACCGGGAAATAGGACATGTACAACAAGATTGTCCTAAGGGTAAGACTCTATCCATTGGAATATATGATTCTTGCTATATGCTTTAAAAGACTAAGGATGGTAAAATAATTGCTTGTTTTGTTGGCACTTCAATTTTAGGCGCTAAAAAGAATGCTATTTGGGTGCCTAAATCCTTGGTCACTAACCTCCAAGGACCCAAACAAATTTGGGTACCTAAAAGAACTTAATTTTTGTTTTGTAGGTGAACTATAAAACCGGTGGAAAACATTGGGTGCTTGATAGTGGATGCACACAACACATGACTGGTGACAGAAAAATGTTCACCACATTCGAGAATGTCCAAGGAATGGAAAAGATCACTTTTGGAGACAATAGCAAAGGAAAGGTATTAGGATTTGGTAAAATTGCTATCTCAAATGACCTTTCCATTTCTAATGTTTCTTTAGTAGAATCATTAAACTTTAACTTGCTATCCGTTGCTCAAATATGTGATCTTGGACTAATTTGCTCATTCTCTAGTGAAGGTGTAACCATTTCTAATGCAAGAGATAGCTCTTTAGCTTTCAAAGGCTTTAGATTTGGAAATCTTTACTTAGTTGATTTTAGTTCAAGTGAATCTTGTTTAAAAACTTGTTTAATGGCAAAAACCTCATTGGGTTGGCTTTGGCATAGAAGGCTAGCTCATGTTGGAATGATTCAACTTAAAAAGCTTTTCAAACATGATTTAGTTGTTGGCTTGAAAGATGTGAAGTTTGAGAAAAATAGACTTTGTAGTGCTTGTCAAGCCGGTAAACAAGTCACAAATTCTCATCCTTCCAAGAGTATCATGTCAACTTCTAGACCATTGGAACTCTTACATATAGACTTGTTTGGGCCAATAACCTATAAGAGTATTGGAGGTAATAGCTATTGTTTAGTCATTGTGGATGATTACTCTAGATATACATGGGTATTCTTCCTAGATGACAAAAGTGAAACCTTCGGGATTTTCAAAAGATTTGCAAAAAGGGCCCAACATGAATTTGATTTCAAAATAAAGAAAATCCGTAGTGATAATGGTTCCGAATTCAAAAATACTAAAGTTAAAGACTTTTGTGATGAACTTGGAATAAAGCATGAACTTTCCACAACCTACACTCCGGAGCAAAATGGAGTAGTAGAAAGAAAAAATCGTACATTAATTGAAATGGCTAGGACAATGCTTGATGAATATAATACTTCCGATATCTTTTGGGCGGAAGCTATTAATACCGCTTGTCATGCCATAAATCGTCTTTATTTGCACCGTCTTTTGAAAAAGACTTCCTATGAGTTTCTTGTAGGAAGAAAACCGAACATCTCTTATTTTCGAGTTTGTGGTTGCAAGTGTTATATTTTAAAAAAGGGTGTTCGTCTTTTAAAATTTGATAGTCGTTGTGATGTTGGTTTCTTGCTTGGTTATTCTTCAAATAGCAAGGCTTATCGTGTCTTCAACAAAAACTCCGGTTTGGTTGAAGAAAGACACGATGTGCAATTTGATGAAACTAACGGCTCTCAAGAAGAGCATGAGAACTTGGATGATGTAGGTAATGAAGCCTTAAGAAAAGCAATGGAACATATGCAAATAGGCGACGTCAAGCCCGAAGACGATCCAATATCTTTCACTCAAGTTGAACCACCCACCTCTTCCACAAATCAAGTTCAACTTAGTGAAGAGCACAACAAAGAAGATGATCAACCATCCAACCAACCACCAAGAATCCATAATGCAATTGTAAAGGATCATCCAATAGATCAAATATTGGGTGACGTAAGTAAGGGTGTCCAAACTCGCTCTCGTGTTGCTTCTTTTTGTGAACATTACTCTTTTGTCTCTTCTATTGAGCCAAAGAATGTAGAAGAAGCACTTAAAGATCCGGATTGGGTGAATGCGATGCATGAAGAACTCAACAATTTCACCCGAAATGAAGTTTGGACATTGGTTGATCGACCCAAAGAACACAATGTTATTGGTACAAAATGGGTCCTTAAGAATAAGCAAGATGAGAACGGTTTGGTTGTTCGGAACAAGGCAAGGTTGGTTGCTGAAGGGTATTCACAAGTTGAAGGTTTGGATTTTGGTGAAACCTTTGCTCCCGTAGCTAGGCTTGAATCAATTCAGATATTACTTGCTTTTGCATCATGCTTTGATATTAAATTATTTCAAATAGATGTTAAAAGTGCATTATTAAATGGTAAAATATCCGAACTTGTCTTTGTTGAACAACCTCCCGGTTTTGAAAATCCAAAGAATCCAAATCATGTCTATAAACTCTCCAAGGCACTCTATGGTATTAAACAAGCTCCTAGAACATGGTATGAATGCCTTAGAGATTTTCTAGTCTCAAAAGGATTCAAAATTAGGAAGATTGATTCAACTTTATTCACTAAAGTCATAAATGATGATTTCTTTGTATATCAAATTTATGTTGATGACATCATTTTTGGGTCTACTAATCAAGATTTTTGCGAAGAATTTGGTGATATGATGTCCAGGAAATTTGAAATGTCAATGATTGGAGAATTAAGCTATTTCCTTGGACTTCAAATCAAGCAATTCAAGGATGGGACTTTCATAAGTCAAACCAAGTACGTGAAGGATTTACTTAAAAGATTTGGCATGAAAGATGCAAAGCCCATCAAGACTCCCATGGCTACAAATGGTCATCTTGATCTAAATGAGGGAGGTAAACCGGTAGATTTAAAGCTTTATAGATCTATGATTGGTAGCTTGCTCTATCTTACCGCATCTAGGCCCGATATCATGTTTAGTGATTGCATGTGTGCACGTTTTCAAGCAACTCCAAAAGAGTGTCATTTAATGGCCGTTAAAAGAATACTAAGATATTTAAAGCATTCCTCTAGCATTGGCCTTTGGTATCCTAAAGGTGCTAAATTTGATTTAATTGGATATTCGGATTCCGATTATACGGGTTGCAAAGTGGATAGAAAAAGCACCTCGGGTAGTTGTCAATTCTTAGGAAGATCCTTAGTATCATGGTCATCTAAGAAACAAAACTCCGTAGCTTTATCCACCGCCGAAGCCGAATATGTTTCCGCGGGAAGTTGTTGTGCTCAATTGCTATGGATGAGGCAAACATTGATGGATTATGGAATTAAAATTGATAAAATACCTCTTTTGTGTGACAATGATAGTGCCGTGAAAATTGCTAATAACCCTGTTCAACACTCAAGAACCAAGCATATAGATATCCGCCACCATTTCTTGAGAGATCATGTGAGCAAGGGAGACATTGAAATTAGCCACATAAGAACCGAGGACCAATTAGCGGATATTTTCACCAAGCCATTAGATGAAGGCCGCTTTTGCAAATTGAGAAATGATTTAAATATCATAGACTATTCAAATGTTGTTTGAACTCTTGCCTCATGTTTTGTGCTTCATTTGATGTTATTTGAGTATTTTATGAAAATATTTTTCAAATCTTTATTAAGAATAACTATGATCATAAAAATTATATTCCTATATAGACAATAGCCTATTCTATGCATAATGATCCTTAATGATATTTATTTGAGTGCAAAACTAGGGATCATTTGCAAAATAATCTAAGATTCCTAGAAAATCCAAAAAGTCCCAGGATAATCGGAACAACCGGCGTTATACGCGCGGTACGACCGCTCTGCGGTATGACCGGCGTTATAACAGCGGTATGACCGGGGTGCGGAACGACCGACGGCATTTGGTCGGTACGACCGCGACGGTTTTTGAAGAAAACTTAACTCCCAGCGGTTTCTTTTCTTCGGCCCTAACCTCTCCAGCGCGGTACTTCCGCCCCTCATTTCTCCGCTCTCTCTCTCTCTCTTTCTCTCACCCGAGCGATTCAACTCTTCTCCAATCCACTCAAAATCTCTTCAATTTCTTGTTTCCTTCGTGTTGCCAGCCTCTACAGGGTTCGCCTCCTCCAAATCTGAAGGTAAAACCTCAATTGATTCGAGTTTTATCTCCTTTGGAACCCTAGGATGTCCCTTTTTAGGGTTTATTGAAAATGTGATTGATTTCTGTAGTTCTAATTGGGCAAAAGTTGTTATTTGGTGTCTAAAGATGATTGCGCATCAGATCCATGGATTCAATCCATGAAAAATCACCAAATATGCAAGATTTGACAGCCTAGAATTGGTCAGAAAATCGAACGATCGGTTCTTGGCGACGATGCAAGATCATGCGGTCGTCTTGCCAATGAACGGCGGTACGTCCGATTGTCCTGACAGAAAACAGAACTTTCAATTCTTTTTCAACTAAATTTAATTCCAATCATTCCTTTGAATATCTTGTAACCTACTCTCTGTTTCTAAAGATGCCTAGGATGAGGGTTGCGACAAGGAAATCTCATGGACCCCCTAGAGGACAGTCGTCACCTCAATCCTCTGCTGCTCCTACTCAATCACCTCAGCGTCGACGTCGAGCAGCTCTAGTGCAGCAATCTCGGTCCGTTCGCCAGAAAGTAGTGCATGGCAAAGGGAAGGGGCCAGCACCAACATCTGAGACAAAAGAAAGTGAGGAGTATTTCTCTGATGAAGAAACTCAGTCCGAACCTGACTCTCTGGAAGGTACTTTTGATAATTTAGGTGATCCTCCAGCGACTCCAATTGATTTACGCCTCCTGTCAGCAGATGATTATGCCATCAAAAGGCATGTAAATCAATATCTTTTAAAGTCAGACAGTGTACACCCTGGTTTTCACACTGTCTTTCAGGAACAAGTGTTTGAGCAGCTGTATGGTCCTAACAGAAAGTTTGCAGACTATAAATGGATCAAGTGGACTCATTTAAATTCTTTGGACAATTACAGTAGTATTTATCAGCTCTTTCTTTAAGTAGGTCTTCATGACCTTGTTGCACTGAAACAGAACTATGACAACAAGCTTATCAGACAGTTCTATGCCACAGTGCATGTCTCTCCTGACTTGAATTCTATCAGATGGATATCAGCTACTAAGTATGTGGAGAGCACTAAGGAAGAGTTTGAGCAAGTTTCGAGGGTTCAGTCCAGAACTTGGGATAAAGACTTTGAGAGGCCTGCTTTATTGTGTCCTGCTTGGTCTGATTATTATGATCCTACTGTCAAAAACAAGTTAGGCACAATCACTGGACTGAGACCAATTCCTAGCATGATCAACAGAATCATCAACCACAACTTCTACCCCAAGAGTGGTAACTTTGATGCGATTCGTGGTCACGCATGGAATATTATAGATAATATTATGAGGGGAATCAAATTTGATGTTGTGGATGTGATACTTCAGGGCATAGTCTCCTCTAAGAATGATAGAATTAAAATGATTTATTATGCTCCATACATCATGGCATGAATCACACAAAAAATGGAGTATCGTGGTGGATTGGGAACTGTTCACAAGTCCTACAGGCCACGAGACGGTCTTCCTCCACGGTGTGATAGTGCTGGGGAAGAAGCTGGTGAGGCTCCTGCTATTGCCACTGCTGATGCTCCTGCTGATAGTACTCTTGCACAAATTCTACAGAATCAGCAGCTCATTCTTAGCTCTTTGCAAGAAATCAAGACTGAACAAGCTGAATTTCAGAGTGAGACTCGAGGCAGATTACGAGAGATGGAGCGGACTCAGAATGACTTCTTCGATGAGACTCATAACAGAATGTCTGCACTGATGGAGAGCATGGGTGAATTAGAGGGGATTTTGAGGACTCCTCAGCGCTTCTCTCGACGTCCTCCTATTTCTAGGACATCCTCTATGCCTCCTGTACCTCCTCCCGCTCCACCAGGCCTTTGCACCTCAGATCTGATTTACGCTTCAGCTCTGTTGATCCTCCAAAGACCACCACCGTGGTAGTGACTCAGATCCACCCAGCCACAGAGTCAAGATCTTCGATCCGGTTCCTCCGCTTGATTCCTCAGATCGGTCTTGACTCCTCCTCCAGAGCAGGTCACCGCTTCTCAGGATATAGCTCCTCCGGCCCCAGACTCTCAGGATCTTGCTCTAGTTTCCACTCCTACTCCAGCACAGGACCCGGCTTCCCAGGACGTCGTCCCTCCTCCTCAGGATCCCATCATCTGAGTTGTTTTTGGTACCTTGATGCCAAAGGGGGAGAGAAGTGAAAAGATATAGAAGACATAGCTTTAGGGGGAGCAAGTGCAAGCTTTTGCTACTATATACATGGACTTAATTGTGTTAGGTTATATGTTGAACTTATATGAGAGACCATGTGGAGGTGTCCCCATGTTTGTGATGAGTAATTGACGGTCGGTTTAGTGAGTTTGAGTTTGTTTGAATATTCGAGGGTTGAGTACCTTTATCTGTGCTAATGTGGATTATCTTTGTTTAGTGCGGTGCTATGTGATGGTTTGCTTGTGATACATGCTCGCTTTTGTCAAGTTGATATGGAGAAGTTAAGGACCTCACATGATAGTATGTCCTCCAAACTTGATAGTGTTAAGGTGGAGAATGTTAGTCCGCTTGTCGAGTTAGAGTTGAGTAGGATGGTCATACCCTACTTATTACCGATGAGACTACTTCTCCCACCTCATGTGAGGGTAAGGACATTCTCGCTAGAGGATCTTATGCCATGCTTCTTGATCTGCCCGAGTCTTGTGAAAATTGCAATAACTTGAAGATGAACTTAAACGGCAGATCATAAAATTGTCGAACTACAAGCTTTTTACTTGAGCCGATTGTTTCATGCTTGAACTGCCCTAAGTTAATCAATGAACTTGAAGTCGTTTCCAAACAGCCAAGATATGATTGATCATGAAAGAAAGTTGGCTAAGTTTGCTTCTAAGGACCTCGTTAGCTCACCATGCATTAAGTGTAACAAACTAAAATCGACTTGGTTGCTTTGGATGAGAAATACTTGTAATAGTTTAATTATGCGATTGTGCATTGTAATATAACTACATGGAGCCTTGACCATTATCCATATATGACATGCTTCAATGCATTACATCTTGCCATGATTATGCTTAATTGCTAGATTTATCATTGCTTCATATGTGTCGCCAAGCCTTTGTCATTGTTAAGTTAATTAAAATTGCACAACTTGAACTAAGACATGTCATGTTAGCTCTTGAGGCTAGACTATCCTTAGTTATCCTCTTATGATTCATGCCATGTCAAATAGGCTAAGTTGAGTCTTGAATCTTTAATTGAGCTTTAGTTTGAGCTATGCTAGTGTCATGATGAACCATGAGTGAGTACACTTATTTAAGAAAGCAAAAGATCTCTTTTATGTGCGAAAGAACTGATCTCACCAATTCTTTCTCATGAGACTGCTTGCCATTGCACTGGGCATGAACTCAGGGGGAGTTTTGGATGACCTAGATCATCTCCTTAAGCTTCTCGCTTGGAATGGTCGCATAAGGCTTGAGATCTAGCACATCACCAAAATTATCAATTTCAAATGAAAATATGTGATTTGGGCTAAATTTGCTTAACTACCAAAAGAACCAAGTACTTGTGCAAATGATTCATTCTTGAACTAATAGCACTCTAAATTGACTCAATTCTAGTTTCTTGGTTCCACTTAGGTTATTGACATGGTTTGCATCATCTTTGGATACCTCTAGCTAGACTATACTCTTGAGTGGCTTGACATGCTAAGAAATTCATCTAATCTTCATATTGTTACTTACGTGGCTTGGCTTGATTATGCATATCTTGTAATGATATTGATAGCTTTCATATAAGTTATGGCTTGGTGTAATACTCGAATAGTCATTTTAGATAATCTTCATGGCTCTAATTGCTTAGCATTGCATAACATTCAACCACACCATGCTATGTTCTCTCTTTTGTATCTTGATGACTCTATTGCCAAAAGGGGAGAATATTGGAGAAAAGTCTCTTTTGGGCCAAAAGGGGAGAATATTGGAGAAAAGTCTTTTAACTTGTTGAACTTGTGGATGATGTCTTGTTATTATCTTTAATGCAATCTCAATTATTGTCATATCTTACTATTGCATTTCCTCAAGTTCAAATATGCTAAAGAAATTCCGCCCAAATTTTTCAAAAATTCCTACAAAATGTTCTATCTTCATATGCACATGTTTAGGGGGAGCTTTCTTTAATTTAGACTTAACAAGAAAATAATTCTCATACATTCATCTGTGCTTATTGCAAGAATTGTTTTATTGTTAAGACATCAAAAGAGTATACAATTATGGTATATTCAAACCAATCTTTCTCACATATTATTAGTGTTGTCATCAATTACCAAAAAGGGGGAGATTGAAAGCATCTAGGCCCCTAAAAATTGTTTTGGTAATTAATAACAATATGTGAATATGATATTAACGTGTTTATTGAGTATTTACAAGGTTAAATCCCATTGGTGAATATGTTGATGCAAAGTGGCATGCAAATGGACTATACGAGGATCTTTTGGCTCAAAGACAAGGTACAAGTAGTCTAGGGTCTCTTTTTCTATTTTACCGGTCTTAGGTGTTTTGGATGGAAGACCGGATTATAGAATAAATGCCGTACTATTAAGAGGGATCATGGCTAGTAGCTTGATAGCATGTTCTTGTGCCATATGGATCAATTTAGGATCATGCATGCATTTGAATTTAAACTTGAAAATAATTTGAAAAGTTCTAAGTGCTTCGTCTGTAATCGGTAGTACCGCAGCTTATACTTATACATTTACTTAGTAATACCGCATTTTGAAGGAAACGACCAATTAAGTGTTCTGCGAACGATCGGGTCTTTGAACGGTCGATCAAGATCGCGGTCATTCCGCATTTTAGATGGCGGTTCAATAAAACCAGAAGCGTTGCAAATTGCCTCAGATTCTCTCATGGAAATCGGTCATACAGCCCGTGACTATCGGTCGTACCGTTGTGCGGTCGTTCCGATTTTTGTGAGACGGTTCAATAAAAACAGAACAAGTACAAATCTGCTAAAAAACTCCATTTGGAAATCGGACGTTCCGCGCTTGGGAACGGTCGTACCGGCCTGCGGTCATTCCGATTTTTATATGGCGGTACAAAATTTCCAGAACGTTTGCAAATCTTCTGTAAATCACGAAACCTCAAAACGGTCGTATCTCCAGAGAAACGGACGATCGGGCAAATCGGACGTACCGCTTGTTTGCTTGCGGTCGTTCCGACTGGACGTCCAACGGCTAGTATTTCTTTTTAGTAATCGTTTAGCCGTTGATCGTGTTTCGGTCGAAAAGCGGTCGCATCGCAACTTGTACCGCGTCGCCCGATTTTGCCTGAGAAGCTGGGTTTCGTCTCCAACGGTCATAATTGTTGGTGGGGGCTATAAATACCCCCCAACTGCTCAAGTCAAGGCTGCTAGTGCCCATTTGACATACATAGAGCCTTGAGAGCCTTGCATTCACTCAACACTCAAAAACACTCTTGTGCATTCATTGTGAGGTTGTTGAGATACATTCAAGTGCATTCATACTCCTAGTTGATCCATTTGCACTTGAAGTGTTGTCAAGTGAAGACTTTGGTCTATTACTCTTGGAGTGTTGTCGCACTCCTAGACGGCTGGTGGTGGAGCACGGTGATCTCTTGAAAGAAGATTGTGAAGAGGCCCGGTGCAAGCTTGTGAGTGGTTCGGTGTTCACCATCTCCGGAGCAGAGGAAAAACAACCATAGTGATTTGAGGGAAGGCTTAATTCGTGGAGCCGGCTTGAGACATCAAGTTTCCTCAATGTGGACTAGTGAAGACCGGCAAGTCTTCGATACCACGGGAAAAACATCGTCGTGTCTTTGTGGTTATCTCTAGTCTTTACTTTCCGCATTTATATTTCTAGCTTGTTTATTGTGATTAATTTGCTTAGCTAGAAGTATAACTTGTTTAGACTAAGTTATTAATTGACTAAATTGTTAAATTATTAAAAAGTTTAAAAACCTCCTATTCACCCCCCTTTAGTCGGTTATCCTTGATCCTACAGCAGCGTGGCCTCCATTGTGCAGGGGTCGCTCGCCAACGACCACCTCGTCATCCTTGGGAACACCCTTCACGTGAGCTGCGAGTGATGTTGTGACGGCCTCCTTCTCGATCCAGGTTGTGTCTTGGATTCGGCCAACATTGTAAAAGCGATGGCTTGATGACAGAAGCGACGTCGTTAATGTCCAATCCGATCGGATTTGGAGGTGGCGATTGGGTCTGACTGGTGATAGGCCGCGTCGATGACCATGTGATGGTCGGCTGGCGATCATTCCGAGACCTCCTTGGCGTTGCGCTGTGCAAGTAAACCACCCACCCCCATCTTTCTGTTTGAAGCCCTCTCTCTCTCTCTCTCTCTCTCTCTCTCTCTTGCTTCCCTGATGCGCTTGTAGAATCAAGAATGACCGACTAGAGGGGGTAAATAAAAGGTTTATAAAATTCTTATGCTCTAATTAATAATTTTAGCAAGTATGATCTAATTAAGCAATTCTATCAAGAGATATATTCCAAGTTTTCACTAAGACACCTCAAAGCTATGTCAATACTAAATACAATTCTAGCTAGGAAAATATATACAAATAAATTGCTAGAAATGTAAATACGAAAATAATAAAGACAAGAGATGAAAACCACAATGGAGACAAGCGATGTTTTTCTCATGGTATCGAAGACTTACTGGTCTTCACTAATCCACGTTGAGGAAACTTGAACAAATCAAACCGGCTCCACACAGCACTTCCCTCGATAACTAGAGTTGCTCTTCCTCCTCTCTGGAGGTGATGAGCACAAGATCACTCACAAACGATGTCGAGTCACTTCGCAAACTTCTTTGAAGAGATCACCGCACAAACTCTTCTCTAAGCCGTCCAGGTGCCAGCAAGCACCAAGAGTAATAAATCACAGCTTTTCTTGAAGAAAATAGGTGTCACAAGGATCAACTAATGATGCAATGCACTTGAATACTCTCTACTACCTCCAAATGAGAAATATGAGCAAATGGGTAGTAGAGAGTGCACTAGAGGCTCAAATGTATTCAATGGGGTCCAAGACACTGACCTTAGTGTAGGTGAGGGGGTATTTATAGCCCACAACCACAAAACTAACCGTTTGTGGCTGATCTCAGAAAAAAATAGCAAATGCGGTAGTACAGCTGTAGAAACCTAGTACTACCGCACTCATTGTTCAACGGTCGGAATGAATGCATTAAATGCTTCTGAACTAGCCATTACATAAAGGTGTAGTACTACCGCACGCACAAGGTCTGGTACTACCGCAGAGCAATAGCACTGCTCGGCTAGAATAGAACTACCGATTTCCAGATATTAAAAGAATCCCAAAAATATGCTCTTTGGAAATTATGTATCGCCATGTAAACATCGGTCCTACCGCACTGCGGTAGTACCACTCAAGGGATGTGGTCATACCGTTCTTCAAGGGAGAAGAAACTCTAAAAAACATGCTCTCTGGAAAATACGTACCACCAACTAGAATCTACCGCTGATGAACTGCGGTCATACCTATTTTACTTAACTGTTTCCAGATGCAATTCGAAATGCAATGCATGACATTTGATTGATCAAAATGGCACAAAATAAATCTTCAAGCTTCTAGCCATGATCCCTCTTTATAGTATATCTAGCCTACAAATTCGATCTTTTCTCCAAACACCAAGACTGGTAAAAACTATAAAAAGATCCTTAGGCTATACATTACTTTTACCTTGAGCCACATCAAACCTTTGTTATCTTTGCATTGCCATCTCCATATTTTCATCCATACTCTGGGACTAAACCTTCTTAAAATAACTTAAGCACACATGTTAGTCCCTTAATACAATGTTGTCATTAATTACCAAAATCATTTAGGGACCTAGATTCTTTCAATCTTCCCTTTTTTGGTAATTGAGGACAACCTAAGCAATATGAATGAATTAAAAGGTTTGAATATACACCAAGTTGTATATTCTTGTTTTGACTTTTGATTTTACAAATAATTCTTGAGATAAGTTCAAAAGAGATAAAGAATTAGTTGCTTTCAAAGTTAATCAACAAATAAACAAAACTCCCCCTAAATTAGTTCCTTCATTTATTGAATCCGAGGAATTTTCATGTGAAGATTTAATCATATGAAGCATAAAAATATAACGATTATGACAAATATTCTTGATAGCTTAAACCTTGATAATCATAAATAACAAGCATAACAATAGCAAAGATAACAAGGTAGCATATCATAACAGTCACGAATCATCATAAGTTTAATTAGACTATTACAAGCACATAACTAAAAGTCCAAATAGTCCAACATAGATAATATAAGATAACATAACATAACAAAAATAAAAGTCTTGATGATGACGGTCTTCATTTTTCTTCTAAGCTTCCCTTTGATCTTCTAGGCTCCCCCGTGATCTCTCCCCCTTTGGCATCAAGTACCCAAAAGAGTCACTCTTGAGGAGAGGGATTACGACGGCGACGACAACTGTAATGAAGTGGCGAAGGGGACGCTGCTGAAGAAGAAGCTTGCTCAAGTGCACCCACACGATTTGCTAAAGAAGCCAACTGATAGTTTGTCTCATGTTGTGCGTCGCGGATCTCCAAGATGACTTAGTAAATCTGAGATAAAGAGATGGGGTCTGCAGCTGAAGCATCCTCTTGAGCTTGAGCGTGTTCTTCCTCTTCTTGAACATGAGCTGGAACTGTAGAGGGAATAGGAGCCCCTTCCTTTGGCTTATAAGGCTTGTGAACTGCCGGTCGTGCTTCTCAGTAGTGAGTCTTTCTCATGACGAGAGCCATAATATAAGCAGCAAAGTAAATCCATTTGATTCTGTCATTTTTGGAAGTAGCTATCTCTCTGATGATAAGATCAATCACATTAAACTTTCGTCCATTCATGATGCTATCTATGATATTCCAAGCATGTCCTCGGATAGCATCAAAGTTCCCACTTTTTGGGGAAAAGATATGATTGATGATGCGATTGATGAGACTAGGCAAGGGTAAAAGTCCTGCAATCTTCGTGGGTATATATCTAACATTTTCATTATAGAATTGACACCATGCCGAGGTTCGCAGTGCTCTACGGGAATAAATCTTTTCTTGTGATCCCGAGTAAGTCCTTAGAGCTTGCTTAAAATCTACTTTGGAAGCTTCTACTCTTTGAGATATTGTCATCCATATCAAATGGTCGAACTCTAGTGAGACATACACAGTGGCATAGAATTGTCGGATCATATCTTCTTGGTAGTCACATCTTAGTGCCACTATCTCTTGTAGACCAGCTGCTTGGAATAGATGGTATGCTCCATCAAAGTGGTTAATAGCTTGCAAGTGTGCCCAATCCACATACTTGTGGTCAGCGAATTGTCGGTGATGGTTGTAGAGTTGGGCATAAACTTCTTGTTGAAACCAGGTGTGGAATCTTGTGTCCGTAGAGCTTGCTGATTTCGCGAACTCGTTTGGATGACGAAGAAGAGCATAGTCGTCACTTGTGATTTGTATAAGGTTGATTACTGGCTCTTCGGCCTCTGCCATGTCCTCATCATATTCTTCCTCATTTTGTTCTTGTTCTTGTGAAAAATCTTCATCTTCTTCATTTTCACTTTCTTCCCCTTCTTCAGATTCTTGAGCTTGCCTTGAAGACTGTCCTTGATCTCTTGCTCTCATAGCTAGCAAGAAAGAATCTGTTTCTAAGTCATTGTCTTCCCTTGGAGATGCAAGAGCTCTCGCTGATGTGGACTTCCGGGAGGCCACCTTGCGGCGAGAAGATCCAGCCTGATATGCTGGAGGATCATAGCGATCAACAGGATCACCTTCAGAGGTGGCATTTTTGCGAATTGAGGTTTTTGTCCCTGTCATAATTGCTAAGATAAAAACAACAATTAGGACAAGAAGGATAAGAATTAAGTAAAAGGAGCATGATTATTTCAACCTTTCTCTGCTAGAGTGGGAGTACCGGTAAGGGCATACCGATAGTACCGGAGGGCGATAGTATCGATATCCTCGGGCGGTAATACCGCACTCGCATGAACTCCTTAGGGCATTGATCAAACTTGCAATTTGCAGGTATTTGGTATGATGAAATAGACATAATATGTCACCAAATACTAGTTCTAATCATTTTGCCCTAAAGAAATTGATCAAATCATACACATTTTGCTCAAACCCTAGAAAATGAGATAAATGCCAAAAGATGAGAAAAGAGATGATTCCAAGGGCATTTACCTAAAGGGATGGATGAGAAATTATCTCAATCACCAAATTCCAATCAAAGATCCAACAAAAGCTCCACAAACTTGAAGGATTTGAAGAGGGGTTTGTGGAAGAAGAGAGAAGAGAGAACAAGTTGGGCTTGGTGGCTTTCTGAAGAAATGCGGCTGGTTGGACCGAGGGGAATAGGGAGAGGAGTGGATAAGGAGTCGGCCACAATCATTTTTGGCACCACTGCCGAGATCGGTAGTACTGCAATTAAGATCTTGATAGTACTGGCGAGAACCGCAGATACTGCTTTTCCTGAAAACTCAGGTGCTGAACAAGGAAGCAAATGATCCTTAATATAACACTCAAAGAAATATTCTTCAGGATCATTATGCATGAGATAGATAATAAAAGCCCCAATTAACATAGTTTCTATCAAAAGAGAGAATTTTGAAAAAGATTTTTAAAAAAATAGTTTTCATAAGAATTTCAAGAACTCCAAATGAGAGCAAATAACATGAGGCATGAGATTCAAGCAACATTAGAATGATCTATGACATTTAACTCATTCCTCAATTTGCAAAAACGGATTTCATCTAATGGTTTGGTGAAGATATCGGCTAATTGATCATCGGTCCTTATGTGGCCAATTTTTATATCTCATTTGCTCACACGATCTTTGAAGAAATGGTGGCATATATCTATATGCTTGGTTTTTTAGTGTTGGACCGAGTTATTTACTATCTTCACGGCACTATCATTATCACATAAAAGAGGCATGTTATCAAATTTAATTCCATAATCCATTAAAGTTTGCCTCGTCTATAGCAATTGAGCACAACAACTACCCACAGAAATATATTTGGCTTCGACGGTGGATAGGGCTACGGAATTTTGTTTCTTAGATGACCATGAAACTAAAGATCTTCCTAAGAATTGACAACTACCCGAGGTGTTTTTTCTATCCATTTTACAACCCGCATAATCAGAATCCGAATATCCAATTAAATCAAATTTTGCACATTTGTGATACCATAAGCCAATACTAGAGGAATGCTTTAAATATCCAAGAATTCTTTTCACGGCCACTAAATAGCACTCTTTTGATGATGCTTAAAATCTTGCACGCATGCAGACACTAAACATGATATCGGGTCTAGATATGGTAAGATAAAGCAAACTACCAATCATTGATCTATAAAAATTTAAATTTACTGGTTTACCTCCCTCAATAAGGTCGAGATGACCGTTGGTAGACATGGGAGTCTTGATGGGCTTTGCGTCCTTCATGCCAAATCTTTTGATCAAGTCCTTCACGTACTTTGTTTGGTTCACGAAAGTCCCATCTTTTTATTGCTTGATTTGAAGTCCAAGAAAATAGCTAAGTTCTCCGATCATAGGCATTTCAAATTCTCCAGACATCATATTACCAAATTCTTTACAAAAATCTTGATTAGTAGACCAAAAAATAATATCATCAACATATATTTAACAAACAAAGAATTCATCATCTAAAACTTTTGTAAACAAGGTTGTGTCAACTTTTCCGATTTTAATCATTTTGAGAGTAGAAAATCTCTAAGGCGTTCATACCATGCTCTACGAGCTTATTTAAGACCATAAAGCGTCTTGGAGAGTTTATACACATGATTTGGATTTTTATGATATTCAAAACCAGGTGGTTGTTCAACAAATATAAGTTCAGATATTTTACCATTTAGAAAAGGGTTGTTCATTTTCCTTGTTGTCCTCTTCATTAATTTGAATTTGACTTGTCGTGGAAGAGGTAGGAGGTTCGACTTGAGTGGAAGATAATAAGTCATTTAAATCTTCCTTTGGCTTGATGTCGCCTATTTGCATGTTCTTCATTGCTTGCGTTAATTCTTCGTTACCTACATCATCCAAATTTTCTTGCTCTTTTAGAGAGCCATTAGTTTCATCAAATTGTACATCATGAGTCTCTTCAACTAAACCAGAGTTTTTGTCGAAGACACGACAAGCTTTACTATTTGATAAATAGCTAAGTAGGAAACCAACATCACAATGACTTGTAAATTTGGAAAGATGGACACCTTTCCTTAAAATGTAGCATTTGCAACCAGACATGAAAATAGAAGATGTTCGGTTTTCTTCCAACAAGAAGATCATAGGAAGTCTTTTTCAAGAGACGATGCAAATAAAAACGATTTATGGCATGACAAGCGGTATTGATTGCCTCCATCCAAAAACTATCGGAAGTGTTATACTCATCAAGCATGGTTCTAGCTATTTCAATTAGTATTCGATTTTTCCTTTCAACAACTCTATTTTGCTCTGGAGTGTAGGTAGTAAAAAGTTCCTGCTTTATTCCAAGTTCATCACAAAAATCTTTAATTTTAGTGTTCTTGAACTCAGAGCCATTATCACTACAGATTTTCTTGATTTTGAAATCAAATTCATTTTGAGCCCTTTTAGCAAAACTTTTAAAAATATCGGAGGTTTTGGCTTTGTCATGTAGAAAGAAGACCCATGTATATCTTGAGTAATCATCCACAATGACTAAGCAATAGCTATTTCCCCCATGCTCTTATAGGTTGTTGGCCTAAACAAATCCATATGTAAGAGCTCTAATGGTCTAGAAGTTGACATGATACTTTTGGAATGATAAGAATTTGCAACTTGCTTCCCGACTTAGCAAGCACTACATAATCTATTTTTCTCATACTACACATCTTTCAAGCCAACCACTAAGTCATGTTTGAAAAACTTTTTGAGTTGAATCATACCTACATCAGCAAGCCTTCTATGCCAAAGCCAATCCATTGAGGTTTTTGCAATTAAACAAGTTTTCAAACATGAATCATTTGAAGAGAAATCTACCAAATAAAGATTTCCAAATCTAAATCCTTTAAAAACTAAAGAGTTATCTTTTTTATTTGAAATGGAAACACTTTCTTGAGAAAAAGTGCAAGTTAAACCAAGATCACAAATTTGAGCAACAGATAGCAAATTAAAATTGAGTGATTTAACTAGAGATACATTAGAAATTGAAAGGTCATTTGCGATAGAAATTTTATCCAAACCAAGTACCTTTCCTTGCTATTGTCACCAAATGTGATCTTGTCACTTCCTTTTCCATTCTCAAATGTGGTGAACATTTTTCTATCCCCGGTCATGTGTTGGGTACAACCGCTATCAAGTACCCAATGTTTTTCACAAGTCTTATAGTTCACCTACAAAATAGTAATCAAGTTCTTTTATGTACCCAAATTTGTTTGGGTCCTTAGATATTACTAATCAAGGCTTTGGGCACCCAAATAGCTTTCTTTTTTGCGCCTAAAATTGAAGTGTCAATAAATTTAGCTACAACTTTACCATCTTTAGATTTTCTAAGCATGTAGCATGAATCATAAATACCATATGATTTAGTTTTAGCAATTGAGGATGAATTTTGTAAATGTCCTACATTACGACATTTATAGCAATATTTTCTATTTTTCTTTACAAACCTTGCGGGCTTGTAAATTTGCTTCTTATCATCCTTGGGAATAAACCCAACTCCTTTATTAAATGGACACCTTTGCTCACTAAATAACTTATCAATGGTAGCTTTTTCCTTGAAGCACTTTTTCAAGTTTTTGCTTAGCTTGGTGACTTGTTCTTTTAATTTATTGTTTTCAACAACGGGCAAAGGATCACAAGACTTAGCCATACTAGAGATAGAATCAATTTTAGAACAACATTGCATGGCTAATAAATCATCACAAGAAGTAGAAGTACTAGTCATTGAAATGATATTAGGGGTAACTTCTACACTAGGCATCTCATGAAGGGATACAGGTAGGCTACGCTAGCTGGCAATTCAAAAATTCTACCACGTAAACTAGGATGTCATACAAGCAAGAGATCATAGATCGTTACTACTAGACGCGCAGTGCAGCGGAAGAAGAGTTGGAGCAGCCTGGTCCAACGAAGAGCGCATCGATAAAGTGGTTGTAGTCAATCATCCAGCGTCCTTAGCGTCGATTGTCTCCTCCAGCAACCTATCGCGTTCCTTACGAAGTCGTGGATCGTCCTTGAGTGCAACAGCAAATGCAGCAATGCCTCTACGGTATCCACATGTCTAGGGATGGAACACCATATGCCGGTGTGCTAGTACCAACTCGCACGGCAGGGCTCTCGAAAAGATGACGGCTAGGGTTTCTGTGGAGCAACTCGCGTTCTCTGTTTCTTTCCAATAGCCTCGTGCATCCCCTTATAAAGAGTCCATGACGGATACTATGCAAACACGTTTGTTCTAACCCATTAAGTGTATGATCCTGTAGGTTCATACGTAATCGGTTGTGACTTGGAAACCCTTTTTCGACCACGAGTCGTTAGCGGTTTCTAGCAGGACATAACGATTCTCGAATAAACATAAATTATATCGGATGAACATTAATGCAATATGATCTACGAGTAGGTCCTTATCACTTACAGCCAACTTGTATCTCTATACGACTAGTTCATATTTAGTCATGACCAGTTCGTAACTCCTTACGATCAGTTCACGACTAGATAGTGCTTATGTTCGACTAGTCTACGATCAGCTCGTATCTCCACACGACCAGTCCGTATCTGACCGAACTGAACGACCTGCTCGTGTATTCTCCCTTTGCCTCACGATATCTGGTTGAATTCCAGGTGAGATATTTTGTCATCCATGGACTGTTCAATAATTTCTCGATCAAGTGACGGATAACTTCATGTGGTCGACTCTTCGACCACTAGTGGCATGGCCATGTACTTTCTTTATCCGACCACATCAAGGGGCTAGAGATATCTCTACCGTCATGTTAGGAGGGGTAAATCCCATATCTGACCAGTCACATCCCTCCGCATGCTTCATAGCATACCCGAAAGATACCTTTATAACTACCCAATTACGGAGCAGCGTTTGGCAACCCCTAAGTGTGCTATTACACATGTAGAAAAACATGTTGATCTCAGGTCTAAGGATTATACATCATCGTTTCTTGAGGCTAACTGATGACACATAAAATTATAACAATCTTAATAGTATCTGAAGGTTGGTTAATCCAACATCATGTTCTTCAACATGTGTTCACATTATTGATTCGATATCTCTATACCCATGACCGGTGAAACATGATCATCAATCAATACATGTGATGGTCGATAAGTCAGTAGTGTTCTGACTAGTGACATCTGACTAGGGATACATTTAAAATAACATCATATATGTTAAAGAGCTTCACCAATAAGTCACATACTTGTTAATCCTTATAACTGATAATTCATTCAAGGAACATCATAACATTTATTCAATAACTTATAAACATAGACGTGATACAATCAACTATATGATTGTCTCTAGAGCATATCACCAACATCTCATTCATAATATCACAAGTAATTACAACATTTGAAAGAGATTTCTTAATATCCTTTAGAAGGAGTGAGTCATGAGCTTCCTTTAACTTGTTATAAGAGTCTTTTAGAGAGAGATATTCTTTCTTCAAGACCTTAAATTTTTTACTTCTCTTTTCTAAGGTATTCATTTAATTCTTCAAGCATATCCATTAATTCATCATATGTAGGTTCATTATCATTAATAGATTTTTACCTTATTTCCTTTTGCCATGAGGCATGTAGGAGTGAAGAAGAGTGATTATGCTTCCTTGATGGCGATGCCGACAAGTCTCCTCTTCTTGGAGGACTCATCATCGTCGGAGTCGGGGTCAGAATACTCCTCATCAAAGTTCTATTATCCAATATGTGCCTCGCCTTTGCCTTCTTTATGAAGCTTCTTGAAAAGCTTCTTTTTGCCATTGAATTCCTTCTTCTTTGATGACTTGGCCTTGTCATCCTTCTTGTTTGGGCAATGAGAGGCAATGTGCCCCTTCTCATTGCACTCATAGCAACGAATATTGCTATAGTGCTTATTATTGTTGGAGAAATGTCCCCCTTTTGTTCTTATCAAAATTAGCAATCCGGTATGAGCGCCTTTTCATGAATTTCTTCATTCTCCTTATAAGGAGAGCAAACTCCTCTTCAGAGTCTTCTTCTTCATCCTCCCTTTCGTCACTTGATTCCATCTTTGCTTTCGAAGCGGTAATCTTCTTCTTGGAGGAGGATGGCTCCAAAAGCTCCTCCTTATATTTCTTGCACAACTCATTTGTAATGAGGTTGCCGAAGAGACCGGTTGGTGTCATCCTTGGCAACTCGGATGAGTTGAGGAATAGAGTCACCAACATCTCATATTTTATCGGTAGAACCCTAAGCATTTTGCGCACAATATCAACATCGGTTAGATTAGTGCAAAGACCCTTGAGCTCATTTACAATATTGTTAAGATGAGAATACATATCGGTGATGTTTTCATGAGGCAACATTGTAAATGTCTTTTTTTTTTTCAAAACCTGTGCAATTTGGCTTCTTTGACCATGGATGTGCCCTCATAGATTTTGGAGAGCGTAGTCCATATCTCATAAGCGGTTTCAAGGTTACTCACTCGATTGAACTCATCCGTGTTCAAAGCTCCAAAAAAACATTCATCGCTTGAGCATTGAGGTGAGAGTTTTGTTCCTCAAGATCCGTGGGATGTATAGGATCAAGTGCCATAACAAAACCCTCACTAACAATTCTCCATATGCCTGGGCTCATGGCCTTTAAATAAATAGACATTCTTATTTTCCAATAAGCATAATTTGATCCATCAAATAGAGGTGCATTGCCTATTGACATACCCTCACTAACCATCCTTTCTCTCCTAGACGGTTAAGCCTAAATAAAAGAGAGATCAAGCGCTGATACCACTTGTAGGATCAAGGATGACCGACTAGAGGGGGGTGAACAGGAGGTTTATAAAATTCTTGTGCTATAATTTACAATTTTAGCAAGTATGATCACTACTACAAAAAGGCTAATACTGGACGCCTCATCACAGACGATTTTACCAGCGCAACTGTCTTTGTTACTGAATACGCTAAGAACTGTCTGTGATGAGATACTATCACAGACGGTTCTTAATACGAACCGTCTGTGACAAGTATATTAAGAACTGTCTGTGACAAATATCTCATTATAGACTGTTTGTATTAAAAACCATCTATGATAAGTATCTCTGATTTTACTATGACTTGGAATCACAAACACTCTGATTTTACCATGGCTTGAATTAAGCTAAGCAATGCTAAACAGTATTACACAGTAAAATAAACTCATCAACACAGTAAGTACCAACGAATTGAACACATGATCGGATATGAGACCCCAAAAATTCAAGAGAATCTAAACAACGCTAATTGTTAATTAAGTAGTAAATAAAAAATCATCTAAACAAAAATAAAACATAAACTCAGTATCGAACATGTCGCCAAACAATTTCATATAAAATTATGCTATCAAAAGTTTGCAAAAGAATTTACAATAAGAATTATTACAACAATGTTACCACATCAAGATAACTTCAATTCATTTGCAAGAACCCATACCAACACTATGTCCAGAGAACCAGAACCGCCCCCAAGCCATCAACCAACCCACTATAGAACATGAATCAATCAAACAACCCATAAAACCGGAATCATACAAATACACAAGTAAAGAAGCTACGAAAATTAACAAAGTATGAGAAAAGGAAAAAGAAGTATCTGGGCTAGGGATTCAAGCCAAGGCCGAAGCCACTACCATGACCAGGGACCAAAAGTCCACCAAACCAGAAGCCACCGAAGCTATCATCCATCAGCATACACAGGAAACCAAAGCCATTCTCAGTATGCCCAAGCACCGCAACCCTCCCCTTGCTACCACCAAACCCTAAAATTTCAGAAGAACACCGGAGCCAAGCTTACCTCCAAGCCTTCACCGAACCACCATCAAATCCCCCAAAAGAATCAATTAGGAATGGATCGGCTCGAATCAACATAAATTGCAAAGTGAATTATTAAATCAAACATACAACATCAATATAAGCTCAGAATCAATTACATGATTTCATTACCCAGAAAAGTAATACAAGAATCCATTGCAGGCGAAGGTAAAAGCTTACTATAACACATACTTAAAGTCAAGAATACTTCACATCAAAGCCACTTACAAAAATCCATTGCAATAACGGTAAAACATTAAATGTAAATACTCGGGATTAAATCATAATAATTCCCTAAATCGGACCAACATACAAAAATTTATTGCAAAAAAGGTAAAACGTTAATTACAAACTCGGGTTTAAATTACCATAATTCCTTACATCAAAGCAACATACAAGAATTAATCACAATATGAATTCATTACAATCGAAAGTAAAATATTACAACCCGGAATTAATTATAAGAGTTTGTTATAAGCCAAAATAAAACATTTGTTACAAACTCAGAATTTATTACAAGAATCATCTACAATAGACCCCAATAATAAATCACAATCCTAAGTAAATTACAAAAGAATAAAAAAAAATTCTTGCATTGCATATCGCCGAAGCCCTCTTTGGCCATCCTGTCCATTTATCGCCAACCCATTAGACCTCTCCCAAATTCACATCTCCATAAGCGACCAACGAGATCAGAATGCAGTTAGTAAACCAAGTGCAGTATCTATGAGTTAACATAAAAAGAGGTTGCCGTCAGATTCTCCAAAGTGCAGTAGGATACCCGGAACAACCTGAGTAGTCGGTCCCTTGACCATCAAGATACCTAGACCAACCGGAGTTAGTCGGCCCCTTGATCGTCAAGATATCCAGACCACCCGAGGTCATTCGGCACCTATCACTTCTGTGGGTTTTCATCCCTCGGCAATTTAAAAGCCCAACACCCACTTTACCCAATTGCCTCAACCCTAATAAAATCCCATAATACATCTCTCCATAAGCCATACCCTTAGTCAGAGCATCACAAGGTTTCGCAAGCAACACCACAAAGTTCCAGTTACGAGCCCAGCTGAAGCAATTCCTTACTCTAAAGCCAACACAAGCATTTCAAGCTTCTAGTTCACAGTAAAAGCAAAGGGATAGGATCATGGTAAAAAGGAATAGGGGAATGGTAAAAGGGGGAATGCACAGGCAGGAGATGAGGGCAATCGAATGCATCCCCCCTATAAGCCTCTCCCTTCATAAAGCACCACTCCTCTCATTCTTTCCAGCCAAAGCAACCCACAAAGCCGAGCCCTAGCCAAAGCCATGTAGTAACATAAGGGGGAGAATGGATAAGCTACCATGCACATGGAAAGGATAAGGCACAGCCGAGTGCAGCCCCCATATATGCATATTGCCTCATAGACAACACCACAACGTCTCATTCTCACCCACAGCAAAGAAGGCAAGACCTCCAAGAGCAAAGCCAAGCCACTACCACCATAAGCAAAACCCTCCCACTGCCATCCAGAGCCCAGCACAACTCAGCATCATCACCCACAAAGAAGTAGAAGGAGGAGAGGAGCATAGGTGAAGGGGAAGCCCGACATCGCCAGGCATCATCAACGATGGCTTCGAACCACCAGCAACCACCGACATCGCCAGACATCAAGGAGCAGAAGCACCGAGGAGGACGGTGACCACTACCGCGACCATACCACGGCCATCTCTCGACCAAACCCAGCAGAGAGGTAACCCATCTCTTTCCCCACTGCCATTTTGCCCAACCCAAAACCACATCAAGTGAACTAACCAAGAACATGCCACACTAATCACATAACACTACCCACTATCCATACAGGGAGCATCATCCATTCACATCACAGAGCAAAAAGAGAGGAGGGTAGAGAGAGATAGATGATAGGGAGTAATATACCTCAAGTGCTCATAAAGCAGCCAACATCATCACCATGTAAGCCCCACCACCACCGGTAGCAAGCCACCCCCATCACCATGCATTCTTGGCAATCAACTCACATCAAAGCATTAATCAACAAATAAAGAGAGCCAAAATAACAAAAGGGGGAGGGAAACCGAAGTAGGCGGCATAGAACTGGGACCAAGTCGTTGAGGAGCAAGCGAGACGGGCCGAGCCGAGGCGGCAGAGCAGGGAGGCGCTAAAGGTGAGGGCTGAGCAGTGTGGGACGTGCCCTGGGACCCAAGGGAAGCTGGCCCTGGGCCAGCAGCGCAGGCAGGCCAGAGGCCCAGGGAAGGAGCCGCGAGGGCGCTAGAGGTGAGCGGGTCGGGCCTAGGGGAGAGGCCCCAGTGGTGGGCCAAGTGGAGCTGGAGGCGGCGCCAGGAGAGGAGCCGAGGGCGCGGGCACAACCGGCGGTGGCGTCGCCAAAACCAGGGGAGCCAAGCCACGCAGGCCAAACTGCAGCAAATAGGAGGCGAGCCGAGGGGCGACAGCACAAAGCGGCGTCGAGGCGAGGTCTGGCCGGTCTTGGCGAGGCGCAAAGTGGAGCGGCGCCATGGACCGAGCCACACCGGAGCCGGGGGCGATGCGCGGGAGAGAGGTTAGGGCGCAAGGGACCGACGGTGCCAGCGACACCCGAGAGAGGAGGCCGGAGCCGAGGCCGGGGACGGTAGAGTAGCCACCATGGGAGGAGCGAGAGAGATGGAGAGGAAGAAGGCAGTGGATTGGGGAAAGAAAGAGTGAAGTCTGGGCTGTGTCGGCCGAAGGGAGGTGAAGGATAAGAAAGATGGAGAATAGGATTAGGTGAGAGGGATTACGTAGAAGAGGATTAGGGGATTAGTGATAGGAATTAGTGTTGGAAATATGCTCTAGAGGCAATCATAGAGATAATTATATTTTATTATGTTCATGACATTAGATAATATGTTATCTTGTTCCCAGAATAATATCGATTATATTTATTATCAAGTATGTGACTTGATTATGAAACTCTATATTTATGCGATGATTATTCTTAAACGTTCCCTGGTCGGAAACATATGAGGACACATATGAATAGACTAGCATATGTATTAGTTGATGACTATGTTTCACGAGTCATAGATATGGAGATATCAAACCAATAATATGGACACATGTTAGAGAACATGGTGTTGGAAAAGACCCACCTTGAGACACTGTTGAGATTGTTATGATTTCATGTGTCATCAGTTGGTCTCAAGCAATGATGATGTATAATCCTTAAACCTAAGATCAGCATGGTTTCCAACATGTGTAATAGCACTCTTAGGGGTTGCTAAACGCTACACCGTAACTAGGTAGCTATAAAGATAGCTTTCGGGTATGCTATAAAACATGGGGAGGAATGTGACTGGTTGGATATGGGATTTGCCCCTCCTAACATAACAGGAGGGATGTTTCTGGGCCCCTCGTTGTGGTTGAATAAAGAAAGTGCATGGCCATGCCACTAGTGGTCGAAGTGTCGACCATATGAAGTTATTCAACACTTGATCGAGAAAGTATTGAACAGTCCATAGATGACTTAATCTCACCTGGAGTTCAACCAGATGTCGTGAGGCAAAGGGATAATACACAAACAGGTCGTACGACTGATATCTGTTCTCCACATATGGAAGACCTCCTAGAAGACCTCTCGGGTGGTCCTGGAAGACCTTCTGGGTGGTCCTGGATGACCTCCTAAAAGACCTCCCGGGTAGTCCTAAAAGACCTCCCAGGTGGTCTTGGAGGACCTCCTAGAAGACCTCCCGAGTGGTCCTGGAAGACATCCTGGGTAGTTCTGGAGGACCTCCTAGAAGACCTCCTGGGTGGTCCTGGAAGACCTCCTGGGTGGTCGTAGAAGACCTCTGGGTGGTCGTGGAAGACCTCCCGGTTGGTCGTGGAGAAAACATTATCACCAACTGGTTGTAAGGAGTTACGGGCTGTTCGTAAGTGATAAAGACCTGGTCATAGATCATATTGCATTAAGGTTTGTCCGATATATTCTGTATGTGTTCGGGAATCATTATGTGCTGCTAGGTACCGCTAACGACTCGTGGCCGGAAAGGGTTTCCAGATCACAACCAATCACACATGAACCTATAGGGTCACATACTTAAAGGGCTGAGATTTGATTTGGATGGTGATCCGAATTCTGGTAGACTACGAGTTGGATGCCTATATATTGAGGGGCGATGGCATGGAGTGAGGTAAGAGAAGCTTTTGAAGATCATCTCGAAACCCTAATAGCCACGCCTTCCTCAACCACGCTGCCGGTGCTAGCACTCCAGCATGTGGTACCTGCCCCGTACGTGTGGATACCTTGGAGGTGCTGTTGCGAAGCATCAACGCTAGGATGATCCGCAACTCATGACGACCTCTCAAAGGAGTAGACGTGCGGCAAGAACGACCACGACTGCATCAAATCACTACATCGACTTTACTTCCGCTACGAGTCAGCACGTCTAGTGGTAATCTCGTGATCTATTACTAGCGGAGGTTCCTTGGTAACGCAGTAAATTTTTTTGTTTTGTGCTATCGTAGCCTTCCCGTGATCCAACAGTGGTATCAGAGCCATCCCGTCTAGTTTTAGATTCGGATTAGATTGTTTTGGTGATGGTCGATATGATCGTCCATGTGCGGTGATCTCAAGACGGTTTTATGATTGTTATTCCGTGATCATGTTTTCATGGTCGTATCACAACTTGCGTCTACCGGTCGGTTTCCGCCATCGAGGTAGACAGTGATCATAAATCCATGGAGCACACGAAGATCAATCTGGTTGATCGAATCAGAGTTGCGATCGAAAGGGGTTAATGTGATTAGCCCAATGCGATTTTCATGGACAGAACAATAGATTGGATCTATGTAGTGCTGGAGGTCTCTCCAAGGGAGGTCCAAGAGGACATCGTGGAGGTCTCTCCAAGGGAGGTCCAAAAGGACGTCCTGGAGGTCCTGCTGCCCCTGTGACCCCGCTCCAATGCCTTTACATTCCTGTTCTTTTATTTCTATGCATGTTTCAATTGCTTTAGATGCTTTCAACATGGTAGATGTAAAATTCCCTGACATAATATTAAGTTAAATTGATGTCCTCCCAATTAGCTGCACCATCCAAAGTCATATATTTTAATGGTAGGTCTTGCTAAAGCAGAGTGCCATTAACTTTCCTTGACTAGATAGGTTTGTGTCGGACACTTACATGCATAGCGTTGGTTTAACTTGACAAGGTCATCGTAACGGTTATGGACCTAGGGGCATAGGTTTGGGTGCCGAAGCATAGAGATGCTGCCCAACAACAAGAGTCATATAGAGATATGATTAGCAAAGGGTTGCTTACCAATTTCACTAATCTTCTAGCAGTGATACCAAAGCTCACTAGTAGATTAACTGATTGAGGGTCTTGAATCACTAAATGTCATAAGAGGGATATGGAATTTAGTGGGAGTATCTTTGTTAAATTGTTTAATAGAAGTTACTATGATTGAACATATGTCTTAGTTTTGCATATTTTATGTTGTAAATTACGGCACCAACTGCTGTACCTACATCCAGTTTTGCTTTACGTTCGATACTTGAAAGGGAAAAACTGAATGGAACAAATTTTGCGGATTGGTTCCACAACCTAAGAATTGTTCTTAGGCAAGGTAAAAAGAAACATGTTCTGGAGGAACCAATTCCAGATGTGCCTACAGAGAATACTGTTGCTACTATTATGTAGGATCGCTGATGGCAATCAGAGGGGGAGGTGAATGATTGTAGTGATTTGACCTCCAATTCAAAACGTTGATCTATGCACAGAGCTTCTCACGACCTCCTTGAGAAGTTCCTTGAGGACCTCCTCGGGAACCTCCTAGAGAACCTCTGCTGGACCTCCTTGAGGACCTCTCACGCACAACTTGAACATCACAACGCTCCTGAGACAGTATAGAATATATCTGATTTGTATTGCTCAAACTTTGATCTGTGTCTACAAGGTGCTCTTAGACACCCCTCAAAAACGTTCCACGGAAGACCTCTCAAGTTCTCACAAAAAGGTCATGTAACAAGCCTACGTGAAAGCCTCTCAAAAGCCTCGGACAAACCACCTCTAAAAACCGTAGGGTTAGCACCTAACCCCTTCTCTATTTATACCCTATAGTCCTGATCATGTCCTTCACAACATGGATACGGACTCTATCTCTACTGAGAACAAAGAACCCGAAACCCTCTCAGACACGGGTTTTCAATATCTCTAAGACTTCCAGATATGGAGCTCCTTCCACATCTCTTCACGTGTAGTAAGCCTCCAGGACTCCACCTCTTGGAGCTCCTCCATGCAGCAGCAACAACCTTTGATCTCCACGTGCTCCAGCGCAAGCCCAATCATCTTGTGACATCCACGACCTCCTAGACCTCAGATCTCCCCATCCTAGTTCGGATCCTCCTCGTCACCGCCCATGATTGTCTTCACGCCCAACCTGCACATGCAAAGATCAAAGAACACATATCCCGGCACAAGTTCTCCAACTTGACCAACATTAGCTCACACACGCATAAACACCATCATGCATCATGCAACATATTAAAACTCATGATCTTAAACTAACTCTTAGCCAAATCCCGAAAGCGGCGGACAAACAGAGCACAATCGGTCGTACTTCCATGTTAGGGCCGGTACTGCCGCATCGTGGTCATACCGCTCCATTCACACCGGTACTACCGATTCCCAAGATAGTCAGAAACTCCTAAAAACATGCTCTCTGAAAAAACCATACCGCAAACTTACGGTCATACCATTGTGCAGTACTACCGCCATCCAACATGCGGTCGTACCGTTCCAGGAGAAAACCAAGAACTCAAAAGCAACTTCTCTGAAATTTTCATACCGCCAAGAAACAAACGGAACTACCGGCCTACGGTCGTACCGCTCCCAAGTTGCGGAACTACCGTTTTCCAAGGGAGTTCAAAACTCTCAAAACATGCGTTCTGAAAAATTCATACTGCCAACCTCCATGTGGTACAACCGTGGTGCGGTACTACCGCCACATGCCCTGCGGTACTACCGCTTTCCAAAAGAACTCAAAGACCCCAAAACACACGAACTGGAATTTTGGAACCGCAACAAACCACTCGGTACTACCTCGATGCGGTAGTACCGCTCCACACTGCGGAACTATTGCCAGATGTGTCATCACCTAAGATCATAAGCATGTCCCCATGGCAATGTATTCATCATTAAATATCACGACTAAGACCTCCAGGTCTAACATATTAAAACCGCTTATAAAAAGGCATGCGATGAGTCCCTTGATGTTAGCTGTCTCATGCTTGCTGCTATGAACTCAGACCTTCAGAAGCAGTTTGAGAACATTGAGGCCTACGATATGATCGTGGCGCTCAAAGGCATGTTTGAGACACAAGCAAGAACTAAGAGATATGAGATCTCAAAGAACTTGTTTGGATGTAGGCTAGCTGAGGGTGGTCCGGTGAGCCCACATGTAATCAAGATGGTTGGTTACACACAGAGCTTGGAAAAACTTGGTTTTCCACTTAGTCAAGAGTTGGCTACAGATTTGATTCTTGCTTCGCTTCCTACAAGCTATGACTAGTTCATTTTGAACTTCCATATGAATGGCTTAGACAGGAATCTCACCGAACTACATATGATGCTTAAGACAGCAGAGGGCAGCATTAAGAAAAGCAACAGTCATGTGATGATGGTGCAAAAGAGTACAAACTTCAAGAAGAAGGCTAAAACTTGGGTCAAGAAAAAGGGCAAGGCTAAAGTTTCGGATGAGATCAAAACTAACAAGCCTAAGCCAAAGACTAAGTCCGGCCCTACTCAAGAGAATGAATGCTTTTACTGCAAATAGCTAGGCCATTGGAAGAGGAATTGCAAGGAATACCTGGCTGATTAGAAAAAGAATGGTGGGACTAAAACTTCCACTACAGGTATTAATGTTATAGATGTTTTTCTTGCTGACTCTTCTGTTAACTCATGGGTATTTGATACCAAATCGGTTGCTCATATCTGCAATTCGATGCAGAGTCTAACTAGGAGTAGGAGAATTGCAAGGGGCGAGATGTATCTTCACGTCGGGAATAAAGTAAGGCTTGCTGCATTAGCCGTCGGGACTTTGCCATTACTTTTTCCTTCAAGATTTATTATGGAATTGAATAATTGTTATTACGTTCCAGCCATTAGTAGAAACATTATCTCTGCCTCATGTTTGATGGCAGAAGGTTATAAATTCATTGTTGAGAACAATGGTTGTTCTATATTTTTTTTAATGAAGTGTTTTATGGCTATGCACCAATTTTGAATGGGTTGTTTATTTTAAATCTTGTTGATGCACCCGTCTATAATATTAATGCAAAGAGGTTTTGGCCTAATAATATGAATTCCACTTTCATTTGGTATTGTCGTTTGGGTCACATAAGTGAGAAACGTATGAAGAAACTCCATGATGATGGAATTCTAAACTCATTTGATTTGGAATCATTTGAAACGTGTGAATCTTGCCTACTCGAAAAGATGACCAAGATTCCTTTCACTGGTCGAGCTGAGAGGACATCCGACTTGTTGGCACTCATACATACTGATATGTGTGGACCAATGAGCATGACAGCTAGAGGTGGTTTTCAGTACTTCATTACTTTCATCGATGACTATAGTAGATATGGATATATCTATTTAATGAGGCACAAGTCAGAATCCTTTGAAAAGTTCAAGGAGTTCCAGAATCAGGTACAGAATCAACTTGGCAAAACAATCAAGTCTTTGCGATCTGATCGTGGAGGTGAATTTTTGAGCCATGAATTTGGTGATCATTTGAAACAATGTGGAATTATTCCACAGCTTACACCACCGGGCACTCCACAATGGAATGGGTTGTCCGAGCGGGGTAATCGGACCTTGTTGGACATGGTTCGATCGATGATGAGCCAATCGGATCTGCCATTGTATTTTTGGGGTTACGCTCTAGAAATTGCAGATTTCACTTTAAACAGGGTACCATCTAAATCAGTAAATAAGACACCATATGAGATGTGGACTGGGAAGAGCTAGTCCTAGTTTGTCTTTTCTAAAGATTTGGGGATGTGATGTCTATGTTAAACGTTTGACGTCTGATAAACTCACACCTAAGTCAGAAAAATGCTTCTTTATAGGATATCCTAGGGAAACCAAAGGATATTACTTCTACAACTGGGAAGAGGGCAAAATTTTTGTTGCCTGAAATGGTGTCTTTTTGGAAAAAGAGTTTCTTTCAAAAGGAGTCAGTGGGAGAAAGGTGCAACTCGAAGAAATTCGGGAAACATCTGAAAGTGTTTCAACTCCTACTGAACCTCTACAAGATGAACAAAATTTTGTTGAACCTGTAGATGAGGCATCAGCCCCACGTAGATTTAAAAGGCCACGTCAATTGCCTATAAGGTATGGGCAAGACGTATTATTGTTGAATAATGATGAGCCTATGACTTTTAAGGAAGCAATGATGGACCCAGATTATGAGAAATGGCTTGGAGCCATGAAATCCGAGATAGACTCCATGAGTGACAATCAGGTTTGGAACCTGGTCGATCCACCTGATGGTGTTAAAACCATTGAGTGCAAATGGATCTATAAGAAAAAGATTGATATGGATGGAAATGTTCACATTCATAAAGCTCGACTAGTCGCAAAAGGATTTCGACAAGTTCAAGGGGTTGACTACGATGGGACTTTATCACCGGTAGCGATGCTTAAATCTATACGAATCATTCTAGCTATTGCTGCATATTTAGATTATAAGATATGGCAAATGGATGTCAAAACGGCTTTCCTTAATGGAAACCTAGATGAGGATGTGTACATGACATAGCTTGAAGGTTTTGTCAATCCAAAGAATGCTAGTAAAGTGTGCAAACTTACAAAGTCCATTTATGGGTTGAAGCAAGCATCTCGGAGTTGGAATATACGTTTTGATGAGGAGATCAAAAGGTTTGGTTTCATCAAGAACAAAGAAGAGTCTTGTGTTTAAAAGAAGGTTAGTGGGAGCGCAATTGTATTTCTAATCTTATATGTGGATGGCATATTATTGATTGGGAATGACATTCCTATGCTAGAATCTGTTAAGGCATCATTGAAAATTAGTTTTTCTATGAAGGACCTAGGAGAGGCAGCATAT
Source organism: Phyllostachys edulis (assembly GCA_036346405.1). Lineage (NCBI taxonomy): Eukaryota > Viridiplantae > Streptophyta > Magnoliopsida > Poales > Poaceae > Phyllostachys > Phyllostachys edulis. Next base: position 48,355,537 of record CM070556.1, read on the forward strand.
ATCTTGGGGATAAAGATCTATAGAGATAGATCAAGAAGGCTAATTGGATTAAGCCAAAGTACTTACATTGACAAGGTGTTGATTCGGTTCAACAAAAATGATGCCAAGAAAGGTTTCTTGCCTATGTCATATGGCATAAGTCTTTGCAAGAGTCAGTGTCCTTCGACAACTGATGAACGAGACCAGATGAGTGGTATTCCATATGCTTCAGCTATTGGATCTATCATGTATGCCATGATATGTACACGACCAGATGTATCATATGCTCTAAGTGTTACGATGTGAGCACCAGGATTTATTGAGCTCATAATACTTAGTCATCCAATTGACCCTAGTATTATCAACCAAATAAACCAGTCTCGAGAGATGTATACTCCCGCATGCGAGATACATACCTCACAACAAAAGAATGTATCAATTCCATACAACACATAGTACAAGCAACAAACCAGAGGTTAACGTTAATATGGAATAGATATTACAAAAGAGAGGCCCTTAGGCCAAATAACAATAATTACAAAAAGATAACAGCGGAAGCAAAAGTGCCATAAGATGGCCATAACAAAAGCCAATTAGTGTGCCTTTACCCACAAGGCAACTAACCGGACCGCCAAGCTAGTCGTCAAACCCGAAGCACATCTCGCAAGAGTGAAGCCCTTGGGGCTCACCTCCTTCCTCTGCAACAAAAGCCACAAAAATGCCACAACCACGGCAGATGAGTACATAAAGTACTCCGCAAGACTTACGTGTAAGATAACAGAACTATAAATAGCTACATGCAAGCTTTATTTAAGTGGATGAGGCTTTGGACTCATTTTAGCATAAAGCAAGTTTCATTTGCAATAATATAATAGATTGAAGGCAATTTGACAAAGCATTTTAATTGTTGAAATTCAACGAGGTAGTAACATAGTAACAACAACAAGAACAACCTAGAAGTGACTAACCCAAGTCACCACAACAATAGCATGAACTCCCGCTCATACCAACCATGTCAAGTTTTAATTAAAGGTTGTAGTCTAGTCTTGAACGACCTTACCAAGCATGTCCATAACCTAGGGCGAGGCTATTCAATAGTTTTATCCTGCAGGGTGTACCACTGTACCACACGTCGAGACCGCCTTTCCTTTAGGCACACTACCTTTGGTATGCTGCACGGCTCAGTCCTCGAGACATTTCCAATGGACAATGCTAATTCGAGTCGCACAACCCACGGGAGAAGGAGACATCACACAACCTTCCCGAAGCTAATGCTCCTCCCACATCACACACACATTTTATCTTTAAAAACACACCAACCGAAAGCGACCCCAATTAACACCGCCCAAAGTACTTAGTCAAGAGGGTTCCATATGCCCTCGTGTGGTTAGTCTGTAAATCGCTGGCTTAGTGACCCAAGTACTCGGTCCTTAGGGACCCGGCATACCACCACATCCAAAAACCACGCCATCCATCCAATATGCCCAAGTCTAAATCAATCTTTTATTTTCAGTTTTTGATTTTACAATTAATCAAAGCACAAGTGCTGGACATATAGGAGTAATAATCAGTTTTGAGTGATCAAGACCATCGACTAAGTCGATGATCGCCCATTACTACCGTCATCTAAGCATTGCTAAGCATGACACCGTAAAAGCAATAAAAGAGCATACTTAAATCACCGGCTCTAATTCACCAGCGATATTAGTAACTTATGGTTTGTGGCAGGGTAACAATTTAGGGCAACTATGCAATAGGAATAGCTACCTCTAAACGATAAAATACTTTGACACAAAAGCATGCATACATACAAGTTAAACAAAATATTAGACTTTAAAGTAATGGGACAATGATGGAAATGATCAAACTGCTTGCCTTTACTGTTGCTGGACAAATTGTTGCCGAGGATCGCCACGGATCAATACACTCGCCGGCACCTAATCGAAAAAGACGAAAAGATTCGATAAGAACGACGAAAACAACAAGGACAACACAGCAAACAAACTCCAAACACTCTGAATTTTCTACAGCAGCAAGAGGGTGATTTTAGGAATTTAGCAACAAGAACCAATGGATTTGGATTCTCAATGCAAAAGATATGAGCAAAACAATTCTGCTCAGCCCTAAAAATACCAAACTGCACTATTCACTAATTTAATTATGAGGCAACATTTTCTAGAAAAGTGGTGACACTGAAATTTTACAGCAAAACCAGCACCTCATGAGATGAATAACACAATTGAGTTCATCTCATTTGGAGCTAGATTGCACTTTCTACCATTTTTCAAAAACAAGAACTTGAACAAAATTGTAATGCACAAGTCCTCATTTTTATAACAGCAACGAGCTCAAAACTAATTTTCGTAGTAAGTTCATTAATAGAGGAAACCAACAAAGTTGGATTCACTCAAAAATAATCTACAGAGCATTAGTTATGTATTTTACAAGTTAAGCATTAATTTGAGTGTATATTTAAAGTGAGTTTTAAAATCTAATGGCAAAACTGTGCTCTGGAGCTGAACTCAACTTACAATCATTTTTGGATTAAAGTCAAGTTCAAGACAGAGCTAACACAATTTAAATGACTTCATTTGGATTTAGAATGAATTAGTTATGATATTTTGAAGTTCATACCTTTTTCAGTTTATAAATAAGTGCTTACTGGAATTTCTAAAACCAAAAGAGAGGGGGAGGACGTGAACCGTTGATCTAAATCAAACGGCCCAAGACCTCCAGAGGAAAATGCGCACGCGCCTGTGCAGGTCCAGAGGACATGGGCCGTTGATCTTGGATCCAACGGTCCATGTCCTCCCTGCCACGCCAAGCAAGCAATGTAGGAGAGGTCGTGGCCGTTGATACCGCATCCAACGAACCACAACACAAGAGGAGGACCGGACAGTCCAGATCAAACGAGGGAGGTCTGGACGGCCGAGATCTTCCAAAGGAAGATCTAAACTATCAAGATCTCCCCAAGGAAGATCTATATCGCCAAGACCTCTCGAGGGAGGTCCCGGCGGTCCAGATTTTCCAAGGAGGACCTTAATGGTCTAGATTGTCCCAGGGAGGACCTTAACGGTCAAGACAACAACAAAGAGGTCCTGGGCGGTTCAGATCCACTTGGGGTGGTCCCGAACGGCCAAGATCTAACAAAGGGAGGTCCTAAGCGGCTCAGATTTCCACCGGGAGGTGCAGGCGGCTAAGATTTACCCGAGGAGGTCCACAAGGTTAAGAGGACCTCGGGGAGGTCCTACACGGTGGACATCAACACAGGGAGGACCTCGACGGCTAAGATCTCCCACAAGGAGGTCCTAGCGGTCAAGATCGCAAGGAGGAAGGTCCTGGGGGTTGTCCCTACAAAAGACCAGGGGTGGTCTTTTGCAAAGAGGACCCCGAGGGGAGGTCTTTGGGGAGGTCTTTGTCTTAACGACAAAGGCACGGTGCCATGGTCGTCCGACAAAATCCCGAGAGGCTCCCAAGGCTTGTCGCCGGCGATGAGGACCTCGTCGGCGCCATCCAAGGGCACCAACGTGTGTGCAATAGTGTTGCGCACACGCCAGACCATTCATCACCATGGGGTGGCCTGAACGGCGACGAGTCAAGATTGGCTACAGAAACACACGGCCAAAACACAAACAGCGATAATGAGCTCCGCAGCAGACATCCAAGCGTGTGCCCAAGAAAAGCTCATAACGACATACACGCTGGTGCCAAGATCTCACGGACTACGGGAGGGTTACCCGGAGGTCGCGGAGGTGCCGAGGAGGTTGGGGACGTGGAGGACCTGAGTTGGGGAAGAAGGGTTGCTCCACGGCCAACTCCAAGCTCCAAGCTCCAAGCTCCAAGCTCCTCCAAGCTCCAAGTTAGGCCTCTTCAAAATGTCAACCCAAATGGGGTTAGGGTTAACTCCAGGAGGTGCAGGGAGCACAAAGTGAACAAGAGGTTGAAGAGGGAGCCACGTAAGCACCGCCACCGAGGAGCTCCAAGGACTTCAACAATGGCGGCCAAAAAGGGTAGGTCGGTGGAGGAGATGCTCACCCAATGTGAGCAAGGCCAAACTCAATGGTGTGTAAAAGAAGCCAAGGGCAACAAAGGGGGGTTTTATAGCTAGGGCAAAAGAGGTCTCGACCACGGGTTAAGCTCATGGTGAGCTTAGCCCAAGGGAGGTCCACGGCTTGGACAGACGTGGAGGTGACAGAGCGAGCTTGCACAATGACTTTGGGGCTAAAAGCACCGACCGCATTAAATGCTGCGAGCAAAGAGCCGTTGGGACAAGACAGATCACGCCTCCTCCTTCGCCATGGCGTCTGCACGCCAGAGCTAGGAGAAGAACAGAGTTGCCACCACCGTCCGATTAGAAATGAGGGGAGGTCGTGACCCTCGATCTAAATCAAAGCAGTAAGTTTTAAAAGGAGAAGGAGGAGATCACAGCCATTGATCTGGCCGGGAGGTCGTGACCCTCCGATTTCCATCATGCGAATCTTGCGTGGAAAAAGGGACAGAGGTCCAAGGCGTTGATTTCAATCCAACCAAGGACCTCTGTGAGGTCTTAACCTAACACAAACTTAAGAACAAGAGGGGAGGTCATGGCCTTTGGATTTAAATCCAAGGGCGCACAACCAAAGGGGAGGTCTTAGCACTACGCCAGAGCGCACAAGAGGTTATGGCCATCGATTAAGATCTAATGGTGATGAGAGGCGAGGAGGTCTCGAGACGCTATGCAGAAGGCAAGGGAGGTCAGACCTTTGGATTTTTGATCCAACGTTCTCGATCAAAAGAGGGGAGGTCTGAGCTTGCGCACGCACTGTGGAGATCATGGCCTTTAGATTTAAATCTAAGGGCTACGACCTCACGTCTTGCGAGGAGGTCTAATGCGCACAAGACAAGGAGGAGGTCGTGACTGTGGATTTTAAATCCAACGGTGCACAACATGAGATGGGGAGGTTGTGGCGCTGGATATTTTGAGGGAGGAGGTCGTGGGCGTTGGATCGATCCAACGGCTATGACCTCGATAGGTGGGAGGTTTGCTTAGTTCAACAGTGAGGGGAGGTCATGGCCATGGATTTTTGATCCAAGGGCGATGACCTCAACAAGGTGGGAGATCCACGCAGCGATGGTTTGCAGAGGAGGTCGTGGCCTTTGGATTGATCCAACGGCTCGACCTCAAGTGAGTGCAAAAGGGAGGTCTGAGTAGTTTGAGCGAGGAGGTCATGGCCATGGATTTTGATCCAATGGCTAAGACCTCATGTGAGTGGGAGGACTTGGCTGCGTTAGCTGAGGAGGAGGTCGTGGCGGTTGGATGTTAATCCAACGGCTACGACCTGATCAAGGTGGAGAGGAGATCTGACGAGCCAGGAAGTGGGTTGGGTTGGACCAGCTTTGCAAAGTGGCTAGCCCAAGGAACAAGATTAGTTTTTGAATTCAGCTTTTAACAAATGAAACTTAGCAGAATTATTTGGGATAGCAATTGAGCTCCAAAATTTATGAAATTTTAACAGGAACTTGCTGACCATGAGATTAACCTTGCATAAAATTTCCAGAGGTTATTATGCAATGCATTTTTCTCAGGAAATTCATGAAGGTTGTTCAAGGATTTGTTTTACCTCCAAAATTTATCAAACAAGTTTTACAACTTGTGATATTTTTCAGAGGGGCCCCACATCAGTTTTAGGACCAAGGAAAAATATTTTCCAAATGTTTGGCACAAGATTTAAGATAAACGGAGAATGAGTTTGACTTTTGGTCAACAAGAGCTTTGTGTTTTTGGATTACACAACTCTTGGACTAGAATTACATGAGAGATTAGGGGTTTTCAAGATGTGAGAAAAAGTTTTAATTTCTACACATATAATTATACTTGAACAAACCCTAATTATACATTTGGGATGTTACAAAATCTCCCCCCCCCCTTACAAAAATCTCGTCCCGAGATTTTGGCTCAGGCGGGGAAGAAAGAGGGGCAGTCCGCATGCAGATGATTTTTCCCGCTTCCAAGTAGCTTCATCCGCAGAATGATTTGGCCATTGAACTTTTAGGATCTTGAGGACACGATTCCTTGATCTTCGTTTAACTTCTTCAAAGATACGATCCTTCCTTTAAGACTCTTATCCATTTATAATATTTTTGTTGTAATCGACCTAATTCTCGAACTCGTTCACCCAACCAACACTTTATTTAGTTACATATTGCTCCCAGCTCGTTTCTTGACGAGCCGAATCTTATTTGATTTGTTTTATTGCATTGCTTCTCGTTAGGTCACGATTCTGACCCAACTTCTTGCACAACAAGAGTTTCCAACGGAGCTTCCTCGGTTGGAACACAAAGGCACTTCTTTGAACGTGGACGCATGGAACACATCATGTATCCCTTCAAGGGCAGCAGGTAATTTCAACTTATAGGTGACAGCCCCTTTCTTTTCGATAATGCGTAAGGATCCACGTATCGAGGAGCTAACTCGCCCATAACGACGAAATGTTGATGGCCCTTTCGGTCTGACCATCAGTTTGATGAGGGTAAGCTGATCTGAAAGAAACTCGAGTTTCCGTAGCCTCTTATAGGCTATGCCAAAATTGAAACGTGAGCAGAGAAGCACGATCAGCACGATTGTCTTCAGTACACCGTGCAAATTTACGATGCGGAATATGTAGAGATCCTTTGGAAAACCTACAAGAAGGTTATTTTTGACAGACTGAGAGCTTGTTCTTGATTCGATGGTTGGTGGTGCATGGCCGTTGTTAGTTGGTGGAATGATTTGTCTGGTTAATTCCGGAACAACTTGTCTGGTTAATTCCGAAGCGATTTATTTGGTTAATTCCAGTAACAACGGGATCTCAGCCTGCTAACTAGCTTTACGGAGTCATCCCTCCGCAGCTAGCTATCTTAGAGGGACTAAGGTCGCTCTTAGTTGGTGGAGCAATTTGTCTGGTTACTCCACTAACAAACGAGACCTTGGTCGGTTAACTAGCTATACGGAGTCATCCCTCCGCAGCTAGCTATCTTACAAAGGATTATGGCCATTTAGGCCATGGAGTTGGAGGAAATAACAGTTATGTGATGCCCTTAGATGTATAGGGAAGGAATGGTGCCACTTTCGTCACACGGTTGATGACAACCCAGATGACATCGTTATTTTCTTGGGGTTCGATGTAGACTAGTAGACCTTTTTTTTTGAAATCGGGGCGGTACCGGGTACCATCTTGATGACGCACTCGAGTTCTCGAACGGGAGGCATCCAGGCAGATCTTTGGGGAAGGCATCGACGAAGTCACACACTGCTGGAACTTCACGAATATCCAGAGCCGGCTTTGCTTTAAGAGTGAAAAGATGTGGACCTTGCGGCTCGTGAGCAAATGAACCCGCCACCGAAGGGACTTGTGAGGTAGATAAGCTTCCTGGTGCAATCGATTTATCCCATATGCGGAGACAAACCAATCCATTTCAATGGTTTGCACAGGTTTAGAGGTGATTTTTGGCATGGATTCCACTTCCTCGATCTCACAAGGGACATTCCGACACTCGAATTCAGCTCTCAACTCCAAATCGGGAGAGTGAATGAGCAACGAAACCAATCAAAGGAGCGAAAAGGAGACCACCAACAGCAACAAAAGACTGAGATACAAAAGGATGAGATGCTCCTGAATTTGAACAAAACAGAAGCAGGATGAAAGCTGACAAGAAGCGTACCCAACATGACGTCAGGCGTCTCCTGTGCTTCCTTGGCGGAGGTGGAGTTGACTTGACCATGAGCAACCTTCCGATCTTGATGCTTCACAAGGCAATTGTTGGCGTAGTGCCCCCTTTTTTTTTGTCACAATAGAAGCACGTGACCTCGGCTACATTGTGGAGGCCACCTTGCTGAGACGCACGCGCACTTGGTTGACACACGGCCTACGGAGGACGAAGAATTGCTGCAATTTTCTTAGGACAATTATTCGCATAATAGCCCTTGAGGTTGCAGAAGAAATAAGTGACGGAGGCAGTCGGACAATTCTGGGTAGGTGGTTTTTGTCGCAGGTTTGGACAAGGTATACACCGTCATCAGTAGTGTCCTTCCTCACCATAGCGATAGCAAATAGGAAGAACTTCGCCGCCCTAAGGCGAGGGACCAAGATTCATAACATTTGCCGGCGGAGGCGCTTACGGGTCGTGTCTAGACAAAGGGGAGCCAGGAGATCTTTATTCGGCCACCGCGCACCTAGCCCATCACGATCTGTCTGTGACATCTAGCTACTGAAGAGATTGGGTAGCACGAACCCAAGACTAGAGGCTTAAAGAAAGCGAAAAGGAATGCCAACGACTAGGGAATGGAACATCACCCTAACCGAAAGCTAACAAAATAGACAGTACAGATCCCTACCGAGTTAATAACGGATTAGATGATAGTAAATGTAAACTAATGAAACAAGCAGAATAAAAGAAGTTATAGGGAGCATAATAAAGGAGAAGCAAAAACAGCGAGGAAATGCACTTTAAAAGCTCCCAAAATGACTCCAAAACAGCAAGGAAGACATAAGATTAAAGGCCAACTTCCCAACACAACTAACTTGTATTGAATGAACGAGTAATTGGTTGAGAAGATTAAAAATCAGATTGTAAGATGAGATCTAAAACTATTAGAGAGCAAGGTTAGTGCAGCGAAATAAGTGCTAGATACTTAGCTAACTAGTATCACATCTTACCCTTTTATTCCCACAAATTTTAGTTGATTTAACCTCTCATTTTCTACCCTATTTAGAACCTTTGAGCTTGCTGTCCGGAAATTGACGCTTGCTGTCCAGATTTTGCATCCAAGCTTCCAGTCGAAATTGGCCATTCCAGAAGCTTCAAAACCTTGTAGATGGGCAGCTAACACTTCAATTTGCCAAACTCATTTATTCCCCAAACCCCATTAATCGACAACAACTATTTTGTAGAAGGGAAGAGAGGAAAACAACTTTTAAAACTTAAATTAGAGTGAGATGAGAAGAGAAAGCTCAGATAGATGAGGAGTAAAATCTGAGAATTTTCTTAAGCTTCCAAAACTCATTTGACACTTTGAAATTAGGTTTTCAAAATATCCTAAAGGCGACCAAGCTTGCGTTACTACGGTCAGAACGGCTCTGATACCAACTTTTGTGAGCACCCGGATTTATTGAGCTCATAATACTTAGTCATCCAATTGACCCTAGTATTATCAACCAAATAAACCCAGTCTCGAGAGATGTATACTCCCTAGAATGCAGTATACATACCTCACAACAAAAGAATGTATCAATTCCATACAACACATAGTACAAGCAACAAACCAGAGGTTAACGTTAATATGGAATAGATATTACAAAAGAGAGGCCCTTAGGCCAAATAACAATAATTACAAAAAGATAACAGCGGAAGCAAAAGTGCCATAAGATGGCCATAACAAAAGTCAATTAGTGTGCCTTTACCCACAAGGCAACTAACCGGACCGCCAAGCTAGTCGTCAAACCCGAAGCACATCTCGCAAGAGTGAAGCCCTTGGGGCTCACCTCCTTCCTCTGCAACAAAAGCCACAAAAATGCCACAACCACGGCAGATGAGTACATAAAGTACTCCGCAAGACTTACGTGTAAGATAACAGAACTATAAATAGCTACATGCAAGCTTTATTTAAGTGGATGAGGCTTTGGACTCATTTTAGCATAAAGCAAGTTTCATTTGCAATAATATAATAGATTGAAGGCAATTTGACAAAGCATTTTAATTGTTGAAATTCAACGAGGTAGTAACATAGTAACAACAACAAGAACAACCTAGAAGTGACTAACCCAAGTCACCACAACAATAGCATGAACTCCCGCTCATACCAACCATGTCAAGTTTTAATTAAATGTTGTAGTCTAGTCTTGAACGACCTTACCAAGCATGTCCATAACCTAGACAAGGCTATTGAATAGTTTTATCCTGCGCAGGTGTACCATCTGTACCCACACGCCGCACCGCCTTTCCTTTAGGCACACTACCTTTGGTATGCTTGAAGCACGGCTAAGTCCTACGAGACATTTCCAATGGACAATGCTAATTACGAGTCGCACAACCCACGGGAGAAGGAGACATCACACAACCTTCCCGAAGCTAATGCTCCCTCCCACATCACACACACATTTTATCTTTAAAAACACACCAACCGAAAGCGACCCCAATTAACACCGCCCAAAGTACTTAGTCAAGAGGGTTCCATATGCCCCTCGTGTGGTTAGTCTGCTAAATCGCTGGCTTAGTGACCCAAGTACTCGGTCCTTAGGGACCCAGCATACCACCACATCCAAAAACCACGCCATCCATCCAATATGCCCAAGTCTAAATCAATCTTTTATTTTCAGTTTTTGATTTTACAATTAATCAAAGCACAAGTGCTGGACATATAGGAGTAATAATCAGTTTTGAGTGATCAAGACCATCGACTAAGTCGATGATCGCCCATTACTACCGTCATCTAAGCATTGCTAAGCATGACACCGTAAAAGCAATAAAAGAGCATACTTAAATCACGGGCTCTAATTCACCAGCGATATTAGTAACTTATGGTTTGTGGCAGCGGTAACAATTTAGGGGCAACTATGCAATAGGAATAGCTACCTCTAAACGATAAAATACTTTGACACAAAAGCATGCATACATACAAGTTAAACAAAATATTAGACTTTAAAGTAATGGGACAATGATGGAAATGATCAAACTGCTTGCCTTTACTGTTGCTGGACAAATTGTTGCCGAGGATCGCTCACGGATCAATACACTCGTCGGCACCTAATCGAAAAGACGAAAAGATTCGATAAGAACGACGAAAACAACAAGGACAACACAGCAAACAAACTCCAAACACTCTGAATTTTCTACAGAAGCAAGAGGGTGATTTTTAGGGAATTTATCAACAAGAACCAATGGATTTGGATTCTCAATGCAAAAGATATGAGCAAAACAATTCTGCTCAGCCCTAAAAATACCAAACTGCACTATTCACTAATTTAATTATGAGGCAACATTTTCTAGAAAAGTGGTGACACTGAAATTTTACAGCAAAACCAGCACCTCATGAGATGAATAACACAATTGAGTTCATCTCATTTGGAGCTAGATTGCACTTTCTACCATTTTTCAAAAACAAGAACTTGAACAAAATTGTAATGCACAAGTCCTCATTTTTATAACAGCAACGAGCTCAAAACTAATTTTTGTAGTAAGTTCATTAATAGAGGAAACCAACAAAGTTGGATTCACTCAAAAATAATCTACAGAGCATTAGTTATGTATTTTACAAGTTAAGCATTAATTTGAGTGTATATTTAAAGTGAGTTTTAAAATCTAATGGCAAAACTGTGCTCTGGAGCTGAACTCAACTTACAATCATTTTTGGATTAAAGTCAAGTTCAAGACAGAGCTAACACAATTTAAATGACTTCATTTGGATTTAGAATGAATTAGTTATGATATTTTGAAGTTCATACCTTTTTCAGGTTTATAAATAAGTGCTTCTCGGAATTTCTAAAACCAAAAGAGAGGGGGAGGACGTGAACCGTTGATCTAAATCAAACGGCCCAAGACCTCCAGAGGAAAACGCGCACGCGCCTGTGCAGGTCCAGAGGACATGGGCCGTTGATCTTGGATCCAACGGTCCATGTCCTCCCTGCCACGCTGCGCGCAACAGAGGGGAGGTCGTGGCCGTTGATACCGCATCCAACGAACCACAACACAAGAGGGAGGACCGGGACGGTCCATATCAAACGAGGGAGGTCCTGGACGGCTGAGATCTTCCAAAGGAAGATCTAAACTATCAAGATCTCCCCAAGGAAGATCTATATCGTCAAGACCTCTCGAGGGAGGTCCTGGACGGTCCAGATTTTCCAAGGGAGGACCTTAATGGTCTAGATTGTCCCAGGGAGGACCTTAACGGTCAAGACAACAACAAAGAGGTCCTGGGCGGTTCAGATCCACTTGGGGTGGTCCTGAACGGCCAAGATCTAACAAAGGGAGGTCCTAAGCGGCTCAGATTTCCACTGGGAGGTGCAGGGCGGCTAAGATTTACCCGAGGAGGTCCACAAGGTTAAGAGGACCTCGGGAGGTCCTACACGGTGGAGATCAACACAGGAGGACCTCGACGGCTAAGATCTCCCACAAGGAGGTCCTAGCGGTCAAGATCGCAAGGAGGAAGGTCCTGGGGGTTGTCCCTACAAAAGACCAGGGGTGGTATTTTGCAAAGAGGACCCCGAGGGGAGGTCTTTGGGGAGGTCTTTGTCTTAACGACAAAGGCACGGTGCCATGGTCGTCCGACAAAATCCCGAGAGGCTCCCAAGGCTTGTCGCCGGCGATGAGGACCTCGCCAGCGCCATCCAGGCACCAACGTGTGCGCAATAGTGTTGCGCGCACGCCAGACCATTCCTGCCAAGGGGTGGCCTGAACGGCGACGAGTCAAGATTGGCAAGAAAACACACGGCCAAAACACAAACAGCGATAATGAGCTCCACAACAGACATCCAAGCGTGTGCCCAAGAAAAGCTCATAACGACATACACGCTGGTGCCAAGATCTCACGGACTACCGGAGGGTTACCCGGAGGTCGCGGAGGTGCCGAGGAGGTTGGGGACGTGGAGGACCGGAGTTGGGGAAGAAGGGTTGCTCCACGGCCAACTCCAAGCTCCAAGTTAGGCCTCTTCAAAATATCAACCCAAATGGGGTTAGGGTTAACTCCAGGAGGTGCAGGGAGCACAAAGTGAACAAGAGGTTGAAGAGGGAGCCACAGAAGCACTGCCACCGAGGAGCTCCAAGGACTTCAACAATGGCGGCCAAAAGGGTAGGTCAGTGGAGGAGATGCTCAGCCCAGCGCAGGCAAGGCCAAGCTCAATGGTGTGTAAAAGAAGCCAAGGGCAACAGTGGGGGGTTTTATAGCTAGGGCAAAAAGAGGTCCTAGACCACGGGTTAAGCTCATGGTGAGCTTAGCCCAAGGGAGGTCCACGGCTTGGACAGGACGTGGAGGTGACAGGGGCAGGCCTGCACAGCCAAATGACTTTGGGGCGAAAAGCACTGACCCGCATTAAATGCTGCGCAGGCAAAGAGCCGTTGGGACAAGACAGATCACTGCCTCCTCCACTGCCATGGCGTACGCGCGCGCCAGAGCTAGGAGAAGAACAGGAGTTGCCCACCACCGTCCGATTAGAAATGAGGGGGAGGTCGTGACCCTCAGATCTAAATCGAAACGGTAAGTTTTTAAAAGGAGAAGGAGGAGATCACAGCCATTGGATCTGGGCTGGGGAGGTCGTGACCCTCCGATTTCCATCATGCGAATGCGCACGTGGAAAAAGGGACAGGAGGTCCAAGGCGTTGGATTTCAATCCAACGGTGCGGACCTCCTGTGAGGTCTTAACCGCACACGAACTTAAGAACAAGAGGGGGAGGTCATGGCCTTTGGATTTAAATCCAAGGGCGCACAACCAAAGGGGAGGTCTTAGCACTACGCGTAGCGCACAAGAGGTTATGGCCATCAGATTAAGATCTAATGGTGATGAGAGGGCGAGGGAGGTCTGAGACGTTGCGCAGAAGGCAAGGGAGGTCAGGACCTTTGGATTTTTGATCCAACGGTTCTGATCAAAAGAGGGGGAGGTCCTGAGCTTGCGCAACGCACTAGGGAGATCATGGCCTTTAGATTTAAATCTAAGGGCTACGACCTCACGTGCGCGGGGAGGTCTAATGCGCACAAGACAAGGAGGAGGTCGTGACCGTGGATTTTAAATCCAACGGTGCACAACATGAGATGGGGGAGGTTGTGAGCGCTGGATATTTTGAGGGGAGGAGGTCGTGGGCTGTTGGATCTGATCCAACGGCTATGACCTCAATTGAGGTGGGAGGTTTGCTTAGTTCAACAAAGAGGGAGGTCATGGCCATGGATTTTGATCCAAGGGCGATGACCTCAACAAGGTGGGAGATCCACGCAGCGATGGTTTGCGAGAGGAGGTCGTGGCCTTTGGATTGGATCCAACGGCCACGACCTCAAGTGAGTGCAAAAGGGAGGTCTCGAGTAGTTTGAGCGCGAGGAGGTCATGGCCATGGATTTTGATCCAGGCTAAGACCTCATGTGAGTGGGGAGGACTTGGTCAAGTTAGGCGAGGAGGAGGTCGTGGCGGTTGGATGTTAATCCAACGGCTACGACTGATCAAGGTGGAGAGGAGATCCGACGAGCCAGAAGTGGGTTGGGTTGGACCACTTTTGCAAAGTGGCTAGCCCAAGGAACAAGACTAGTTTTTGAATTCAGTTTTAACAATGAAACTTAGCGTAATTATTTGGGATAGCAATTGAGCTCCAAAATTTATGAAATTTTAACAGGAACTTGCTGACCATGAGATTAACCTTGCATAAAATTTCCAGAGGTTATTATGCAATGCATTTTTCTCAGGAAATTCATGAAGGTTGTTCAAGGATTTGTTTTACCTCTAAAATTTATCAAACAAGTTTTACAACTTGTGATATTTTTCAGAGGGGCCCCACATCAGTTTTAGGACCAAGGAAAAATATTTTCCAAATGTTTGGCACAAGATTTAAGATAAACGGAGAATGAGTTTGACTTTTGGTCAACAAGAGCTTTGTATTTTTGGATTACACAACTCTTGGACTAGAATTACATGAGAGATTAGGGGTTTTCAAGATGTGAGAAAAAGTTTTAATTTCTACACATATAATTATACTTGAACAAACCCTAATTATACATTTGGGATGTTACATACGAGTAGGTACCAAGCTGATCCCGGTGAAGGTCACTAGACAGTTATGAAAAATATTCTTAAGTACTTTAAAAGGACTAAGGATGTGTAAATGGTTACACCGATGCAAGCTTCCAAACCAAAAAAGATGATTATCGTTCGCAGTCTGGTTTTGTATTCATTTTGAATGGAGGAGCACTGAGCTGGAAACGTTCCAAGCAAGAAACGGTAGCTGATTCTACGACGGAGGCCGAGTACATTGCGGCTTCTGAAGCCGCGAAAGAAGGAGTTTGGATAAGGAATTTCATTGCTGAATTGGGTGTGGTTCCAAGTGTCTCGAGCCCAATGGATCTCTATTGTGACAATAATGGAGCCATCGCGCAGGCTAAGGAGCCTAGATCCTGTCAGAAGTCCAAGCATATACTCAGGCGTTATCACCTTATTCGCAAATTGGTGGATAGACAAGATGTTAAAATATGCAAAGTAAATACGGATTTAAATGTTGCTGATCCGTTGACAAAGCCTCTCACACAGCCAAAGCATGAGCGCACACAAGAGCTATTGGTATTAGATACTTAAATGATTGACTCTAGTGCAAGTGGGAGACTGTTGGAAATATGCCCTAGAGGCAATCATAGAGATGATTATATTTTATTATGTTCACGACATTAGATAATATATTATCTTGTTCCTAGAATAATATTGATTATATTTATTATCAAGTATGTGACTTGATTGTGAAACTCTATATTTATGCGATGATTATTCTTAAACGTTCCCTGGTCGGAAACATATGAGAACACATATGAATAGACTAGCATATGTATTGGTTGATGACTATGTTTCACAAGTCATAGATATGGAGATATCAAACCAATAATATGGACACATGTTAGAGAACATGGTGTTGGAAAAGACCCACCTTGAGACACTGTTGAGATTGTTATGATTTCATGTGTCATCAGTTGGTCTCAAGCAATGATGATGTATAATCCTTAAACCTGAGATCAGCATGGTTTCCAACATGTGTAATAGCACTCTTAGGGGTTGCTAAACGCTACACCGTAACTGGGTAGCTATAAAGATAGCTTTCGGGTATGCTATGAAACATGGGGAGGAATGTGACTGGTCGGATATGGGATTTGCCCCTCCTAACATAACAGGAGGGATGTCTCTAGGCCCCTCGTTATGGTTGAATAAAGAAAGTGCATGGTCATGCCACTAGTGGTTGAAGTGTCGACCACACGAAGTTATTCAACACTTGATTAAGAAAGTATTGAACAGTCCATAGATGACTTAATCTCACCTAGAGTTCAACCAGATGTCGTGAGGCAAAGGTATAATACACAAACAGGTCGTATGGCTGATATCTGTTCTCCACATATGGAAGACCTCCTAGGTGGTCCTAGAAGACCTCCTGGGTGGTCCTGGATGACCTCCTAAAAGACCTCCCGGGTAGTCCTAAAAGACCTCCCAGGTGGTCTTGGAGGACCTCCTAGAAGACCTCCCGGGTGGTCCTGGAAGACATCCTGGGTAGTCCTGGAGGACCTCCTAGAAGACCTCCTGGGTGGTCCTGGAAGACCTCCTGGGTGGTCGTAGAAGACCTCTGGGTGGTCGTGGAAGACCTCCTGGGTGGTCGTGGAGAAAACATTATCACCAACTGGTCGTAAGGAGTTACAGGCTGTTCGTAAGTGATAAAGACCTGGTCATAGATCATATTGCATTAAGGTTTGTCCGATATATTCTGTATGTGTTCGGGAATCATTATGTGCTGCTAGGTACCGCTAACGACTCGTGGTCAGAAAGGGTTTCCAGATCACAACCAATCACACATGAACCTATAGGATCACACACTTAAAGGGCTGAGATTTGATTTGGATGGTGATCCGAATTCTGGTAGACTACGAGTTGGATGCCTATATATTGAGGGGCGATGGCATGGAGTGAGGTAAGAGAAGCTTTTGAAGATCATCTCAAAACCCTAATAGCCACGCCTTCCTCAACCACGCTGCCGGTGCTGGCACTCCAGCGTGTGGTGTACCTGCCCCGTACGTGTGGATACCTTGGAGGTGCTGTTGCAAAGCATCAACGCTAGGACGATCCGCAACTCATGACGACCTCTCGGAGGAGAAGACGTGCGGCAAGAACGACCACAACTACATCAAATCGCTACATCGACTCTACTTCCGCTATGAGTCAGCACGTCTAGTGGTAATCTCGTGATCTATTACTAGCGGAGGTTCCTTGGTAACGCGGTAAAATTTTTTGTTTTGTGCTATCGTAGCCTTCCCGTGATCCAACAATTAGTATTTAGGAGGATAGTCGTGGAAGACCTCCGGGTGGTCGTAGAGAAAACATTATCGCCAACTGGTCATATGGAGTTACGGGTTGTTCGTAAGTGATAAAGACATGGTTATGGATCTTGTTGCATTAAGGTTCGTTTGATATATTCTGTGTGTGTTCGGGAATCGTTATGTGCTGCTAGGTACCGCTAACGACTCATGGTCGGAAAGGGTTTCCGGATCACAACCAATCACACATGAACCTATAGGGTCACACACTTAAAGGGCTGGGATTTGATTTGGATGGTGATCCGAATTCTAGTAGGCTACGAGTTGGATGCCTATATATTGAGGGGCGGTGGTATGGGGTGAGGTAAGAGAAGCTTTTGAAGATCATCCCGAAACCCTAATAGCCACGCCTTCCTCAACCACGCTGCCGGCGCTAGCACTCCAGCGTGTGGTGTACCTGCCCCGTACGTGTGGATACCTTAGAGATGTTGTTGCGAAGCATCAGCACTAGGACGATCCGCAACTCGTGATGACCTCTCGGAGGAGAAGACGTGCGGCTAGAATGACCACGACTGCATCAAATCGCTACATCGACTCTACTTCCGCTACGAGTCGGCACGTCTAGTAGTAATCTCGTGATCTATTACTAGCGGAGGTTCCTTGGTAACACGGTAAAAAAATTTGTTTTGTGCTATCGTAGCCTTCCTGCGATCCAACAATTAGTATTTAGGAGGATGGATAATTAAATCTAATGAGCATTAGGGGTAGTAAATTACCAATAGAAGTGAACGCTAGTGATAATTTGTGTCGGTAGGATTGGACCAAATAAATTTGTTTAAAGCCGCATGCGATTAAGTAACAGTAGACCAAACCTATAGAAAGGAAATGTGACAAAAAGCCATAAAACAAATATGAGGTTAATTAATTGAAACTAATCACCGGTTTGAACCGCTAAATTAAATAGGTAGTTTGATGCATTAGAAATACTTTAATCTTGTTAAAATAATCGAAATAAACAAACCGAGTCCATTTAGAAAATTAAATAGATGCTTACAGAATTAAATAAAAATCACTTAGACGTATTTCGCGAATAAAATTTGATATACCTAATAAAATGCAAGTACGAGTAGTGCGTTATTTTTTGTGCAATAAGATCGCGAGTTTCGTTAACTTCGACCTTAGAGCCAGTAGACCGTAGAGTAACCGCAGTTGGGGAGTGCTAACCTATTGAGGGTTTCGAAAAATGTTATTAAAGTAAAATTCACTAACGAAAAGAATCATCTGACTAATGTACACCTTGTAGCACCCAATTTCTACTAAGTATTTGCTTACTTATTTATTATTTGTACCGTCGTATAAATTACAGCAGACGAACCAACAGGAGTAGTTGATACCGATTTCATCAGCGACGAACATTCCTACAACTCCAAAGGCAAGCTACTCTCTTGAACATGAATATAGCTATATTAAATGTAAACCGTATATTGCTCTATCATATATGTATTGCATCAAAACTATTTCTCAAAATTAAATCGGATCAAGATAAAATTGGGAAGATAAGAAAAGACATGAAAGAGAGAAAGAAATAAGAATACTAGGTTAGTAAAGGGGGCCTAGGCAGGGGAACGCGACGATGATGATGATGAGGTAAGAGGTGGGACCCCTTTACATATGGTTAAAATATAATGATCGACAAAACTCTTACTTGGATTTGAGGCCATAAATTCAGTGACAACCATTTTCCCGTTTCGGTGGGCAGAAAATGCTACCTTGTTACGTAGTTATGTTCTCCACAACGGGTTATATTGGAGTATTGGGCACAGAAGAGAGCCGCCCCAAGGTGGAGTGTTGAGCATGGACGAGAGCCGCCTCAACCAATATTACTGGAACTCGGAGGATGATGTCAGCACCGTGACTAAATCAGCACCGACGGAAAGTAATAGGTAGAGACTTAATCACGTAACCTGAAAAATGTTCTGTATCCTGAACTCGAAATCGCATCAAAGGAAATGCGGTGGACCTAGCTCAGAGGGAGTTCAGAATAGCTATGGGTAAAGTGGTACAAGCCTGCGTAGTGCTTTATCAAATCATGAAATCATGTCAGTCTCCTGGATTGGAGTCTACGGGAACCGCTAGGGGTCTATCTTCTCTTCGAGTGACAAGTAGTGTTTTCAGTATTAAAATCTGCCACATAATGTTTTAACGAGTTGTTATTTTTAGAAAAGAGATGATATAGAAAATGTGATAATGAATAGAGATAAGTCATACAGTGCATCTTTTGCTATTAATGCTTGCTGAGTACTTTTGTATTCAACCTTGTTAGTATTCTCCTTTGTTAGATCCTAGTCCGGCTGGGAATTATCCCAAGTGGGACAAAGGACATACAGGTACCGAAGAGGCTGCACGAGGCGAGGGCGTTGACTATGAGGACCAGGGTGAGATGGGCAACTGATTCAACGAATGGGACGAGTAGAAGATTGATGGAGCGAGAAAGGCCAACAAAGGGACTTGGTCCAATTTTTGCAGTTGTAAATTACTATGTAAGAACCATAGCCTTGCATGACTAACTGGAAGAAAAGTACAGTTTCTATCTTATTGTTTTGCTATGCTAACTCTAGTAAAAGGCTTACTATTCGTTGGAGCAGTGTTCTACTAAGCAAATAAATAGTAATTCGTATGTCTAAGTGTGATTACCCCTAGGGTAATAACACGGGGCGCCACATGAGCCGCTTGTTGGATTTGATTGTCCATGCGGTCGATGTACTCCCTCTGGAGCTTGTAACTTGTAAGGTTAGTTTTGGTTGCTATTCACAAAATGTATTAGCTAAAAACTATCAATAAAGGAACTGTTGCCCGCATAATGTATTGCCCTCCCTAAAGCGTTTTATAATTTCCCAAGTACTACAAGTGGTATGTTGATTAAGTTGTGATCGATTTGTTAGTTTAAAATCGATCATTCTGTCCTGGCTAATGTTGAATTGGGTTTTGACGTTACCACATCGGTCTATATGCTCCTATGGAGCAACTATCACGTCTAGTGGTGGTGGTGGTGCAGCCGGTTATTCATTGAGTTTTGTTGATTTACTATACTTTGTTCTCACGAGTTGGTACTGATCGGGATTGTGATGGGCCGATCATGGTAGCATAGGTAGGGGCAGTGTGGCGCAGGCTGAGTGTGGTCAAGACGTGACACGACCATGGTGGAGCTCAACTGGGTGCGGTGCTTAGCCGAGGATGGAGACGAAGGTGTGACGTAGGTCAATCTAGGCAATGGCAACTTGACATGCTGTGGGTAGGCATGTGCAGGTTCATACGATGACTTGATAGGATCTAGCAGTTGTGGGGAATGGTGGAGACTGTTAGCTCTGGAGTGTGGTTCTAATTATTATTTTTTGTCTCTATGGTTCCCAAAACAAAATTCAGACTAAGTGTAATATATGAAAAATGCAAGCACTGGAACAAGAAAATGTTAGAGCTGGAATACAAAATGTCAGGAGTCTTCAAAACATGTAGTTTGATTTTTTTTTAATCCGTAGCAACACACGTGCTTGAACATATATTTCCTTGATACATGTGTAATAGAATATTGGTGTTCATTGTATGACTTAAGTTCGTGTTTGATGCTATGCATTACCCTCTTTTGTGATCCGTTGCAACGCAAGAACTCTTACTAGTCTTTGTATTAGTAGATACCTGTTCCTGTAAACTCATAAAGATCCTATGCAAATATGGATGCTTAAGTTTTGGTGCCTTCTCTCCAACACGCAGAAGTTTATCGTTAAGAACCAGACACCTTGAGCATTGGAGATACTTGAAACAGTTTTTTGATGAAACGGCAAGAACATCATTATTGCATTAAAGATAGAAATAAACAAGATACAAGTTCAAAAAGTTTAGAAACAAAAAACCGAAATAAAGACCTAGTCGTACAAAATCAGTGGCCGCGATGGACCGCCGACCCTAAGTTCGGCCTTCACCGTTTATCGCCTGACGGCTTCCCCACTTATTATGGTCCTCTGGCCTGAGTATCAACCTCCCTTCCAAATAAATATGTAGCTTGGTCACCTCGCTTAGCGTCCATGCCAAAGCTTATTCTTTGATTATGGACAGAAGCCCCATTGGCACCTGCCTCTAGTGCTGGAAAATCCATCTATTTCTTTCTTTCCAAATGTGCCAAAGAGTGAGAACAATTAAGGAAGCTTGGCCTGTTTTGCAGTTTCCCTATCCGGAATAAAAGGTGTCAATCCACCAGTCCACCATCTTCAACCGAGCTGACCACCACGATTGCAAAAGATTTTGTCGCTGCACCTAGGTAGCCACTAAAGACCATATCAGTCTTGCATATGAGCATTCTACGAACAAGTGCATAGTTGTTTCCGGGTTGTTCATACATAGTGGACACTAGTGATCATTTTGCATATGGTGACGTGTTAGGACATCTGCGGTCGGTAGGCGGTGTTGAATGAGAATCCATGCAAAAATTTTGCACTTTTGCGGTGCCCAAATGTTCCAAAAGAGTTTTTGAAAAGGGACCTCTAACGCTCCCAAGAATTGTGTCTCATATGCCGATTTGGATGAGTAGTTGCCTGAGGCTGTCCACTTCCAAGCTATGTCATCAAGCACACTTTGAGATAAACTGACATGATGAACCATGGTATAAACTTTGACAAAATCCTGCAGCAATTGCATGGTGATTCTTCTCCTCGGATCGGCTATCCACCTCTCTCTGTGAATTGTGTCCCGCACCGTCTAGTTTTTTCTTACTGCGATACGAAAAAGTCCCGGGACCAGCTCTTTCAGTGATCTCGGACCAAGTCATTTGTCTTTCCAGAAGTTTGCTTTTTCACCATTTCCGATTGTTATTGTTGTGGACGCTCTAAATAGTGCCTGATCTTTCTCTGTCATCGGAAGCGGCATTCCATTCCATTGTTTTTCGGGATTCTTCCAATAAAACCAAAGCCATTGAAGGCGGAGTGCACGACTGAACAGTTCTAGGCCCAAAACCCCTAGCCCACCAAACTTTTTTGGGCGGCATACCGTATTCCAATTCACCCAGCATTTCCCTCCAGGGCAGATGTCATCTCCGGTCCAGAACCACGCTCTTCGACACCTGTCAATCTGCTTTATCACCCAGGCAAGAAGCTCAGTAGTTGTTAGATGGTACGTCGGTATGGTTGTCATGACCTCATTTAACACCACAAGCCTTCCTGCCTGTGATAACATGCTCCTTTTATACCTGCTTAGTCGAGTCTATATCTTGTCCAGTAGAGGTTGAAACAACACTCTCCCTGGTTTGTGGTGAGTGAGAGGCAATCCAAGATAATTATATGGCAGCTGTAATCGAGTGGCCGGGAAGTTTTCCAAGACTCCATCTAAGTGTACTAATTGTCATTGGATTGGTATAACATCACTTTTTGAAATGTTTATGATGAGCCCTATTACCTGACTAAAAGCCTGCAGAATCTCCTTAAGATTATCTACATCCTCCTTGATTGGCGACAGAAAAATCATTGTGTCATCAGCATACATAGACAATCTCACCTTCGTTAATCTCCTACCGAGTGGCGATAGCTAGCCATGTTGATCTACCATGTTGAGAATACAGTGCAAGACATCGATTGCCAAGATAAATAAGTAAGGAGAGAGGCAATCCCCCTACCGCACACTGCATTGATGCCTTATTTACGGTCCCTGAATGTCATTAAGTACAATCCTAGAAGTTGATGTGCCAAGTAGCATTGCAATCCATGCCCGCCATCGACCACCAAAACCCCTGCGTTGCAGCATGTCCAGCATGTATGGCCACACGATGGGGTCAAAGGCCTTTGCAATATCAAGTTTTAGCAATAACATTGGAGTCTTGGACCGATGGCAGCTTCTGGCGATGTTTTGCACATGAAGAAAATTGTCTTGTATAGTCTGTTTTTTAACAAACGCACTTTGAGTTACGGAAATCGGGTCATCCATGTACTTTGAGAGCCTAAGGGAGAGCAACTTCGATAGGATCTTGACAATGCTGTGGATTAAGCTAATCGACTGAAATTCTGAGATTTCAATTGCTTGGTCTTTTTTTTGCAGGAGAATTATGTTAGCCGTATTGATTTTCTGTAAATGTAAGCTCTTGAGGGTGTACACTTTCTGGAAAACAGCTAGCATGGTCTCCTTTATGGTTTCCCAACTTGCTCTGAAAAAACTACCAGTATACCCATCTGGCCCCGGAGCCTTTTCTGCCGACATTTCATTAATGGCTCTCTTGATTTCATGCTCTGTGAAGGGTCATTCCAAATCCATTGAGGCGCTAGCCGACAGTAGTTTTAGTCCCAGAAGGTCCCAATGAAAGGTACTTGCTACCGGTTTTGCAGTTCCTAAAATTTCTGTGTAATACTTGTCTAGTGCCTCCTTCTTCTCTAAGTGAAGTATGAGTGTGTTACCCTGGTGCTTCAAGTTGTGGATTAGTCTCTTTCTTCTTCTTGAATTAGCTTTTGGGGTGAAAAAACTTTGTGTTTGCATCACCTAATCGCAACTAATTAAGTCTAGAGCGTTGTTTCTATTTCATCCATTGGATGGCCGTCAATTCCAAAATTCTTAATTTTAGTGCTACACGTAGCTCATGTTCTGCTTGGGAGAGCCCACGCTGTTCACTTTTAGGGCTATATGCATCTGCATTTTTTAATCACCAATTTTTATCTACTCCAAGCCTTAAGCGCCCTAGCTGTTTTTTGCAATTTGGCTAACAACCTCTTTATCGGGTCAACATCATCAACCGGTTGGGACCAAGCCTCCTAGACCACCTCCTTGTACCTAGTCATTAGCGGCCAGTAATTTTCGAAGGTGAATCTTCTGGATGGTCTAATCCGCTCTTCACCGGAGATTAGCAAAGGACAGTGGTCGGAGATTGAGGATGAGAGCGACCGTAGTTGGCAATCCGAGTAAGTTAAGCCCCATTGTAGATTACAGAAGGCTTTGTCAATCCCCTCCAAAGTTGGATTGCGCTGGCCATTGGACCAGGTGAATTGGCGATCCTGCAGGCGAATCTCTTTTAACTCGCAATGATAGATTGCTGCTCTAAATTGCCCCATTAGCTTACGATTCAGATTCAAATTGTTCTTGTCAGAGGCTCTATAGATAGGTTGAAATCCCCCATTATCAGCCATGGCCCATCCATCCCCACATGAATATGTTTTATCTCCTTAATGAAAGCTTGCTTGTGCTGATCTTCATGCGGGCCATAGACGACAGTTAGGAACCAAGGATGAGCACCGTCAAGTGGCTTCACCCTCATTGTTATGGATTTATTTAGAACGAACGAGTTGTCCATTTGCATCAGTGATTGGTCCCAGCAAACCATTATACCCCCTCTAGTTTGGTCCGCTGGTTTGTATAGCATACCTTGAAGCCTTCCTCCGGCAATCTCAATTGTAAGGGAGGGAGTGACAGCAGCAAGTCTTGTTTCCTGCAAGCAAATAATAGAGCACAGCGTGTCTACCACCAGCTCATGGACTACCTGCCTGTGTGCCAGAGCATTAAGACCTCTCACATTCTAGTTTAAGATTTTACAAGGTCTCAACATAAGTTAGATATGGACACAATGCAGCTAGAGCAAACAACTTATATATATCTCCATGCTTTCCAATACAAAGCACCTAGTGTCTCTGCAAAAATACAGAACGCCCTTTCCATGCCTACATTGTAGTCTATCATAAACTAGTAGCACCCTACAAACAGAGACCGGGCGCGATGGACTGACAACGAGCATGGACATCGCCAGCTTACCCCCTAGTAGAAAGAGTGCCCACGATGCGTACAACATGAAGAAATACCACTGCATATGCTCCTACTATTACTAAGCATCGACTGTGCAACATTCATGCCACCGCAATCTCCTGAACCAGCGTCCTCGACAGTGAGCCCCATGACTGAGAGGTCCAGCTGTGTCTTACCGTCTACACCCGCTTGAGACAGTTTTGAAAGGACGGAAAGTTGGCAACATTGTGGAGTGGACATGATATAGGTCGACATATACGGCAATCTTTTTCCAGAACGATTGAGAGGAAGAAGTTGTGCAGTACTATACTTTTTGCGGGATGCCGTGCTGCAACAGTAGCCGTTCACGTAGCATGTTCTATCGTTTGCTGCATCTCTCTTCTCCGATCGGTAGAAGCCGCGGCTACAGGGATATATTATGAAGCAGCGAAGGCATTATAAATCTCATATTTACGTCTTTTCTTTAATATTCATATTTTGGTTAGAACACTTACATGTGCACTGTGAGCCTCGGACAAAAAAAAATCCTTATACAGTGGAAACAGGGGAACTTTTTTTTTATTTAACTATTTTTATTTTTTTTTAAAGTTAACCCCGACGCTCTTTATTTCCAATTCCCACCACATGACAGTGTTATTTTGTCACGCCACGAATGGTGGTGTGACCACATGGGTCAAAATTGAAAATAAAGTGCGTCGGGGTTAACTTTAAAATAAAATTAAAAAAGATTAATTAATAATAAAGAAATTCAAACAGGGGTTTCCTTTCTAGCAAGAGAATTAACTAATTCTGAGTTTAGATAAATATCTACGTACCATAGTATTACAACAGCGGAAAAAAAACAAATTCTTGTGCGCTCTCACTTGTGATTGCTCTTGTGCGAGAAAGGAAACCAAAACGTCTCCAGTAACGTTTTTACAGGACCCCACCTGACAGCGTGGCCGGCTCCTCATGCTTTATTCGGTGGCCCGCACGTCATATGCTGTTGCACCAGAAAGCTGGGTCCGGCCTGTAGGCACGCGCGAAACCGCAGAGCAGAGGCGGGAGTGAATTACTCAATTGTCCGTCGGACTCTCCGGGCTCGAAACTGTCATGTGGGTCCCACTTACGCTTACCCTACCTGTCAGTCAAGTTGAGGTTAGAATGCCTGGTAATAAACAACCAAGTGGCAGTTTCGACCACAGCCTGGCACGATTCCGCGGGCAGCGCCAAAACATCCCACCCTCGCGCTGCAGTTTCACATGCAGCTGGGCCCCACGCCCTCACACCCACAGCAATAGCTTCACTCTCGCCCACGCCACGCTCTTACCAAACCAATCGGTCAGAAAGCTCTAGGGCTTTGAGTAGGATCCCTCCGGGGGGGCGGGGCCGGGCAAATCTGTCCCCCCGAATCCCACGCGCAGAGGTCTCCCACTGCACGTGGGACCGGAGGATGGTGGGGCCCGCGTGTCACTGGGGCGAGGATTTACCAGGGTGGGTCCACCTGTTTCTCGAATTACTGATGCTTTGTTCGGTTTATTTCTTTGCTCGTGTGCTATACCTATATAGACGCCGCGCGCACCGTGGCTGTGCTCCCGAGCCCCAAATTTGAGGGAGCAGAGAGAGAGAGAGAGAGAGAGAGAGGGGGAGAGGATAGAGGTGGGGGTGCTGTGATTCCTTCCTCTTCCTCCTCGCCTCCGGCGGTGGTGCTGTCTTCTTCGCCGTGCCCGTGCGCGCGTGCGGTGGAGGAGAAGAGGAGAATTAAGAAGGCAAGGCACAGAAGAGAGGGAGGGAGGGAGAGAAAGAGGAGATAAGGAAATGGCGGCGGCGTGGTCCTCGGTGGGGCTGGTGGCGGTGGCCGTGCTGGTGGTGGGCATCGCAATGCCAGCCTCCGCCGCCACGCAGCCGCCCGCGCCAGCGCCTGCGCCCACCAGCGACGGTCAGAACCCCAACGCCACCACATCCCTCTTTCGCTCTTCGTGATTTCATTTCACCCGTTTCCCCGTTCCATGATATATGTGGCTGGCGCGCGGGCCCACGTGCCCGTGCTGCCTCGACTTCCGTGCCGCCCGTTCTCCTCCTACCTTGGTACATGCCTTTTCCTTTTTAAAATGCAAACAAAAAAAATCCTCGGCGGGCACGAATTCTTCAGTGGGAATCCTCCCGTAGCTGTGGGTTACTCTCTTTTTTGGGTCACCTAACCTGATTACAGTGATGAAAGAAAACTGCCAATTTTTTCCGTCTTAAACTTGCGACAAGATACAATTAATTTGCTCTTGCAATTTAATTTGTTCCATTATGTTTCCTTAGGAGCTTCTCAGTGTAATGTAATTTGATCTTTACAAAACGCTAATTTTTTTATACAAAATAGAGGGATGGAGATGATCCAGAATCTTTCATCTCCCGAGCAAATGTTTTCTCAGAATTGCACTTCATTTCTGTGATTCTGTCCGCGACCATGTTTTTTTCGTTGTGGTCATCAAGTAGTGTTAGTCCCCAAACCTTGATAAACAATTCAATGAAAGGACAGAGCATGCCAAAATTTTCTTCTTTCCCGTCAAAGTCCCCCCGGAACTCCAATTCAAATTCTTTTGATTTCCTTGACATTTAGTTGTTACGCTACCCCCTTCAAAGTTGCAGCTTTGATGGCATGGAAGGTCTTTGATCTAATGATGCTTGACACCTCTGACTTGTGCACGTCGATTTGGTAAGCCTAGATCGAGACTCATGCTTGCAAATTGCAATCCTGCTTGATCATTGCTTGTGGATTTGTGGTGAACAACTCAACTAGTAGTATTAGTCCGCAAATCTTGATAAACAATTGAGGTTCTAGAATCATCCCGTCGCCACTAATATGCCGTATCCGTTGATTTGTAGTGCTTCTTTAATTCTACAAAAACTAATTTGACATGTGCAATAATTGACTTAGAAAGTTCAATTATATCATGATCTTATGATCGGGAGCTGTCATGTCAGGTTTTTCTGGGCCATGTTTCGTTCTTTCCAAGCGGGTCGAGCATGTTCATTGCAACATATTTTGAATAATATTGATGAAAAGGAGTATATAAGTGATTCTTCATAAAAGATTAGTGTGTGAAAGGGCATTTCTCTGATGGACACATATGCTGTGATACGATGATCATACTAGAAGGGTGTTTGCTGTCCTTCTGTCAAGAATCTTGTTTTTTTCTCTATTGTTGTGCTAGTTTAGTTGGTTTGCACTTCCTTTTCTTCGGTAGTATTCGTGGTTCCTTGAATAGCTTCCAATGAACACATGATACCTGCCAGCTGCTCCTGCTCTTTTACACTTGCATTTGAAGGATTTCAGGAGTTTTGTGTTTTCCGAGTTTCTTAGGATAAAGAATAGTTGGTTAGGTATGTAATTTTGGGATTCCTTATCTATCAAGTTATTGTTAGGGATAGAACCTTATCTATTATGAAGATTATTTTTAATAGTATTTGTTATGTAGGTTATTTTGGGATTCCTTATCTATCAAGTTATTGTTAGGGATAGAATTTTATCTATTAGGAAGATTTTTTTTTACAAATAATAGTAAGATTAGATTGGACCAAATTCAGATAGGTTTCTTAGAGATTATTTTTTAGGTAAGTCACTCACCCTATAAAAGAGATAGTATGTATTTATTATCAATCAAGCAATGAGAAATCAAAAATTCAACTAAGCCTCCTAGCCTCTCTACATCGCCAGGGAAGAGCCCTGTCGATGGTTAGATGAAGGCGAGTGTCCTATCTTTGGTCCTTGAACCTGTACCCCAACAGTTGCTACCATAATTTGGTCCTTCATGCAAGATGTAACTGCAAAATTTCTGATTGTTGTGCTGCCCATCTCGACAACTAAGAATTTTAGACATTTAGTTGAATTGTTGTTGTTGTTGTGGATCAATATGTAGATGACAGTTCAGCTCATTTACATTCTTCTATAAAAATCGTTTGGAATTTCAAACCTTAGGGATGCTGCGATGGAAACTTCGGCCTTCCAATTTCATACAGCTTCAATTATATATTTCTTTTGCGTTATTTTTCCCCAGGAGCATGTAGATGTTTGTGAAATGAAACTGTTATTTGTAAACCTGTCGTTTTCAAGTTGACCAAATCGAAGCTAGAGAAATTGCAACATGACAGTCAAGGATTTGCGCATATCTGTTTTTTTTCTTTCTAAAACACACGCAAGAGAAATACAGGCATTTCTCTTGTCTCCTTACATAATCGATTTTAGTTTCTTCTGAGACATTAGGCTAATCCCTGCAATCTGTGTTGTTAATCTATTCACGCAGGCACATCGATTGACCAGGGGATCGCATATGTGCTGATGCTGGTGGCCCTTGTGCTCACCTACCTCATCCATCCATTGGACGCTTCCTCTCCATACAAGCTCTTCTAGTCCTAATCTCCAATGTATCTTTAGAGCTAGCTACGTGAGGGTAATCAGGATTTAGGTGAAGGTGGGGTGTTCTATTTTTGCATGCGCGGCAGATGGTTATGAACATGTTTGGTGGTGGCTTGATTGGCTGGGCATGATTCTGCCATTCTGTGATTGTTTTCTACTCCAGTTCATGCTCATATACATGTATTTCACTGGCTCTGTTCTTCTTGCCATGTGCTGTGATGCGGAATAGATTGGGATTTGCGGTTTGCAAGTTGCAACACCTACTAAACCATGTGGATGCTTGCCCCACACCTGACATGGTTTTCTTTTGTGGGCCAAATTGTTTATTCCATGTTCAAGTTCAATTAGTTAGTTATTAGTTGCTAGGATGAAGTGGGATGAAGTGAGATTGTCCCAGGACGAGGGCCAAGTAGGATGGGATGGGTTGATCCTACTCTTGTGGGATAAGATGATCTCAGTTGGGTGTTTGGCCGAGGGGACGTGATAATAGCAAATTTTGTTTGGTTAGGGAGATGGGATGGCTAGTTTGATGTTTGGTTGGAGGAACGGAACCGGATAGGTGTTTGGTTGGTGGAATATGACGGGATGGGATGCGATAAAGTAATCAGGTGGTGAGAATACCCTAAAGAGGCCTCAACTTTTGTGCCCTTGTTCTTATTCATTTTCCTTACTATCTCCCAAAGTCATCTTCTCACTTCTATATCGGCAGATCACCCATGCTGGAAGCTCCCATGGCAGCCACCGCATGCTCCACGACCCGGGCCCCTCCCGAGTACCTGTGTGCAACCTCCTCGGCTCGAGCCGCATGTCTGGTCCGCCTCCCGCCGCTGTCACGTCACCCCGATCTCTAAGTCCGATGAGTTTTCGTCAAAACTAATCACACACGCGTGATAGGTCAGCCTCCTGCTCCACCTTGACTGGTATCTTAAGCCTGTTATATAGGCAAAATGATGATGTGGCACCATAGTTAATAAAGAGAGAGGGTACTCTAGTATCTAATCTGGATACCTGTTCGGTCTCGAAATCCAACGTATAAAATTTATTGTGATCGATCCCGTGTAAGTTTGTGTGTGTCAACAAACATGTATTGTTTTAGTATATGCCACAAATAGGCCACAATGCTCAAATACTAGTAAAGATCATGCATGTAATTAAATGAAACAGCCTAAGATACTACACCATAAGAAATCATGCATTAGGAAGATAGTATCCTAACACTCCTTATGCACTAAGATACTACATTAAGATACTGCCCATTAGGAGCAATCTTACACCTTCCTAGCAATTATTCCCTCATTTAATTTCTTTTTTCCCACATTCATTCGTGGGAATCAAACCCATCTCCATCACCTCTGTCCAAACGCCACCATCGAGCCCCTGTCGTCATCAACCCCACCATCGTCCTTCTCATGTCGCATTCTACCTTGTGCCCATGACACGACCACCCCTTGCCTCCTCTCGTTCCCAAGGACTTGTTCCTGTCGATCGCCCATGCCTGCCGATCATCGGAGCCGCCGAGGTCCACTGGGTGGTGAGAAGGAAGTCACGTGCAGTCACGTGACGTGATCACACATCCTGGCAAGCAGGACGTACTCATCCTGCCAAATTCATAGTACCGAACCATTCCGAATCTTTGAGGAATATTCTCCTAAATGGGATGAAGCCATCTTATCTCATCCCACCAAACAAACGCTATTATGTTTTAATGAATTTACACTTCTGTATGATACATGTTGTGTACATCATTGCACACTAGTATATATTAATGAATTTTAATTAACAAGAGAAAATAAATTGCTGTGAGTATTGATAGGAAAGGATGGCTGACTGATAGGAAGAAAGGTCGATTAATCGCCCAATATTAACCCTCCAATAGGGCAAGGAATCTGCGCAACCAGGGCGCTCCCACGCCACACTTTCCTAGAAAGGTCCCTCGTATTTTTTTAATTACATGGGGGGTCCCTATTTGCGTGGATCGTCCGATCTTGCGCCTAGGAGGCGATCCAGCGGAGACGATCCCATCCATGTGTACCGTGCTCACGCACTTGTAATCCTAAATCCTCATTGCTTTCTGTGTACACTATATATGACGGTTTACCCACTGTCTATGACCAAGCAGCCGAAATAGCCATTTCAAAAATATTAACAAATAACAAAGTAAGAATCGCCGTCCGTGGGGATCGAACCCACGACCACGTGGTTAAAAGCCACGCGCTCTACCACTGAGCTAGGACGGCTCGCTGGGATTATAAGTTATATTTACTAATTGGTATAACTGATTAATTATCACACTATTTGGGCCAACCTGGCCCATGGACTCGTGGAGTACCCCGTTTGAGCATGACACGAGTAAAACTTACAATTCAATATCCTGTCATCTTTTTAAAAGTTGACCAAGGAAATTCATCTATTAGGCTGTTCCAGTGCTCCATCCTGGCTGATATCTTAAGCCTGTCATGTAGGCAAAATGATAATGTCTCACCGTGGTTAATAAAGAGAGAGGGTACTCTAGTATCTAATCTGGATACCGGTTCGGTCTCGAAATCCAACGCATAAAATTTATTGTGATCGATCCAGTGCATTGAGAAGATCATGCATGTATTGCTTTAGTACATGCCACAAATAGACCACAATGCTCAAATACTAGTAAAGATCATGTATGTAATTAAATAAAACGGCCTAAGATACTACACCATAAGAAATCATGCATTAGGAAGATAGTATCCTAACACTCCGTATGCACTAAAGAAACTGCACTAAGATACTGCCCTTTGGGAGCAGCCTTACTCTCCCCGAGTTCCCACTATTTAATAAATATATTTTCCTCCAAAGTTTGCATACTTTTAAATCATTCACCTTGACTGAATTATTAGTTTGTTTTCAATTCTTTTTTTTCGGATAAGTTCATTTTACAACTTTGAACTATCATGTTTGTCTAATTTTCAACCTCCAGCTACGAAACCAGTAACCATCAACCCTGAAGTGTCAATTCCATTCAATTTACCCCCCCCAACCCAAATTGGAGTGATTTTGTCTAACGTGACATCCCCGTTAGGCTGAGCTGTCACCTACGTGTCAATCATTTTGCCAACATGGCATCGACCACATCGTCCTCCTCCTCTATCTCTCTCTCTCTCCATTGGTCAACAACCGCACCTCCTTCGGCTACAGCCCCGCCGCCGCCTCTCTCGGAGAAACTAACTCTATGATAGCCATTGGAACCTTTTTTTTCCACAAATTTTTTTCGACCAAATCACAAGACATCTGTCGGGACCCTGGGTAAACAACCCCGAGACCCTCTGTGCATTCTGAACTAGTCCCATGATCAGTAGCTAGTCAGCATAGTTGCAACACAGGTGGGATCATATCCACACAACAAACTATAGAAGATGCAGACAAATTAATATTAATAGAAGCAAAAGACCTTATGATCAAGGTGGTTACAGAGTTGCCATGCAGGGCTTACAACAAAAGAACTCGCAGCGGAAAACAAAACTCTCATGGAAGCCATTCGACATGCCCACAGACAATCGAGTAGAGGACGTCTCCTAGCTCGTAAGGTCTTCGAAGAACTCCTCTTCATAGAGCTCGGAACTCCCTGGGTGCTCTTCGACGACTGATCAACTAAAGGGCATAAAGTTATAGGTACTTTGAATGTACTCAGCAAGTCATAGGGAAATGTATGCAAATAGTATTCATACTAGGCTTGACAAGGATAACTTTATGGTTACTTTGCAGAAAGCAGAATTGACTGGAAATACAGTAAGTAGATTGCAAAGCATAAGTTGAAAGATTAATGCATAAGTAATCAAGTTTCTTTGAAACGACTCGTGAATACCCAGTTCACTTCCCAAACCACTCATGAACACCCTATTCACTTCCCAGGCCACTCGGAACACCCTGACAACAATTTTTGAGAAAGTCTATCCCTTGCGTGAAATCACCAGACATTGTCTATAACCGGGGAAACGGCTATTCGAATAGTTTTACACTCTGTAGAGGTTGTACGGCTTTACCCACAAGACACGAATTCTCTAGTTGGTTTGGCATCCGTCGATGCCCCTGCTCACTACCTTAGGTAAGCAGGCTAGAGCACATGACAAGACCTTTACAAAGCTCCGTTTTGATTCGGTTCCGCTCGCTAAGGATTCGCCTTTCTGGCCCCTTCTTGTGCCAAGTGTAAATGTCTATCTTAAGTTTCACACTTCCACCAAAATAGAACCGAATCAAAACATTACTAATTATTTGGCCAGGTCCACCCCATAATGAACTTGTGGTTGCACGGTATGGCCCAGGTCAATGGCTTACAAGGTTAAGTCCTTAGTGACTACTCAAGCGAGACAACCACATCCCAATATGCTTCCTGCACCCCCTTTACTGCACGATTACTCGCCCGAGTATAAAACATTTTGGGTTCAACCCGGCCAAATGACCACCCTAGTCATGGCACAACAAATTTTATTAGCGGCAACACATGCTATGGCAACACATGCCACAATTCTATATTCACTTAGTCAAATTTATCATCATTGAATCATGTGATCGAGAGACATCGTATAACTAAAGCATGTCTAAGCAATATACGCACCCATGCTGGTATCTCAAAAATATCCAACTAAGATTACCCAACATATAGTGTCCAAGGGTACATGTCAACATGTCAATCACAAGTATTCAAGGAGTCATACTGTCAAGTAGGTATTTAGCTATTCCCTAAACCATTTTTATACAATTAGCCATGCATGTTGGTATAAAATAATATAATTTTGCAAACTGGGTAAGACATGATCAAAGGTCTACGACTTGCCTTCGTTGAAGAGTTGAGAAGCTTGATTACGAGGTTGCGGGTCCAAGAACTCTTCGAGAGGCGGAATCTACACGTGCGAAAAGAGCCAAATAAATACAACAAATCCAAATAAAAACCAAAAACTACTAAACTAGAACCAAAAGAAAGGCACTGAAATAGTTGAATTAGGAACGGGCTCTCGGGAGGAGGTCCAACTAAGAGGGTGGTCGAGGGAGGTCCTAAGGAGGTCAAGGGAGGCCCTGAGGAGGAGGTCCTGAGGTCCAACGAAGGGTACGACTACCTAACGTGGTCGTACGAAGAATACAAAAGGGGTACGACTGCTCAACGTGGTCGTAAGAGGGATACACTACGCAACGAGGTCGTGAGAGCAAAAGGAGAATAGGGCACGGAGATACTCACCAGAGAGAGAGAGAGAGAGAGAGAGAGAGAGAGAGAGAGAGAGAGAAGACAGAGGAGGCCATTTAACCACACCTGGCGCCTCCAAAGAATCCTTCAGAGCGAGGTGGTCAAGACTAAGACAGCTCTAGCAGGCTCCTTGGTGACGAGGAGGCGGCGCAGCGGCCAGTGGACTCCTTGGCGACGGGGAGGCAACGGCGTAGACTCCAGTGGACGGTGGTGAAACTTCAAGCACGGTGAAACTGGGTGAGAGCAAGGGAATTGGGTGTGGAAAAAGGAGATGAAAGAGGGCTGCTTAGGCTTTTATAGCCAGGGGATATGGGGAGAGTCGCTGAGAGACTCAGAAGCGCACGTGGTCAATGGTAGGTGAAGGAGGAGATGCGGGCAGGTAGGGGAGGAGACAAGAGGGAGAACGGGTACTGTAGAAGCGACAACATTTAATGCGACACAATAGCATTTAATGCGCGATGACTTTTGCGTCAGCAGTGATGCGACAAGAGGAAGAAGAAGGTGAGCAGGGGCTGATAGGTGAGGCTGGTCAAAACTCGGGAGGGTGGTCCAACCAAAAGGGAGGTCGTGACCAAAGGGGGGGTCGTGACCAAAGGGGAGGTCGTGACCGGCTCTAGGACCACCCGAAGGTCTCCCAGCACCACTCGGAGGTCTTCTAGGACCACCCGGGAAGTCTTGGACAGAGAAGGGGGTCCAAACGAGAGGGAGATCTGGATAGAGGGGAAAAAGGAGCAAACAGAGAAAAGGGATTTTAACACCAGAAAACTCCAACAAACTCAAAATAAACCAAACTTTGGATTAGTTGAAGTTGGATTAATTCATATTAAAAGGCGTGTGGTCAGACAAAGACCTTTCAAGAGCAGTAACTGTGACCAAAGGAAATTTATGCTCCCAGTCTGTATTCATTAAAACTCTATCCAGCTTTTCAAATGTTGGATTGCCTAACGAATTGGCCTAAGTAAATTGTCTCCCAGATAAATCTATTTCCCTTAAATCCAAATTGTCAATTACAACATTAAACAAAAAAGGCCATCTATACTCGAAGTTGTCATTGTTTTTTCGCCTGCATGCCTCATAATATTAAAGTCACCCTGATTAAAATGGGAAGTGAATCTTTCCTACATGCATGAACCAGTTCAGTAAGGAATTTTTCCTTGAAATGGATTTGAGCTGCACCGTAAACTGCCACAAGAATCCATTGAAAGTCATCTACTCTATTTTTCAGGTGAAACTTTACGTAAAAATCACTAGCATCAATAAAACCAATATCAAAAACCCGAGGATCCACCCCTAAAAGGATGCCCCTAGACCGACCTTGTGATGGAAAACAATGCCACAAAAATTCCCGTCCACCACAAAGATGATTAAGATGGGACATAGAAAAGTCCTTTCTACCAGTTTCAAGGATAGCCACAAAATCTAAATGATGTTTCTTAACCACTTCACAAATGTAGTGATGTTTAGCCAAATCTCCCACACTTCTGCTATTCTAAAAAAGACCTTTCATTTTAACTTTAATTTGATTGGCCTATTATAAGATTTTTTTTTTCCTTTTGACTTCTTTTTTTGCCACCAGAATAAAATTAGAATGATCATCCTCCACCAAATCATCATATAAATCTTGACACAAGTGAGTAAGGGCTGAGATATCATTGTAATCCATATTCTCATCCGCCAACTCCTCACCATCTACAATTTCTTTATTTTTTTTAATTGTTCTAGTTCAAGATCCTTGATAGTTTTAATAGAACTAGCAACCTCAACATTATCAACTCCTAAAGAAATGCCAATGCTAGTAACCTTTTCAATAACTTGCTCATCAGAAAAAGACAAAAAAAAACTTTATTACCATATTTACCTGAATCAAGTTCGAGATTACGAACTCCCCGCCACTGAGCCTTTTGAACCGAGTCATCATCACCAGATTTCTGCATCTTGATGCGTTCACTTTGCCTAGGTCCCACCAATTCAACCGGACGATGAATGTCCACCAAACTGCTTACTGTAGCAGATTTGCTAAGGACCGATTCCTCTGTTTCCGCTCCTTTGTTAACTATCGACCCAGTAATTAAGGGACATGTCAGCAGTGTCCTCGCAGCAAAGATCTTCGAAAGTCTCGTCATTCACTTTGTACTCTCCCGAATCAGCCATCCAAGGGGACAAGCCAATATTATGCACTACAGCAGTACCCTCTGCTAACCTGCAATCTTCGGTTGCCTTGGCTACAAACGAGCTGATTCTGTTATTAACCACAGGTATCCCCACCAAACCGGCCATGTCCCTAGCCTTTAAAATTGCTGTCTTCGAACCTTCCGCAGATATTGCCAAACACTCGAGATTGACTAAAATTAGCGGACAAATTTCCACCAAAACTAACGATTAGAAAACCTCCATGCTCACCAAAAGCTCCACCTGGCCTAGCAACCTGACCACTCGGTACCCCCGTTGACGGAAAACTGTCCACCCGCACCATCGAGCTAACCACTAGCACTACCGAAGTCCGAACGAAGTCCACCACCGAAACCAGATATTGGCTCAATCACCGCCTCCTGTCTCTGGCCCCCGCCACCTCCACGACCAAATTCCATCGTACTGTTACGGCGAGCTCCTAAACTGCCACCGAAACCAGCAAATGGAGCACTCAATTCCTTCTTCCGCTGGCCCCCTGCACGTCCACGACCCATCTCCATAACGCTGCAAGGTCGAGTAACGCCGGTGGAGCGCAGATCACCGTCTTGCCGCCCCTGCATCCGCAAGAAAAAAAGTTTAGGGCTTGACTGACATGCTTCGTGATTGATGAAAGAACTTTCTAAACCATGGTGAGCCTCTCGGGTGAGATGCCGAATTGGTAATTGTTGCCTTTTGGTGGGCCTGCTTTGCACTAGACACGGTCGGTTGTAGTTGGGCCAAAGGAAATCCCGGCTTGTGTAGTTCAGAGCTACACCAAGAAATTACCGGTTCCTGCACTGACGCAAACTTGAGCGAACCTGTCACGCGAGATCCTCGGCACAACGATCCCGGCTTGCGTAACGCTTTGTTACACGAGATTTGAACTGCCGAATTTTGGGCTCTACAGCGCGCAAATCTCGGCTGACCGATTGAACTTGATTTCGGCTCACCGAATGGATTTGTTTTCTTCGAAGAGCAAGATCAATTGCAGCACCAAAAGTCACCGGAGGCGACAAGCGTGGAGGAGGAACAAGCCCCTGCCTGGGCCGGCCAACACCGGCACCCTGAACTCCCCGTCTCGGCGAAATCCCCACCTTGTGTAATTCTGCTGAGAATATCCCGCCGCAATGGCATCACGAAAAAGCAAATCATTTGAAGACTTTGATGAAGATCCTTGACCACAGTCTTCCCTGCCCCCTACCTGCAAGGATCTGCAAAAACTAGATGAAATGGAAGATTGAACTCCATTAACTTGAGAGGTTTTTGAAATGTCGACGGTAGGGTCGGCCGACCGCAGAACGATCTTCGATTCATCCGCTACTTCTGCCAAAATGATTTCCTTGTCGTCGGAAGAATCTCCCTCTTGCAGCTGCCAAAACCTTGATCCAATCACATCGCTAACTTCTCGATGAACCTACGAGAACGAGACTAGAATCTCGCCGGCGTCGGCGACCCCTTCAACGCCGGCCATGACGTCCGAGAGAAACGACTCACTTCGACGCCGTCCATGACGCCCGAGACAGACGACTCACTTCGACGCTCGTCATGCGTCCTTGTGGCTATCCTAGTCCATGCATAATTTTAAGGGTAATGTTATTAGACATACGTCCGTAAGTAGGACTAAAAATCGGACGCGCCCATTTAATAGCTCCACCTACTCCCGCTGCTCACTTCACTTCCCCCCCCCCAAACTCACTCATCTTTATCCCCATTCCTCATCCGGTCATCCCCATCTCCATTCCTCATCCCCTATAGCCTCCCATCCCGTGCCGCTCGGCGCTCCTCCCATGGTCCCCGTCTTGAGGGCCTCGGCCGACGACGTTGCCGAGCCACGGGAGACGCCGCCGCCATCAAGGCCTTAGCCGCCTCCTCCTCCATCTTCTGGGCGCGGCCGGGCGAATTCTTCGAGTCGGCGCCTAGTGCCCTCATATTCCTGCCCCTGCTCCTGATCCAGGGCGGTGGCATGGATCTCTCCCGCGTCGGCGAGAGGTTGCTCAGCTCCGTCCGCTCTGCGCGCTCCCTCAGCCTCCTCCCCGTCCTCTTCCCGCCCCAAGGTTCCTTATCACTCCCTCCCTTCGTCGCCGCTTTCGTGTACTAATGTTGTGACCCGTTGATAAACACGTTGCATCTTGTTGATAATAATGTTGCATACTATTCTTTGAGATGTTGCATATGTAGAGAAAAAATATTGCATCTATAGGAAAAAAATGTTGCATCTGTAGAAAAAAATGTTACATACTATTAACAGTGATGTTGCAATTTTTTCAATGTGTTATTTTTTCTCCTAATGCTTTGTTTTTTATTCTGGATGTTTTTTAGATGATTTTTTCATAGTGATGTTTGGCTCCCGCGCCCCTGCGCTCCCTTGGCTCCTGCACCCACCGCGCCAGGCCGGCTTGGCCTCCTGCCGTTAGACGCCTCGGCTCACCCCTGCTACTACGCTCGGACCGTACGGGTGGGAGCTTCCACCCGTACGTTCGATTCCTAGTATCACCCTAATTTTAATGCTAGCGTTTTAATATTATAACGCAAGACCCTCTTCATCATCTACCACATCTAGCACAAGGAGTATGCTCAACGAGCACAGAAAACTCTTCCGGAAAACGAAAAACAAACAAAACATACAGTTCCTTCCGTTCCAATCATCGACAAGTGTTGGTTAGGATACCCATCTTTCTCCGATAGACATCGGAAAATGGAATAGGTATCTGCATCTTAGGCGCATGTATCGAAACTTATTATCTAAAAAGAACAATATGCTTAGTCATCATGTTAAATTCCGGCTTCATCGGCTCATCCGACTCTAGTCTCAGCACCTCTTCTCTCTATCATCTAGAGCATTCAATCTACCTTTTGGTTTTGGACTTATGCCACCTTTGGAACGTAGGGTCCTCACACAAATTTCGTAGAAAAACCTCAAATCTAGTGAGGATTGATGTTTCATTTCCTTCAAAATTCCTAGAGGATTCCCTGTATGAGCAGTTGAGCACCATCCATCTCATATGTTACCAGTGGTGGAGCCAAGAATTTGGTGTTAGGGGTGCACACATAAAGCAACGCTGGGTACGATTAGTTCAAACTATGAAAAAGCTACCGTTGGGAAAAAAATTCAGAGCCTAGCGATAGACCCGGTTACCGGAATTTTCGGATTTATTTCGTCCGAAATTTTCGAATCGAAATTTGAATTTTTTTTTTGAAGTTAAAACGAAAAAAAATGCATAGCCAAGGTTTGAACCCAGAACCAACCTCTTCAAGACTAAAGGTGTTTCCACCACAGCACATGCACTCTTGTGTTTGCATATGGTTACAAACTTTTTTTATATTTGTCAAAAAACTAGTAAATCCGAAATTTTTTGGCCGGTTGGAAATTTTACCGGAGGGGTCCGGTAGATCCGATTTTCACCGATAACCACCAAAATTTCGCCGAAAAAGTTTTCACTGGTTCAAACTACGCATCACCCAACGAAGCCAGGAATTTGCCCGTTAGAAGTAAAAAAAACGTCAAGAAAAAAGAACGGAGGAAATTGTCTAATAGTATCTTTTCGCATGTCATTACTATATTTTCGCATGTCATTACTATAGTAATCAATTTGGAAAATGACTTACATAATAATATGAATGTAAGAAAAATAGAAGTTACTCCATGCGCACCTGCAAAACCATTGGTCTTAGTGAGTGGCGCATGCCGCATCGTCGCTTGCGCCCCACACTAGTGCCACGCCGCCACCGCTTCCTCTCTGCTTGACCGCCGCGAGCCGCAAGAACCAAATTATGGAGGAGTTGGAGTATTGAGATAGAGATGGATGTGGGCTAGTGAGTGATGAGATGGTCAGGTCGGTGGAGGCACGAGGGCCGTGGGTTGTGAGCTGAGCTTCTAAGAGAGTACACACCAAGGAGTACTTTGAATATGGCCCAAATGCAGAACTGATCTCTAGAAATGTTTTTGATTTTTTGATGTGTCCGGGCACCTCTACTGGCTTCGCCCATGATTGTACCTAGAGATAAATTACTGGTACTCTGCAGGTGTGCATCAGGAAGTGATTGTTTCAGTTGGCAATTGTAGCTAGCCGAGATGACACCATGACAGGAACATAAGGTTGCGCCAAGAACCGAAGCGTTTCATCAGAACAGATGCCAAAAGCCTTCGCTAGCTTGTACAACTAGCCTTTTGTGATAGTACTCTCTGTGATTGATTATACAATGACTTAGGAAGGTGCATGTGTGGGTGCCTCAGTGTCTGACGATTTGCTCTGATTGGTGGCCTCGTGAGCTGAATTGTTGAAATGATCAACTCAAATAACCAACTGCTAAGTGCTTATATCTAATTAAAAAAATTATATTTATTTTTTAGAGTGTCCATGCACCAGAGGCACCCGCCGCTGCCCATGTATGCTACTGCATTCTCCTCGCCATCTACCACACATCCTGTCGTGCTGTTGCTAGCCTATCAGAATATCACCGACTACGGTAGAAGGTGGCTATTTATCTTTGTCGTGGAAAATGCACAGAAGTTTAAGAAAAACCATTTAGAATGAAAAAGGATGCATAAATCTAGATTCCAGAATGGATCCATCTAGCACAACGGACTCTTCCTAAAAAAATAAGAAACATAGTCTCAAAAAAAAATCAGCAGCATATATAACATACATTTCGTTCCTTTGGAAGCAATGACGAAATAGTTGATTAGGAATTTAGAATAAACATGTTTATCCCATGTATGACCGAAATAAGAAATAGGTATCTGCATCCAAGATGGATCTTTACAGTTTTTATTATGAGAAAGCTAAATGATTTATCACTCTTCATTGGCATTTCAGGATTTGCCATTCTTCGTCCTATTGTCAGTGGCGTGTGCCCAGGATATACGGTAGTAAAATATTGAGTGACAAATCTTAAAGTGCTAATGAACAAGTGGCAAAATCCTAAAAATTCCTTTTTCATTTCTGTAGAATAAAAATAAATATGCTTATCCATTATATTAGAATCCCACTTCATCTAGTCTCTCTCTGCATCCTCTCTATTCTGTAACCTTCAATCTCCTCATTGGCCATTGACTTTGTAGCCGTGCTACCCATCTTGTCCGTTGTTCCTTTCTCGTCATCTAGACCATTTTTGTCATGCTCTACCGTGAGAGTTGGAATGCCATATAATTTTGGCTACTTTGTCATAACCGCTGGAAAAATACGCTAGAGTTTAAGAAAAGCTT
Organism: Phyllostachys edulis; assembly: GCA_036346405.1. NCBI lineage: Eukaryota > Viridiplantae > Streptophyta > Magnoliopsida > Poales > Poaceae > Phyllostachys > Phyllostachys edulis. The sequence goes on from CM070556.1 coordinate 48,397,247, forward strand.
TTTATCACATTAAGGGGAAAAAAATACAATTGCATGATTCCAGATTCCAGAATGACTATCCCCTCATCCCCTGCCATGATAACATCATCACCACAGCTAGGATCCTTTGCATTGAAGGAGTCAATGCAGAGAATCTACAATACAAGAGTATTAGGAACAATTTCCACCACCTGATAATGTTGGAGATATGCCCTAAAGGCAATCATAGAAATGATTATTTTTCGTTATGTTCATAATTTATTGGATAATATGTTATCTTGTTTCAAGAATAATATCGTTAATATTTATTATCAAGTATACGACTTAATTGTGTAACTCTATATTTATCTTTGCGATGATTATTCTAAAACGATCCCTAGACGGAAACATATGAAGGCACATATGAATAGACTAGCATATGTATTGGTTGATGATCATGTTTCACGGATTATAGATATGGAGATATCAAACCAATAATATGGACATATGTTAGCGAACATGGGGTTGGATCGACCCACCATGAGACACCACGAGAACGTTGTGTTCTTCTATGTCATCAGTTGGTCTCATTTACAATGCATATGCTATATCCTTAGACTTGAGGTCGTCGCACATACTCGAGATGTGTAGTGACTTACTTAGAGGTTGCCAAATACTACTCCGTAACTGGGTAGTTATAAAAGGTAGCTTTCGGGTTTGTCATGATACATGCGTCGAGGCATGGTCGATTAAGATAGGATTTGCCCCTCCATACAACGGGAGAGATATCTCTAAGCCTCTCGAGTGATCGGATTCTAGAAATGCATAGCCATGCTACTCGCGGTTAAAGAGTTAACCATAGTCGGGGAATTCAAGTCACGTGATCGAGAAAGATTGGTTGAGCTAACCAACAAGGATGGCATGTACTCGCCTTGAGTTTGTCCAATATCGTGAGGCAAAGGGAAATACATATGAGATTTGTTAAGGTTCGTCCGATGTGATCTTTACGTATCTCGGGAGTCGGCATTTCCTGCTAGGGTCCACTACCGATTAGTAGATGAGTAGGAGTACTCGGGCCATGTCCAAGTGTACGTGAACCTATAAGGTCGTACGCTTAAATGGCTGGGACACATTTTGGATGGTGATCCGAATTCTTATGGGCCACGAGTTCTTAATAGGCCTCAAAGTTTGAGACCCATCATAGATGCCTATATATAGAGGGGCGGTGGCATAGGGTTAAAGTGATTTTCGGAATTCCTGAAACCCTAGCTGCCACACCTCTATTGCCTAAAACCGCACAGCTGGCGCTAGCACTCCAGCGTGTAGTGTCCCTTGGAGGCGTTGCTGCGAGGCTTCAACATTATGACGATCCATAATCTGTGATGGTCACGAGGAGCATTTCGAGGAGGCGCGAGGCTAGTACGACTACAACCGCACCAACACGATACATCAACTCTTCTTCCGCTGCGAGTCTGCGTGTCTAGTAGTAATCTCGTGATTTATTACTAACGGAGGTTCCTTGGTTGCGTGGTAGAATTTTTGAAATCATACTAGTGTAGCCTACCCGTGTTCCTACATATTTTTTTTTAAAAAAAAAATCAAATGACAAGATGAAGTGATACAATATATTTACTATATGTTTTTTTTTCTACAGTATCACTGTGTTGCTTTTACCTCTGCTGCTACGATACCATAGCAGAGCGTTGTTCACTCTCTCCTAAAATACTATTTATATGATAAATATCTGCAGTACTGTAGAGATCCAGATCATCACCATAGGACACACCACACCAGGATAACTAAAAAGATAAAGGAAAAAAGAACAGAGAAGGAGAAGGGAGAAGGTGAGAGAAGAGAAGCTCCACGCCTCCACACATGGTGCGCTTGCGCTAGGGGTGCCTGCCTCAGCTCCCAACTCTCTCTCTCGAATCGTGTGATGAGATGAGATGGCAAACGGCGGCGGCGGCGGCGTTGCAGGAGCGCATCTGGGACCTCCACGACAAGCTCAGCCATGCCATTCTCTCCCTCTCCGCCTGCGCCCGCCGCCGCGCCGCCCCGGGATGTCGCTGCTGCGTCCCCAACGGGTGCGTGGTCGTCAAGGGGCGGTGGCCGCAGGGAGGGGAGGACGGCGACTTAGCGGCAGCGGCGGCCATGGCGGACGCGCGGAGCCTGCACGCCATCCGCGCTGCGCTCGACGATCTCGAGGGGCACCTCCTCTTCCTCCATGTCAGTACAATGCAAACCCTTGCCTACTTCCCTCCTTCCATGCCTTTGTTTGCTCGCATGATTAGACATTCTTCTTCTTTGTGAGCTACTACACTTCCCTGATCCCACTGTACAGATCCATAAATCAAGAATTCAATGAATAGCTCCTAATACACCCCATCACCTCGTTTTAAGTTTTAATTCAACGAGACAAGTAGTGGATGGGTGTGTGTTGGTGTCACGTTCCCGGCGTCAAACCAAGGAATCGAGACAGTCTTTCATGGATTGGAATAGAATCTGGAAGGTAGAGAAGAACATGAGGAAGGAAGAAGGTTAGGGGGATTTCATAATTCTTCTTTGATGCCTCTCGGTGAGCAGAGTTCCCCTTTTTACAAGCCAAACGGCACCTGTAGCTAACACGACAAAACTCAAATGAAAGCAGCCCAAAAGATCTTACAAAGCCCAGATGGCCCAACACTAACACTCAGATTACGCTTTCTTGTTCACGTTACGTCTTCCTCTCAGACTGGCGTAGGCCATCATCCCGGTTCTGTGACATTCCTCCCCTTTCAGCTTGTCCCCAAGCTGGTGCCGAAGGAGAATGCTGTCTCAGATCTGGAAGATGCTCCCAAGTCGCCCACTGTGGTGGTAAGTCAGACCACTGGACCAACCCTTGTAAGATGACTTTATGCCCAATCCGACACAGTCTCATCGCCACTATTGTCACAGGGTAGAGCATTTGATCAGAATAAATGAGATTGAGAGCATGATCCGGACTCACCGTGTCAGGCGATTTGATAGCTTTTTTCAATTGCGATACATGAATAACAGGATGAATGAGGCTTCCCGGAGGCAGCTCCAGCCGATATGCCATTTGTCCCACCTTCTGAATGATTTTGTAAGGGCCAAAGTACTTGAAACAAAGTTTCTGGGATGATCTTCGTACCACAGATAGCTGAACGTAAGGTTGGAGCTTGAGATAAACTAAATCACCGACTTGAAATTCCCGGGTAGACCTCTTGTCTGCCTGATCTTTCATTTTTTGCTGAGTGCGGAGTAGGTGCTGCTGAATCAACTTTGACATCAGAGCACCGATTCATCTCAGAAATCCCCCAACCGCTCTGATACCAATTGTCACGTTCCCGGCGTCAAACCAAGGAATCGAGACAGTCTTTCATGGATTGGAATAGAATCTGGAAGGTAGAGAAGAACATGAGGAAGGAAGAAGGTTTGGGGGATTTCATAATTCTTCTTTGATGCCTCTCTCGGTGAGCAGAGTTCCCCTTTTACAAGCCAAACGACACCTGTAGCTAATACGACAAAACTCAAATGAAAGCAGCCCAAAAGATCTTACAAAGCCCAGATGGCCCAACACTAACACTCAGATTACGCTTTCTTGTTCACATTACATCTTCCTCTCAGACTGGCGTAGACCATCATCCCGGTTCTGTGACAGTTGGATGCTGCTTTTGTTTGTTTGCTCTCGTTGTTTGTCTCCCTTATGTCTCATTATTGCCGGTATTGTGTTCTTCTAGCCCGCCTCCTCCTCCTGCCCCCCCCCCCCCCACCCCGCACACACACACCACACACCGGCGCCACCTTCTCTTCCTCCCCCCCACGCTCTCCTCCTCCCTCCTCAGCGCCTCCATTGGCCTGCGCCGCCGCCCGCTATCATACCAGATTGAGTTTTAGGCTTTTAGCCGGATGAGCTCAGAATATGTTGCTGCTTTATGTAGCAATGAGTACAGGTTTCAGAATAAGAAGGCTGAGCTACCTTATTTCTACGTTGGTGAAATTTATCACTTCTACATGATCAATTATGTTAAACATGCAGCTTCTGAGCTTTCAGATAATTTAGCAAGTTCTAACGGTCCGAAAACAACATGTTGCTTATTTGTGTCACATTGGCTTGCAGAGTGTTCAGTCACAACAGCGGGCGGAACAAGATGACGCGATCGCTAGCCTGCAGCAAAGTCGTATTCTCCTTGCCACGAGGTTGGCTGAACATAGAGGGAAGAGGCATGGAGTCATTGAGGAGGCCTTGGCTTTTGTGAGTGATGTGCTTGACAAGAGGCAATTTGTCCCGGAAGATGTCTATGGGATGCACAGCCAATCAGGGGAGATTGAGGAGGACCCCAAGGGACATGGTTCAAACATGGTGGTGCGGGTGTTATCCTGTAGTTTAGTTTTAGCCAAAAATCTTTGAGATTGGAGAAGATTGGTGGTGTGCTGGGCAATGCCGCAGTGTTTGCAGTTAGTATGCTCACTTTCTTGCAGCTGCATCAAGTGGCCTTTGGTAAGCAAGCTCCAGCAATCCAAAATAGGAGAATCGATAATCGTTTTCACTCTGGGAGGTCAAGAAAGAAAAGTAAAGAAAAGCATCCGGAAGTGTTGTTAGCTAGAGGTTGAGGAATCATCAGACTGTTTCTTGTACAGGAAGTTTTGTTCTGTTCTCGGTTTTCGTCGGTTTTGTTAGGGTGCTGATCATTACATTCTTTTGGATGGGCTGGTCTAAAGTCTAGATTCTTCGTTAAAGGTTGTAGCACACAAGTTGTAAATGGTTTGAGCTTGGCAATAGATGGACTGGCAGAATTTTTAAGCCGGTTTCCTTTTGTTCAACTAACCCACAATCGCTGTTTTTTTTCGACGGGCCGGTTAGAAGATTCCCAGGCCAAATATATTAAGAATGGGAGAACAAGTTTAAAGAAACAAGAAGAGAGATAAAGCTCTCTGAAACAGAAAAAAACCTTACAACCTCAAACGGTCGTGCTAAGATAGCACGCAACGTGAAACACAACCGACCTTTCAAAGATTTCCTTCTTGATATCCAGAGCACATCGGTCGACGCTCAAAGATTCTAGATTACACTCTTTCGGATACACCGAACAAGGATGGTCACCGTGTCAAAATCCCGTTGGAGCGGTTTTGAGATTAAATTCTTCGTGGTAAGCCACCAATCTTGGGAGCTAGACATCGCAGCGGAGGGGATCGGGAACTGGATGCTGCTCCATGTCCTGAATCTTGCCTAGACCTCGGTCGAGAAGGGACAGTCGACAAACAGGTGCTTGCAACTCTCGCTAGGGTGATTGCAAAGAGAACAACATTCGAGATTGGGCCAACCACGCCGTTGGAAACAATCGCTGTTTGAGTGCTGCAGTTTTGTAGTCTTTATGTTTATATGGTACCAGGGCGACAGATTTAATTTTTGGTTTGCCACATATTTGAATTTCTTTGTTGGGGGTGCTGTGACAGAAATCATGGTGCAATTATGGACATGGTTAACAACTTTGATGGATGAGCATGGTGAGACCGACTTGCCAATGTACCCTCACCACTTACCAGCAGCTTGACATGCTAATCAAGCTGGACATTTTTGACATTATGCTTCATTCTCTGCTTCTGAGACGAGTGTCAAGGACCGAAGGTTCTTTGCTTAGCTGATAAGTTCGTTTTTGGATTTGTATATAATGGAGACACAGTACAAGTACATTCATACAATGTGATGCATGTGTCGAATCTTTAATGGGTGGTGCCTTCTTGTTCACATCATTTTGGTACCGATTTTTCTTTGCATATGTTCGCCTGTCTTTTGGAGATGTTAAGTCACTGTTTCACTTTATTGATTCTTGGCTTTACCTGTTTGTAATGCCAGCCATCATGTGCGTAAATTGGTGTAATCACTCATTTGCGCTTTTATTTATTCTCTGTCAAATGATGCAGTGCCCGTTTGTGCCTCTCATACAAGTGGGAATCAGTAGATAGCAAAATTTGTACTGAAACACAACAGGATCCTCTAATTTGGATGCTTCTTTTATGCTCTCAAGCATGGAAATGGAATCTTTATTTCAGGTGTCATGACAAGGCTTTGTTTTAAGTTCTCTAGCAGAAGGGATAGCTGGTAGTACGGCTAAAAATGCACAGTGTGAATTCCTTGATGATGCAGGGGTCCTTTTTCTTTTGTGAGATCAATCATAAGGAAGATCTAGATCAATGATGTTCTTGTCTGAAATTATAAGCTCACCTTCTAGAAAAGAGGGGATTCCATGCTCTGTCTTGGTTGAAGGTACGTCTCTTTTCTTGATATTCGAGATTCGCTCTAGTACTGATCGAGCATGACGAAAGAACCTACTTTGTAAATAAAGAAAAAGAACAAATATGTATTTGATGCTCTGGTGGTCCGCACAGGAAGGAGTTCATCTTCATGTAATATTTTAATCTGTTCATGCTATTTACTGTTCAGTTTCAGTATTCTATCTGTAGTTTCGAGACTTCTTGTTATACCAATCGTCTAACGACAAAATTTAGCCAGGTCACTTTGGAAAAGGGAATTGAATTCTCCCTATTCTTTGTCAACGCCTGCTAATTAGGATATCTCATTCGCGTCCAGCCTAGCGAGTATAAACATGGTAGCTACTGCTGTTCATGTTGGTCTAGGCTCTAATGTCGCCAGTGGTGGATCCATAAACTTTTACCATACACAGCGTCACCGTCATGGCCCAACATCTGTTGTCATTTCTAGTGGTATTCTGTGGTTGACATCAATGACACCATCTCAGATTTGTATGAGTTGACGGCACATCTCATAATTCTCATGGTTGTCAGACAACTCATGGAGGCTGTCAAGGCAGAGCAGGCAACCAATGTTTCCAAAATCTTTCGCTGCCTTTTGTCCAAATCTCGCTGCTGCTTCGGTTCGGTGAACAAAAGCAATTGCCACGACTCAAAAGACCTTATTAGCTTATTGCCTCCTTTTCTTTTTACCTTTACCTTTTTTCCCCATGCCTTCTTTAGTCTTTATCTTTCTGGAGTTCACAATCAAATCACAAAACATTCAACTTTCTCCAATTTATCATCTATAGTTGCTAGAATAAAGTAATCTTAAACATTACCCTAAGTAAAATTAAAATGGCTCAGTCTTAAAAAAAACGAAGTAAAAGAATGTATTGACAGGGAAGGGAGAACAACTCAACAGGGAAGGGGCCAAATAGGCAAATAGGTCCCTGGCTATCTGGGCCTAAGCCTGGATGTGGTTCCAGCTTGTCAATAGTTTCTGTTGATGTATAGTTCATTCAGCAATCAGCAGTGACATATTTGTAAGAGCTATGTATATATTAAACAATTAATCCCCACTGACTACAATTAATGATATTTCTCTCCTCTCATACTACCACATCACTCTATTGTTCACACCATTTGGATAAAAATTGAGTGTTATAGATTTTCCCTCATTTTCATTGTCTTCTAATTCTTTTAGGCTCTACCATGTTTCATCTTGATTTATTCAATTATTACAACCAACAAATTGATTTCTACAAATTCACGCTGCAACACGTGAGGTATCTTACTAGTTTAGATACATACTACTGCGAAGTTCTCAGTTTTGAGATATGCTACTACAAAGCTTTTTCTTTGAGATGTCACTTCACAATGTGAATTATTTGAGATATACCATTATGAACAATTTAAGATCATAATACTTGGCCTCTTCCTCCTCCCTCCTTCCTCCTTGCATCATAACTTATCCATGGTGTTACTCACCCGACCGACGACCACCGCCACTCCTCCCCTTACAATCTTCTCCACCGCGTCAACGCTAGGTTCTCCCCTATGCTCCCAATCTTCTCCACCCCAACTTCACCACCGGATCCGGCATCCGACGGTCCAAGCTCGATCCTTCGTCGTGTCCCCAACTCCACCGGATTCGTCGTCCAAGCTCGATCCTCGTAGCCGGAGTTCATCTCGTTCGTTGCCTGCTCGTCCACGTACACACAAGTCAAGCTCTGCTAAACTTCTTATCCATGGCGAAGGAGAGATGTAGTATAAGAAGTGAGATTTGGGGATTTCTCACAGGATGTAGTTGGGCAAATTTTGGGGCCAAAATTGGAGTATCCATGTGAAGATTGGAGTCCATATCAATGCCAAAAACTAGACAGAATACGCTCCATTGCCACCGCACAACGCAGTGAGACTCGCATCGCAGTGCTCTTCCACAATGCAACTCATGCCGCCAAAGTATTTACACAGATTGATATTAAGGAGGTTGAAACGTCAAGCAGTCTAACGTGTACCAAACTGAACATTGGATGGATACTGAACACCTGCATCTTTTGGTCCCTACCCAGTGCCCACAACTTCAGCGTCTTCTACAACACCACACATGCTAGAGCAGGATTCCAATAAACAACAAAGAAGTTCCCAACAAAAAAAAAAGAGCACATCAGGCCCAGGAAGGAAACAATTGAAGTTTCAGCTTTCCATTTTTGCTTAATTTGTTGGATAGGTGCATCGTTATAGGCCTGTCATTAACTGACAATTTGACATTTGAATTCAGTCACAGAGGGCAGTACATTCCAGATAGCAGAACAGGAACAAAGACACACTAGTTGTAACTAAAGAAGATATGTAGGGCATCTTCCTTGTGACCAGCAATGTCAGCCCATTGCATATTTCTGGGTCCAGCTCCTCGCCGTGGACTCGTATTTTGCCCGATCATGCTTGTACATGTGCGCAATCTCTGGAACCAATGGGTCATCAGGGTTTGGGTCCGTCAGTAGAGAACAAATTGAAAGGAGTACCTGAAAATATGGGCATGTGAGATAAAGGTGCAACTGGAAAACTAAAGTTACCATGTTAGTGTGTGTGGGGGGGGAGGGGGGGGTGGGGGGTATGCTTTGGCTAAGTGGTACAGATCACCATGTGGGTGTCACAGTTGGCTTGAACGAGTTTGTTACAAAATCATGAAACGAAGAAAGATCAAGTCACCTTTGAAACTGTCAATGCAGGGCTCCACTGTTCCTTCAGTATATCAAGACAGATGCTTCCATTACTGTTAATATTTGGATGGAAAACCTTTGTCTTAAACGCAACCTGCGGAATTACTTTTATCAGAACTTAGCAACAGCGACTGTTCAGCTCAAGACAAGCATTTCGTATTTAATTGGATTAGTAACATTGATTTGCCCAAGTACATAGGTTAGTTCTACACTTAGATCAAAGCTAGCAGCCCAATATTTTATCCCTAATAAAGAACATGTGCTGGCAGGGAACAGAACAGGAACATAAGTGCCATAAACCCCTCCTAGGTCCACCTTCCTGCCACAGAAGACTTATAGTAGTGTAACATGTGTTCTAATTCTGAAGTACTTATTTGTTAATTGACAAGAAGCACGTACATATAGCTCCATTGATCTCAATAAGCACCTTCAATCATCACAATTTTAACTAGGGACATACATCATGCAAGACAGTTTTGCAATGTAAACAGACATATGAGCTGTGACATCACTAGTTTGTGGTAAACGAGTCCACTTGGAATAACATGAGCGTTTTTTAATGAACATAAGAAAAAGAAAAATGCATAATATTGAGCCATCTCTGTGTCTCTGGCCTAGACAAGTTTGCCTGAAAGGCTGGTAGTGATAGGTGTGATTAAATTATTATGAAGATACAACATAATAATTTATGCAAGTGTGTTGACCACAAAATATCTTATATCATTGCTCTTATATACTCTTAGCAATAATGTTCAGAACAATGTGTGCAATGAACATGTCATTGACTCCATACCTTGGGTGGTTTGAATGGATAGTCTGGAGGAAAGTGAATAGTAACCAAAAAGACGCCACCAGCATATGGGCTGTCCGTAGGACCCATAATTGTTGCTTGCCAATGGAACATATCTTCTGCCACTGGTCCTGTTTGGTGTACAAAAACAAGCATTTTAGTCATACATTGGTTCTCGGATATCAATTCTCAGAGTGCTATTGTACACAACGGAGCAAGAAACAGATAATGTGCAATGATGTTGCAAACTGCCTTGGTACGACAAAGCAGGCCAACAGCACAGTCCAAGAAACTGATAATGTGCAATGATGTTGCTGACAATGGAGAAGCATGGAAGCAATTCGAGGTCCTATGTTTAAAGTTTTTGACTATAACCGCGCATCTTCTTGATGGGTGCTCTACGCATCTAGGCAAGAACAATGCTCGTTATAGGCAAGTTGCCGGTGTTCTATTCCATCAGCACAAAATGATTGGTTACTTGTGCATAGCAAATGAAAGGACTTTGTCAAACCAGGTGTCCAGATGTACAGGCATGTAGAATTGTAGATTAGTAAAACAGTCCTGATCAATGACGGTGCTTACAAGCAGGGACAAGAAACTGGAAACGATGGCTTTAATGATCGAATCAGCGCAAGTTTTAGAGCAGGTAAAAAAATTCTGGTTGAAAACAGGCTGTAATCTGTAGCTTCCATCTCTCACAAGGCTACAAGAGAAGGCTTCCAAGTCCCACAGGGCTACAGGAGAAGGTGACGTGCCCACCCTTTTAGAATTCATCAGATCCTTACAAAGCACTGTAATTTCTCCCAGTTTTACACTGAAATCTCCGAGAACCATTCACCGCAACCATGATGTACAAGACGATGATCTAATACCTAGGGTAAGGCTCCTTCCCAATCAATCGATAGATCTGGCAGCGTCGCAATTAAACCACACATCGTACATACATAACATAAAGGCGGAACCAAGCGCAAATCTTTCACCACCGAATCTTCAAGAGAAGTTGGGGGGAAAGAACTAGCAACAAGAATAGAGAAAGTAGCAGTAAATCTTTGTTGCAATTACCGGCGCTGCAGGAGGTGGGGGGATCCTTCTGCAGGTCCTTGAGCTCCTTGATGATCCGCTTCGACGCCATGGGGACGAGACCGACTAGTCCAATCCAATCGAGGAGGAAGGAAGGGGAATGAAGAATCGAGCAGGAGAGATCGATCGGGGGCGCGTATAAATGGAGAGGTGACGTGCGGGCGGCGAATAGGAGATTGGATTGGATTGGAGAGAGGATGGTCCCGGGATGGAAGCCACCGTTTTTTTTAAAAAAAAATCCTATTATTTGTCACGATTAAAGATATACAATTTAAAATTTACGGTTAAAGATATGCATCATTTATATGTGTATAATATATGATCTTGAATCTTGGAACCTAAATGTCATTTACACATAGAGTAGCAAATCCTGAAATTCACATCTTTGTCGTGGCAAATAATTTATTATTTTTTTTTTGAGGGAATTCATTATTTGCCCTCATGTTATTTGGGTTTTCAGAAAATACACATCTTCCTGATGTTATATATTTTTTTTGCTCTCACGTTAGTCTTTTTTTCGTTATCTTTCCTCTTTGTATTATTTTAATCTTATATATCTGTTTTCCTATTACAAAGCATATGAAATAACCATCTTACCCCTCGGTAGGGACAGGCCCTGTTCCCCTCGCATTCGACCAAATCTGCCCGCACGAACGGCGCTGCGGCCAGATCTCGCAGTTGGGGTCGGACGGGGCGCTGCGGCCCAAGCCGGCCGTGCTGGTGGCGGAGAAGCTGAGCGAGGTCGGGCTGGCCGGGCTGCGGCAGTTCGCCGACGTGGAGTGTGCATACGACATGTCCCCCACTGAGCTCCTCGCGAAGGTGGCCTAGTTCGACGCGCTCATCGTGCGGAGCAGCATCAAGGTGACGAGGGAGGTGCTGGAGGTGGGCCGCGGCCGGCTGCGGATGGTTGGCCGCGCTGGCGTCGGGATCGACAATGTTGACCTACAGGCAGCAACCGAGGTGGGCTGCCTCGTCGTGAACACGCCCACGGCCAACACCGTCGCCGCCGCGGAGCACGCCATCGTGTTGCTCGCCTCCATGGCGCGTAACGTCTCGCAGGCGGATGCGGCACTCAAGGCCGGTGAGTGATTGATTCTGCTTCCGATCGACCGGCTCATTGGTTGCTCTGTAAAACTTTCTGCCTCCATTTCATTTATTTTGTGCTGGTGGTTGGCTACGTTTGGGCTGACGTGTTAGAACTTAAGAGGGCAAATCAATGAATAATGCGACCATTTTAGTTGATTAACATTGGTTCAGATTCAAGCAGGTTGGTTGACGTCATGCCTTAACCTTCGGAGCTCTGGAGCTTCTCGCCGTCGCTAGAAGTCGCCTCAAAGTTTGGTATCCTTCGGCTCCTCCCAAGCTTCTGATCCCTCCCCCTGCCTCTCAAGAGTAAGATAGTCATTTCGCGTGCTTTATAATGAGAAAACATGCATATAAGATTAAATTAATACAAAGAAGACTATTATAAGGACAAAAAAATGTATTACACCGTAAAAAGTGTATTTTTTGAAATCCCAACTAAAGTAAGTAAAGGCAAATAATGAATTCCTTTTTTTTCCCTTGCACTCGGAGGAGAGCACGTCGAGTTAGCGTCGCCGCGGGTGCCTGGTGGACTACGCATTGACTCGCTTACAAGACAATGCTATCGGACCCGGACTTCGTAAGTGTACTGTACAAATGTTGACGGTGATTCGGATGGTAGACTACCGTTGGTAGTAGATCCATCTCACGTTGCCCACATTCTAGGATTCCAGTCCTAGGCGAGGGAACGACGCCACCTCTTTATCACACTACGGGCCGGTTCTTTTTTCGTTCCTTCCGAAACCATTGCTCAACCGGGCTTGCCAAATCGATCGCGTTGGTGTTGTGTTATACAGTACTAGATTCAGACGGGCTTTGCTGTGAATGAAGTTTGTGTTACGTTGGGTTTGCACCGTGTTTGATCGGTGAAATCTGACGAGCTGTTTATTTGTAATTGTTATTATAGATAGTGATAGCTTCATATTATTCGTAAATATATCTTTTTATCATTCGTAAGGGAAAACTTAACAGTGTCATGCTGGTTTGTTGACGACGGAAACTACATCTTGTTAGTAGCGAATTGCAGCAACTTACATGCATATGCAGCTCTAGTCGTCTCGTGTTTGCTTCTTAAAAGAGTGAAGTGTTGTCGTCTGGTTTTACACACAAAGAAAGAAGCCGTCTATTTTTATTGGTGGTTGCTTGAGTTTCCTTCACTTCAACCCTAGCTTCTCGACGCTTGTTGTTCTGTGTTTTGACCACTCATGTTGGAAGAATCAAGTTGGGCTCTTCCTCGCACAGTTCGATGACACAGTAGACTGCCTTTCATTCGGTGGATAGAAATGCACTACACAATATATATACTGATAAGGAATTTTCAACTCTATGCATTTGTGAATGTTTATGTCTATGATCGCCCACCGACACGTAGACAAGGCGCATTTGTGATGCCCTGCATTTTGGGGTCATCAATTAAATGACAATAAATAAAAATCTAATCTGGTAGCTAGTTAAAATGTTTTGTTTTACTTAACCTTATCCAAATTCTCCTACGGTTCACAAAAACATGTCGTTCCGAGATATGTACAGTTAAACTTTTCAAACTTTAACTATCAATATCTTTTTAAATATTTAGATTGGATGCATGAAAATCATATGTGTATATTCGTCTCGAAAAGTACTTTCATAATATTATAATTTTATTCAATATATAAATATATTATAATAGAAATTAATGGCCAAAGCTTCTTTGTGGGGGACCGGTCAATGTCCAAAATGACTTGTTTTTGTGAACAGAAGGGAGTATTAATTATGGTACCTACATTTTCAATATGAGGTTTCTTGGCATTGCATAAGAATTAAGTAGCAAAGTTATTCCGTTTGTAAGTAAGAGAAGAACACCCCGAATAACTGGATATCCAAGAATCGGTGGGTTAAGAAGTTTCGCGTGTACTTCCTAACACCTAAAGTTTCAAGCAGTGAATTATCCTAGTCATAATTCGAATACCCATGGAGCAACAAAGAATGGTTTTATTGGATTGAGAATCATCAGGTTGAAATCCGTTCCCTCAGGTCAGATCAGTATAGTGACAGATGCTTTGAACCAGAAGAGCTACCGCAGGAACTTGTTGATTGGCGAAGGGTCAGCTAAAGTTACTTGTGAAATCTAGAAGTGAGTCTTGAGTCAGTGCAAAAGAAATTCAAGTAGTTGATGCTCAAACCGTTATTTGACTACAAGCATTCTATTTTCTCTAAAAGTACCAAGATATACAAGGATCTTGAAGTTGATTTGTGATGGTCCAATATAAAGCAAAAAGTCGCAGAAGGTGTTACCATATGTTTGGTATGTCAGAAAGTAGCTAACATGTCAAAGAAATTTGCCACTTCATTCCTATTAATATCACCGAGTTTGGAGACCGTTTAGCATAGTGGTATACTACAGAGGTCATGTACACCAGAGATGGTATTCGCTAGAATTGGTATAATGCCAGATCGACAGAAATGGTCAACTTGCACGAGGTGTCAGAGAAGTTAGCGTCAGACCGAGGATCCCAGTTTACCTTGTGTTAGCGATAGAGTGTGTATAAAGCCTTGGATGCTCGTTTCAGTTTAGTAATGTGTATCGCCCCGAACCGGTAGACAGATTGAAAAAAAAAAGAAAGAGTTGTGCCTTAACTCATAGTACAAAGTCGAGCAAGTAAATGTTGTGTGCAGGGTTTCCCCTACAGCACCAGATGTCAGCCAATTCGTAGTTGTCACCATTTGAAGTTTGCAATGCTCAACCATGTGAGATATTGCTCATCTAGGAGCAGACCAGATCACAAAGTATGTGGATTTTGCATTAATCATGAAGCAGAAGGCCAAGTGTCTTTAATCCTAAAGGGATTGTAAGTATCTTAGTTCAAGCAGAAAAACTACGCAGATTATGCATATTATCACTCTCGCAGTCATGTCTATCGTCAGGATACCTGTTGAAGTTTTGTGTTAAGAAGTTGCAACAGAGATGTGTCAGTCAGTTCAGATTCCGAAGCTTAGAAGAAGAATTAGCTTGTTAACCTGAGTTGCCAGTCAGCAGCATGATTTCCTCAACTCAAGAAGTTTCTTCAACCACCAATCAAGCAGCTGTCAGAAGCAATCGAGTTGCTAAAAGCCCTTGCGCTCCAATAACCAGTTTGTTAAGTTTTCGTTGAAGCAAGAAGTGGACCTGAAAGCTGAGTTCCCTAACCTTTTATATAGCTAGCTTGAATCTCGGGGTTGAGATTCCTTTAAGGGGGGAGGTTTGTAACATCCCAAAATTTGGCTTTTAAAAAATCTTGTGAGTAGTTTAGGTCCCTAGAAAATTTCACCAATTTTATTTGAATTAATAAAGCTTAATTGAGAATTTCCTAAATTTAAAATATTTAATTTGACTAATCTAAGCATCAATTAAATTTAAAAAAATTAGTTGGGTTCCTTGTGTTCCAAGGAAATTTTTGTATTTTCTTGGATTTTTCTGAATTTATTTGCTATTTATTTTGCCTCATTTGGGTTTTCAGCCTTTATCTAAATTCCAAAATCCAATTGAAAATCCTTTTCTCTTGTGGGCCGAATTTGGCTCGGCCCATTCCATTTCCTCTCTCCTTCAGCTTAGCCTATTCCTGCTTCGGCCCACCTCCTTAGCTAGCACAACCCGCGCCGCCGAAACCCCAATGCTCCGGGCCCACATGTCGGTCCACGCCGCTCCAGCGCACGTGGGCGTCGAGGGCTTCACCGCGCCGCCGCCTTGGAGTTCACCTCCTACACACACGTTGAGGCGCTATAAAAGCCGCCACCCATGCGCACATCCGCTCCACCCCATTGCGTCGCCTCCGTGCCCTAAGTCGCCGCTGTCCGGAACCCTCCATGCGCTGCCATTTCGGACTTCTTCTCCAGAGCCGGTGCCTCACCTCTTCATCGCCGTTCTCCGTCATTGAAGTATCCCAGGCCATCGTGCTTGCGTCATCGGCTTCGCCCCTCCTTCCTCTTCTCTGTGCGCCCGCTATCTTGAACTCCCAAGCCCTCGTCGCCAGCGCGCACTTCGTCCTCATCATCTCCGGCCGCCCGCAATGTCAATGTCGTGTTCCCCGCCACTAAGGTGATACCCTCGCCAAAGTAACCGCGTCACCATGAGCCTCATTCCCCTATCCATCTTTTCCCCATTGAATTTCAAGTTTTATTCATTGGAGCATGCGAATTTGTTCTTCCATTCCACCTCCGGCCGCCTTTTTTTACTGCCAATTGCACCTTCTTTGGTAGTTTCCGCCGCACATGGACATCACTATTGTGATCGCCATTCGACGTTCGTAGTCATGCCCCACCCCCCTTAGCCGAAACACCCTTGTAGCGCGCCGCCGCCGGACAACCCGCTGCCGCTGCCACTTCTAGGCTCGCCACCGGTGACTGTCGTCGTCCCTTGCCACCGTGTCCGCGTCATCTAGTTCGCCTTCGCCTCCTCGTCCCGTTTTGGCACTCGGTTGTCTCTGTCATCATCTGCAACGCCGGCGAGCCATCGAGGCCGAGCGCCACCGTGCCCCTGCTCCTGTGCACTGCCACCTCAACATGCCTTGTCATCTGCCACCTTGTGGCCACCTCATCCTATTGCCCCTCGGTGTTGTCCACGTAAGCCGAATCGACGCTTGTGATTATCCAAACTGAGCAAAACCGTACAACCACATGTCCTAAATGGAAAGGACCTAGCTAAATAATTTACTATGTTCTAGCATTACGCCCACAGGTTGTAAATGGTAGAAGTTACCTGGTAGTGCAGACGATGGTAAAGGACGTGCATGTCTGTCGGGGCTTGTGTTAGGCATTGGTAAATGACGTCTAAGTCTGGGTAGGTTATCCCCCACAACGGTGAGCTCCAGATTAATGGTAAATGACGTCCATGACTTAGAGTTAAGCTTATCGGGTGGGCTAATATTAGGATAAAATATTGTACAAGCCATATGATAATCGTTTAGTCACACCCCTAAGAAAGCATATCATGGCCGACATTATAAGTCGATTATCTCGTGTGAGTCAAGCTGTACAACATCTGCAAAGTGTAAAACTATTCGAATAGCCGTGCCCACGGTCAAGGGTGGGCAATGTGTGTTTTCACATGATAGATTTTGCTTTTGATTTCAAAAGAGTAAATTTTAGGAACCGAGAGCTGTTGGGACTCTCGAGTAGTTTTCTGGCAGCTAAAACCACTTGGGCAGTTAGAGTCCTATCCTTTGAATCTTACCGGCTAGAGCCTTGATGCTAATGGTTAGTAGTAGAACCTCCACTAGTGATAAATTAATTTATTTTTTGAAACTACTTTTTGATCAAATGTGCTTTATGAAAACTGTTAAAACTTAAAATATTGCTTTGTGAAAAAAAAAACATATAAACCTCATTTGTTAAATCTATGCATATGCATTTTCCCCAAGACTTGCAGAGTACTTTATGTACTCACATGCTACACTCAAAATAAATCTCGAAAGCCTTCAATGATGCTGAGAACGACTACGACAACTTCACATGTAGCTTTAACGAATGATACCCAGAGTACTAGGTTGCACTCCCCAGTCGAATGCTAGATACCGGTGGACAATTTGAGGGGCCGCCACTCGGAATTTATCGTTATTGTTTTCACTACTGTAAGACTCAAGATGTTTTGATCTCTTTTGTTTTGAGTGGTCATAAAGCCGGTACTTAGTTGTTTATTAATGTTATTTGTGATTCAAACTAGTTATCAACAATGTTTCCACTATGCACACTAACTGGTTCTTGATCCGAGATGCACAGCTTGAAATACACATGTAAAACAGATAGTTCGGATTCGTCTAATTAAATACAGCAGGTTCCGACAAAAACCAATGCACAGCTTGACACCATCCTCTTTTGATGTAAAAACAGATGGAATTTTACTTCTCACTTCCAAACTGTCTATTTTGGTGCGCGATTAAATACAGCAGGTCTGAATCACACAAGTTTTTCACACTAGGGCCCATCGTTGCACGAAATTGGACATGAGCAAGGACACAAACGCAGACGCGGTTAGTAGTAGGCCATCCACTATCTAGGGTTGCTTAATGGTTAATTCCGCTCTCAGATGTAGTACCCCGTCGATGAAAAAGAGGCTGTCATCAGCCATAAACGACGGCCATGGAATCGCAAAGAGATTCCGGTATCCAACTGCCTTCCCACCAGTGAAGGTATAGTAGCCCTTGTACTTGCTAACAAACTCGCCTGATGGTCTTGTCCTTGCAGCAAATTCATAGTCTACGGTAACACTTGTTGATCCTTTCTCTTGCATCCCTAGGAAGAGACCAAAGCAGTGGAACGCGCTTTGCTGATCCATGTTGCAGTGTGCCGAGAGGAAGAAACCCTGCCCAGCTAGATGGAATGCTTGTGAGTATATCCGTCCAGACGGGAAAAGTCGGCTACACTCTTCACGCTTCAGATCCAAGTACGCTATGCACTGTGGATACGGTCGATCAAATTCCACCACCTTGAGCGGACGATATTTGTAAGCTCGCTCAGCATATTTCCTACAGGTCAACACATCTGCAGCAAGGGCACGCTGTCGGTGTGGTGCATCAGCTTTGTACAGAAGTGCCTCAGTGACGCATTTAGTTGCTTGCTCATGATCCAGATCATTGCATGTGAGGACCTTCCGCAACTTCCTGCAGGTCATATGACAGAACCGAACAAGCGGCAGCAAGCGAGTACCCAAGATCTCACGCCTTTCCTCCAATTTTGGGTATTGAGCACGAGCCCACTTGATCACAAAGTCATAGATTGCATCCTCTGATGCCACTTGAAGTTCATTACCCCATAGGATGGCTTCAATCCCAGCAAGAGGAATGTTCATTGCTTCATCTTGAAACCTGAAAAGAGGAACCATTCTATTATTTAGTGCACCATGTTGCTTACATAATTTAATTGTTAACTCTAATAAATACAGAGGCTACTCACTTGGTCAAATCCTTGTATTTGTTGGCAAGGAATTCCTTGGCAGCATCAGTCAGTGGCTGAACTGCTGCAGCCATTGAAATGCTGGAAGGGAGATCTAGATAGAGCAATGCAGATTCTGTGGTCATAGGTAAGCTTCTTAGCAATTGACTGCAGTGCCTCATGCAAGAAACAACCTCAAATTTGTCAGCAATCATCAAGATATCAAGCAGAAGGGTTGGCTGATTTGTTGTCAACTTTCCACTGTACATAAAGCTTAAAAGCTCCATAAGGGCATTTTCCTCTGTTCCAAGTGGAAATACAACGATGAGACATAAGATAAGTGTTAACTAGAAAACAAAATAGAAAAAAAAACTGCATTGTTATTATAGATTTGAAAGGCTTTTAATTGAAGCATATCCTTCTTTACTCTAAAATCGACTCCTAATGCAGCATCCACATTATGCCACGTCACCTTTGAAAAGGTAGCCATCAGATTGAATTCAACTAAAATATCAACTGTTAGATCTTAAATACTGAAGAGATGCTTTGGTTAGACACTTTTTAGTTGAAAGGAAGTAAGTTTGTAAAACCGTATGCATTGTTTTGTGAAATACATCTTTTCATGGAAAGACACATTTCTACGACACCCTTTGAAAGGTACAAATAGACGTCATTCAATAAACCCGCAGCAAAGCGTGGACGCCTGGACGGTATACTAGTGATCCATGATTCCTGAGAGATGATAGAGGACATATGCACAATGGTGGAGTAGATAATCAACTTGGTAGGTCAAATAAAAATTGAAGAGTGTAAACCTCATTTAGACTGATGTATGTCAGTACTACTGAACTGATTGTTTTAGTATAACCGTAGGACTATGACCAGAACATTTAAAATTTTGTTATGCATAAAAAAAAATGCTGAAGATGCAGCGAGTGTACTACAGCTCCCACATTTACCTGGAGCAGTTATTCTAAGAGTTGCATGCCTCTGATCAGATTCTTTCATGCCATTTGAGAAAAGCTAACAAGAAGAATGCAATGTTGTTAGCTAGATAACAATACATCACTACAGTACACAATCAATGCATTTCAGGCAGGAATTAGACTCACCTTGTAAAAAAATGGACTTTTTGCGGCTAGAATTGCAGAACTGATATAAATAGACTTTACTCTCAAAACCTGATTACACTCCATACCCCAGGATGCGTCGCTGCTTTCTCCATCCTCACCTGGCAAAAATAAGGTTCAATAAAGTGGATGACAAATATAAAGTGGATGACAAATAGTATAAAAGAAGAAAACAGTGCACATCAGCATCACAAGATGGGTGTTCTGCTCTTAAGATACTTGGATCACAACATTCTATCTTCTACGTAGACAAATTTGACATGATGCTTTATGAAGATAATCAAATGGAGGAACATAATGCACAGAAAGAATTCCACGCATCTTGGCTACGTCAAGCAATCTAAGGAAGTTAGTGCCTCTACAAGGACACCGATTGCATAAAATTTACTGCTAATTCCTAAGTATCTATTAGAATCATATCTTCCAGAAGTATAATCTGTTTAATAAAGCCCCAATTATTCCTAATTCAGGTGTTGGAATTTAAAGAATCAAGCTCATACACCTCAAACATTACAAAATCACTAATACATTGAGGCATTTCAAATGATTACAGTGTGACTACCAAGTATTGTTATTGCCAAGGCAATAGGTAGAAGCAAAGGGTTAACCTGTACCAACATGTCCTCCCACTTCCAATATAATTGGAACAAGTTACTCATCGCTATGACACATTGTGCTGGCCCCGAACTCTAAAAGCATGTATCATCAGCACTAATGATAGTTCATAGATCTCTAAAAATGTAACATGTTCAAAATTTGTGAAGGGTACATGCTTGTTCAATTTCCTAAAACTGAAATCTCAAAAATTAGAACAAGATAATTGAAGCAGAAATTCAATTGCACTGACCATCTTGTCCAATATCAGGTGGAGATTCTTCTATCATAGCTACAAGTTCCTCATAGGCATCACATTCTTCTGCTTCAACTTTGCACTTTACCGGGTCCAACATATACTTTCCAGATTCTGGAGCCATGAAATGATACAGAGAAGTTGTTCAAAATGGAAGACCTTACACTCTAGCAGAGCAGATAATTGAAGAGAATGGAAATGAAGAAATATAATGGGAACAGACTAAAAACCATGGTAAGAGTGCATTAGCATCAGACCGTAACGACATAATAAAGATCAAGAGACAACTAACAAATTGAGACCCATGAACAAGCATTAATGATGACTGACTGCGCACATTAGGACTTTACGAGTGAAGTTGGATGTAAGGAAAAAAGCAGTGCAAGTAACACAGGTAGGATGCATGGCCATTTTATAAGAAATTAAAAGTATTGCAATGAATTTCAATAAGCATTTCATAGAACAAGAGAGGTCGGGCCTAATAAACAAAGTGAACCAACTCTAATGATAAAAAGAAAATGAAAGATCGTATGATCATCATATGACACTGCAAGGCACAAAGAGAGCAAATTCAATGTATGAAAAAGAAATCGTCTCATTCTATCTCCTCAAGAATCTCTAACTTTATTTTA
This sequence comes from Phyllostachys edulis, assembly GCA_036346405.1. NCBI lineage: Eukaryota > Viridiplantae > Streptophyta > Magnoliopsida > Poales > Poaceae > Phyllostachys > Phyllostachys edulis. The sequence continues at coordinate 48,418,633 of CM070556.1, forward strand.
GGGTGCTCTCCCTCCCCTTCCATCCTCTCTTTCATACTTGTCTCCTTTTGCTCAAATCCGGAAAGTACTTGCATTAGAAGCATTACATAACATGTGAAAACCCTCGTTAGAACATTTCAACAAAATCATGCTCAGCTCATGGTGACATGGGACAACATTTGGTGTTGCTATTGAAATTGAAGGCAACAAGGATAAGATTGGGGTGAATAACATTGAAATAAACATTGCATAAAATGCTAACAGGAAAGTGACCTGAAAACAATAAACTCGTAAATAGAATATTAAAAATCATAATTGAAATGCTCTCTTGTTATCTTATAGGAACCATGCAGGGAATACATTACAAAATGTACAGAAATTTCAGGATGTCTGGGAAAAAAGGTAGACAATTACTATGTGTTGACATAATAGCAAGGTACACTTTAAGTCAATCAAGCTAATAAAACACCATGTGTCATTAGCAAACAAACAAGGACAACAATACCTAAACATTTGTATAGGAGCGTTTCATTTTAAAGAACATCACACATATTACAACATTTTTCTTAATAAACAAAAGAATCATGCAAACTATCAAACTTCTTTATTTAACAAAACTATAAGAACTACGAAGATATCATCAGCCACGGATTGTCATTTATCTGGCAACAACCAAAGTAACTTCATCCCTAATTTGGGCAATTTGCTCCATCGATTGGGCATGTCGCTGGTTCAGTTGCAGCGTACAATTACTCTTTGTATATCGATGAGCTTACATACATATCACAGACAAATGATCAAGGTGCAATGCCCCCCGAACCATTAATTTCTCCTCACCAAACTCAGAGCTGAACGAGATACTACCAATACGGTCAAGAACAAATCACCCAAATCCAAATCTTACCGGTAACAATCGCCCTCTTCACTATCTCCCCTAATTTCCACCTCCAATGCCATCTCCTCAACACCAGATTGCTCAGAACAAGATACAACATAAATTCCCATCGCAGCAACTCAAAAGATTCGTAGAAGAAATGAAAATAACTGAAAAATCCTCAGATTTGATTAAAAGAAAAAGAAAAGGTCTTACCCACCCTTAATACATAATGCTTTAATACCTAAAGCCCCAACACACGGTCAAATCAAATCATCACGAAAAGCAAGCACCCTCCCACCCTTTCCCGATTCCCCCATCCAACCCACGAGGATTCAAATTCGAACCCGTTCAGGCCCAAATCGCACCGCACCGAACCAGACCGATAGAGAGAAAAATCGAAATCCCCCCTCACCTTTCTCGCGGCGGCGCTTGCGGTGGCGCGCCCAGTCGGCGAGCGAGGAGCAGCCCTCGCCGGCGGAGCCCTTGGCCCCCGGCGCGTCGTCCCCGGCGACGATCTCGATCCGCAGCACCCGGTCGGAGAAGTTGACCGAGTTGAAGGCGAACTCGAAGCTCGGGCCCCCGCTCGCCCGCGAGAAGTCCGGGTCCATCCCCGCCAACACCACCTCCTCCTCCAATCAACCAACCGCGCACCTCACCTCCCCTGCTCCCCCGCCGCCGCGGAATCCATCGCCGTCGCCGGCGGAGCCAAAACACTAACCCTAACGAAGGTTCCAGAAGGCCGCAGCCACGCGGGGACGCTGCGAGTCGCGGGGAGAGAGAGGCGAGAGGCGAGGAGTGGGAGGAGAGGCGACGAATAGAGAGACAGAACCAAATTAGGCGGCGGCGGAGGCGGATGAGTGGAGGGCGTGGTCGTAGACAGCCTAACAGGAAAAGTCCGAGGGAGTAAGTGTCAATAATGGAGAAGTGATGAAATGGAGCCCGCTTAAAACAAGACAGATTGAAGGACTCGTTGGTTCGACCGGGGCCCGCGTGTCGGCTGGTGGGTACAGGGGCGTGTATTGCGCACGGGGTTGGTCGGCGATGGGACTCTGGGGCTGTTTGCAAACCAGGCAACGTCGACGAAAATTTGCTACTTTATTTTACTACCAAAATTTGATATGCTCGTAAAAATTTGGTAATATTAATGAAATTAAATGTCTCACACGGATAATTTAAGAGTGGGAAAATTACTCATTAAAATTTTGGTAACAACAAAATTAGGTTTAGTCACGATCTAAACAGTACTCTTTTACTAAAATTTGGCTTTGCCTAAATTTTTGATTCGGATAATCTGAGAGTGAGAAATTACTCATCAAAATTTTGATAACAACAAAATTAGGTTTAGTCACGATCTAAACAGTACTCTTTTTACCAAAATTTGGTTTTACCTAAATTTTTGATTTGACTAGTTTTGACCCTCGACCAAACAGCCCTTGCTTCGCTTGCGCTGCTGCGACTTGGCTTCGCGTTGGGATTTTTGTTGGTTGGTTGCTTACATTTAGGCCGCAAGGACTGGGCAGATAAGCAGCCAGACAGGAGGTTAAAGATGGGTTTGAAGGGTAGGTTTTGGGGTCACGAGGTTTGCCTCCGTGGAGTAAATGAGGGTGATAATTTGCAACCAAATCATCCTCGTCATCTTCTCCTGGGCTGTTCTTTATTATGTCCATGGAACACGATTGCGCAATTAAGAGCCCTTGTGATTGCCATTTTAGGGTCTATTTGGACACGTAGTATCTTTGGAGTTTTTGCTTTGAGGTTTTCGGTACAACAAACTTTGTAGTTTTGTAAGTCAGGGTATGCCTAATACCATTGTATTTTTGGAGTTTTTGAAAATCTACTCAAGAACTTTTTCTAAAACCGAACTAAAAACTTTGAGGTTTTTGGTACAACAAACTTTGTAGTTTTGTATGTCATGGTATGCCTAATACCATTGTAGTTTTGGAATTTATAAAAATGTACTCAAGACCTTTTTTAAAAAACCGAACTCACGGCCCATATGTCGATCTTCGTGTGTATACATTTGTACCCTGCGTAATTTTTCTTTGCCATGTCCGTCTCCCAGACTACTCATCTAGTTACTCGTGAATATTTTATTCTTGTTCATGTGCTTCCATCGCAAGGTATTAACACGGTGTTCTAGCATTCGATGAGATGCGACATGTATTTGTTGCAATATACAGATCCAAATTTCAATTGGTGATAGAGACCTGGTGTCACCTTGTCGCCAATTAAATCGGCGATAACCTCCTGTCGTCAATTCAATTGGCGATATGGAGCCGAGTCCTTGAATTGCTCTTGTCTAGAGAGGGCATATGCCACTGGAGAAGCCCCTATCGTCAATTGAATTGGCGACAATTGGCAATGGATCCCTGTCGCCAATTCAATTGGCGATAGGGTGGCGCTGGGGTTCTTGGCGCTAATTTAATTGGCGACAGAGGTCTAGTTTTGTAATTTTTTTTTTGATTATTTATTTCTATAATTCTTTTTTTAAAATATATTATTTTAAAAAAACTTTTCTTGATAACGTGAAAAAAAAGTGGTATTCATAAACTATGGTATTTCATGTCCTGCAGTTTGAAGACCGTGGTTTTCAGATACCGTAGTTTTCAAATACTTTAACATCCAAACATGCCCTTAGTTTGGCAAGTTCATGAATTTGGTTCCAGATTAGATCCACTGCCGAGTTTTTTTCGCCTTTAATACTAATTACTCCCTCCTGTCACAAAAAGAAGTAGTTTTGGATATCGACATGGTCTCTAAAATACAATTTTGATATCTTATTTTTATTGTAATATATTTGCAAAACCTAATAAGATTATATTATTGTGGAAGTATTTTTTGGGACAAATCTACACGTCATTTTTATGTGTTCAATCTAAATATTAAAAAAGATATTGATAGCCAAAGTTTACAATATTTGATTGCACCAAACCTAAAACGACTTCTTTTGTGACTAGAGGGAGTACTATTGAATGTTTTTTAGATTAGTTTGTAATCTACAATACTTGTTTGTGAAATAAGTAATGTAGGTAGAATGTAGATTTTTTTTTGTGAAACTCGTTTTTTTTCTCAAAAGGGCATATTTTGACACACGGGCTCATGGCTAGGACTCTCCAATTGCACTCACCTCATGAAAATGCTGACGTAATTTTTTTTTACCCTGTATGCTCCAACATATCAAGTGTATAGTTTTTGGGCGATTACAAGAAAGACGTACACGTACATACATCACGCACGCACACGTGAGCACACACCTAGAAAGACGAAGACCGATGATAAGCCCGCGATCTAACAAAATTCCTACAAAAAATACACTTGCGTGTGTATAAAGGTGGGTACCAGGATTTGAACTCTAGTGGGTGGAGTCGTACATCCACAACTCCACCAGCTCACCAAGACACCAACAAATGTATATTAGTTGTAGTAATTTGTCCGTAGTTTTTTTGACGACATGTGATATTTTTAGCAGTAAGTTGACAAAGTTGTAGGTGTATGAAGTCACCTGTGAGAACCCGGGGTATTTAACTTGTAATACTTAACCATAAAGATGATTTAAACATTACAAATCAAATATCACGACTCTCGGCGATATATACTTCCCGAATCAAGACACACATACCCCATACAAAAATTAAGCATCAACTCCATTCAATCACATAGAATCCAAAATACGACATAACAATCCAAAAGACATACAGCAAATAGTTATTACAAACGGGCCGACCGGCCAAATTCAACTAAAGAGTCTAACATAACAACGGAAGCAAATAGCCATAAGATGGCAATAACAAAAGCCAATTAGTGTGCCATAACCCACAAGGCAACCAACCAAGCACGCCACCAACCTAGTCCTCGTAGCCGAAGCACATCTCACAAAAGTACAACCCTTGGGGTTCCACTTCCTCCTCTGCAACAATTTAATTTAAAGCATAGCAAATGAGTACAAAATGTACTCGCAAGACTGACGTGTAGAATAACAGACCTATATAAATAGCTACATGCAAGCTTATTTAAGTGGAGTGGGCTCTAGACACAAATTTAGCATAAAAGCAAGTTTTCATTTGCAATAATGTAATAGATTGAAAGCAATTTTACAATCTGAATTTATTTCATAAAAACAGCGATAAAGAAGTAATAATAATAACAAAACATCCTGGAAGTGGCTAACCCAATAGCCACCACATCAATAGCATGAACTCTCTGTTCATACCACCCACATCAAGTTTTAATTAAATGTTGTAGTCTAACTCTTGTTGAGACCTTACCAAGCATGTCCATAACCTAGGACGAGGCTATTCGAATAGTTTGAACCCTGCAGGGGTGTACCAATGTACCCACACGCCAAACCGCCTCTTTTGCCACTAGATTTAGCACACTTCCTTTGGTATGCCGGCAAGGTTAAGTCCTACGAGACGTTTCCAATATTGTGCATTAACTACGAGTCGCCAATATGGGAGGAAGCCCCATATATTGATGCGGAGTCATCAAAGATGTTCATCTCCTTATAAAGGACGATGCTCCTTGCAGTGGATAACCTCCACCACTACTCACCCAAACACACACAAGTTTCTTTTTCAACACAACACAACGCACACATCTACCATGCGACCTGGAGCTAACACACGCCAAAGTACTAAGTCAAGAGAGGTCACATATCCCTCTCATGTGGTTAGCACGCAAAAGCGCTTGGCTTAGTGTCCAAGATGTTCGGTCCTTGTTGACCTGGGCAAGACATTCACAAACCCAATATCCCACCATCCAACCACTTGCCCAAGTCTGAAACATTTCATTTTTATTTTTCAGTTTTTGACTTTACAAAGTAACAAAGCACAAGGTGCTAAGCATAATGATAGTAATAATTTTGTGTGATCAAGGTTATCGACTAAGTCGATAACCGCCCAATTCTACCGGTAGCTAAGCAATTCTAAGCATAACACCGCAAGACAATAAAAGAGCATAATTAAATCACCGGGCTCTAATTCACCAGCGATGTTAATAACTTATGTTTTGTGGCAGGGGATAACAATTTAAGGGTAACCATGCAATAGGAATAGCTACCTCTAATCGGGAAAATTACTTTGACACAAAAGCATGCATACATACAATTGAAACAAAGTATTAGACTTGAAAATAATAGGACATTTATGATCAAACTGCTTGCTTTGCTGTGGTGGATTATCTTGCTGCAGAGGAGCACTCTCGCTAACAATATTATCGTTTGATCCTAGCGAAAGAAGTCCAAAACATAATAAGAACGAATAACACCAAAAAGATGCAAAAATTCAAATTCATCCAAAAATTATGAAAAATTCACAAAAGGTATAGCATCATTTAAGATGAATTTAGCAACAAGAATCAATTCATTTGGATGTTCTATGCAAAAGTTATAACAGTTTGAACGTCAATTTTCAGGAAAATCCAGTTTTAATTGTAACCGGTTACTGTTCATCTAAATTAATTATTTTGGTGAAAATTTCCAGAACAGTGGTGCACTTGAAATTTTTATGGTAGGCTTAGTACCTCATGAGATGAACAATGGAATTTGATTCATCTCATTTGGAGCTAAGATGAATTTCCTATGATTTTTCAAAGTTGTAAAAGTAGTACTTAAGTTACATGCAAAAATGAGATTTTCAGCAACAGTATTATGTTCATAACCTATTCTACAATAAACTACAGTAATAGAGGATTCTAACAAAATTGAGTTTACTGTTTTTGGAGTCACAGAGAAATACTTATGCATTTTCAAAGTTAGAGCAATTTTTAGTGCAACAATAATATTAAACCTAAAGTAATTTTACCAAAAATGTTTTCTGTAACAGTAACATGGTTCAAATTATTTTTATAATAGAGTACATTCAAAAATGAAACTAAAAAAATTTGAATCATCAATTTTGGAGCTAAAATGAATTACTTATGCAATTTTGAAGTTTACACAATTTTCAGTTCACAATTAAAGCATTTCCGAATTTATAATAACATGTAATACTTTTAATACCCAGCCAAGTCTAGCTCAAGCCAATGACCAGTGGGGTCCCGAGAACAGTGCCATTTCCTATTTTCCAATGATTTCCAATTAAACTCGACAAAGGGGCCCTTTGTCATTAGCACGGTCCACATGCATAGTGCATGGACCGAGAGCCATGGACAAGGACCACGGGTCCACCGACGGGTTACTGTGCACTAATTGGCCTCGGGCCCACATGTAATAGAGACAAGGACTCAGCTAATGACTAATTTCCGACAAAGATTCGACATTAATGCCTAATCATCACCATTAACTTCTAATCATCGCTGCTACAGGGACGGTCCGAAGGCGTGCCATACTGCATGCTATGAAGCTCGAGCTTCCTCGGCGACCGCTTACGTTCGATCCATGGCGGCTCGAGTGGGTGCCCAATGGAAGCCCACCACCGGCGCACACAACGCATTCGTGGCGAGGTGGAGGTGGTCGACGCAATGACGGCGACGAGCGGAGGCAAAACTACGGCGATGGTGCAAGAGACAACCCGATGGTTAAAAGACCTAGCTAGCACGCGCCAAAGCAACAAGGAGGTTCTGTGAGCTTACAGGGATGACCCGGAGGTGAAGGTGATGCCGGAGCTAGGCCGTCGACGACGAGCAGCGGCGGTGGAGGGGCTTCACCGAGGGGAGCTCACCCTAGGCAACCACAAGAAACAAGGGAGGTAGGGATAGCTTCAGTGAGGCCATAAGGTGATGTCATAGGAAGGAATTAGGAGATGGAGCCCCTTACCGGAGATGGAGAAGGTGAACAATGCCGCGGCCGATTTCGGGGAAAAACCAAATTCCGACAACCCCTGAAGAGGAATGATGAAATTAAGTTAGGCGAAATGTTTCTAGGGCCCAGAGGCACGCCATGACGCGAAGGGACGAGGTCGGGGAGGCCGCGGTGGTGCTTACCGAAGAGGAGATGAAGGACTAGCCTCCCTTCCCTCAGCCACCGAGAGGGAAAGTGGGCAATTCGGAGGGGAGGAGGGAGTTTTGTACGGTTCCTGAGACGGCAAGGGAAACGGCACTAGACGGGGATGACCCGGGTTGGCCGAGGAGGGCGGCAGATTGACGCCGTCGCAGGGCTTGGACGGAGCTTGACAGAGCGGCGCGACCGCGTGGAGAGGAAGTCCAAACAAGTGGGGTCGAACGCAGACGCTGCATACGATCTTGGTCGAGGTGAGGAAATCGAGCGAGTGGTCCAAAACCGGGCGGTCGCAGACGATGACCGAGGCGCCGGTGGCCATTGGCGAAGCAATGGGCGACGCGGCGGCCGCCACGTGGAGAAGAAGCACAGGCGGAGGGGCCCCACTAGTCAGCGGTGCAAGAGGAGAGGGGAGCCGAGCCGCTGATGGCAAATCGGAAGGTCGACAAAGCGCGCGAGTTAAAATACCAGGCCGAAACGGTACGTGATCTGGATCGTTGGCGCGAGATCGGACGGCTCCGATCGGGAGGCAACTCCGGACGGTCCGAACGGCTACGCGATCCGCGACCGTTGATGCTCCATCTAACGGCTGCATGTGATGTGCAGGTGAGGTGATTGGGCCGAGCCAGGTTGGCTCGGGTCGGAGTAGGGTCCGAGCCCATGAATAGTGATTTCAGGTTTTGATTTTAAAAAGGCTGAGAGTTAGGGAATTTTTGGAGGTAGCTCCAAAGCTCCAAAAATTCAGAAATTTTTATGGAAGCTTGCTGGAACAGAGAAAAACCTTGTGTAATTTTTCCAGAAGTTTTTATGCACTGCATTGATCTCGAGAAAATTCACAAGTAGCAGGGCTAGGGGTTTGACCAGAATTCAAACTGGTTTGACTAGCCTATATGAAATAGCAAACAAAATCTAAAAATTATGAGATGTTGCAGAGAGGGTACTAAGATAATCAAGATGACAGGAAAAATATTTCCAGGGGATGATCATAACATTTGATCATGGAGTTTTGAAGATTGACTATTTCCATCAATAGAAACATTGTGTTGTTGGAAATAGGAAAATACTAGGGGAAGATTTCTAGAAAATTTCTAATGACATCATGAAGCATCAAAAGTTTTAATTCATCCTCATAATATAACATTTGAAATACACATCATTAGTTTGGGATGTTACATCACCCACCAGGGTTCAAATCCTAATGCCTATCTTTACGCATATGTCGAGACGTGAGTGCGCTTCAATACGAATTTTGTGAGGTCGCGAATTTTATTTCGGTCTCCGTCTTTTTAGACGTGTGCTAAGCACACTTGCGTGTGATGTGCATATGTGGTGGTGTGTGTATATGTATCTTCCTTGTAATAAAAAATAGTTATACATCTTGACATAATCAAATTTATCATAGTGTTAAGCTGTAGAAAATATCTCGGTAGTCGGTTCAGTTGGCATTCGCGTAGCTTGGGTGTTAACTAGGCTTTCAGCAATTTGGCTTGGATTTCGCGTATGCCTATTTCCATCGTAGGCGTTTGGTCGCTTTTACAACAATTATATTCATTCTCTTCTCTAGCTCCAAATTTCGCCCCAAAAAAATGCTCACGCCATTACAGTAATATCTTCATCTCATGCTTTATCTGCCTACTGAAATTAAGGGTTTGTTTGGTGCAACACATTGTCAAAAGAATAAGGGCTTGTTTAGATTGAGACCTAGGCTCTATGTCTAGAAAAAACTGGTGCCTGAAGGTAGCCTGGATTTCTGATGTTTTTTGACTGGCCAGGCATGCATAGGAAAGTGGAATTTTTTATTAAAATAATCTATTTTTTATTCGAAATTACAAAAATATTCCGCGATATTTTTTTAACGAAATATCGTCTACCGCCCAATGGTTGGGCGATCGAAATTTATCGCCTAATGGTTAGGCGACTCAAAGCTTATTGCCCAACCGTTAAACTTTAAAATCGCATGAAGCGGACGATAGGCGTCATCATTACTGATCATTTTACTGCATTAGGCGATAGGCTCAATCGCCAACCGCATGCAAATGATTGCATGTTCGAGCCGCCCAACGGTCTTGGCGATCGATTGCCTATATAAGCTGCCATGGCCCCCTGCGAATCTGCTGGGATCGGCATAAGCAGATTCACTTCGCGTTGGAAGGAGAAGAAAGAGAGGGAGGAGAGAAAAAAAGAGGGAGAGGGAGAAGAGAGGGAGAAGAGGAGGAAAATTTCTACTGCGAGGTAAGTTTGTTTTATTATGTAGTGTTGATGGTGTAAAACCGAACACAAGTAAGAGGGCGGACGATGGCCGTGCTACGGGCCTTCGTCCACAAGAACGAATGTAACACGAGGATTTATCTGAGTTCGAGGTCCGAGAGGACCGCCTACTCTGTCGGCTGACCTCTGAGGGGTTCGAGATCCCTCCCAAGGCTCATCTAGTGACTTGCTTATGCATGATTGCTCAAGAGTCCTCTCCCTTTGAAGGGAGAGATACATGGGGTATTTATAGGCTCCTCAGCCTGTACAAATGACCAAAATACCCTTAGGGGTTGACTACTCTATGGATACAAGCGAGGGGCATTACAGTCTTTCATGAGTATAGCGATATTTCGTGGAGTGCAGACACGCGTCTCTCCTGGCGGCCCCGCATGCAGGTGGGATGAACTATTCTTCCAACAGTAGCCCCCCTGTCCCTTGGCGTTTCGGAAGGAACGCCGAAAGGGGCAGTCTTTAAATGTGACTTTTAGGAGGAGGTCGACTCTTCGGAAGAGCTCTGATGGATTTGATAGAGCGTGTGCGTAGACCACTGCAACAGGGCTCCAGCGAGTCGCAAGGAAACACTTGGTGTATGTGACCATTTCTTTCCCCGCATAGCTGTCCTTGTACTCGGATATAGATATGCACAGACATACCATATCAACTGAACTATCATCTTTTCCTTTTTGCAGTGTACTTTTGCTTTTCTCCATGTGAGCCTATGGTGGCTGAGTGTCTTCTTATAAAATAAGGAGGGCTAGACATGTTGAGTTGGTTAGTAGTGGGAATCCAAGGCAATAGAGTGTCTCTCTTATCTTTTCAACTGAATGAGCATCTGGTGCCACCTTGGATGCTCACCGACGCCCACCTGGTGAGCCAAAAAGGAGACAAGAAAGACAAGAAAACGCAGTCCTTTGCACAAAGCAAGGCTCCAAGGCTCCTTCTGCTTGATGTGTCCTTCGGCCGTTTTGGGACAGGGGGAGACCAGGGATCCAAAGCTCAAAGCTTCTTTTATCTCTTTCCTTCGTTAATAGCCCCATTCAACAGCATCTTTCTTCCCCATTGCTTCTTCTCCTTCTCATATTTTCTTCTCCCAGTCCAAGCCACAGATCTCTCTCTCTGCCCACCATGGCGGAGGACGCCCCCAACGCCGACGCCGAGGGAAGCCAGTCCGTGCCTCCGGAGGGCGCCGTCGACCCTCCAGCGTCTGTGGCGAAGGCCGCGGAGGCGCCGCCGTCGCCAACATCTGCCGCCGCAGCCGCGGCACGCGGCGCCGTGGTCGCCGCCTCGTCGCAGACAGTAGCCACGCCAGCGTTCTCTCCCAACGCTACTGGCCGCCCCGAACTGGTCGAGAGCCTTGCCGCCGCCGAGGCCGAGCCGTCTGCGATGGCGCTGGCCGAAGAGCGGCCGAGGGCGCCGAGGGCGGCTGAGGAGCGGCCGAGATCGGCAGAAGACGGCCGGACCCAGCATGGCAAGGCGCGCGAGGCAACCTGCCCAAGAGACCGATCAAGTGAGCTGGGCCAGGCGCCAGAGGCGGCGTAGGGGAGCCGAGGAGGCGGAGGCCGGGCGACGAGCGGCGCGCAGGAGGGGAGGCGGCGGCAGCATGGCGACCCGGAGCAGGCAAGCCAAGGCAATGGGAGGCCGACGGTGGCTTGAGGGAACCAAGGCCGAGACCGAGACGCAAAGCAAGACTGCATGAGCAAGACAAAGCGGGCTCACTGGCAAGGCAGACCATGAAGCTCCCCATGGCGGGCAAAGGAATGGAGAGAGAGAGTTTGAGAAAGAGATGGGGGAGAGTGAGTGGGATTGGTGGGGAGAGGAAGAAGATAAGGAAGGAGAGATGGTCGTGTGTGTGTGTGGTGTGTGTGTGCGTCTTTTGCCCTTAAGGTGTGCATAAACACTCACATATCTCTTTATCTTGTGTATAAACAGAGATCATGGATGTGTTTTGCCTCTGTGTATGTGTTAGCGGTAGCTAGAGCCTTGGAGGCCATTATCTAGTCGTTTGTGTGTAACTTGTATTTGCTTGTTGACGGTGAACAATAAGGCTCGGGTCACGAGGTCCCAGGGGTCACGAGGGCGAGGCTTCGAGGCTCTGAGGCCCCGAGGCGCGAGCCGAGGGTCTGAGGCCCCGAGGGCACGAGGCCCCGAGGGCGCGAGGCCGAGGGTCTGAGGCCCCGAGGGCACGAGGTCCCGAGGGTGCGAGGCCGAGGTCTCGAGGCCCCGAGGCCTGAGTCTGAGCCGAGGTCTGAGGCCCCGAGGGCACGAGGTCCCGAGGGTGCGAGGCTTGAGGTCTCGAGGCCCCGAGGGCACGAGGGTGCGAGGCTCGAGGGTCCCGAGGTCTGCGGGACTCGAGGGTGAGGTGCACGAAGGTGTGAGGCTCGAGGTCCCGAGACCCGAGGGTCTTGAGGCCTCGAGGGTCTGAGGCCCCGAGGGCGCGAGTTCGAGGGTCTCGAGGCCCCGAGGGCGTGGGGCCCCGAGGCGTGAGGCCGCTTCTGCTTTTCCTGACACGTCCCTTCCTTTGACTCTGTTATGATCAAACCATACCTATCGGTACCGACCTTGAGCGTGCAAAGTATATAGGACTTTAGGGTGGTTTCCTGTTAGTGTTGATGCTCCTTTGCTGAAGGAACTCACTTCTTACATAATTTTATGCGTGTATTGATGCTCCTTTGCGCAATACTTATCTATTTTTTGTATTGTTGATGGTGAACAATAAGGTTCGGGCGCGAGGACATGATGCTGCGAGGGCGCGAGGCCCCGAGGGTACGAGGCCGCGAGACCCGAGGGCATGACACTGCGAGGATGCGAGGCCCTGAGACCCGAGGGTTCGACACCGCGAGGGCACGAGGCTGCGAGGCCCCGAGGTGCGAGGGCACGTGAGAGTGTTTTGCGAAGTCCTCGGGCACGAGGGTTTTGCGAAGGCCTCGGGCACGAGGGTTTTGCAAAGGCCTCGGGCACGAGGGTTCTGCGAAGTCCTCGATCGCGAGGGTTTTGCAAAGGCCTCGGGCACGAGGGCACGCGGAGCGAGCGGGCGCACGAGGCACGTGTGGTGCGAGGTCAAACACGGCGTGCATGATGTCCTTCATGTCGAATCTATCAGCGGAATGTTATATTCCATGTTTCTTTGCCAAGCAGGCGTGAGGGCACACGCGAAGGCACGCAAGAGCACGCGAGGGTGCGCGAGGGCTTCGAGTATGAGGGCATGCGCGATGGCCCGACGCCGACGACAAGCCAGTTGATGGCAACCCTTAGCGGTTACACGGTTGTCGCGAAGGTGCCCCGAGGTTGGGGCTCGTGCAGAGGCGAGGTGGTAGGATTACTCAACACTAGCCCCCCTGCCCCTAGGATGCCTGCATGGACGCCCGAGGGGCAACGAAGAGTGCTAAGGTCTTGTATCTTGTTGATGAATATGCTTGGCCAAATTCGACAGACGGGAATCTGAGACACTTGAGACTTTGCCAAATTCGACGACTCGGTCTTGGCGCGAGGCACGAGAGAGAATATCTTAAGGGCACCCGTGACTTAGCCGTTTTTGGCTTGGTGGGTACGTGGGTGCCCAAAGACTTATGCTTATTTTGTACTCCATATCACGTGAGTGCTCCACGTGAGGGCAGGTACTAAATTGCCGCTTCTCATTGGCCCTTCGTGTGGGGTGGTTTTTGTTGCTCCATCGCTGAAGATGAAGTACTGAACGCTGAGACACCCCATCGAGGCACAACCCTCGGGGCAGGGGGTGCATCCGAACGAAGCTTTCAGAGCAAAGTCATGGGCGTAAGGCCACCGAAATGAGCATTGCCTTGAGGTAGACGGTGTGTTGGATAGAAGCTCGTGTAGGTGAAGTTGTCCTCCTCTTGCTCAGCGGCTTGATGAGAGTCGTCGAAATAGAACTCCTCAGAAGTGTCGCAGTTCGAGTTGCCTATGAAATTGAGTCATGGATATATCGGAGGGTGCCCATAGGGCTAAGTCGTAGAACACGGAGGCGCCACGAGACTGAGTCGTGAGGCACCAAATGACCACTAGGGGTTGTAGCCCCCCAGTGGGCTTGGAGGTGCCCATGAGGCTAAGTCATGGGCACATTGGGCATGTGCCCCTGACAGTAAGTCACAGGCACACCGGTTGCACCCGCGAGGCTAAGTCGTGGGCATTGAACTATGAGGCGATGGAGCCCTTTTACCTGCAGTGGGTTCTTTGTGGTGATCGGGAATGCATGAGAATGGTTAACCCTTGAAGCAATGGAGCTTAACATGCGAGGACCCGGAGGTCGATTCTGCGTGTGGCACGAGTCTAAGGGGGACGAGTCCTCGGCACATCCATCAACTTGGCTTGGACCAAAGTTGTCGCTATGCCTTAGGTCTAGTAGGACACGAGTCGCCATGGTAGGCGGCGACGACGCCCAAGCCACTATAGACTTTTGCTAGGGGAGACCGTGGAGGTCGTACACCCTATGCACCCCGAGGGTGGCCGCTCATGCCCTAGGGCCATTAGGACACGAACCGCCATGGTGGAGGCGACGGACGTCCAAGCCACCATGGACTTTTGCTAGGGGAGACCACGGAGGTCATACGCCCTATGCACCCCGAGAGTGGTCGCTCATGCCCTAGGGCCGATGAGACCGAGCCGCCATGGTGGAGGCGGCGGACGCCCAAGCCACCATGGATTTTTGTTAGGGGGACCATGAGGTCGTGACACCCTATGCACCACGGAGGTGACATCCTTCGCAGGGGAAGGGTTAGCGAGGGCTTGTGTGAGGCAAGCGAGACTCGTAGGACAGGTCTGCTTCCTAACAACAGCGTGTTAGGAGCAGCCTATCTTATCTTATCGTGTCGAAAGCAAACCTCTCAATCGTCAATGAGCACAAAATTGAAAGACATTCACAAAGCAGGTCAACCCCTTAACAGCAGCGTGTTAAGGGACTACCCTCGATCCACGTCATAATTGCATAAATGGTGCGATCATGTAGGAACTTCACGTCTTCTTCGCATTAAGTAAGATGGTGTTTACATCCCGATAGGTGCCACAGGGGGCATACAGTAGAGTCTTAAGCATAAAAATTGCGGATTTCCTTCGCAAAGTCCGCCCTCTCACTTGCGGTTGTCCTCGTTTTGAGCGAATTGGGCAGGTAGTGGTGCTGAGAGCATTTTCGATTGGAGAGAGCGGTGACGGATCAGGCGGGGAGGATAGCTTGACCACATACACGAGTGAGAAAGGGTCGTTCGATGGAGCAATTAGGGTCGTCTTGCAGCCCCATAGGATCTTGGGAGCTCCTCTACACGGGTTCCCTATTTGAGTGCACTTGTTTCAAGGTGGTGGCGTATTCCTTGCGAGACTAGCCCATTGTTTCTTCCCACGGCCGTTGGTTTTGGACGAGCCACCGTATCAAAGCGAAGGTGGTCCCGATGGAGTTACTGTAATCTCTGAAGGTGGGCGTCAATTTGGTATCGTTATCCACCGTGAGTTCCTTAGGAACACCGGCGACGAACGATATTCTTCCAAAGGAATTTCATCATGGCGCGAGGCGTGATGGAGGCTAAAGGCTCCACCTCTACCCATTCGGTGATGTAATCCACCGATGCTACCACACTTGTAGCCCCTTGCGGTGGGGATGGCGGCGAGTCCATTCCCCATCGGGCAAAAGGCCGTGATTGGTATGGTGCGTGGGGATTAGCATGATCGATGCGATTGGTCGCCATCTTTTGGCATCCTCGCGCTTCTGAGCATGTCGAGGGCATCCCGCACCATTGTGAGCCGATAGAAGCCTTGGCGAAGTGTTTTTCTTGTGATTTCCTTGGCGCGATATGAGAGGTGCATGTGCCCCATGAGCGTCCAAAAGGAGTGTCATGTTTGGCGGTGTCAGCGAATATGCGGTGTTGGACTTTAAGAACTCCATTAGCTCCTTCTCCATCATTCTGGGATAACGACCCGATTCTAAGAGATTGCGGGTCACCACAGTCAAGAGTTGTACTTCTGCAGTCCTCCTCCAAGCGAGGCTTAAGGGAGCACCTCGCTGGAGGGGGTACATCCTTGATGTGCCTTGGTGAGAGAGGCAAGGGCATGTCCTCCTTTGACTCATTGGGTTCGAGAAAGTTGATGTCGCCGGAGTTAGCTGCCGCTTTGTGGTACAAACGGCGAGCTAAGTCTTGATCACCCCTCATGGAGATGACCCCGCGAGGGCCTGGTATCTTTAAGCACAGGTAGTTTTGATGTACCGCTGCACAGAAGCGGTTGAGAGTTGCCCTTCCCATGATAGCATTGAATGGGGACTCGATGTCAACAACATCGAACCTGACGGCTTCCGTGCGGTGATTCTCCTGTGATCCGAACGTCATGAGGAGTTCGATCCTCCCAAGGGGTTGGATGGATTTTCTGATGCAAGCCGGCGAGAGGGCGTCGGATGGCGATAGGATGCGGGATGATAGCCCCCGTGACTCCATAGTTCCTTGGCGCCGCAGTAGAGTATATCTGTAGAGCTTCCTCCGTCGACAAGGATGCGGGAGATCTCGCAATTGGATATTGTGGCAGTTACTAAGAGGGCGTCATCATGAGGGAACCTTAAGCCTTGTGCATCATTAGCTGTGAAGCTAAGAGAAATGCTTGCCCATTTGGGAGGGACGCTTTGAGGAGCCACCCCCACGACGTTGATTTCTCGGGCGTACTCCTTCTGTTGGCGTTTTGATGCATGACCGGAGGCCGAGCCCCCTATTATGACATTTACTCGTCTTTGCGGCGCTTGGAAAGGGAGTTCATGCTCAACATCGTGCAAGCGCTGCCCGAGGGGTAGATCACCAGGGGCCTGTGCCTGGGGTGGTGGAATTGCCTGAAGGGGCATCGCCTCTGCGGCCGTGGGACGTGGCGGCGACGCTCGACGCGGCCCAGGGCCGTGTTCGAGGAGCTTCGCTATTTCAGCGGCGTACTGACGGCATTCATTCGTATCATGCCCGTTCATCTTATGGTAGGCACACCAGCGCCCGTCTCCTTGATTTGGGTTGCCCCTCCTTTCATTGCGGCCTTCGTCAGGACGTCCCTTCCAGTGGGCTTTTGGTCTCGATTCCTTCTTGGGTCCTCTGGTGGAGTTGCTCCCGCGCTCCTGCGAAGGAGTGTCGGTTACGACAAGAATCTTGGAGTCACGTTCCCTGCCAGAGTGATCCCTCCGGTCATTGCCCTTCCTCCCGGGGGAGCTTTTTGACTTCTTCCCGGAGGAGATGCTTTAAATCTGCGGAGAAATCCTTCTTAGCTGTCGTCTTCTTCTCCTCGGGCGTATTTTTCCACGACCTCGAAGAGCTCATGGGTCGTCCTTGGGGGATCTCTCCCAAGCGCGCGATTGAGTTCTCTCGGGAGTAGCCCTTCTTTGCAAGCATTTATGACCGTTGAGTCAGGGGCATCTGCGACTTGGCTTCTCACTTTAGAAAAGCGCTTAAGAAATTCTCTTGTGGATTCACCCTTTTGTTGCTTGACAAGAAAAAGTGGTTGGGGAGCATAGGGCGCTTATAGCTTCCTTGGAAATTTTGTTGAACTCTTCCTCACCGGTCCCAAGAATAGATGGAGCCTTTCTTTTGGTTGAAGAACCAGAACACGTCATTCCGAAAGGAACAATGGAGGCGATTGCACATCTCTACTTCTCCACCTCCCCAAGCCCGAATCGCCGTGGAGTATACTTCCAGGAATTGTATGGGGTCAGAGTCTCCATCATAAGGCCCGAGATTGGGCTGGCGGAACTTTGGTTGAAACGGAGCTTTGAAGATGTCTCGAGTGAGAGGGTTCCCGATCTCGGGGATGCCCTGTCCTTCGCTAGCGAGGTGATGGTGATCGAGCCTTGTGCTGCGGCAGCGGCGATGGCGGGCTCTCTGGTGGAAGAGCTAGATGCCGCGGTGGCGGCGATGGTCTTGGCGCATTGGCGAGTTGGAGCGCCCGCGCCGACTTGCAACTTGATCCGGCCGGGAGATTAGTGATTCAGCATCCTCTTCTTCGTGGCCGTGGTGACCACGCTCCCTAGCGGATCCGATTGGTGGCACGGGGACACGCCTAGTGCTGCAGAGTACATGCTCTTCTGACCGCCTCGGCCACGACCTCCTTGATGTGAATCCTTACGGCTTGATGAGTGCACTTGGGCCATAACGGTGGAATGGTCCTTCCGCTGAAGGTGCCTTTGGAGGGGCACCTTTGGGGAGCAACTTTGGCCTCACGGGCTCCTAGTCACCCCGGCCATGTAGCACCTTGAGGATGGAGCCAGCACTTCTCGGGGAGCCGACTCACCATCTCGGGTGCAAAGCATTTGCCCAGTGGAGGATCTTGGAGGGAGGTCGCGGGCGCCAGCTCAGGGGTATGAACTCGGGCCTCGGAGGTGAGGCGGCGGATGAATTGCAATGGAAAGGGTGAACTCCTCCCCATCCGAGTTTGGTGGGTGCATTGGCGATGAGGAGCCCGCTCATCACCGGCGTGGGCGAGTGGAGGAGGTTGTAAGGATGTCCCCTGGTCCTCCTCAGGAAAAATCCTGCGGCCGGGTCGGTGCCACTTGAGGCGAGGGCGGTCTTTGGGAGCGGGGAGGCGTCTTGAGGGCAGCTGGGAGTGCGATCGTGGCCATCATGTAGTCCACCACACGCTTTATGTTGTTGCCTCCACCATTGCTTTGCAATTAGCGGCGTCGAGCCCCTAGGAGTGGTGGATGGCCTGGAGGTTCAACAACATTTGGGCCTCTTGCCTTGGGCGGACACCGCGTCACCGGTGCAATGGAGGTAGGGATGCTGGCTGCCGGGAATCTTGCAGGCGTTATGCATCCGGGATGAATAGCTCCAATCTCAAGATAACCCATGCCTTGGGCTTCTTGAGAGCGGACCCGATCGTCATGGGCTCCCTATGCTCGGAGGCGAGAGGAGGCCTCGTGGACTTGGAGTACTTCTTGGTAGGAGCCATAGCCTACATTGATTAGCTACGGGTTCCCCGATTGGCGCCAATGTTGATGGTGTAAAACCGAACACAAGTAAGAGGGCGGACGATGGCCGTGCTACGGGCCTTCGTCCACGAGAACGAACATAACATGAGGATTTATACAGGTTCGGGGGTCCGAGAGGACCGCCCTACTCCTGTCGGCGGCCTACGGGGGTTCGAGGATCCCTCCCGAAGGCTCACCTAGTGACTTGCTTGTCTGTATTGCTCAAGAGTCCTCTCCCTTTGAAGGGAGAGATACATGGGGTATTTATAGGCTCCTCAGCCTGTACAAATGACCAAAATACCCTTAGGGGTTGACTACTCTATGGATACAAGCGAGGGGCATTACAGTCTTTCATGAGTATAGCGATATTTTGTGGGTCTGTACACGCGTCTCCTGCACGGCGGGCCCCGCATGCAGGTGGGATGAACTATTCTTCCAAAATGTAGTGCATTCTTTTAGTAGGTAAATAGTTTAGTTAGATAAAATAATAGTGTAAGTAACGCTCGTAGGAAACTGTAGTTAGAGAAAACAGAGTAGATCTACAGCCCGTACCCGTCGCCGGAAACTATAAGTAGCGCTCGTAGGAATCTGTAGTTAGAGAAAACAGAGTAGAAAATCAAAATGTTGTTGATTTGTATGTAAGTAGCAGCGATAAAAAAACTTTAGTTAGAGAAAAAAATAGTTTATTTTGTAGTGTATTTTTTTGGATAGGTAAATAGTTTATTTAGTTAAATGAGTAGTATAGTAGCACCCGTAGGAAATTGTAGTTAGAGAAAAAAAATAGAAAATCGAAATGTTGTTGATTTGTATGTAAGTAGTAGCGATAAAAACTATAGTTAGAGAAAAAAATAGTTGATTTTGTAGTGTACTTTTTTGGGTTGGTAAATAGTTTATTTAGTTAAATGAGTAGTATAGTAGCACCCGTAGGAAATTGTAGTTAGAGAAAAAAAATAGAAAATCGAAATGTTGTCGGTATGTGCGTGGCCGACTATTATTGGGTGAATAATGCGTGACCGAGTGCATAAGGAGGATGAATTATTTGTATAAACTAATTAGTAGAAGTAAATTAGTATGGACTAACTGACTTACGTAATTGGTAGAAGACCGGAATGCCACTTGTAGCATTTCGGATTGCAAGTTAGCGTCCAAATCGGTTTTTAGGTTGAATCTGAATATCGTACTACGCGTTCATTGTGGCCTCTGCCTTAGGGAATGAATGACGTCTTGATCATGCTGTCGTGTAGTTGTTGATGATAGGCGAAGGGCCTTATAAATGTAAATTACAATGTAGCAGTACTTGCATGTTGTGCGTTGCGAGCTGACTAATTGCAATGTTGGAAATATTTGCAGCCATACAATAAGTCATGCCTGTACCTACTACATTGAAAGTGCATTACGGTGTTGGCACCGTTCGTGAATGTCCGTGGGGTGTTGACTTGAGTAGTTTTCAGCAAGCCACTCTGGTACACCCGGATGGCGAGAATGCACGAATCGAAGATGTGAAACCTTCGGTGACCCGCATGACTTCTCTTTGAACCTGAGGTGTCAAATACGACATACAAGGGCTTTGGAGCCGGTCTCCCACGAACATCACCGGGAGTTGAGAAGGCGATCGCGCGCAGTGAGTGTGGAAGGGCTTTATAGAAGGATGTCGGCGCCGTGGATATGAGTGTGTGATACTTGTGCAACCATGCCCAAAGAAGTTGTCAGGTACCCCATGGGATATCATCCGGGTGGTCTGCAACGACTTCGGGTGCCCACATATTCTTTGAAGAAGAGGACAGAAGGGTCAGGTTCTGAAGAGTTCAGAGAATGTTGCTTGTGATGAGCCCGACGCCAGTATATATAGGAGAGGAAGATCGGCCACCGCATGGTGAACCTACTGAGACGGTGATGAAGGAGAGCATAGGGATTACATATTGCATCAAATGGAAGCGATGACCGCATAGCCTTGGTGAAGAGGAAGCTTTAGAAGAAGGCAGCGAGGGCGGTTCCGATGAGGACGGAGCTCCCATCCCCGTGAATGGAGCAGATTTGACGCTGAGGGTCTATGTACACACGAGCGAGCCACGAATCGCCGTGGGAGTACCATGCCACGGAGGTTGATTGCACTCAATGTTTCTCGATAAGACATCCTTGCGGATGCCATTAAAGCGTGGGCTATGTCTATGCGTGAAACGTTTGGTCGTCAAATCTAGCCAAGAGCGAAGCAAATCGTCAAATGCGAAAGGGCGGTTGTCCTAAGCGCCTCGGGCGTGGTGGCCATCATTGTAGTGGCACGCACATATGCAGCTAGGGTTGGCACAACAGTTTGTGGGATCATACAAACTTCCTATGTTCACGACCTCCTCATTGCCCCTCTCGCGCTGCATCTGTTGGCGGAGGTCATCATTTTGCTCCTTGAGATCGTCAATTTGTGCCTCCAAATCAAAGATTCGGTTCCACAATACATCCACGTACCGCACAACATGTCGTTCATGAGGAGGATCGATCCAGTGGGTGAAGTTGCATTTCGCCATCTGCTACAAGGGGCGGTTAGTATGGACGATGTATTAGCAAGATAACATAAACAAAACTATTTACCCAGCAGTATGGGCATCGGAAACGCCGTCCACCATCGAAAGGGCCATCTATGACACTGCACGATAGCGTCCTCCCGTGTGCGCATTTCGGCCACTTAGGTTGAGCACGCTTGTTCGGCATCAACCGGTGGTTAGGGCCGAAGTCCTCCATCCTTTCGAGGAGAAGGTCCGCCCGGCGACCCCGTTGGGCTGGTCACTGTAAATGCGCCATCGTATATTCTTGTAAAACGGAGAATGTTCTTCTTCCTACGGTTTCAAGGGTCGAGTGGTCCTGATTTTCGAGCGTGGGGCGTGCATTTTATAGCCCCGCGGGGGGGAGAATAACAAAGCGGGTAATATATTAGGTTGCAGATGACAACACTAGGCGATGCGATTTCTTGTGATGACAAGACAACACGGGCGACTTTGCGCCTCATAAGACCAAAGAGCGACTTTACTGCGGTGACAAGACCACACGGGTAGCTTTGCGCGATGATAAGACCAAAGGAAACAAATTTTGTGCGAAGAAGACCACACTGGCAGCTTTGCGCGATGACAAGACCACACGAGGCGACTTTGGCGCGATGATAATACCAAAGAGACGACTTTCTGCGGTGACAAGACCACGGGGTAGCTTTGCGCAGATGATAAGACCAAAGGAGACAACTTTACTGCGGTGACAAGACCACATGGGGCGACTTTTGCGATGACAAGACCCCAGGGCAGCTTAAGCGCGATGATAAGACCAAAGGAGACGACTTTACTGCGGTGACAAGACCACACAAGCAGCTTTACTCAGTGACAAGACCACACGAGGCAGCTTTGCGCAGTTTAGGGTTTATGTTTAGGGTTAGGCTTTTCAGATCGACTTGACCACACCATGCCAACCATGCCATACCAACCATGGGCCTTATAAAGGGGTTGAACCAAACCCAACTCTACACAACACTACACAACAGATCTGTGACTATAGACTCTTGAGACACTTCTCTGCGAGGATGTTGCGAAGCAACCGGCTTAAGCGAAGAGGAAGCAACCGCAATACCGGATAAATCAATGAAAGATGCTCCAAGACCACCACGTTTTCGATCCGCGGTGTTTGTGTGACGAACCGCGAGATCATTCATCCACACACCTGACACCACGGCGGGCGTACTACACATCACGGGCACTATATCGTAAGCGTCTCTTTCCGCATATCGATTTTCCTCTCCCAACATTGAATTCTTCAAATTGTTAACTTCATCCCCACGTAATGGCGGCCGAGATCTTGCGCCACTTCTTCGATAGATTGACGTCGGGAGATGTGCAGCGGGGCATTCATCTAGCGAAGTACTTCTTTGAACTACTCGGTGCGGGCGAGAACTTCGTGCGGTGGAAACCTTACGTCTGGGACCTGCTCAGGAGGCACTAAAGGCCCAAGTACTCACCGGGCGTAATCCATATCGGCGGCGTGAGTTATGAAGAATTTACATCCTTATTACGTAAGGTTTCCGATGCGGTGTACTTACATCCATCATATAATCGCGGGATATGGGCGACTTTGACATACCGGCCCGCGTGAACAGTTCGCGACAAAGGCAAGGAAAGGCTCATGCGGTTGACCGACGCCATAAGCGTATCCGATCGCCGGCGTAATCCGTATGGACGGCGTGAGTTATGAACAATTTACATCCTTCATACGATTTTCACTATACGGTGCCCTTACATCATGAAATCGCAGGACATGGGCGACTTGATATACCGGCCAGCGTGGGCGATCCCGCGACAAGGGCAAGGAAAGGCTCATCTTGGTGAGCTCGGCCGTCCTGGCGTATCCGATCCGCCGGCCGTAATCCGTATCCGATTCACGACGTGAGTTATGAAGAAGTTAAATCCTTCTTACAATTCTCACTATCGGTGCACTTACATCATCGAATCGCGAGGATATGGGCCTTCGACATACCGGCCGGCGTGGGCGATCCCGCGACAAGGGAAGGGAAGGCCGGCGAGAGTTCAACGCCGAGCTAGCAAGGAAGGAAAATGGCCCCGTCCACGCATGAGGTCAGTCATTATGTAGTAGTCCCCGTCCTACCCCCATGTTTTTTATTATCGCCTAAAGGTGTGTATACTTACATGGTGCGGATGCTTGTGTCACAATGTACCGTAGTAGTAGCGAGGTTGACTAAAGCCATTAGTGAACCATCATGCCATGTGACTACGTGTAGCGTGTACAGACTGTGAGGACTCTAATGTAGTTACTCGCTTCCATGTCTCCGCTAAGCCATCAAAGCAAGACTATATTGCAAGTATGCCTCTTCTAGTGGAATCGAAAAGAACCATTACGCACCGACATTGAATCCTCCATGTTTTAGGACATGTTCATAATCATAACGGCGTTCTCACCCTTCACTCATATTCCTCAGTATAAGCTCCATAAAGTACGACATCGACTACGTGCCTATATACGCATATACGTTCAGACGACTTCATCGAGGAGAGACTCCCACGCATCGTAATATCACTTACCTTTGTACTTACAACTCATTACTGTCTCAATCGTCCTCACAAAATTCAACTGAAATTTAGCGCACTACAACAATATACCACGATCACAAAATGTTGTTGCGAGTTTGACAAATTTCGTACCTATGATATTCTACGAAAATAACAAATAGACCAACTAACAGCGTCACAACACTATTATTTTCAAAATAAATATCATGACACAATCATATTTGCTAAATTTAGTTCACCTAGAAAATGTAATATTGAAGACAACTCAATTAAACAATAATTAACAACAACAAAAGCGGTTGGGGCTCACAATCGCCTTATGGTTGGGCAACGAGTTCGATCGCCTTATGGTTGGGCGATCGAACTCGTCGCCAAATGATAAGATTCAATCGTCAGATTGTTCATGACGAGATCGATCGCCCAATGACGAGTTGATCGCCAATGGTTCGACAAATAGAACCGTCGCCCGGACGAGTTGATCGCCCAATGGTTGGCGGCAGAACGATGCCAATGACAGATTGATCGCCAACCATTGGGCGACGACGATATTTCTGTTAAAAAAAATATCACCGGAATATTTTTGTAATTTCGAATAAAAAATAGATTATTTTAAAAAAAAATTCTAGGAAAGTGCCGTTTGGTTGAAGACCTGGCCTGAGCAACAAATCCTCTTCTTCCCCAAATCCTTCCTTCCTCATCCTCGCTCGACTCATCTCCGTGACGCCGCCGTGAAGTCCTTGGCGGCACGAGCTTTCGTCCGCCACCTCCTCCCTTCTCCAAGCCTCTAGCGAGCCAGAGAGGCGGTGGCGGCAGGCTCTAGGAAAGCAACGGCGAGTGAGAAGGAAGCGGCGGTGAAGCGAAGGAAGGCGTTATAGCGAGATGGCGGTGGCGGATCGGCTTCGATGGCGGCAGGGAAGCGAAGAAGCGGCGGAGCGAGAAGGAGGCGGCGTTGCGGCGAGGTGGCGGCGGATCGAGGTCGCGCGGCGGATCTCGAGCCGTGGCGACAAGATCGGCTTCGGTGGCGGCAGAGGATCCATGCTCGGCGACAGCGGAGGATGGGAGGAAAACGGCGCTTCGCTTGCACAGCCTCCCGTGCGTTCGTTTTGAGCGCTGGGCACAGCGTCCCGGCTTTAGCTCCCGGATGGCAACCAAACAGACCTCAGGTGCTCCCCAGGGAAGGCTCTCGGCCAGGCATATCCTCTTCAGGACTCAAACCAAACAGGCCCTAAGAGTGACATGTATTATACTCCCTCCGTTCTTTTTTACTTGACTTTCTATAATCCGTCTCGTCAAACTTTTTAAAGTTTGACCGTCAATAAGTTTAAAGCTATCTAGAGAGGCTATATGAAAATTATATCATTAGATTTGTTGTTAAAAATACTTTCATAATATTATAACTTTATTAATTACATCTTAACGTAAAGCTATAAAAAGTAGCGGTCAAAGTCGCATCTCGGAGACCGTAAAAAGTCAAAAACGTCAAGTAAAAAAGAACGGAGGGAGTACTTGCGACAAAGTCCGCTAAGAAAATAAGTACGCCGGACCATGCTATTAAGACTGGGGTAAAACAACGTGTCTTAATTTCCCAAAACAGCTATCCTAAAGAACCAAAATCACACACACACACACACTATATATATATATATATATATATATATATATATATATATATATATATATATATATATATATATATAGGGCGCCTGCTTGCATACTCACAGGAGTATGTACTCCCATACCTCCACACCGTCCATCAACTTGGAGATGCGTATTGTCCCATCGGTTTAGGTAATGGATACATCCATTTTGAGAGTTAATACCGTTTTGATGTGCGATGTTGTAACTAATGTCTTCTTTAATCCGGCGGGATACTCAACTAAATGCTTGAAAGTAGGACTCGTCGACTAGGTTTCTTTGACTTTTCAACCTAAAGCTTGAAAGCTACGACCTTACGTCGCTTTTGTCTTGATTTCTTTGCTCCAGTGTTGCATTAATGGAGAATGTGGGTGAATACACTTTGCATCGAGGATTGGATATGCAACCAAATGTTACTTCGGTGATGTAGCGATCCATGGAGAAAGCGATTGGAGGTATGAATCCTTTAGCTTCATATGCCGCGCGCTCCGCCAGAATCATGAGCGCCATCGCCCATCGCCCGCCCTCGCCGCCTCCTCGCTCTGCATGAGCAATTTCTTGCTTTCGCAGGTAGCCATGCATCCTTGACCGTGGGCGAACTGAGAACGACCTAGCGCCGCATCCGAATGCCCATGCCCGCACACAACCCTAAAGGTTCAATCCCATATCTGATTTCATTATTCCCCATTCCTCCTCTGGAATTCCGTCGGGATCTGGCGCGACCGCGAGGGGCAATCGAAAAAAGCGCACCGAGCCGTGCGTGTCTCGGTAGGGTCAGTCTTCTGGCGCCGACGCTAAGGGCTGCGCGCGACCGAAGCGAGGCACAAGAAGGGGCTGCGTATTGCGGTCTGAAGCTTGCTGCCTTGCGTGCGTGGCCGCGCGAGGTTTGAGGGGTGCGCTGCACCGCCAGCCGCAAGCGAGCCGCAGTACACCGAGGTCGAGCCACCAAGAGTCTCGAGGCAGCGCCGCCAGCAGCCGTCGCCACGGCGGTGTGGGCGTGGAATTTTTTATCTTTGTTTATCATCTGGCTCGATTGATATCTCGATTGAATGTCATGCATCTTGTATTTTTGTACGCAGGAACCTTTGCTATATGCGGATTGGACGGATGGTGTTAAGTGAAAGGTTAGGCATGACAAATGGTGCTTATCATCCCATTGAAAGGTTAGTCATGACAAATGAGTTCTTGATGAGTTATTGAATACATCTGTTTTGCATATGTTATGAATTCTCAATAAGTATCAGTATCCCTCTTTATCGGTATTAGCATACTTCTTAAATCAGTATCAGAATACTTCTTTATCGGTATCAGCATAATTCTTAAATCAGTATCAGCATACTTCTTAAATCAGTAACAGAGGAAACTAAATGATGAGTGTTTTGCTTAATACAT
The DNA here is from genome assembly GCA_036346405.1 of Phyllostachys edulis. Lineage (NCBI taxonomy): Eukaryota > Viridiplantae > Streptophyta > Magnoliopsida > Poales > Poaceae > Phyllostachys > Phyllostachys edulis. The sequence goes on from CM070556.1 coordinate 48,445,683, forward strand.
TAGTACATGCATGTTTTGAAAACTAATGCTTGTGTTTCGCTGAATCAGTGTTATGTTAGGAGAGTCGAATGAAAATACTGAAATTCCATCGAATCTGCCGATCTGAAGTTATGATCTTGAAACACGAGGGGCGATCATTCAAGGCGAAAGGATGCCTACAACTTGTATAACACAGTATCTTTGTGAGAATGGGTTTTGGAATCCGTCTTAACAAGTTCCGAAACAATAAGAATGGTCATAAAACGATGCAGGAATTCTGCTGCTCGCACTAGGTAATTTGTTGACCTCTGCGGGGATACTATCGCATATTAATGGTTGCCATTAAGTGTTGTTGTTAATTTGATCTCGTGTTATCTTGCTTTGATCGTGGGGAATAATCCAAGACAAAGAAAACTTGATTCGTGTTGGTTGCGGTGCAATGCTTAGGTGAATCGGCACAATGGCGAGGGTCATGGATGGTGTCAAAATTTGTCACGGAGCACAACCATGCTATGAAACATAGAATCGGCGTTACTAGAAACTATCAGTCGCACAACCAAATCGATGAGGGAACAAGGGGTATAATTACAGACATGGTTGACAATGGAATAAAATCTACAAACATGTATGGTTTGTTGGTTTGGGTTGCACGGAGGACCTTCTATGGTACCCTTCACCCGACGTCATGATGGATAGGTTGGCATATGCAATTAGAAGAGACGAGAGCAGTGATGATGTGCGGCGAACACTAGAGTTGTTTAAGGAAATGAATAGCAAAAGCAAGAATTTCTTCTACAGTGTTCAAGTCGATGAGGCTTGTCGTATTAAAAACATTTTCTGGTCGCATGCAGTATCACGGATAAATTTTGAGTATTTTGGAGATGTAGTGACGTTTGACACTACATATAAGACGAATAAGTATGACATGCCATTTGCACCCTTCGTTGGAGTGAATAATCATTATCAGTGCACTTTTTTTGGTTGTGCACTACTTCGTGAGGAGACTGCTGATTCATTCAAATGGCTGTTTAGAACTTTTAAGGAATGCATGGATTGTAAGGAGCCCAAGTCAATACTGACAGGTAAATACTTATTTATTTTAATATTGGGAGATTTGAGTTTTGCTGATTCCAATATTTCGAAGAGGGATTGCTATGTTTATATTGTTTTTAATGCTTATGCAGATAATTGTCATCAAATGGCGCTTGCAATTGCGGATGTATTTCCCAGTACATCTCATCGTGTTTGCAAGTGGCATGTACTAAAGAAAGCAAAGGAAAATCTGGGCAACATTTACAGCAAGCGTTCGTCATTCAAAGATGAATTAAACAAGGTGATAAATCACCATTCACGATTGGAAGAGTTCGAGAAAGGTTGGCAAGAAACAATTTCCAAGTTTGGATTGGAAAATAGTGTTTACCTGAGACAAATTTGGGATATCAGAGAAAGGTGGGCATTCGCATATTTTTCGGACAAATTCTATGCTGGGATGACAACTACTCAGAGGAGTGAGTCTGCTAACCATGTCTTCAAGACGTTTGTGACACCGTCGTGCTCGATGAGTGGATTCGTCAAGAGGTATGAAAGATTCTTCAATGATCGATTGCAGCTAGAGGACGCAGAAGAATTCCATACCAAAAATGTGAGTACATATGGCATTTTAACATAGTTGTTAAATACTTTATTTAATGTTATGATTATTCATGTATGAATGAACACCACAGGAGAAGGTTGAAATAAGGACTAAATCACCTCTTGAAAGGCATCTTTGCAATGATTTATACTAGAACCATGTTTGACTTATTCACACAAAGAACTATCGGAGTGTTTATCATTCATGGTTGAGACGTCCGATAAGGAAAAGGTTTTAAGGTTATTCGATTGGGCGATGGGACAAGCGATGAATTGGAGGCGCATGGAGTATGACGTGTACTCGGACGCCAGCGAAGAATTTTCCGTGTGTGCAAGATGTTTGAACGTAAGGGTATATTATGCATCATGTATTGAGGGTATGTGTTGGTAACACAATATTCGATGTTAAATTCGTTAATATGATTTAATCACTAACTATTTAGTGGTTTTTTTATGTCAGGTTATGCTACAGATTGGAGTTTGTCAGATACATGAGAGGTATGTCTTTGAAACGTTGGACAAAGGGTGCTAGGGATTATATACCTCCTCATCTCTACTGATATAAGGATGATGTGGGCCTTGCTTCTAAGACATACAGGCATGCTATGCTCCATAAGTCATCAGCAGAGTTGGTTAGGCTTGGAAATACCAACATGGGGACATACTCGAAAGCCATGGATGTCATTGGTACGTTAGTGGATGATCTGAAGAAATTAGTATCTTTAGGAGATGATGGTGCCAATATAACATGCGAAAGAAGGTCGGAGCGGCAAAGGAACATGTCCAAGCATGTACAGGTGGATGGAGATGGTAGCGTTACTGAGGGAGAAGAAGAATCCGACTTTGAGTTATCAGGAGAAGACGGTAGCAGGGGATGGCTAGATACAGATGAGGTTTTGCCACCATTGAAGAAACGTAGTAGAGGAAGGCCAAAGGTGAAAAGAATGAGGTCTCGGGGAGAAGCAGCAACCATACAAAAGATTGGTGAGAAAAAAGGCAGCTTGAATAAGAATAAGAATAATGTTGATGTCATTACAGAATCAAGAAATATGGGTGCACAAAATGACGATGGCAACATTGTACCACCTGGTCCGCCAAGGTATTGTGGTGATTGTGGCGGTATAGGGCATAACGCTAGAACGTGTAAGTAGCATTTAGTTACATTAGGAAGTATCATTACAAGTTATAAACCCATGAGATTTAGAAATAATTAAATTGTTGTTACATGTGTTGAGATATGTTCAATTCAAGAATTGCCTTCTATTTTCATTCACACCGTAATTGCTTAAAGTAAGGAGTATATTTACAATTTCTTTGCATACCTTTATGTGCCCCAACGTCTGAAGATCTACGAGATTGGGCTGGATGGGTGAAATCCCGCTTCCGTTACCTTATTCCCAAGGTTCTATCACTGCACTCATTTTGTTGTTTGATAACTTTTATGCTGCACAGGTGTAGTTCTTTGAATGTGTTATTATTAGGAACGTTGAATACGAATATATAAACTTGTCAATCCCATTGTGTTCTGTAGCAATCAAGCTATTGGCATTGACTGTGACACATATTCCTCAGTCATCAAGCCGAACATTGTATACCAATGGGGCCTCATCTCTCACTCAAGTTCTCACATTGATATTAGCTCTCTGAAAGAAGATTTCATGAAGGATGTCATATATGATGTCTATGGCAAGATAAATTGGTAGCATTCGGAGCTGACAATGTCCATTGTTGAGCCGTCACAGCTGCCAAAAAGAATGTACAGTCACTATGTTTACTCTAAACTTTCGCCAAAGATATATCTTTGGTCAGAACTTTCTTGTATACGAAAACACATCTTGTAGCAATGGCATGTAAAATGTAGGTTTACATTGTGCTCCCTAACCAGTGTGTAATGTTCTCACGTGAAAATAATCTACTTCTTTGCGGTTTGCATTCAAAGGTACGTGTATAGTTGATTTTCTTGCCAAGATGGATAGTTCATTTGATTAGCATGTATTGTTACCTGTTGTAAGCTGCAGAATAGGCCTTGCCACTCGAGCATTAACAGAAGTGTTATTTCTATACACACACTATACAATATTTTGGTGCATATTCCTTCACTGGATTTTCATAAGAAATCAAAGTTTTATATGTGGAGTACTGTCGTAGCTTTGAGATACAAGTAGGAGCTGCAGCTGAGATTTTTTATTCTGGCATGGGCTCTTTTGGGATGGAATGGAATCAAAAGAACATCAGCAAGAATACTGAGTTGGGTAAAGTCGATGGCACCAGAAATTCTCTTTCATCGGCGGTAGCAGTGAGCAGTGGAGGGCCGGTAATTCATATAACCTCTGCTTTCTGCAAAATCATAACATTCCAGTAAGCTCATCGACAGATTGTTGACAATTAAGTTGTACTAAATTGTGTACATATCGGCAAAATACCAGATTCTGCGCTTATGCCTATAACCATGACATCAAAAACATCGGTAGTGGAGGTTATCTCAGACATGGGCAATGAACAACAAAGCGACGCCTACTCCCATCGGCCTCGGGTTGTTGGCACTCTACAACGAGCTAAAAAGGACCTACTCCTAGTTCTTATATACATCGGTTCTAGATATTCAACATGGTAATCCTAACAAAATGGGATTTCATGCTGAAGCAGCAGTATAAAACCTTACGGTTAAAAAAACAAGCCAAACAGTAATTCATTTCAGTGAGCTTCCACTGTAATATGAGTAAGAAGCTGAGCCCGACTACTAAATAAACACAAAAACATGGAGTTTAAGTTCAATAATCGCTATCGAGAAACCGTGGATAACGAGTCTTCAAGAGGTATGTCTCTCAAACTTATATATCCACTCCGATGTTCAACACACACCCAGTCACTTGCTACTGTTCATAGTTATGGTAACATGTAGCCGGGATGCTTTGGCTTGTAGACTGATCAGCATTGAAAACTGAAGGTCTCTCTCTCTGTCATTTCCCTTCCGATTTGAGAATTTACAAGAGACAACATTAAACCCATAATGCAGGACAAGAATTCATCACCCACAGTTTGTAAAATAATTGCAAATAGCTTATTGTATTTGAATATTGTTTTACAAGATCTAGCATGAATTGCTAGCATATAGTAAAGTAGGATCTCAAATGGTGATAGTTCTAATTCCTAAGAAGACTAATTTGCTGGCGTACGTAGTCTGGTAGAGTCACTTCGTTATCTTTGAATGTCAACAAGTGCAGCATGAATTGTTTCCTTAGTTCGTACGAGTCCTGTATGACAACATTGAACTTCAGATTAAGTAAGTATTGGAAAAAAATAAATTATATGTGGCATCACAATGGTCTCGTTTCCTTGATGATATTAGAGGGGACTCCGGAAAGAATTATGTTGTTGTTTCAAAAAGAACTGAATTCTGGCAAGGTCTCGCTCAAGATATTACAGATAGAGTATGTACTGGTACAGCTTATGCAGTTTCATCGTGTGTTAGAGTTTATGGGGATATCCATGGGAAAGTTGAAGTCAAGGCAACCCTGAGGTTGCAAAATCCACATGAATCAGCACACTACAGTTCTGTTGGAATGTACTGTGCACATAAGTATTGCAAACAAGTATTGCAAACAAGTTTGAGTATTTATCTTCAGATTAAATAATGAAGTATGTCTCAATTAGAAAAACCATGGTAGCAATGTACACGAAGAAGGAAGTAATTAGGATGGTATTACGGAAGTCGCACGGTACAAGAAGAAGGAAGTATACATATGCAAAGACTAGTTTGAGTATTTATAAATCGAGCGATTGGGATCGCTATGAGATATTTAAGTATTTCTCTTTAACAAATTGCTAACACAAATTAAAGATGAGTTACAATGTGTTGCATTAAATAGTATATGTGGACAACAAAATAAAGGGTAAGATTGTATAACATATTTACCTCACTTATGGGATTAACAAGGCGGTGACCATCCCAATTCCACATGTAGTTGAAGACGAAGAATCCACAATCGATACTGTATGCAAAAAATAAATAGCTTGTAGACTTTCATGGAATATTTGTGTGATATATGTGATAATGAAATTGTGGCAACTAACCTGTTTTGCTGCTGTGGTATATTATCCACAATTTCATAGTCCCAACCCTCTAAATCTTCATCCCAACCCGGAATGGATATTCTCATGCATTGCATTATGCTGTCGCATACACTGATACTTATCTTATCATGTCTTGTGTCCCGGGATTCACCCAGAGGACCTATTTCGCTTAGAGAATCTAGTACAGCTATCTTCTTATTCACCATGTCGAAAGCATATAGTGAATAGTGGTTGAATAGATGAACAGGTAACAATATCTGTATGACAAAATAATTTTTTAGAAATCTGTAGTGTAAAACATAGGTATCCTGTGGTGCATTGTTTGGTTGAACTCACCATGTGACAATCCGCGACATCGTATACTAGTTCTGGCCCTGTGAAGTGGGCAAGCTGATGTGTGGGTTCCCAAAATTCCTCTCCGGCCACTGCATACATCTGAAGATAAATCTATGAGTACAAAGATGTAAATGGATGAAATGATTGTAGTTCGCATTCGAAGAAGGAATTACCCCAAAATCCTGGTTTATGAAATGCCTCCAGCCCAAGTAATTCGTGTTTACGAACTCATCAATTTCAAGATCAGATGCGATATCTGAATTGCAAAGTTCAAGCAATCCGAATCCATGAGGCCATCCATTGCAATAGTTTCCTTGATATTCCTTAGTGTCAAAGATATGCTGAACGGGTATGTGCTTTTCAACCATGTTTCGCTGGAAAAAAAAAATTACTTTGAGTCATATAAGGGTAGTATGGAAAGCAACAACTACACCAATCACTTACTCCAGTGAGGCGGTGTCTATTGTTGATGCAATGTACGAATACAGTGCATCGGCCACCCTTGCATCGTGCCTCTCAAGTGGGCAATGCTTTGTCAGGAAAGGTGACATAAGTTTCTTGCTCGGCTTTATGCTACGCTTGGTTTTTTCCTTTAGAAGACAAGAGGGTGGTTTCTCAACGGTGTATTTCCGTCTCTTGCAATCCTCGTTTCCATACTCTTCGATTAAGAGAATCTTGCATTGATTCGTCATGCGAGTACCGGAACCGGGTGACATAGATGGTGTCCGCTTGTTTGATGCATCTGTTGTGCATAGCATGGTTATGCACATGGTTATGGGAAGTATTGATGTACGAAGTAGTATGTATATGTTACCTGTGGGATTAGAACCTTTTGTAGGAGTGGATAATGACAGGTTATTGTTCTCCAATGGGGTTGCATAATAGTCTGGAATCGTCGTACTTGATTCTTGGCTTATTCCAAGATCAAAACTAGGAGGGTGAATATCCATAGCAGAATAATTTCGCGAAGCAGGTGGGCCAGTAGTGGATCTCACCGCCTTATGAAAGTCATTACCTTGTAAAGAATAAATTGCAGAAAATAAAAGGGATATTCATCAAGATGGTTTTAAAAATCAAGATAGTATAGAGTACGAAAAGTTTATCCATTGATTATAGATACTAGTTACATAATGGGAAATTACTTGTGCTTTCTAGGGTCTTAGAGTGCTAACCTTCAAGGACTGTGGCAAGATGGTTGGAAGGTACAAGACGGTCATTAATTGGCGTGAACTCGCTCATTTATAAAATAATGGATTTTGTACAAATCGCCTAATTAAGCGCTTCATGCATGCAAGATCGAAATTATTCAATGTAAAATTCTAATTGATTCGGAAGAAATACGATTGGCGTTTGGTTCACCATTTTTTGATCGTTGGTTTCTAAAACATTCCGAATCAGTAGCCTTGATTGCTATGCAAAGTGCATAAGTAATAGTGGTTTCAAGAACTTTGTTTGAACCTCTCAGATCGCTTCTATGGCGGTTTTGTTGTTCTTGATATCGACAAAGTCCAAAATGTCGCCCAAAATAACATTGAACTCACCAATCGCTCTCGCCACCGCATCATTGATCGATGTATGTGCCTTGAAATGGACGATAGCGTGTTTAAGTATTTGTTACATGCAAGATGATTAGAGCAAATGCAAAGCAAAGATGATTGTATCAGGGACATATACCTCGTAACCAACAATTGCGTAAATCTTTTTGATTTAAAACGGCTTAGCACAAATTGGGAAACAAAATCGTGGCATGGTTGGTTGCTGATTAAGCTTGGCTTACTTGATTCATGATCCATGTGGAACTCATCAGACAAGCGCGTGTAGATTAATCTTCGTGCTTCCCGCACCTAAAAAAAACACATAAAGTAGAAATTAATATAAATGTAAGAACGAGTGATTTAAATATTTGAATGCTTTACATACCTTCAACTTGCCATATTGAGGGAAAGGGTACCCATGGTTTATTTTATCCAGAAAATCTGCTTGTATCATCGTACCAATGTTTTCATCATTGAATGCAGAAATGCGGGGAAATGTTTTGTTAGGGAGCTCATCTATACCAAATTCGATATTATCCAGATAGAAAGTCTGCAATGATTAGAACAAAAAATTATGATTGGAGTGAATCAAGAATATGTGATGCGTAATACAGCATGTGCATACCATTAAGAAGAGGATGCAACCATTGATGGATCCTTGAGACGCTTTTGGAAACTTGTTTGGCATAAGTTCAGCACATTTCTTGAGGTCATCAACAACAAATTGTGACCAATTATAGTTCAGAATGTTGTCTACATCGGCAACAGCCCCGATATACCTTGTGGATATGTTATTAGCTAATGATTGTGGAGCCAACAACTTAGTCATCACGTATAAAACAAATGCAGCCTGGATAGACCTCTTGTCCTCACATGCCAATGGGTAAGAATATTGTTTCTTCAAAATTCCTTCTAGAAATGTTGTAGTAACATTAGAAAAATGAGAAATCTGAAACAGTTCACATAAAATCCTTTTGCTCTTATGAACATCAACTTGTGAGCATGGGACTATGTCTTTCCCTGTGAATGGTATCCCAAAAACTGTGTTGACATCAGTGCAAGAGAAGGTTAACACCTTGTTAGATCCAGATACAATGGTGCAATTTCTTGGGTCAACTTTGCTAAGAAGCCATGCTCCAAATTGCCTGTTAACTTTAGTTAGCTTCAATTCAAGAATTCCCCCAAACCCAATTTGACGAACTAACTCTTTCTTATGTTCATCAAATTCCTTAATTAGGCTCACAACACACCTTGGTTGGCATCGACAATTGATTTTATAGTTCATGCCCTTCCTTTTAGCCAACGATTTCAAAGCTCTGTTCTTCTTGTACTTGCTTACCACGCGGGCAGCACTCAAAGTGAGGATGCTTCCTCTGTACGACGAGATAGGAATTGGAGTATTGTTTTCATAATAATTGATAGATTTTAATCCCTGCACCAAGTAATTGCTATTAATAATAACGTGGACAAAGGTATGAACATTATTGTTCGTTCATAGACCAAGGTTCATTATTAGAAGTAGTATATGCTACTCAACAGCAGCATGTAGTATGTACTAATAAGGAGTATATTAAAATAGGAGATTGAGTGAAGGAGTATATCCCGAAAAGTAGTGTACATGCTGAACCATACAGTAGCAAACTCATTCCCCATTCAAATTGTTGTGACCTACTGATTATGGTTACATAAAATTTTGCAATCTTGTACAGAAATGCATAACTACTGATTATGTAGGAAAACCGTATTGAGTCACTACTCATTAGACTTGAGATACAAAATAGTTATTGGAAGTAGTATATGCCTATCACAAGAAGCATGTACAACTAATTGCTATTAATAATCGCAGCCTTTCAGGTTCATTATTCGAAGTAGCATATGCTACTCAACAGCAGCATGTAGTACATACTATGAAGTAGTATATGCTACTCAACAGCAGCATGTAGTATGTACTAAAGAGGAGTATATTAAAATAGGAGACTGAGTGAAGGAGTATATCCCGAAAAGGAGTGTACATGCTGAACCATACAGTAGCAAACTCATTCCCCATTCAAATTGTTGTGACCTACTGATTATGGTTACATAAAATTTTGCAATCTTGTACAGAAATGCATAACTACTGATTATGTAGGAAAACCGTATTGAGTCACTACTCATTAGACTTGAGATACAAAATAGTTCTTGGAAGTAGTATATGCCTATCACAAGAAGCATGTACAACTAATTGCTATTAATAATCGCATCCTTTCAGGTTCATTGTTAGAAGTAGCATATGCTACTCAACAGCGGCATGTAGTACATACTATGAAGGAGTATATATTGAAATAGGATACTGAGTGAATGAGTATATCCCGAAAAGAGTTTACATGCTCTGGAAAAAAAGATTACTGTGTTCGTAAAAGAAGTATATTGCTAGTTAAAAAAACTGGAGAGCTCCTGATGCACAACATACTACTGAGAATGAAGTATACCGTAAACTAAAGTCCTATACTATAATCTTGTTGATGTTTTTTTTGTGCTAAAAAACGAGATTCCAGATTGAGTAAGAGATCAAGTATTGGCAAACAAATCAAACAACAAACCAGCAAACAATATCTTTTGGTTACGTACCTGGGATGAGTTCGGTACGATTCTCCTGCTGCGGTCTACAACGGGATTAGTATTCCCGACGCTCTCGCCGGCCTCGACTAGCTGCGCCGCCTCCATCGGAATCCTAACCTCGGGAGCTCCGCAAGAGAAGCGTGCCAACGAATCCATTACTCAGTAGCTCGACACAACCGAAAACCTGATGTGGCTGCCAGGAAATCGATCGCAGCAGCACCACAGCCGGAGAAATCGAGGTGAAGATCGCTAGGAAACTCGGAGTAGCTAAACAAGGATTTGAAGAATTACCGAATATCAACGAGGTGGTGATGTTTGTCACCGAATCCTTTCCTAACGAGCTCCACACAGCCGAAATCCTGATGTGAGGGATGGGTTATCTGCCGATTGGAGTACTTGCGCCGCGAAATCGACTGGATATCTTGCGCAGCCACAATCGAAACAGCCTCACCACACCAAAAAACCGAGGTTATTGATGTCCATGGAAATCGGACGAAACATCCGCACCGCCGGAGATATCAAGATGAAGAAAGCCCAAGAAAATCGGAGGATCTAAACAAGTTTGAATATTTACCGATTATTCTCCGACGTGGTAAGGATCGCCAAATCCATCCGGCAAAATCGGTTGAAAACAGCGACGAAGGAAGGCAGGCGCAGATCCATCCATGGAAATCGGGGGAACGAAGGGACGCATAAACGGGTTTCTCTTCCCGTACCCTGTAGCGTTAGCACCCGGTAGCGAGAAGTATCGTGATGCGATCGTTAGATCTACGGTGGATAAACCGGGAGTACGTACTCCCGGTAGTACTAACCTATTTTCCTATATATATATATATATATATATATATATATATATATATATATATATATATATATATATATATATATGTTTTGTATCTCGTATCAGAACTTTTACTCTGGGACCTGATCCCATCACTACAAGAACAGAGAAATCAACCATAACAGATTATATATGTAAGACGGCTAAAAACGGGCGTCTTTAATCTTTCATTGATCAGGTTAGAACTTTTACTCTAGAGATTATTTGAGCTTTGCTGTGCTGGTGAAATATTTCTGCCACTACCATCTCAACTAGATATCTAATCAATATCCTTCTCATAATTGGTTGCTGCAAATAAATGGTATTTGCCAAATCTTTGTCAATCTCAAGGGAGTATTACATAGTGGAAGGATGAGAGCACCTTTTCCATACACACAGTATCGCAAATGTTTGCGGTTAGGATTGGGAGGTGCGACTGCATTGGGTTCGACTGGCCCATGTTCTGCTTCTTGTATCGACTGGGTAATGGGAGAGCCCCTCCTTTCCTTCTCTGCTATCTTTTTTCTATGCTTCATGGTATGAAGTTTTTATCTCTAGCTGGTTCAGTCTTAATTTTGTACTCAGAGTTAGGGAATAACACGGGGGATCTCTATAAATGGATACATTTTGAGTCATTACAAATTATGTTAACTGAAATTGCTTTTTCCCTAGAAAAGAAAAAGGGAAAATGGGTTGCTTCCATGTGACCGAGGAGCGTTGGTTCACTCTTACAATTCTTGTGGTACTCATACAATTCATTACAAATTATGTGAACTGGAATTGCTTTTCTTCTTAAACCATTTTGGAAATGTAATAATGTAGGATATATGGTACTCTTGTGCTAGCCTCGAACAAAACCTCAATTTTGCACGAATAGTCTCATAAACTCTATCCTAGCTAGTACTGCAAATGAAGATATGCTAGTCCAGCTCATTTTCAAATTTTCTAGTTCTACTTGCATAGTTCTGATATTTTTATTTTTTCCTGAATTTTCTAAAAAAAAATGAATGGCCGGGATTTGTTTCCACTCTGGGGAATTTACCCCCACAGGTGGAAGAGATCCCTTTGCCCCCATAAAATCCTCTCCAGGGTATTCTTCCACAAGGAAATCCCCCTAGCTCCAAAACAAAGCTTGAATATTGCCAAAATAGGTTGCAATCCTATTGCCATTCGGTGAGCAGAACAATGCATCGGCGGGCTCTGATATGGCAACACCGACTGTGTCCGATACAACAATGGCAGGGACTCACGATGACTGTCCACGGAATGTGTCTCATGGTGACTTCCAACTTCCAAGGGAATCTGGTGGAAAAAATTTCGATTTCTTAGCAGCTTAGCCTTTCGTAAGAAATCCAAAACCTAGCCCGAGAGTACAGGGAGCTTTATGCTTATGATGGCTTCAAACTAAACCTCCAATCCCCAGGCATGGGCTAATAGAAACTAAACCTCCCCTCCCCAGGCACAGTTGATCTTGATATGTTCCACCCACCGTAGGGCTATTTTTCATATCTTTTAATTCCTACTGCAAAAAACTCTACACTATGACCCTGCAACACACGGTCCCACACAACCAACCACACACGGTCCGACACAGCTAGACTACACCTGGTCGGAACCCACCTACATCTAGCCCATTACCAAGCCACCCACAACGCAAAACCCTAGCACCGCCGCTCCCTCACCTCACGCGTCGCCACCCTAACAATCGACTCCGGTGAGGCCAATCGGAGCTTAGACGTGTCATCCTCATCGTCTCCCACACCTCCTGCCATCCACCGCATCTCCTCCTCGCCTCCCTACGAGCTGCTGCACTTGTCGGATGTTTCTCTCCCCGTGCGTCCTCTTCTTTGCCATCGCCGGAGATGACAGGATGTGGCGGTGACGTGCCTCCTTACCCGTGCGGTGCCCAGATCTAGATGGCTGCATGTCGAAGACGAGGCCGAGGGTCGACGATGACACGCTTGGCGGTGCATCTTCCTCAACTCCGGCACGAGGAAAAAGGTATGGAACTTGAGTTGAAAGTTTGATTTTTTGTGTTGGAAGCTTTTTTGAAATCTGAGTTGAAGTTGAATGTTTTTGAAAGTTGAAAGTAAAATTTGAAAGTTTAAAACGAATGTTGAATTTTGAAGGTTGAAATTGGAAGTGAAACTTGAAAACTAAAATTTTAAAGCGATTTTTGAAAGTTGAGAGGTGAAAGTTGAAAACTTGAAAGCTGGAATTAGAAAGTTGGTTTTGGGGTGGAGGATCATGCGCCTGTGTGTCTCCTTCTCCTTTCGACAATCTCCTCCCCCAAACTCATCGGAACGATCGTTGTCGGAATTCGCGCATGCACACAGTGCTTGTGCGTGAATTAGCAGCACCCTTCCCGACGAGGATTCTTGACTAGGTCAACCTTTTCGGTCAAAGTCAGAGTCTCCTTCAAAGTAGGCTCACATGTTAGAGGCTACCTCTATAACGGTTATGACTACAACCTATATTTAAAGAAAGTTTAATATCCTTTACTACGGCCCAACTGGTCGACGATCCGTTGAAGTCATGAAACGACCAGCTATGGACACCGTCCGACCAGCTATACGGTTATGGGCAATCCCCGACTAGCAAACTAGTCGGGAGACATGACACTTTTCTACGTGACTAATGAGAAAGCAATTATTGGCGCATATGGCAACTTCTGACAGTTGGCTAAAAGACGTGACGGTTCAAGACTCTAGTGAAGAACATGTGTGAAGATTAGAGGTGCCTTTAGCAGCATTAACTATCACCCCTTTAATAACTATAAAGGGGATAGCCCATGTACTCTGTAATATATGGTGTAATCATTCATCATTCATATTCAAGTTCATTGATTATGTAACATCCCCATTGTATTCTCATACAAACACTCTGTGTGACCACAACAATAAAGGGTCTTCATTTTGATAGTGTCTTCACATTATTTTCCCGTACAAGTTCGATAGGGAACCTCGTGTTCCGATCATCGATAGTTGTCGCTAGAAGGAGGGCACCATCAACTCAAAGATCATCATTGCTATGATGTTCTTACGTCACCAATGGACGATGAGAACTCATTTGATCTTGTCGATTATGCTCACCTCACAATGGAGGACTACGTTCCTGAGGAGGCATGCAAATGTGACTTCTTCGACAATTACATTCCTGAGAAGAAATCTTTGCCACCCTCAACCCAATCCTTTGGGAATGAGGCGGTGGGGACATTAATTCCACCCTCAGGTAACTTCGAGGGCGGCTATGTTCCAACTCATGTCTCAACTGGAGAGACAAGTCACCATGATGCCGGTATCATGGTGGTTCATGACGACCTCGATGATGAAGACTATGTTGAGGCGATGGAAGAATCATCTCCAGAACATCTACTCTGAGCTCTCAACTACTACACCTCCTCTGATGTGGACGGAACATTCTCACCCTCTATCTGCTATGAATTTTGTGAATATGTAGTTGTCAGCGCCAGCGAGACCGACGAACAACGGGCGGCATCTGAACAGTGTTAGGCCAGGAGCAATGCAATCAACTCCTCGCCTCCAAGCAGAATGTAATGGAGAAGGCCCGTCGCCAGTACCACGATAGCGTGTTAGGGACATCCAGGCGACCTACCATCAATGCGAGTGGCGAACAACGTCCACCAACCACTGCCCAGGTCGCCACGAAGATGATGGTAAGAGATTTAATTGTTGTACCATCACCTTCACAGGCAGAAACTCCCGTCGATAGGATGCGTATACTTTCAAGTGCAATTGCCAACCACCAGACGGGAGAAAATGGTGAACATGGCCTTTTGGTCATTCATTCATTAGTTGCTGACCTACAAGAGCCCGCTGTAGAAGTGTAGAGCCTTTCGCTTTCATCAAGGTCTCAAAGCAACTCTAGAGTAGACTATACTGATTCTAGACGTCGTCATCACAGCAGTAACCTTCGCCAAAAAGATGCTCCACCTTGACGGAACATGTTTGACAGATTGGGCTCGGGTGAGCGCCTTAACCATGGTCGTAGAAGACCTCCTTCCCCTTATGATTATGATGGTCATAATATCCAACCACGATTAGTTCGTACAAAGGGTGCAAGGCTTTCTTACCTGGACTAAGAGATGTCGACTAGCCTGAAAAGTTCAAGCCAGTGCATCTAGAGAGCTTCGATGGGACTCAAAATCCCTTAGAATTCATCCAAATCTACACTACCACTATCAAGATTACGAGCGGCTATGAAAAGGTAATGGCCAACTACTTACCAACTGTACTAAAAGGATCTGCTTGGACTTGATTATTTAACTAACAAGAAAATTTCATATTTAGTTGGGAAAATCTTTGCTATGCCATTATTGGCAACTTTAAAAGTTGTTATACAAAACCCAGAAAAGAGGATGACCTGCATCGTCTTCAACAAACCTCCAGAGAGAATTTACGTTGGTTTGTATTTGTAGAAGTACGAAACATTATTCCAAATATTATTGACGATTCTGTCATTCAAGCAGGTGGTGCAGTACAAGAGATTCACGAAAGATCTCAACATCAACCCGCCAAAAACCGTGTCAGAGCTGTTTGACATGGTCAATCGCTACACGGATGCTCACAAAGCGGTGGAATGTAATCATATGGTCGACAAGGGCCATACACTGCCACAACCAGGTATGGAAGGTTCTGATAAGAAAGAATCAAAGAAACAGACCAGACCTAATGACCACATGGGCAAGGCCAAGAACAAGAATAAAATGAGTCCTACACTAAGGGGGGTCGTTGCTATAGAGCAGTGCCCGGCCTACAATAAAGGCAAGGGTCCCTAGAGGAAACCAGCTGGTCATCAAACCGACTAGTCTTTACCCAAGGGCTCTGGTCCGACTAGTGGAAATGGCCATTGGTGCTAGCTTCACAACATGCCTAGTCATGACTTGTGCAACTGTCATATTTGGTAGAAGCGCATGGATGACTTTTACTTAGGTAAAGGGTCGTTGCCTACAATACCCAAAGGTGGTGTTCAAAGTAATACCAAAGATGTTGATGGAGATGAACTGATGGCATATCAAAAGCCTGATAACCATTTTAATGTCATCTTCGGAGAGTTTGTCGCCTATCCATCGAAAAGGTAGTTCAAATCCACATGGAGGGAAGTCAATAGCGTCGACACTCAACTAGGGAAGCCAAGCTACCCGAAGTGGTCGGATGTCGTTCTGACCTTCAACAAAGATGATTGTCCAAAAGGTATGTCTACTCCTCGCACGCTTCCACTGGTCATTTCTCATATTATAAGTAACTGCAAAGTAGGAAGAGTACTAGTAGATAGAGGTGGTTCTTTGGATTAGCTTTTTATAAATGCTCTGGATGAGATGCAAATACCTCGTTCTAGAATAAAACATATTACAAACCCCTTCTTTGGGATAGTACCTAGTCCATCAATAACTCCAATTTGTTCAGATAGTACTACCAATAACCTTTGGAGATTCTAACAACTTTCAAACAAAAGTGATTACGTTCAAAATTGTAAATTTTGAGTTAGCATACAATGCCATTCTTGGTAGACCTTCACTGACAAAGTTTATGGTAGCTACTCACCACTTCTACCAGAGTATAAAAATTTCTGGTCTGAACGACGTCATTTCTGTGCAAGGTAACCACTCTACTACACTTAATTGCGATCGAAAATCTTTAGAGATTGTAGATCAGTTACCATTAAGGGATTCTAATCAAGGTAGTTAGGATTGCGATCCTACTCTTAGAGTCTTACGATTCTATGAACCCACGATTGCCTGGCGATCCAAATCACACTGTCGATCCAAATCGCACTGTCGATCCTACTCGTAGAGACTTAGGGCAAAAAAAAATTTGCAATTTTTTAGAGGCCAAGCTTTACTGATATTTTGTTTTAGAGCGAAATTTGTTCATATTAATTTCTGAGAATGAAACTATAAATAAACAAGGAGCATACAAATATTGTATCAGTGTGGTAATGCTAGTACAAATATCTATATTATGGTATGAGCAATCTTGAGCTTGATAATGATAAGCTATTTTTATTTCTAGAGTATGTCTAGCTGCTTTTAAGGAACATGCAAGTGGTAAACCATATAAGAATCATACAAACTTATAGTATAAATGTTAAATATGTGTATTTTTAAAATTCTGTAGAATCACCGATTCTATGATTCGATACTACGATTTCGATCCTACCGAAGGTAAATCGATCCAACTCAGGATCTCGACTCTGACTACCTTGATTCTAATGATGCAGATAAGCTGAACAAGACTAAAAAGTTTGCAAAAGCAGATCGGTTGAAGGCAATTTCTCAGCAGAATGAAAAAGTGAAGGAAATTCCACTTACTCCTGATGACCAGTCCAAGATGGTTCGGATTGTGTCAGGAATGAACAAGAAATAGGAACTCAAGCTCATTGCCTTCCTCCGGGCAAATGTTGATGTATTCACGTGGCAACCATCTGACACGCCTAGAGTCCCAAGGGAGGTGATCGAGTACATACTAGCCATATGGCCTGCGTTATAGCCCCATTTTCATTAAATTGAATTAAGATGCATCTCATGAGCATGCATTTGATTTTTGGAGCATGTGCATAAATTATTGCATTTGAAAATTTTCAAATCAAAGTTAAACATATTACTCAAACCGAAGATCCAAATGAAAACAACAATAAATACTTCTAAAGATCTCTAGGAAATAATTTATTTAAACATTATAATATTTATCATGAATAAATATGAATTTTCTAAAATTTTTAGAAACCAACCTAACCTTGAGAAAATTCAAACCCAATTCAAAAACCATTACTGTGAATGGATTAAAACCAAGCAAAATAAAACATGAACAGTGATGGTAGAAAGTTTTTATGTGTTCTAGGTCACCCCAGGAACCTCTCTGAAAAATCTTAGAATTTTTGAAATTTATTTTCTATTTGAAATTGCCAAGACAATTGGAGGGGTTTGGATTTAAATCAATCAACTACTTGGTTTGACTCGGTTCGACCTAACCCGCTCGATCGAACCAGACCCCGACCGCGCCACATACCTCTGCCACTGACTGCTCGGCCCCACTCGCCAGGGCTTCGTCTCCACGCAACGCGTGAGCTCAGAGCTCAGAGCGCCATGGCGCACTGGCTGCCATGCACGCTGCAGCTCTGTCCAGCCCCATCAACACCTTCTCGCCACCGTCTTCGCCACCCAACCAGCAGCCAGCACGAAGTGATACCTTCATCTCCCGCCCGTTGGAGCCCTCAAAACCCTGCTCTCTCTCCCTCGACCGCTTAGATGAGCTCGGCGATTTCTCCCTCCTATCTGAGGTAAATCCGCCGTTCTCTCCACCTTCCTTCTCATTGTTGCACGCCGTGTCCATAGGTGCTAAGCCGGAACCTTGCCGTGCAGCGGAGCAACGGGAATGCAGGCTCGTCGTCGTCGTCTCTAGAGCGCGGTCCGTGAAGCTCCGCCATGCCATCCTTGTCTCTTGTGAGCCGTTTCCTTCCCTAGATGCGTCACCATGTGTTCCAGAGCATGAGGTTTATTTCCCCTCAACAAATTCTTGCAACCGTTCACAGGAACCACTGGATTCTGGATTTTCTCCAACTCCGGCCGCAAGCACCCCATTCTCTCCTGAGTCTGGTCCGGTGAGCCATTTCCTAATTCATTCCTCTCCGAGCTTCCCCTTACCTCCCTTGAGCTTTTCCAACCACCCTCTACTCTTCTATTGGCTCAAGTTCCCACCTCCACGGTAGAGCATCGCCGCCGCAGCAGGTCATCGATGCCAGCCCTCCACTGTGCACCTCTGACGCCCTTTTTCATTCCGGTGAGTTCCCCATGCCTTATAGTGGTGTTGGTAAATGAACCTCCAAGTCTGGGTAGGTTATCCCCCACAACGGTGAGCTCCGGGTCAATGATAAATGAACCTCCATGACTTAGGGTTAAGATCATTGGATGAGCTAATATGAGGATAAAGTATTGTAAAAGCCTTGTGATAATCGTTTAGTCGCACACCTTCGAAAGTGTGTCAGACGAACATTACAAACTGATTACTGTACAACCTCTGCAGAGTGTTAAAAACTATTCGAATAGCCGTGTCCCCGGTTATGGACAATGCCTGGTGATTTCACACGAAGGGTAGGTTTTGTCAAAAATGTTAGAATGGTTTGGTTGGGATTCGATGAGTTAGATCTAGTTGATGGTTGGGAAGTGAACAGGGTTGTTCACTAGCTGTTTCAAAGAACTTGTTTACTTATGTATTTAATATTTCAAATAGTGTTTTTTAATCTATTTACTGTCAATACTGCTTTCTGCAAAATAGCCATAAAATTATCTTTATCAAGCCTTGCATGAATACTATTTGCCTACATTTTCCTACGATTTGCTGAGTACTTTATGTACTCACGGCTATACACTATTTGTTGATCAGTCATTGAGGAAGAACTAGGGAACACAGAGTTCTACAAGGAGGAATACCTCGAAGACCATGCGAACTATGATGTGTTCTCCACTCGATTGCCTGTGGGCATGTCGGATGGCTACCACGAGTTTATTTTATTCCACTGCAAGTTTATCTTTAGTGTAAAACTTGACCATAAGGTCCTTTTGCTACTACATAATATTAATTTGTCTGCTTCTTAGATATGTTGTTGTATGGATATGATTTCATCGATGTTGCAACTGTGTGAGCTAGCTACTGATCATGGGACTAGTTTAGACTACACAGAGGGCTCGGATCCGGAGATCCGGGGTCCTGACAATCTTTCTCGCCGACTTCACCGGAATAGTTAGATGACTTTCTCACCAACCTAGCTCGTGCAACTCCTATCATGATGAATGTAAATCATGCAACATCTTTAGTTATTCATCATCATTATTTCCATGTCATTACCATATCATGTCCTCAACATTTCATGTCATCTATCTCATGTCATAACCTCATTAAATTCCATTATCAACATTCC
This sequence comes from Phyllostachys edulis, assembly GCA_036346405.1. Classification (NCBI taxonomy): domain Eukaryota; kingdom Viridiplantae; phylum Streptophyta; class Magnoliopsida; order Poales; family Poaceae; genus Phyllostachys; species Phyllostachys edulis. The sequence continues at coordinate 48,465,594 of CM070556.1, forward strand.
ATGTCTTCACCATCAATAGCAACCGTAGTCATTCTCAATATGTGTAATTTAAGCAATGTAACAACACAAATAACATCATGGCAATGAATAATAAAGAAAACAACAAACAAACCATTGATCACCATTCTACCATGCACTTGCCTCGTATCCTCTAGGAGCTGAGCAGTGGGATGGTGGCAAAGTGCTTGAGGCAATACTCCCTAGACAAGCAAGTAAAATACACTTAAAAAACCATACCACCATAGTACCAAAACATCAAACTAATCACCATCGAACCTATACACAAAATCGACAGCTTTAACTTAACTTTACCGGGTGCATTACCCACTGTCCCAGTAGTAAAATGACCCTAACTACCTCCTATGAACTCCAGACATAGCGAAATATATATTTTATGAAATCCCCACAAAATTATCTACAACTTTCTAGTTATGCAAAACATCTTAATTCGCCGTTTAGTTCCCCGTTTCCAACCTTGAAAATCAAACCAAGATCTGCCAGAACAATCTACTTCACTTTTTAATATCTATTTTTCTATAACTTGGAAAGTAGCAAACAACAGTAGTTTTGGAAACTACTAAAAATTACCTACCTTATTCAATTTATGACAATAATTAAATTACTCCATCTACCATGTGTAATTAGCACATCTACGCGACAGCTGGCATTGATGACTGTTTTCCAGATAGCAACCTTCCTGAGGCTATAACTTTTCGCCCACAACTCTAAATTTAGTGTTCCACACCTTCCTGGAAATCTAGTGAAATTCCCCATAATTTTCCTAACTAGATGAAAGAATCGGAATTGAAATACCCTTAATGTCCCCCACAAGTTTCTGCTGCACGGCTCGATGATCTTGGGTTTCCCAAAAACTATATTTACCATGATCCAAAATCTACAATCTGAACAACGATTAATTTAAGACCAACTAAAGGCTACCAGATCATTACCCCTCAAGAAATTGACGATGATCGTGAATTCGAGATCTTTCCCTTCTCTTCTCTTCCTTTCTTCCTCTTCCTTCTTCTCCTCCTTGCTGGCATAGCCTCTTCCTGGTCCTTCCCTTCCTCCTTGTCTCCCCTCGTAGTACAGCAAGCCGGAGGTGCGACACAGGAACGATGGTCAAAGGGCAACAGTGTTGGTGATATTCCCTAGAGGCAATCATAGAGATGATTGTATCACGTCTATATTTATGAGTTATAGAATAAGTGTCATTATGCTCCTTGAATGAATTATTGGTTATAAATATTAACAAGTATGTGGTTTGTTGGTGAAGCTCTTTAACTTATATGATGTCATTCTAAATGTATCCTTGGTCGGGTCACTGGTCAGAACATTAGTGACTTATCAACCAATGCATGTATTGATTGATGGCCATGTTTCAAAGGTTATGGATATAGGGATATCGAATCAACAATGTAAACACATGTTAGAGAACATGATGTTAGATTGACACACCTTGAGACAGTATTGAGATTGTTATGATTTTATGTGTCAACAACTGGTCTCAAGCAATGATGATGTATAATCCTTAGATATGAGATCAGCATCGTTTCCTGCATGTGTAATAGTACACTTAGGGGTTGTCAAACGCTACTCCGTAACTGGGTAGTTATAAAGGTAGCTTTTGGGTATACTATGAAACATGCGGATGGATGTGACTGGTCAGATATAAGATTTGCCACTCCTAACATAACAGAGAGATATCTCTAGGGCCCTCGATGTGGTCGGATAAAGAAAGTGCATGGCCATGCCACTAGTGGTCGAAGAGTCGACCACATGATGTTATCCGTCACTTGATCGAGAAAATATTGAATAGTCTATGGATGACAAAATATCTCATTTGGAGTTCAACCAGATATCGTGAGGCAAAGGAAGAATACACAAGCATGTCATTTAGTTCGACTAGATACGGACTGATCGTATGGAGATACGAGCTGGTCATAGACTGGTCGAACATAATCACTAACTGGTTGTAAGAAGTTACGAACTGGTCATGACTAAATATGAACTTGTCGTATAGAGATACGAGATGGTTGTAAGTGATAAGGACCTAGTCATAGATCATATTGCATTAAGGTTCGTCTGATATAATTTATGTGTATTCGGGAATCTTTATGTCCTGCTAGGAACCGCTAATGACTCGTGGTCGGAAAAGAGTTTCCGAGTCACAACCGATTACGCATGAACCTATAAGGTCACACACTTAACGGGTTGGAACAAACGAGTTCGGATAAGATCCGTCATGGGTTCTTTATAAGGGGATGCATGAGGCTGTTGGGACATACAACGTGAGTTGCATCACCGAAACCCTAGCCGCCATCTTCTTGAGGGCCCTACCGTGCGAGTTGGTGCTAGCATACCGGCGTACGGTGTTCCATTCCTGAACGTATGGATACCGTAGAGGCGTTGCTACAATTGCTGTTGTGCTGAACGAGGGCGATCCACGATCTTCACAAGGAACACGATTGGTTGCTAGATGAGAGGATCGACATCGAGGACACTGGACGATTGACTATGACCACTACATCGATGCACTCGACATTGGATCAGGCTGCTCCAACTCTTCTTCTGCTGCACTGCGCGTCTAGTGGTAACGATCTATGATCTCTTGCTTGCATGGCTTCCTGGTTTACGTGGTAGATTTTTTTTGAATTACCAGCTAGTGTAGCCAACCCGTATTCCTTCAAGTAGGGGGCGGGGGCAGCGGCGGCAAGCTATGGGCTCGACCAAGGAGGTGCAGCCAGGGGGGAGAAGGGGTGGTGGCCAGGGTTTTGGGAGCACAACGGGGCACCCCTGGGGTCCTATTTAAAGGACAATAGGCTGGAGGGTCGTGGCTTATACGTGGTATGGTTGGAAACAACCGACATTGAATTTGATTCGGAATACACTTTGAATTCGAGTCGATTTTTCGCTTTCCTTCTGTCCAACGAACATTCCAGAGGCCATAACTTTCTCTCCCGGATTTGGAATTCAGTGATTCATTTTTTTCCCATTTAGCTATCTCAGAGTGCTTCAACTTACTATTTGTAGAGATTTTCTGAAAATGCAGTCTTTATTGCCAAATTTTCCTTGGAAGTTGACTCAGTTGCGAACTCTGATTCTTTATGTAGCCAGCCTTGCGGGCCCCATATCTCACACGTAGGAATTTCAAATTAGGTAAATGAGGACTCTAAATTAGACTATGCAAAAATACCTACAGCTTTGTAGTTATGAAGTTTTCCATTTGAAATCGTTTCAGTCGTGGAAATCACGTTGCAAGATAATAGACAGATTATGTCCCGTTTCTTGGTGATGCAAATATGGAATCTCCCGATCTTCCTATATTCTCCTTAAATAAACGGGGTATTACAATGTGGTCCTAGAGCTTGAAGTATGTACTTCTGCAAAACCCCTGACCTCCATTATTCCTAGTGAATTGGTAGAAATGGCGGAAGCGACGAACACAATGGGGGATGCCAAGAAAAGCTTCGCAGAGATGCGAAAAGACACTAAGGACTATGATAGAATCCGGCCCTAAGCGGAAGAATTCTATCTTGAAGTAATCTAGGACATCTGCCAGAAATTTCCTTTCTGGCAAATGGAAACCTAGTTTTACAAAGGAAGAAAAAAGGATGATCCGACCTTTCGGAATAGGAGCATCTTCATCACCATAGGGCCTCCATTCGATCAGAGACCGTGCTGTGAGGTGTCCTTAATCTTCAAGTTCTTGAATCCTTCTCTGGGGAAGGGTTGAAGCTCCTAGAATCCCTAAGATCAAAGATCGAACAAGGGTTTTTGAGGATGCAAAGGTTTGGAAGCAAAGTTGAACTAGAGATGAGGAGACTCTAAGGCGGGAGATAGAGACTGCAATGTGAGCGAAGTAATAGTAAAGGTAGAAAGGAAGTCTTTTTATCTCTCTTTACCACAAATCGCTCGACCACTCTCCACAAACTTCGGGTATGGTTTTTAAGAAAACCAGAATCTTTTCCTTTCTCCCACATTTTTATTAAATGATTGGAATGGTTTTGTCTTATCAAATCTTATTGATGCACGTTTCAGGGCTAAGTGACGAGGATTCTTGACCAGGTCAATCTTTTCTATCAAAGTAGTAGTTTGGCAAAGGCTACCTCTATAACGGTTATGAACCTACAACATATATTTAAAGGAAGTTTAATGTCCTTTACTATAGCACAACTGGACGACGACCAGTTGGAGTCATGAGTCGACCAACTATGGACGATGTCCGACCAGCTATTCGATTATGGGCAATCCCCGACTAGCAAACTGGTCGGGAGACATAAAAGTTTTCACGTGACTAACGAAAAAATAGTTATTGGCGCATATAACAACTTCTGACAGTTAGCTAAAAGACGTGACGGTTCAAGACTCTACTGAAGAATGTGCGTGAGGATTAGATGCGCTTTTAGCGGTATTAACTGCAACCCTTCAATAGCTATAGGGGGATAGCCCGTGTACTCCGTAATATATAGTGTAATCATTCATCATTCAAATTCAAGTTCATCGATTCTGTAGCATCCTCATTGTATTATCAAATAAACGCTTAACGTGTCCACCACAGTAAAGAGTCTTCGTTTTAATAGTGTTCTCACAATATTTTCCCGTATAAGTTAGATAAGAAACTCGGTGTTCCGATCATCAACACTTTCTACTGTACGTGTCTTTTTTAGTTTGTTAGACATTGCGCTGATGCCCTGCGGTATCCTAACTAATTGATCATGAGGCTTGTATTGCGTAGCAGCCCATTTGTTCCATGCTTTACCTTGACTTTTTGGGCATGCAACACGTTGTGGCATAAATAATTAAATAGTGATTAGTATGAAGTACTACTTGGCCTACCATCTTTCATTGCATGATCAAGTACTCTACTCCTGCTGCTCGTCACTCGTGTACGCCTAAAGTTGATCGTACTTTCCTTTTTAAAAAAGTTGATTGTACTGTACGGTCTCCTTAATTGCACGTCCTGCTATCGCCCACATTTTCTGACGGGCCACGCCGTCGGTTGATCTTGAGCACGCCGTTTCATCAATACCATCCGTTCAAGTTTGATAAAACCGGAGAAATTGCTAAGCATGCAACCGGCGTTTACACGTTCTGAGCAGACTAGCTGTAGCTAGACGGCATCTACTTGGTCTTCGTATGTCGAATTCTTTTTTATTTTGAACCTCTCGGGTGAATCAATTGTAAATTTAGACCTTTTTTTTTTTTTTGCAAATCGGCCTCCTCCTCTCCTTCGCGCTCGGGAGCGCGCAAGTGCTCCTCCGCACGAATCTCCGCTGGAGGACGGCATCATGAAACGAAGAGTTTCAGCGCGGCACGCATGGAAGTGACTTCAGCTCACGCACATGGAAGTGGCCGCACCACGCTTGGGGTCTTTCCGCCCCCGAGCGAAGGAGGGAGGGGGGCCGACGGTAAAAAAAAGAGGAAGGAGTCTAGATTTGCAATTGATTCACCCGAGGGGTCCAAAATAAAAAAGAAGTCTCGTATGTCAACTGGGTAAATTTGTTCAGTGCTGTTGTTGTAATCGTTCACCAATCACAAGTTGCCAAATATCATCGTGATCCAGATCGATTGAAAAATACTATCGCAACCACGAAAAACTTTAATAAATGTTATTGCCGTCACGTTTTCTGTCCCAAGGGTACGAATGACTCTTCTACCATCACCCTTCTTATATTTCTTTTTTCTTTTTCTTTTTTTATACTAAGACCGGTCCCACATGTCATTCTATCTAGGGGTGGAAAAAAAGCTCAAAGCTCGTGAGCCAGCTCGACTCGTTAAGGGCTCGGCTCGAACTCGGTCCCTTAACGAGCCGAGCCGAGCCAGCAAAAAAGCTCATTTTGTTAACGAGCCGAGCTGAGCTGGCTCGCGAGTTACTAGTTTAACTCGTTCGGCTCGGTTCTTTTCACCATCGCAGCGTCGCTCGCACGTAGTTGCAGGCCCAAGCCCAGTAGCGTAGGTGGCAGGCGCAGCGTAACCCTAACCCTAAGGTCCCTACTCGCTACTCCATTCCTTCCTCAGGCTTTGTCTGTCTCGATGATTCACCCGTCCTGTCCGGCCGTCCAAGACCCCACTACTCCCACGACGCTGCCATCCGCTGCCTGTGGCCGGCCGGCCGCCCTGCCCGGCCTCACTGCCCAGCCTGTTCCGTCCCCGCCTCCCTTGGTCCCTCTTCCGCCACCGCCTCCTCCTCCTCCTGTCCCGGTCTTCCTCTTCTGCTGCCGCCTCCTTGGCTCCTTCTTCGGTCTCGGGCTCCCGGCCTCCCTCTTCTGCCGCCGCCTCCTCCTTCTCCGGTCCCAGCCTCCCTCTTCCGCCGCCTCCTCCTTCTCCGGTCTCGACCTCCCTCTTCGCCGCCTCCTTCTCGGTCCGGCCTCTTCTTCCGCCTGCCTCTGCCTCACCTGCATTCTTGTCATTGCCCCCCATGTCCTCGGTCCTAGCCCTACTCCAGACCCCTAGCATGCGCATGTTTTGGTCATTGGGTGGTCAATGGTTGAATTGTTCTTTACATTTTAAGATTTTCACTATGTTTATTGATAACGAGCCTAACGAGCTTAACGAGCCGAGTTCGAGTTTTTAACGAGCCGAGCCGAGCCGAGCTAGGGTTTCAGCTCGTTATCTTAACGAGCCGAGCCGAGCTCGTTTTCTTAACGAGCCTTAACGAGCCGAGCCAGCTCGTTATCCACCCCTAATTCTACCCTTGCTTCTCCTCCACAAGCCTCCGACCATGGTGAAGGACAGTAGTGACGATGCTTGGTTTGAGGGATAGGCAAAATAGAATGTTGTAACATCTAAATATTTTAATTAAGCTCAAAATACCCTATTTAAGTACTTTGAAATTTTTATAGAATTTTTAGAGCTATCTCGCTATTTTTCTAGTTTAAAAAGTATTTTTAGCTTTTAAAAATTATTTACTATGTAAAAATAAAACCAAATTTAAGTTGAGAATATTTTTAATAAAGCTCAAAATACCCTATTTAACTACTCTAAATTTTTTATAGAATTTTAAGAGCTATGTTGCTATTTTTCTAGTTTAAAAAGTATTTTTAGCTTTTAAAATTATTTATCGTGTAAAAATCAAAACCAAATTTAATTCTAAAATAATTTTTATAAGTGCAAAATGTCTGAGGAATTTCTATGAATTTTCCTAGAATGTTTTAGATTTGTTTGGTAATTTTTGCGGATTTAATCTGTGTTTTCTCAAACTATTCTCTACGAGGGGGTAACGTTGGTATTTCTAATATTTTTCTCTCTCTAAGAAAGGCTCTAACGGCTGTTTTGGATGGAAAATGTGACGATAGTGACATTTTTAGAGGTTTTTGTGTTTACGATGGTATTTTCCAAACGACCTCGTTCGCGATGGTATTTGGCAACTCGTGAACGATTGCAATGACACTGAACAAATTTACTTCCACCTATCATGTACTCCCTTCTGTCACAAAAGTAAGTCATTTTTGACTTTTCAAAGTCAATAAGATGTCACTTTGACACTAAATTCTATCATCATATTTTCATAAAAATTATAAAAGTGTAATGTTATTAGGGATGGAAACGAATCGAATAGTCTTGAATACGAATATGAATCCATATTTTTAAAACGAATACGAATACAAATTCGAACATTCTCGAATATGAATACGAATCGAATGTCGTAACGAATACAAATTTGAATCGAATATGCACTCAATTCGGTCGAATGTGAATATCCTACAACTTTTGCGACAAACCTCGGTAGAACAAATTTATGTAACATGACTGCACGTCTACAGTCTATTGTCTACACGAGTCGTAGCAACACCCAACAGCCACTGATTTGGCACCGAATCAAGACCCCGTCGAAACAGAAACGCTTCGGGGAAAAAAACGGACTATTCGTATTCGTATCTGGGGAAAAACGGATAGTATTCGTATTCGTATCCAGGAAAAAACGGATAGTATTCGTATTCGTATCCGGGACAAAAAGGATAGTATTCATATTCGTATCCGGGAAAAAAAGGATAGTATTCATATCCGGGAGAAAACAGATAGTATTCGTATTCGTATCCCGAAAAAAACAGATAGTATTCGTATTCGTTTTTTCCGGATAGTATTCATTTTCTCAGATACTATCTAGATTTTTTCCTGGATACGAATAACACCGAATACAAATACGGATACGAATACTATCCATTTTTTTGGGATAGTATTCGTTTTTCATTCGAATGCAGATTTTACTTACCATATTTGCGTTTTCTCGGATACGAATATCGGATAAAACAAATTATTCTTTACCATTTTCCATCCCTAAATGTTGTGAAAGTATTTTCATGATAAATTTACTTAAACCTTTTTCATATATGCAAACAACATATTTTAGATAATATATTTGATCAAAATTGATAATATTTAACTACACGTACTACTACAGAAAAGGTCTTCACAGACGGTTCAAAAACGTCATCACAGACGGTTTCGTGAGCCGTCTGAGTTTATGGGTCAGTGATGACATGAGGTCATCACAGACGGTTTTGGAACCGTCTGTGATATATGACTATCACATATGGTTTGTATATAAAACCGTCTGTGATAGCTTACGTTTCACAGACGGTTTATATATAAAACCATCTGTGATAGTACATATCACAGACGATTGGTAATTGGAACCGTCTGTGATAGCCTCTTCTCTACAAAATCTCCAGGTAGTGGTTGCTTTTGCCTTTAAAACCGGCTTCGTATATATATATAGTTCGTAGTCCCTTGTTAGCTTACTCGATTCTTGAATTCAACTAGCTAGCTCGCTCCTTGGTCGTTCATCCTAAACGTGCAGGCTACGGCCTACTTCATCGAGCCTGACACACTGGAGTGTACCATTTGCTTCATGCCAGGCATGAAGCAAATGGTACACTCCAGTGTGTTAGGCTCGACGAAGTAGGCTGTGTTTCACCTAACCGTTTAGGATGAACGCCCAAGACGCGAGCTAGCTAGCTGAATTCAGGCCTCAAGTTAGCTAACAAAGACTACAAACTATGTGTGTGTGTGTGTATATATGTATATGTATATATGAAGCCGGTTTTAAAGGCAAAAGCAGCCACTGCTTAGATATTTTGTAGAGAAGAGATCAAGAATAGAGAAGAGAGGAGGCGGGCTTGGGGAGGAGGCGGCCACTGTTTGGAAAACTCTCACAAGGATTGAGACAAAACTCTCATGGATAATACCTGAATATAAGTCCAGTGAAACATATAAAATATGGTGAAACAAATAATTAAGACTCAGACAATTACAATCACATCTCGCTCAAGTATTTTAATATCGAGCGGCAAATTTCTTCATACTAAATAAGAAGACTACAAACTTATGTAAAAAGAACATGAATGGTAATAAGATAACAATATATGGTAAGTTGACGATGTCATGTTAGGATGTAAAAAAGAGTTTTCCTTAATGGTTAACTCTCTATCTATAAAGCAAATAAGAGCAACAACCTGTAGAAACTCACCTCTGTCTATGTAGAAGTTCGTTTACATTCATATGTGAAAAGTATGTTCAAGGATTTTGATTCCATAGATTCATAAGCTTTCATTCCAAAATTATTCATATACAGTTCATCCTATTGTCCCTAGAGATTGATTTCATATCTCATCAGTGAACACAACTAGTAATATTTGCGGTTTTCAGGTCAAGCAGATAAGAGCAGCAATCTATAGAAACTCAGCTATATCCACGAAACACTTACATGCATGGTGTTATTTATCCTAAGAATAGATGGTGATCATACGTACTATTAACAGACATCCATTTGTTAAGATCCTCTCTAGGAGGCAACCAAATTGCCTCTCTCAGATTGCCACTTCTTAAGGTTGCATCAATGTGTTTTTTCAGCAGCACACCCTGCATCATACGTATCGAAAATAAAAAGTGTCTTTAGGAACATACCAACAGCCACACTTAAACACAACCCCATTCCCCACCTCCAGATCCATCCATCCAGCAGCCAATAGTCACAGAGGGCAAGACAGCAAGGCCAACGGTGTCCAAACCGTCCATCTACCGACAAGCTAGCTAGGTAGCCCACATTACAACTCGGTTCACATGAATACCAACAGCACAAACCAATAGATCTGTCTTACCTTGATCGACATCACCGGTGTCGGTGGTAAGGTAGCCGAGGCTGAGGTCGGTGGAGCTAGAGGTAGCCGGGGGAGGTCGGTAAGGTAGCTGTGGTCGCGACGCCGGGGGAGGAGGAAGAGGGAAGGCGTCAATACACCATAGTTGTGGCACAATGGTGACATTGCACAAGACACTCTTATCGCATTTGAGTGTTTTGTACAATGGAACCGTGTCTGGCCGCCGATGACGGAAGAATGGCGGCGTCAGCGACGGGAAGAATGACGGCATCGACGACAGGGTCACATGGGTGGGGAGGGCAATGGACGAGAGTAAGGGTGCTGGGGAGTGACGAGTTAGAGCGCAAGCCCTAGCGGGCTCCTACTAATAAAGAGACTTATCACATCCGATTCTATTATGGAACCGTCAGTGATACTTATCACAGACGGTTCCACAATAGAACCGTTCGTGATATGATGTCGTATCACAGACGGTTCATTATGAAAACCGTTTGTGCTGTGATATTTTAAAATATCATAGATGGTTATTGTTAAAAATCGTCTGTGATATTTCACAAACGGTTTTCATAATGAATCGTCTGTGATATTCCCTCTTCACAAACGGTTTTTAGCGCAGCTATTAACACAGACGGTCACAAAACTAAAACCGTTTATGATTGTATGTAATACAGACGGTTTTGGTCAACCGTCTGCGATGAGGCGTCCAGTATTAGTCTTTTTGTAGTAGTGACGTATTCTAAGTCGACTTTTTTTACCAGGGAGAGTAATAATGAACGCTATAGCCATCTAGCGGCCAGTTGATTCCCTTGAGTCAAGCAATTCATGAAGAAGCGTATGGAATATCTCTACTACTTAAAAATTAGAGTTGGTGGCCGTCCGTCCTTCCCACCCTCCCATCCTTGTCTTTCTCTATTGACATGTGGACCACATTATCAGCAAACTATCTCCTCGTATTGCGCGCTCCATGCTCCTCCTCTCCCAGCATCACCTGCGACGCCGCCTGCGCTTCCTCCTCCTTTGCGCCCTCGCCTCTGCCCCCGCTCTTCTGCTCTACTCCTCGTGCGCTATCGCCCCTCAACTATCGTCTCTTCCATCGGCCGGATCTGGACGGGCATCACTTCCTCCTCTCCGTCCCTGCTCTTCTGCTCTGCTCTGCTCCGCGCACCTTGACGAATTGAGATATATTATATCTACTTTAATTAATAAACTATTATATTCATAAGATACTTCGTAACAACACACGAGCATCAAGCATTCTAACCATTTAGTTGTCGCCACGGTTGGGAAAACCGTGGAAACCGATTGGTAAACCACAGGATCGCGGTTGAATTTTGGTTTCGCAAACCCTGATCTTCAACGACCAATTCAGCACCTAACCCGCTGTGCCATCAACTTCTATGCCAAAACGCATATAATTTCTTTTAATATATGTTTTGAACCGAGTACATTTCAAAATAAAAAGGGGGGAATTCATAAACACCCCTATATGTTACTTGTTTTTCCAATATGCCCCAATATCTCATTTTTGTTTACTTTGCCCCCTATAAGTTAAGTTACCATGCAAATACACCCCCATGACACACATTAATGTTTTTTCTTGTGGATTTCATTATCTTTTGTACTAGTTTCAATGATTTGAATACTTATATAAGCTATTGCAATGGTTGTTTCAATGATTTCGTTTTTTGTAACACACAATTTCAGCATTGAATCATTACTAACAAAATCATGTATTACAACTATCGAAACCACTCGGATCATTGAAATAAGTATTGAAATCATTGGAATAAGCATTGACATCACTAAACAAGTGTCAAAGATAATAAAAAACCACGAGAAATAGTGCTAACATACGGCTTATAGGATTTTGTACGATAACTTAACATATGGGAGGTAAAGTAAATGAAAATGAGATATAAGGCCAAATTAAAAAATAGCCGGCTTGTGGGGGTGTTTATGGATTTTTTTTTTCCATATAAAAAACTGTTCTTTTTTTTTCTCGAAAAATATGCCTAGTTTTCGACCAGAAAGGCGAATGGCTCCCTCCGGTTTCAGGGCCTGTTCCCTGGTGATCCACGAAGAATTGATCTACCAAATACGTCCTATGGAATTATCAGTGGCCTATTAGCACAGTGACTTTGTAACCAAGAAAAATCCATACATTGGTTGTCGGTTTCTTTTCATCCCCTCCAACTAGATTCTTGCAAGTTTGCACGGCATTTTCGTCTCTGTTTCTTGCGGCCAAACGTCAAGGTCTAGTACGACCCTTGAATGGCTCACCTCTCTGTGCCGATCTGGCATGGCCCAGATTGTAGTTTTCGATCTACCAACTATACTAGACTCATTTCTAACCATAAGAAGAAAAAAAAAGGAACTAGTAGTGTACTACTGGAACAAGAAAGCTATTGATATCAAAGCATAATCGAAAATACTTGTGAATGAGCTCCTGAAATTTTGCATACTAGCTGGCATATTTTCGTAAGATTGGTAGTTCTGCAAAGAGTATCGTTTTGGGATATAGATTCAGAATATATTCATACATAGCATTTCTGGTCATAACTGAAGCTTTCTTGCTGGCCACATGTTGGTAGGAATGCCTTGTATACCAACTTTACTGAAGCTGAAAGAAATGCAAAGGAAGGAGAGCAACGATATCAATATTTTTTGACAAAATTCAAGTTATATTATGTATTAGTTGAGCTGAAGGCTGAAGCTGTATCATTTTAAATAATCTGCAAGAAAGGGGGAAAGATACTGCACATTTGCATAAAGAATTCCAGGATTTATTAAGCTATTTCATCTTGTAGCGGAGGATCCCGAGGGGATTGATTTATGCGTTATTTCAATCGCGATCGTGTTCCCTAAGAAGACCAGAGCGGCGTACATGGGGCGCCAGGATGCGTGGTTGTTCCATACATTCCAAGTGAACCGTGATGTGTACGATCTGAAATTGAGTTGTCTTTTCCCCACGGAGAGCACAACCGACATATTGGGAGTTAGTGCGACTGGGGACCAAATTCATGGCAATATATGTACGCATCGCGAGGGAGGCAGGTAGAAATTGCTCCTTCTCGTCCAAGCATATGCCAAACCCACTCCTCGCACTCGTGGGTGAAACAAGAAGGAGGTGCCGAGGCCAAGAGGAAGTCGGGATCGTGAGCACACAGTGGCCGCACATACAATTGTCAAGCTCCGGAGTTATCGATGTCGTCGATGAAGATCCCGTGGGAGTAGCTCCTCGGCCGTGCAAGCTATCGGTCTTGGCCGACGAGGGTGAGGAGGTTGAAGCCGAGTGCAAAGGATGGATCTCAAGACCGAGACTACATGGCATTGTCTCGAAGATGAAGGTTCCACGACGAGGTTGAAGTTGACCGTACAGGCGGTTCCATCCGAATGGAACACATACCGTTCGACAACCTCGCTGCCAACGAAGGCTCCGCAGTGTCTTGAGTGGGAGTATGACCAGAGTGAGGTTAGGCTAGGAGCTATGTACAAATGCAAGGAGGCCGCGGCAGACGCTGTCAAATTGGCGTTATTTGTGCGGCGCGCGACATTCGTCAGTCGCCAAGTCTACCCCAAGATTCTACGACGTGAAGTGCGGCATAGAGGATGCCTCTTGGCGAAAGTGCACGATTTCACCAAAGTGGGACACCCACCGAAGTGCTCTATAGTGATCCTCACACATGCGCTGCTTCGAGTCAAGGCAGCCCCATCGAACTCGCCATCAAGCTTCATCGCTAACCTTATGTATAGTGAGATCGTGGATAATCTAGATTTTGAGCCACGATCCATCATTCGGGCGATTGAGGCAAGATTCCAGTACACAATCAGCTATGCCAAGGCTTGGAGGGCAAAACAGAAGGCATTGAATCAAGGTGGGCACGTTTGAGGATTCTTATCACAACCGCGCTGCAAGAACTTCGAAATCATACAAGACAGAAATCTCGCACCCATATCGACATTGAAGACGCCACGCAATTCGGTGGACCAATAAGAGGGTATTGCGGCGAGCATTCTTCGCGTTTGGTCCATGTATCAATGCATTCAAGATCGCCGTCCAATCTTGTGCGGATAGCACATTCTTGATCGGGAGGTACAAGGGCCGACATCGACTACAATAGCGACGACGACGGAACAATCAAGTTCTTCCGTGGCATTAAGCTGCTGAAAGCGAGAATACTGACCGGGTTGTGGTTCTGAAGAACGTGAGGATTTCGTGGTGCAAGACCGTCCCCAACGTGTGTCTCATACATGATCGGCATGCAGGCTCGCTGCGGCAATAACCCAACAGCAACAAGGAGAGAACGTGCCACTTCCATGGCCGGATCTGCGCAGAGAGTGGTGCATGAGGCACTTGGGTGCAAACTTCTACAAGCAGCCCAAGAACAAAGACTTGATGAACATGTTCAAGCGGTCAGGCAACAGCAACCAAAGAAGCGGAAGTTCAAACACACTGAAGATTCTAGATGAGCTGACCAAGACACACAGAGGAGGCAGCAATGACAAGGGTCGCCTAAGCGCCGACTGTGCCCCCAAGCATTGCGGAGATACCAACAGATGCTCCCAGATTGAGAAGGAGGATGGGGGCGCAGAGATGTTTCTGACCGGATTGAGCACGAGCCTAAGGAGAAGTGGTCACGCTCCATGACACGGTGGCGCCGATATGGTGTCATGACAACTAATCTAGCCGAGGTGTACAACCGGGTCATGCGCTGGCGCAGGTGCCTCCCTTGGTGGGTATTGTGGAGGCAATACCCTTCTTCGCGATAGGCCTTGCTCCCATGTCATAGCCGCATGTTCGACGGTGGCGCAAAGATCCTTGGCCAAGACTTTCTGTTTATTTCACCAAGGAAGCGGTGATGCAAACCCGACCGCGGAGATATATGGTTACTGCCGTGGTTGGCCATTTCAATCGCCATCCGACCGGGAGCAACTAATCTGGCCATGGACATTGATAGGTCAAGGGAAAGGTTGGCCGATTTGGCAGTACGGCGATCGAGAACGATATGGACGAAGCATAAACCGGACGTCAGACGAAGAAGTGCTCCATTTGCGTGGAGTCTGGGCACGCCTTCAAGAAATGTCCCACGAGAAATCCTCAAGACGAAGGAAACATCGTCACTCCGACGCCGCAAATAGAGGACCTCATCCGGTCACCCAACTCGAGACAGCCCACAGAGGGACGTTGAGGGTGCGACCAATGTTGTTACCAATGTTCTCAATTATGTTATTGCACCAGACAAGAGTAAGATGTTATTGCCAATGTTCTCAATTATCATTTTAATTAAGTGTTATGATGTTTTGTCGGATGTTATGTAATATCCGTGTTATTAAGTGTTATGATGTTTTGTCAATGTTATGTAATATCACTTAGCTTCCTACTTACTTAATCATTCGTATGTCAATCTTTCTCGTAAAATTTCTACAAATTCATCACACTAGAACAATATACGCATTTATCAAAAAATGTTATTACAGTCTAATGATTTTGTACCGTAAAAAACGTATGAAAATCGAAGCGGCAACCTCCGACCAGAGAATAGGCAATATCGTTTCGTCGCCAGCTCAATCGGCGACAGAACCTATCGCCATTTGAAACGGCGACAGAACTGCCGCCAGCTTGAAATGGCGACAGTGGCAGACCTGGGATCGAGGGGAGAAAGCGTTCTGCCGCCATTTCAATGAGATAGGTTCTCGCCGCCATTTGAAATGACGACAGAACACATTTTTGTAATTTTTGGAAAGACGATATATTTTTGTAAATATCTTTCAAAAAAATATTATTTTAAAAAAAAATTCCATGTTGGTAGGAATACCTTGTATACCAACTTTACTGAAGCTGAAAGAAATGCAAAGAATGGAGAGCAACGATATCAATATTTTTTTGACAAAATTCAAGTTATATTATGTATTAGTTGAGCTGAAGGCTGAAGCTGTATCATTTTAAATAATCTGCAAGAAAGGGGGAAAGATACTGCACATTTGCATAAAGAATTCCAGGATTTATTAAGCTATTTCATCTTGTAGGAACCTTTTTCCTTTTTCTTTTATAATTTTACTTAAGTGGCACAAAGAATACAGGAAATTACGAACTGGAAACAGTATCGGTAAATGAAAAAAAAACTAACGATTAACCATGGCAAAAGCGAGCAATAGCTAGAGCTTAATACTGTACAAAAAATTACAACAGGTGATTACCGAAAATCCATCTCCAGATTAGGTTCTTGCTGGACAGTTAACATATCAAATCTACAAAGGAAACTCTTCTGCATGCAGGTAGAATTCACATATTCTGCGACCTCAGATGTACACGAAAACTTAAACATGTTGCATCAAGTGAAACGCCTTAGCCATTAAGTCAGATATCTTACAATACAACTCCATGTTGCAGGAAACAATATCATCGCCCATGGGAAGCTCAGGTGCCTCAGTTGTGTTCTCATTTCCTTTTTGTGCTGGTTAAGGGATAACCCGATGGCCTAATTCGAGCATGGCGGCCCTCTAACCTTGCTTGCAGTAATTTTTCCTTGAGGGTATTCTCCTTTGTGCCTAGAGACTGCATTGGTGAGGATTCAGATATTTCATAATCTAACAGTGTTCGTTGATTATTCAGCTGCCGAGCTGGACTGCGCAGATTGTGTAGGTCCCCTGAAGTAGTACATTCACGAAATTGACTTGTCCGGGAGTGATGGTCATGGGATCTTTGCCCCAGATATGCATGTTGAGGAGCCTCTGATTTTATCTTCAACAAGTCATCATGCAACCGTCGAGAAACTTGGGTCATAACAGTTTCATTCTGCTCATTTATTGGAGTAATTTTGTCATCATTGCGAGAGCTAATTTCTGGTGTTGAAGCATTCAGCTGCTCTTTGCTGCTACTAGACTTTGCCTTGTCTTTTTTTGAACAAGGTAGGGCGTTTGAGATCCTTGAACCCTCAACAGATACACCATTGGAATATTCCAATCTTCTCATTGGTGAATACATGCAGCCTGTGACCCTCCGTCTAGTGCCTGTAAGGTCATGTTTCCGTATGGCACCTCCATGCATGTTCAATTCAAAGCAATGCAAGTCGCTAGAAACAGAATTGTCATCGTCATCGTCAGCTAACCGAGGAGCACTAGTGGCTCCATTCAAATGGACAGATTCAAGGGACTGTCGACACAAGCTTGCAGCTCGCTTTGCATTACCAATATGTATGTTAACATTTTTGGGGTTACTTGATCTTCTAGCATGAAGAAAACTCTGTATTTCACTACTTAACCTCTCCGTGATTGAGGTTTTCCCTGCTGAATCTTCCCTAGGATCAGCATTTTGCATTTGCATTCGATCATCGAGCCATGCTTCTGAAATATGAACTACCGATTTATCAAAATTGTGTTCATACTCCTTCACGTGCCTTTGCTTTAACACCCTGACTTCCTCTTCATAGTTTCTGATTCCTAACGCAAACTCGTCACAAAGATCTTCTAACAGGCAAGTTGATTTCTTCTCTTTCTCCAGGTTCTTTACAGCCTTGAGAAATGCTGATTTCATCTCAGATAGCTCTTTGCCTAGCTTCCTGTGGAGACTCTCAGAATGTTTCCTCAGATGTCTCTCATCTTCCAGTTCCTCTTTCATTGAATGAAGGGCTGCTCTAACCTTCTCTTGGTCCTTATTTTTCCGAGTCATTTTGTCTTCAGTGACTTGCCTGACCAGAGAATCAATTTCGTAGTGATATCTCTGCCTCTCTTGCATAAGCTCTTGAACGCATGCCTGGGCATGTTGCAACTCCAATTTTAATCCCTTCACTGCTGACACATCAGCTGCATGCTGTTCTTCCAAGCTCCAAATCCGATTTAGAACTTTCAATAGCTCCGTTGAAGTTTTAAGATTGCAACCTGCCTCCCTAGATTTAGCCCTGAAATCCAATGACCCAGTTGGACTGACAAGGTTTATGGTAGCAGCCTGTTAAACGAATAGACAAACAAATACAATTTTGAGAAATATGCTTTCTTCAAACATTGTTCATAGCTTGCAAAATACAAAACCAATAACATGCCATGGCATCATCGATGACAGAACTAAACTAGCATATGATGATAAAGAGATTGCTCAAAACCGTATTACCAGTAGCATGCACGCTCATATAGACAATAAGACAAGGCTGACGCAGAACACAGAAACATACTGGCATCCAAGTCACTTCTACAGATCATAACACTTGCACAGAATACAGAAACATACATAATTGCATGCCAGTCACTCTTGTACAGATATAAATGCTAAGCTTGATTCCACAATGATACAACTGGTAAAATACCAAAATTACCAAGAGGTTAAGGGAGGAAATGTACGTGCATACCCCAATTGAGCTAGTGTAACTTGCAGGAGAAAGAGTCTGTCTTGCGTGACATCTATCTTCATGTAACTTGTCATGTTCCATCAATGGTGTTGAAAGATGCCCACCACAGCCACCTGAACTCTGTGGCTGAAATGCGAGACAAAGGAAGAAAGTTATGGAATTCGGCATTCATGGCTTTGTGAAATAACAAAAAACCAAGATGTGACACTTCGAGTAGAAAGCATGATTCTCTTCAACTAAATCCCATTAAGGAAAGTGAAATTCAAAATGAATGGCTTTAGCAAACCAAAAAACCTTGGCACCTTCACCAGGAAGCATTATTCTCTCCAACTAAATCAAATTCAGGAGGCATCAGTAATCAGTCAAATGTAAATTTCAAGATATTCTAGTAAAGACAGTAAGAGAAGTCAGCATGCAAAAGTTTGATAAATCTGAAAACATTGAATTTTGGCAGTTGGCACTGCTAGCCAAAATGATGTTTTCTCTTCACAAACTTATGACCTAGAACTGTAAGATACTACGAAAACAGATGATGATCCTAACAACATTGCGCTGAACACTTATACTTTTATGTGCTTTGTAAGTATCAGCCAAATTAAAAATCTTAAGGCCTGCATGTGTAGCTGTAGCAGCATTGTTACAGGCAAGGGCGTACCCACCATTCTGGCGAGCTCTGGCATCCGCTAGAGCTACCGCCGGCCGGAAAACCCCCTACCCCCGGTCTCTCCTCCCTCCTTTGCTTCCCTGGTTCCACCGGCGTCGGAGAAGATGGCTTCGTTCCGCTTCCTGCTCGACTGTCCGACATTCAGACGGGGCTGGGCCTTCAAGACTCCAAATACTCCGTCGCTAGACCGGCCCACCCAGCCCAACCGAGTAGCGACACCGACAGCACCTCCCAATCCAATCCCCAATTCGGCAATTCCCCTCTCGCGCTAGTCTCGCCCAACCCTAGCCCTAGGCGGCGGCGGCGAATGGCGAATGCAAGCTGGCGAGGCGGCCAGCATGCAGAGGGCGGTGAGGCCGAGCCCAAGAGAGCACCACGGGCCGAGGCGGGCGGCCACTGCCACTGCACAAGGGCCGAGGGCGAGGCTAAGGCGATGCCTCGGCAATGGAGGCGAGCTGTGGGCGCACCACCATGGCCGAGGTGGAGCCACATGCCATGGGCACGCAGGAGAGGCGGACGAGGAGCCAGCAGCAGCAGAGGGAGGAGAGTGGGCCGTGAGCGTGCGGAGTGAGGTGGTGACGGCAAGGCCACGGAGCCGAGCCCGTGGCGGGCAGGAGGCACCAGAGGAGGCGCCATGGAGGAAGAAGCAAGGGAGCCACCAGGATAAATGGAAAAAGGGGAAGGGAGAGAAAGAATGGTGAATGGGATGAGTAGTAGGAAGAAGAAGAAAGGATGGGGGCTGGGATATTTCGGCCGAGCACCATCCATTCGGCCATGGAGCAAGAACACCAGAAGATGAAGCAATGGAAGAAAGAGGAAGGAAGAAAAGCAATGGGGAAGAAGAAGGAAGCCAGAGTCTCGGTCAAATTAATGGCTGTGAATAAGTTTGGGATTTTAACCTTGGTGCAACTATGCTCAATCCCTGTCGGGTGAATCAAAAGTTATATCATTTTTTGTCTTCGTTTTCAAATTGTCGGGTTGAACTCTAGGATAATCGGTCAGTATCAGCTCATTTACTCAAGCGGTTGTACCGATTATCGATAGTACCGATTTTGTACGGCCGTCCGTACCACTCATTTGCCTACTGGCCGCGTACTAATTTTGGTTTTTCAAAGACATCATATGTGTTCTTTGACTGCTGTGTTTTGAGGTTAATTAGGAGTCAACATAAGCCTTCCACTATGCTTATTGATTGATCTTCATAGCTCTCATAGCTATTGAAGTGAAATATGAATTGAATCCAATCTAAGCGAAAAATTTATAGAGCTCCTATTCACCTCCCTCTAGTCGCCTTTCCGGTCCTACAAAAGTATACTACAAAATTTTCTGCAGCATAAAGAAAATTTTATTGCTGCGACTGCTCAACAGAAAATTTGAAGGCAGTTAATCGCTCAAGCAGCCTAAGCCCAAAGGCCAAAGGACCATATTACACCAAACGTGTAAAGCCCAATACAATACTAGCTGTCTACCACATGCCCAATTCATATGCCAAAAAGAAAAAAGATGTACCAGCAAACCCTCAATTGAAAGGAGGGTACAAACATTACTAGCACAAGCACAAGCACAACACTAGGATGCAGGTTTAATTGCTCATTACTTCCTGTCTTCCTGACATTCACAGTTCAACAAACACAAGTGGAGAACAAAACGATAGAGCGTACACAAGTTAAACGAATGGAGATCTCAGACTGACGCTGATCGAGCTATGGTGCGCGTGGTGCTAGATTTTGGGATTTGATATGTGCCTCACAAAGAAGCGAAAAAAAAGATGTACATTGTGCCCAGGATCTTCTAACACCCAAATTGCTAAATCCGAAGAAGCCTATGAAACTAAACAGATTATTCTTTCTGTTGCTGTCACAGGAAAGTTTCCATTTGATTTCTATCTGCAGCACTGACAAGTATACAAAAGAGTAAATTTTAACACATTGGGGCAATGGGGCACCAATTCACTAAAGATTTAGTCCACGAAATGTCGTTCTTTGCAAGATTTTTCGCAAGCTAACGATGCAATGCAGAGCCATAGCAAAAGAGATGGAAAGAGAAGAAGAAACAAAAGCTGACTACTAACGTCACCACGTTGACCCGGAAAAATTACACGGCGTAGGCCGCCGAGTTCTTACCCGATCCACATCGTCGTCGCGGGCGGCGGCGAGTCCCCTCCGTGCGCGCCGCCGGATCCGGCGCCCGGCGCCAGCTACCTTGATGACGTCCTGGATCTCCCACAGGGTGGCGCCCAGCTGCCGCGCCGATGCCGCTGACGAGCTCCTCCTCCCCGCCCCCGCATCCGCGCCGGCCGCCGCCGCCTCCTCCGCCGGCCTTGGCGGCGACGCCTCCAGCTTCCACGACGGCGACGGTGTGACGGGCCCCGCCTCCGACGCGCCTGCGCCGCCGCGAGCCCCCGCCGCAGAGGCGCCGGCCGCTCCTCCTCCTCCTCCCCGCGCTCGCCGGGGCGGCGGCGGCATCCGGTTCTTGCGGCGGATTTGGGGTCCCCGTGGTCGCCGCCGCTTTTGGTGTCTCCCTACCGCCGCCGCATTTTAGTAGTACAGCCGCTGCCGCTGCTGCCGGGTGGCTCCACTTCCATGGTTGCTTTGCTATCCTTGTGGTGTCCCCTTCCTCTGCTTTTCTTGTTCTTTCTGAGACTCTCTGACCATGGAGCAATCATGCTCTGCTTCCTCAGCTTCCTTTCCTTCTCCTGTCTCGCTATGTACAGTGTCTGGTATTGTACTATTGTGCTAGAGAGAAAGAGGCGCGTGTCATGCGTGTTGACTGTTGAGAGGAGAAGACGTTAGCGCAGTTTGTGGCTTATTTGGTATTATTTGGCGTTGAAATATCAATACTAGACATCTCTAACGTGAAATGACAAAAATAGTATGGTCGACAACCGATATTTGTCATCTGTCGTGCGGTATTGGCCTGTCACACGCCCACTGATTGGATCCGAGCCTGCCGTGCGCCCACCACTCAGACCCGAGCCTGCCGTACGCTGGCCGCCCGGATTCCCCTGCCACATGCACCGAGCCCGTGGTCATCTCGTTGTCCCCTCTGCCACGCCCGTCGCATCACCCGTTGCTCTCGCTGCTCCCTGCCACGCGCTCACCGCTCGGATGCGGCTGGAATTATGGTTTGCACCCTAATTAGGGTTTAGGGTGGAATTTTGATGAAGATCAAATTGAAAAATTACAAAAAAAAAAATCTTAGGATTCCAGCATTGAAGAAAAGCTTTGGATTCTCATCATTTTTGCTATTTCGCAGTGAAATTAGGGTTTGCACCCACACTGTTGTCATGTTTGTAGTCCTTGCACAACTGATTTCTTTCGAAAAAGAGAACTAAATTTCAAGTAGAGAAATATTTTAAGTAGATGAAATATTTAGGAATTAAATTTGAAAGACTTTGTAATGTAGTTGCGAATTACATGGCACACAGAGTTTGGTTACGTGCGTTAGAAACAACAGCATGCGCAAATCATCAAACCGATCTACACATAGGATACATGTGCACCTTTTGGGAATCGAAAAAAAGGTGGATCAGAATGAAGTTAGTCTTAAGGGTCTATCGGTGCCTTCCTCTTGTCTCCTGCAGACCTGCAGGTGTGACTAGTTCCGAAGGCAGCCCTGTACTGGGAGATGGGCTGAAAAATGGAATGATGTTAGCAGAGCGTAAGGCTAAATCAATAATTAGGACATAAGTTGAACATAACATATCTCTTCGATCTGCAGTGCACTTGGGTGATGAGGAGCGCTAGGACGGGCATCGGTCTCACTAGCAAGAGCCTTCCCCTTGTCTGTCGCGTGTTTGGCCCAGTCATCCTCAGCGTATTGTTCGGCGTTCTTGGGCTCCATCACCGCGTTTCTCTTATCTTCCCGCTCTCGGGTACGTATGATTTCCAATGGTGGAAGGCCTCTGGTGGTAGCGCGTAGTTGAGCATGTACTTTTGCACGATAAGCGTCATATTGTACTTATCCGGGCCATCAATCCATTGGAAGAAAAAGCAACGCTTCTCTACTTACTATTATGCATGGATAAAGTAAGCGATATATGAAATGCAATGTAAAATTTGAAAAATCGATGTGTGTGTAAGATTCTCTTACGCGGATATCCCCACACATGTAGTATGCCCGGGTGGCGGTTGCCTGGTGTGTGGACTGAATGATGTGTGCGGGGTTACCGCAGTCGCACTACGGGTGTGGAAACTCCAGTGGTACAGGTGTATTCTTCATCGAACGATTCGGGTAGGTTCTCGCCTTCTTGGCAAGCCACTTGCCCTTTTGCATCATCTCCACATAGCTCGACATCTCCAAGCCCGACCTAATATTCCCCTCTAGCTTGCTCTCTTCTCCCTCATTCCTCTTTGTTCAGCGAAACAAGTTGAAGTAGAGTGTTAGCTGTGGTGGTGTAGTCTTCTCCTCTAGCTCTCCTCTCCCTCCTTTTATAAGTAGATAGGTTCCAGTGCCGAGGGTGTAAATTATGGCTAATGGCAGGGTGGGATGGCTAGTGAGTGGTGTCTACTCACTATGAAAGGCTGGTCCGTGTTGCCATTTTGGTCTGAAAGTTGATGTGGCAGTGTGTGGTCTAATCGGTCTGAAAATGTGGGACGGCTGGAGAGTGGTGTCCATTCACTAATAAAAGCTGGTTCGGATTGTCATTTCAGTCTAAAAAGGTGGAGTGGCAGGGTGTGGTCAATTCATTATGAAAAGGTGGGATGGCTGGTAAGTAGTGTGTACTCACTCTGAAAAGCTGGCTTGGGTTGTGATTTCGGTCTGAAAAGGTGTTATAGCAGTGTGTGGTCAATTCGGTCTGAAAAAAGTGGGACAACTGGTGAGTGATGTCCACTTAGTGAGAAAAGTTGGCCCGGTTATCATTTCGGGCTGAAAAGGTGGCGTGGTAGGGTGTGGTCTATTTGTTCTAAAAAGGTGAGATGACTGGTGAGTGGTGTCTAGTCACTACCAAAAGCTGGTCTAGGTTGTCATTTCGGTTTGAAAAAGTGTCGTGGTAGGGTGTGGTCAATTCTTTATATGAAATGTGGCGTGACAGGGTATGGTCAATTCGAGTGTTATAGGCTAGGACGAATATGGGATGTATTGTTCTGTTATTGTAATGTGAATTGAACCTGGCTTGGTAGCTTGATTTCACTTTGGTGTTGTAATGTTATGGTATTATCATGTGAATTGAACGTGACTTAGTAACTTAGTTTCATTTTGCTATTGTAATGTTATACAAAATATGGTAGTTAGATTGAGTTTTTGTTGTATTGTTGTAGTGTAATATTCTGGGTCTATGCTGAATATTGTAATGCAATTGTCCCTTGTCATGTTATGTACATAAAAATCTAGTTGTTGACACTTAAAGACCTCTTGCAATTCATAAAAATCGAGTACACAATGCTACACTACAGGCTACAATATGGCTCACTCGTCTGAGTCACTCTGTGTTTGCTACGTCTGCAATACAAAGATTAATCCACTCAGAGAAACTAATGGGACTCCTAGGTGCCCTTATCGCGCCCGGTTGTCCTCCCTGTGGAGCTAGAAGGGACTCCCTTATATGCCTTGTAGTCCGCTCTTCAAGCTCTCTCATATGGCCTCAAACTTCCGCTGTTGGCTTTGTATGCACAACTTCTTAAATGTCTTCATTAGGTCTTGACTGTGGAACTGCCCGAAGATGTTCGATGCAAGATGGCTCATGCACCATCGGGTTTTCATGTCGCTCCATTGTTGGGGGGGGGGGGGTTTGGGTCCCATTCTTTATGATGTTGAGAGCGGACAACAACCCTACATTGCAGTGTATGTAAGACACATTGGGCCAGTCTCCCAACTGTCCGCTTGACATTTGCCAGGAACCATAGCCAATTGTTTGTGTTCTCATTCTGTACGATAGCAAATGGAATCAGAAGAAGCTGGTCATTTGCATCAGCCGCCACCGTAGTGAGAATGGTGCCCTTGTAGCTCCTGGTAAGGAAAGTGTCACCCATTATGAGCACCGGACGACACAACTTGAAGCTCTCTATAGCCTAGACGAATGCCCAGAACACACAGTCATGGTCTAGTGTAGCAGTTAGGGCCTCCATCTGGATCTTCTCTTTCCATCTTGTTTATGTATGTGTTAGGGTTTGTTTCGACAATCTGATGAAGCATCCTTGGCACACACAATCCCTGTACATGGACTCGGTCACATTCTGCTTAGCTCGTCGGACCTTAACTGGATAACCAACCAAATTGGCAACTTATGACAATAGCATCTTAGGGGAGATGGACACATCCTCAACAACTAGGTGGCTGATGAGGCTTGCCACATATGCTGAAGCCACATTCCGATGCTACTGCTGCGGCTCACTCAGATCGCAAGTGTGGTTGATCACAGCCATAACCGTGAAGACCATGCCATAGCCCTTTGCCTTGTGAGCGTTAACTTTGCCAGGAAAGCCTTCCAGTACACACTTCACTGTGTAATAGGTTGGGTTGGATTGGTGTGACGACCTGCTGGATGATACACAGCAAAGGTCCGGGAGAACCCTTTTGTGTGTGTGTGTGTGTGTTTTTTTTGCAGCGGTACTACCGCACGGAGAAGCGGTAGTACCATTCAGTACATCCGAGAGGAGGTCCTCAGGACCTCTTGGAGGTCTTGGCCAACCACCAGCCGGTAGCACCTCAAGGTATATCATCAGGGAGGTCCGACAGGATCTCCCAGGCTAAGTCCCGTAGGACCTCCTGGAGGTCCCGCCCACGGCAATGAGCTAGTCCCAGGAACAGATTGGCTAGCTCGCACAGATCTAACACAAGTGTAATCAAATCCATACAACAAGCTCAAAGAGAAAACAGACCAAAATAACACATATATTAACAAGTGGCCTTATGGCCAAGGTTTGTACAGAGGTGCCACTAAAGGCTAACAGCAAAAAGAGAACAACAACACAGCGGAGGCAAAGACATAAACACAAGGTCCATTCGGCCAGCCCACAGGCTACCAAGTGGAGGATGCCACCGACTGCGCAAGGTCTTCAAAGGTGCTCCCCTCCTGAGAGCACTAGGCCACCTGGAACTTCAACCTCTGCTGATCAAAATAGTAGGGCACAAGCCAATGAGTACTTTGAATGTACTCAGCAAGCCATGGGTAAGGTATGCAAGTAATAATCATGCACGGCTTGACAAAGAGAGCTGTATGGTTAGTTTGCAGAAAGCCACATTGACAGTAAATAACATAATAGATTGCAAAGCTCAAGTTTAGAAAACATAATACATAAGTACATTTGATTTTCAAAGGGACAAGTGAGCACCCACTCACACCCAAGGCACCAACCCAAACCTCTCTGAGCACCCACTCCAGAGCACCATAAGACCAGCCCTTGGACCACTTTGTGAGCCACCATGACCCTCTGGAGCCGGCCAAGGTCTCTTCGAGGTAAAAGCCATGACCTCTCACCAAAGCGCCCAGGAGGAACACCATTTCACAAACAGAATTCTACCCCTCATTCGAAATCTCCGGGCATGACCATAACTGAGGACGCGGCTATTCGAATAGATTTACACTCTGCAGAGGTGTACAACTTTACCCACAAGAGGTAGTTGCTTGATATTACACACGTTACCTTAGACATGTGAATCAAGTGGAGACTACCACCGGGCTTTTACAAAGACCAGTCCCAACTTAGCTCTGCACGTTAAGGTTTCGCCAACTCAGTTGTGCATATAGCACCTGGTGGCCCCCTCTTACGCCAGCGCTTCAACGACTCATCTACCACAGAACCAAATCAGGACTTCTCTAGTTATTGCTCCCGTTCCACCCCATAATGGACATGTGGTTGCACGGTTTGGGCCAGATCAATGGCTCCCAAGGTTCAGTCCTTAATTGTTGCTCAGGCAAGGTTTCCACAAACCCAATGTGCCCCGAGCTCTACAACTCTGGGGCACCCAGGTGACCCCATAGCACCAACATATGGAGCCCCCAGATGACTCCATTGCACCAACATATGGAGCACCCACTACTCGCACCTTGCCAACTTGCCCGAGCATAAAACAGTTTTGGGTTCAACCTGGCCAAAGACCACCCAGTCCTGGCACTTCAAATTTTAACAAAGTGGTATCGCACCACAAACAACACAACTAAGGCTTCAACCCTAGTTGCTTATCAGTGGCACCAACCAAAGTTCCATAATTAATTAGTCAAGATTAAGCAATAATGATGATTCATGAGGAGACCAACGTCTACTAGAGCAAGGCTAAGCAAGAACGATACCCATGTTGGCAATAGCAATAAGAGGCCAACTAACAGTACCATCCTAAGGCTATCAAAGGTAACATGTCAACATGTGGATTACCAAATAGACAAGGAGGCATAAAACCAGTAGGTATTTAACTAGAGCCCAAACCATTTTATACAAATAGCCAATGCAGTTTGTAGTAAAACAAAGTACTTTTTTGTAAAGATAGGTTCAAAATAATCAAGGACCACGACTTGCCTTTGGTGGCGAGTTGCTGAGCTTCAATCTGAAATCATTGGATCACTGAAGCTCCTCAAATACCAACGGAATCTACAGTAAAAAGAAACAACTAAATAAAGCGGCTCAAAAAGGAAACCAAAAAGAACCAAAGAAGAACGAAAGAAAAGATCCACGTAAGGGGGAGGTCCAACAAGGGGAAGGAGGTCCAAAACCGAAGGGGTCCCAGAGGAGCAAGGAGAGCTTCTCCAAGGCTGAGAGAAAGAGAGAAGGAGAAGAAATGATGAACAGGGAGGGAATGGGTGCCCCTGGTGCCCTATTTAAAGAAAAAAGGGAGAATAGGAGCACCATCAAAAGGGACGCCCAAATTCAAGGCATTAGTACAAAAGGTACACTGCCAAAGGTACGAAAAGAGATAAAGAAAGCAAGGGATGTGACAAAAAGTAGAAAAGAGTACAAAGGTAGGTGGCAGCATTTAAGATCTCAACAAGGGGGAGGTCCTAGAGCAATAGAGAAGCAGTACAACCGCAAGAGCGGAGCGGTACGACCGCGTTAGAACCTGGAGCAATCGAGAGGTCCGCAAAAGCAAGGGGAGAGCCAAGGGAACCAAAAGGAGATCCTATACAGAAAGAGATTCAAACCAACAAAGAGGAGGTCTGGACTAAGGGAAGTCTAAACAGAAAAGCACAAGGAAAAGGTCCAAAGATCAAAGAGGTTTGAAACACAAACCTGAGCTAGTCTAAACTCAAAAGAGGGGACTTAGATCAACAAAAAAGGGGGGGGGGTCCGAGCAAGGAAAGGTCTAGCTCAAAGGAGGTCTGGGCCGACAAGGAGAGAAAGAAAGAGAAGAGGCACCCAGACACAGAAGAGGTCAGGGAAAGAGAAGCCAAACGCAAAGGCACACAAAGCAAAAGAGGGAGGAAGGGAACACTCCAACAAACTCCCAAAGGAAACCGAACTGACTTAGTTCAAGTTTGGTTTAGTCAATTAAAGCTTCTTTTGAAAACTCAAGTTAAGCTTTGAACTCTCACCAAAACCAAATGGTTATTTTTATTTTAAAAACTCCGGAAAAACGGGACGTTACAATTGGTGCACCCGGCTGATGGACACAACGTACCATATTATAGCTTACTGCACAACCACCTTGCTTGGGAAGTGCTACCGAACTAATAGGGTGTCAACATCAAACCCCCACCAGGACCCGTCGTCATATGACAGTACGAGCGACCGCATTGCGAAATCATCCAGTCTGGATGACACGTAAGGCACCTCCATTGACACAATTCCACCAACCGGACCACCACCCTCTGTACCCTAGGGTGTATCCTCCTCGCTACCATCCAAGCCTAGGTCGGCGTCCTCATCGGACTCCGACCCAGTCGGCTGGTTTGGTAGAAACTCGTGGAAGGTAATGCGGGCCGACCACCATTCTCCTGCCTCCTCATTTTGCACAAAATTCTTCGGAAGTTTTATATCATAGTCTTCCTCCAAAACAACACATTCCGTGCTCCTGTCTTCACGCACCGCCTGTGCTTCCCTGGTCCCACTGGCACCAGTATCATCAATATTTGCTAGCACCCTATGCACGTATTGCACGTACATCATCGGTCTCCCATATATCCCCGCCTCGGGCTTCGCAGCAATTTGCATGCACTGGCTCCATGCGACGCTACCATTCACCTTGTTTAACTCTCAAATGCCTTGTCCTCCCCTATTCGTGCAGGTGACCGCCTCGATGATAAGCTTCTTCGTTGTTGTCTCCGTATCGAACTCCCTCCGGATGTAGCTCCTCAGCTCATGAATATTCATCGCATCCAGACCCTCCGCTTAGGCCACCTTGAACTGGTATCTTGACATGTCCAACTCATTCAGTCCGCCCCATACGAGACCGTCGCTATAAAATACAAGCAAGTTTGCATGTTGGACATTACCTATGACCATAACAACCCAATACACTTAATACACATGTTTTGAGCAATTCACTGTTCTTTTCTACCTACAAACAAAACTACCTACCAAGCAATTCACATATATTTTTTTTCTACACTCATGCTAAACAAATAAGCAATATAAATCTATCTTTCCTCTAATAAATGTTGGAATTTCTAGCCGAGGCAGCTCAGTCTTGCGATATGTTTTATACGAAACAGAGTTAGAATCGGTTGTGACACTCAACACTACGTCTGACGCTAATCGATGCATGTGCCACGCCTTTGAGTCGGTTATGACACTTGACGCTACGTCTAACGCCAATCGATGCATATGCCATATTCGACACATACACGGCGATGAATTCATACCATACTTTATTGTTTTAATCACGTAAACTGATGGATAGTTAAGAAACGAGGTAGCTCAGCGTAGCGTCCATTCAGCACAGTGTTAGAAGCTTCCTTCCTTCCAGCGCATGGAGTTTATACTTTATACCGGGCATTAATAAATAGTAGTTGTACTCACAGCTGGAGCAGCACGCAACCATGCATTCAATCCTGTTGCGTGTAGTTGGCAGTAGTACTGCATCAGAGCAAGGCAGCGCTAGCACTCTGCCCTACATTAGTGTTGCTGCAAGAACAACCGATAGGACATTTGCATGGAGCTGGCAAGAAATTACTACTGTTACAGCCGGTACAATAAAATAAAAGTTTGGTTAATGGTTATATATAGAATAGCATACCGTCGCTTTCCGGGATTTTTTTAAAATAACATTATTTTAAAAGATAATTACAAAAATAAATAGCCGCCCCAAAAATTACAAATTGCCACCAAGAGAATGGTCTCAATCGGCGACATGCCTATCTATCGCCATTTGAACTAACGACACTACACGTCGCCGCTTTAAATGACTACAGGTAGCTAAAACCCTAAACTGGTTGGTCTGTTTGTGATTTTTATAAATTTTCAACGGTACAAAATCTGTTAGACTCGCAATAACATTTTGTGATCATCATATGTTGTTCTAGTGCGGTGAATTTCTAAAGAATTTTGCGAGGACGATCAAAATATCAATGATTCGTAAGTAGGAATGTAAGTGATATTGCGATGCGTCCAGGAATTCATACGCGGTGGAGAACTTTGGAGAAATGACCTCTTGCCATTACTTACTCCATGCACTGCATATTACGTAACGAAACAAATGTGAATTTGCCATTACTATCAAAACTACGACAAATCATACTGATATTATATAACATTCAGTAAAACGTCATAACACTTAGTTTATATCAAAACTACGACAAATCACACTGATATTACATAACATTCAGCAAAACGTCATAACACTTAGTTTTTTCCAAATCAAAATGATAAATTAAAACATTGGCAATAACATATTACAACTGTCCGTGCTTTCCCGTGGCCGTGACCTCAACATCCCCATGTGGATTGCCTCGAGTCGGGCGACCGGATGAGGTCCCCGCGGTGACGTCCGGAGTGCCGATGTCTCCTTCGTCCTGAGGATTTCTTGTGGGGCATTTCTGGAAGGTGTACCTAGACTCCTACAAATGGAGCACTTCTTCGTCGACGTCCGGTTTACTTCGTCCATATCGCCTCTGATCGCCAGACCACATCCTACCAATCTTTCCTTGAACTTATTAATGTTCGCGCCCGCATTAGTTGCTCCTGTGTCGATGGCCGTGAAATAGCCAACCACGGTGTAACCATACATCTCTCCACTCGAGGTTTGCATCACCGCCTCCTTGGTGAAATAGTCGAGAGGTATCGCCGATGTTGCGCCACCGTCGAACATACGACCATGACATGGGAACAGGCCTATGCAGAAGAAGGGGCATGTTGCAAGTGTATATGCAACTACCGTGGCGTAGTGTGCACTTGTGGGTGACCCTCTCATGGTTCATCCCGCACCGTCCTTTATCCCTACACATTATCTCGAAGCGAAACTCACTTGTGCCCATCTTGAATGCTCGGTGCATTTCACTCTTCTTGCTCTTCTCCTCTATGTACTTGGTGACCATGACGGAGTAGAGTACTCTGTCATTTTTCATGGCGAGTGACGCGGTGTTGCTTCTGTCAATAAAGTAGTTTGTCGTACCGTGGAGAATTGCCTCCACAATACCAACCAAAGAGAGGCACCTTGCGCCGCGTATGACCCAGTTGTACACCTCGGCTAGATTGGTTGTCATGACACCATATCGAGCACCACCCCTGTCATATAGCAGTAACCACTTCTCTTTAGGCTCGTGCTCAATCCAGTCCGAGAAGCATTTCACCTGCGCCCCTGTCCTCCTCATCAATCTGGGAGCATCTGTGGGTAGCTATGGCAATGCTTTGGGGGCCTGGTCAGCGCTTGGGGCAGCCCTTTTCGTTACCTCCCTTCTGTGCGTCTTGGTCCGCTCATCCAGAATCTTCCAGAGTGTTTCGAACTTTTGCTGCTGGTTCTGGTTGCCCAGTCGCTTGAACAGGTTCATCAAGTCCTTATTGCAGAACTGTTTGTAGAAGTTTGCACCCAAGTACCTCAAACACCACCTGCTCTGCAGATCCGCCCACGGAAGTGGTACGTTCTCGCCTTGTTATAGCTGAGTTATTGCACTCAGCAGGCCCGCATGCCGATCATGTATGAGGCATATATTTGGACGGCCCTACACAACAGAAATCCTCAAATTTTTCTGGAACCACAACCAGCTGTCCGTGTTCTCGCTTTCAACGAAAACGAATGCCATGGGAAGAACTTGATTGTTCCCGTCCATCGCTATTGCAGTTAGTATCTGGCCCTCATACCTTCTAGTTAGGAATTTGCCATCGACGCACAAGATAGGACGATAGTGCTAAAATGCATTGATGCATAGACCAAAGGCGAAGAATGATCGCTGCAGTATCTTCTTATTGGCCCACTTCCGATGTGTGGCATCTTGAATGTCGATATGAGTGCCGGGATTCCTGTCTTATATGACTCGGAGTAGCTTGGGGAGGTTGTGGTAGGAGTCCTCGAACGTACCGAATCCTGATTCCAATGCCTTCTGTTTTGCCCTCCATACCTTGTCATAGTTGATTGTGTATTGGAACCTTGCCTCGATTGTCCGAATGATGGATCGTGTCTCAAAATTTAGATTATTCACGATCTCACCGTACATGAGGTTGGTGATGAAGCCCGTGACAGTTCTGTGAGATCTAGACCGACTCAATGACGACACATGTGTGAGGGACGACTATAGAGCACTTCCAGTAGGTGTCCCACTTAGGCTGATATGCCTGCACTCGCTAAGGGCATCCCTCTATGTCACACTTCACGTCGTAGGTCTTGGGGTAGACTTGACGACTCTGAATGTGCGCCAGACCGATAAGACCCAGACTTGACCGGCTGCACACGCCTCCTTGCATTTGAACATAGCTCTTGCCTAACCTCGCTTTAGTCGTACTTCCACAAAGACACGGGAGCCTTTGTTGACGATGAGGTTGTCGAACTGGTATGTGTTCTACTCAGATGGAACCGCTTGCTGGTTCACATCATCCTCGTCATCGGAACCTTCATCTTCTCGACAATGCCATGTAGTCCCTGCCTTGAGATGCATCCTTTACACTACGATTTCCACCTTCTCACCCTCATCAATAAGACCACTAGCTTGTTCGATCAAGGAGCTACTTCGCAGGTCTTCATCAACAAGATCAAGAACTCCGGAGCTTCACCATTGTGTGCGCCAACAGGGGTCGAGTCCCCGACTTCTTCTTCTGCGTTAGTACCCCTTCTTGTTCAAATTACGATGGAGTGGGCTTGGCATATGCCCGGTCAAAAGGACCAAATTTCACCTCCCTCCTCACCATGCGATATATGATCGCATGAATTTGTTCCTTCACCGCACTAACTCCCAATATGTGGGCTATGCTGTCTGGGGGGCAAGGTAACTCAAAGTCAGATCGTACACATCATGATCCACTTGGAATGTGTGGAACAACCACCGCATCACATCGCCTCTTGTACGCTGGTCTAGTCTTGCTAGGGACACGGTCGCTGATTGGAAATAATGCAAATCAATCCCCTCGGGACCCTCTATAATAGTCCCCTGACTGTAGTAAATTTTGAAATTGGTAACGTCGGACATATTTGACGCACTGCACCATAAAGAATATTTCCACGATTAACCACATATCTAAAATTAGACTACCCACCGAAAAGTTTATGTAAAACATATTGAACTACATAACCGTACATCTAAAACCATGTAATCCATTCGGTTAAAAAATTACCTGATAGGTGAGCAACTGGACAGGCAACGCTTCGCTATCTTCTCTCCTTCCCTCTACTCCTCTCTCTTCCCTCCTCTTTTTTTTGAATAAAAGTGAGTCATGAGTCGAATTTTAGGGTTTGAAATGTTTTATAGGGTCACACTTCCCTGTCGCCATTTGAACTGGCGAATACTACCTGTCGCCATTTGGATTGGCGACAACTATCTGTCGCTATTTCAACTGGCGACAGCCACCTATCACCATTTCAACTAGTGATAGGGAGATGTTGCTAGTTGAACTGGCGACATGACACTAAACCCTAGACTGGTTAGTGTGTTTGTGATTTTCGTAGATTATGAACGGTACAAATATGTTAGACTCGCAATAACATTGTGTGATCGTCGTATGTTGTTGTACTGCGGTAAATTTATGAAGAATTTTGTGAGGACGATTGAGGTATTAATGATTCGTAAGTAGGAAGGTAAGTTATATTGCATTGTCAGAGGATCAAGGATAACCGACTAGAGGGGGGGGTGAATAGAAGGGTTTTAAACTTTTTAACAATTTAACAATTTAGCCAATTGATAACTTAGTCTAACAAGTTATACTTCTAGCTAAGCAAATCAATCACAATAATAAGCTAGAAATATAAATGCGGAAAGTAAAGACTAGAGATAACCACAAAGGCACGACGATGTTTTTCTGTGGTATCAAGACTTGCCGGTCTTCACTAGTCCACGCTGAGGAAGCTTGACGCCCTGCCGCGGCTCCACTAATTAAGCCTTCCTCAAATCACTATGGTCCGGAGATGGTGAACACCAACCACTTACAAGCTTGCACCGAGCCTCTTCACAATCTTCTTTGAAGAGATCACCGTGCTTCACCACCAACCGTCTAGGAGTGCGACAACACTCCAAGAGTAATAGACCAAGGTCTTCGCTTGATTACACTTCAAGTGCAAATGGATCAACTAGGAGTATGAATGCACTTGAATGTATCTCAACAACCTCACAATGAATGCACAAGAGTGTTTTGAGTGTTGAGTGAATGCAAGGGCTCTCAAGGCTCTATAAATGTCAAATGGGCACTAGCAACTTTTGACTTGAGCGGTTGGGGGTATTTAAAGCCCCACCAACAATTATGACCATTGGAGATGAAACCCAAAGAACTCAGCAAAATCGAACGCATCAAGAAGACAACTTGCATGTACGATCAAGACTTCGATCGAAAGCATACCAACGACTAGAACAGTTACCAAAAAAAGAAATACTAGCCGTTGGATACCCAATGAACGATCACAGTAAACGCGCAGACGCCTCGACGGTTCTGGTCGTACTGCTTCTACAAGCGCACGACCGTCAGAGGGTTTCGCGAATTGCTGAAGATTTGCAATGGTTCTGGAATTATTGTACCGCCATATAAAAATCGGAATGACCAAGAAGTCGGCATCGACTGCTCCTGCCGCTGAACGCCCGATTTTCAGATTGAGTTTTAGAGCAGATTTACACTTGTTCTGTTTTTATTGAACCACCTCACAAATATCGAAACGACCGCACAACGGTACGACCGATTTCCATGAGAGAATCTGAGGCAATTTGCAACGCTTCTGGTTTTATTGAACCGCCAACTAAAATGCGGAATGACCGCGATGCGGTACGACCGTTCAAGGACCCGGTCGTTCCGCTTGAACACTTAATTAGCTGTTCCCTTCCAAATACGGTACTACCGCCAAGTAAAGTCTGGTCATATCAGCATACCAAGCTGCATTTAATCAAGTATAATCAGACTACCGATTTTGGATGAAGCACTTAGAACTTTTCAAATTAAATTTCAAGTTTAGATTCAAATGCATGCATGATCCTAAATTGATCCATATGACACAAGAATATGCTATCAAGCTACTAGCCATGATCCCTCTTAATAGTACGGTGTTTATCCTATAATCCGGTCTTCCATCCAAAACTCCTAGACCGTAAAATAGAAAAAGGAACCTAGACTATTTGTACCTTGTCTTTGAGCCAAAAGATCTTCATGTAGTCCATTTGCATGCCACTTTGCATCAACACGTTCACCGATGGGATTTAACCTTGTAAATACTCAATAAACATGTTAATCCCATATTCACATATTGTCATTAATTACCAAAACAATTTTTAGGGGCCTAGATGCTTTCAATCTCCCCTTTTTGGTAATTGATGACAACACTAATAATATGTGAGAAAGATTGGTTTGAATGTACCATAATTGTATATTCTTTTGATGGCTTAATAATAAAACAATTCTTGGAATGAGCACAAATGAATGTATGAGAATTATTTTCTTGTTAAGTCTAGTTTAAAGAAAGCTCCCCTAAACATGTGCATATTAAGATAGAACATTTTGTAGAAATTTTGAGAAATTTGGGCGGGGTTTTTTTAACACATTTGAACTTGAGAAAATGCAATAGTAAGATATAACAATAATTGAGATTGCATTTAAGATAATAACATGACACCATCCACAAGTTCAACATGAAATTAAACTATTACAAGCACATATAAGTTCAACATTACATAATAAGTCCCACATATATAAGTCTATATATAAAGTAGCAAAAACTTGCGCTTGCTCCCCTAAAGCTATGTCTTCTATATCTTTTCACTTCTCTCCTCTTTGGCATCAAGGTACCAAAAACAACTCGCATAATGGGATCTCGAGGAGGAGGGACGACGCCCGGGAAGCTTGGTCTCGTGGCTTTGGAGTAGGAGCGGAATCGGAGCAGATCTCGAGAGTCTGGGGCCGAGGAGCGGAGTGAAGAGAAGCGGTGACTGCCTGGAGGAGGAGTCAAGACCGATCTGAGGAATCAAACAACAAAGCCGGATCCAAGATGCCGACTCTATAGCCGGGCCGGGTCCGAGTCACTACTGCATGTGGTCTTTGGAGGAACAGGAGCAACAGAGTCAAGGTAACCAAGATCTCGAGGTGCAAAGGCACTGGAGTTGGAGGAGGTACAGAGGCACAGAGGATGTCCTAGAAATAGGAGGACGCCGAGAGAAGCGCCGAGGAGTCTTCAAAATCCCTCTAAGTCAGCCATGCTCTCCATCGCAGCAGACCATTCTCTATGAGTCTCATCGAAGAAATCATTCTCGAGTCTGTTCCATCTCAAGTAATCGCCTCGAGTCTCACTCAAAATCAGCTTGTTCAACCTTGATTTCTTGTAAAGAGCTAAGAATAAGTCACGATTCTCAAGAATCTATGCAAGAGTGCTATCACAGAGCATCACCAAGAAGAGAGCGAGGCAGAGCCTCACCCAGATCATCCTCAAAGACTATCACGCCATGGAGGAAGACCGCCTCGAGGCTCAGAGGACTTGTGAACAGCCCCAATCCACCACGATACTCCATTTTCTATGTGATCCATGCCATGATGTATGGAGCATAATAAATCCTTTAATTACTGCCATTCTTAGAGGAGACTATGCCTCAAGTATGACATCCATAACATCAAATTTGATTCCCCTCATAATATTATCAATAATATTCCAGGTGTGACCACGAATTGCATCAAAGTTGCCACTTTTGGGGTAGAAGGTGTGGTTGATGATCCTGTTGATCATGCTAGGAATTGGTCTCAGTCCAGTGATTGTGCCTAACTTGTTTTTGACAGAAGGATCATAGTAATCAGACCAAGCAGGACACAATAAAGCAGGCCTCTCAAAGACTTTATCCCAAGTTCCGGACTGAACCCTCAAAACTTGCTCAAACTCTTCCTTAGTGCTCTCCACATACTTAGAGGCTGATATCCATCTGATAGAATTCAGGTCAGGAGAGACATGCACTGTGGCATAGAACTGTCTGATAAGCTTGTCGTCATAGTTCTGTTTCAGTGCAACAAGGTCATGAAGACCTACTTGAAGAAAAAGCTGATAAATACTACTGTAATTGTCCAAAGAATTTAAGTGAGTCCACTTGATTCACTTATGATCTGCAAACTTTCTGTTAGGACCATATAGCTGCTCAAATACTTGCTCTTGAAAAACAGTGTGAAAACCAGGGTGTACACTGTCTGATCTTAAGAGGTATTGATTTACATGCCTTTTGATGGCATAATCATCTGCTGACAGGAGGCGTAAATCAATAGGAGATGCTGGAGGATCTCCTAAATTGTCAAAAGTACCTTCTGGAGAGTCGGGTTCAGATTGAGTCTCATCATCAGAGATATAGTTCTCACTTGCTTTTGTCTCAGATTCTGGTGCTGGCCCTTTTCCTTTACCATGCTCGACCTTCTGACGAACGGAACGTGATTGCCGCACTGGAGTTGACCGACATCAACGATGAGGTGATTGAGGAGGAGCGGCAGAGGATTGAGGAGACGACTGTCCTCGAGGGGGTCCATGAGATTTCCTTGTCGCAACCCTCATCCTAGGCATCTTTAGAAACAGAGAGTAGGTTACAAGATATTCAAAGGAAAGATTGGAATTGAATTAGTTGAAAAAGAATTGACATTTCGCTTTTCTCGTCAGACAATCGGACGTATCGCCGTTCATTGGCGAAGACGATCAAGATCGCGGTCGTCTGCGCATCAAGAACTGGTCGTTCCAATTTTCTTGACCGAGTTCTAGGGCTGTCGAATCTGGCATATTTGGTGGTTTTTCATAGATTGAATCCATGAATCTGATGCGCAACCATCTTAAGACACCAAATAACATCTTTTGCCCAATTAGAACTACGTAAAATCATCACATTTTCAATAAACCCTAAAGAGGGATATCCTAGGGTTCCAAAGAGATAAAACTTGAATCAAATGAAGTTTTACCTTCTGGATTTGAGGAGGCGAACCTCGAGAGACTAACAACACGAAGGAATCAAGAAATTCGAAGGAATTTGCAGATTTTGAGAGTTGGTTTGAGAGGGCTCGGCGAGAGAGAGAGAGAGAGAGGCGAAGAGAATGGGGCAAGAACCGTCTTTGGAGAGGTTAGAGCCAAAGAAACGAATCACTGGAAGTTAAGTTTCCTTCATTAAACCGTGTCATCGCATCGACTAAAAAGTCGCCGGTCGTTCAAGACTTTGGCCATACCGCTACTATAACGCTTTGGCCAGATCACAGAAGCGGTCGATCACGCGAGATAACGGTTGTTCCGATTATCCCGACTTCAGATTTTCTAGGAATCTTAGATTATTTTACAAATGATCCCTAGTTTTGCACTCAAATAAATATCATTAAGGATCATTATGCATAGAATAGACTATTGTCTATATAGGAACATAATTTTTTATGATCATAGCTATTCTTGATAAAGATTTGAAAAAAAATATTTTCATAAAATACTCAAATAATATCAAATGAAGCATATAACATGAGGCAAGAGTTCAAACAACATTTGAATAATCTATGATATTTAACTCATTCCTCAATTTGCAAAAGCGGCCTTCATCT
Source organism: Phyllostachys edulis (assembly GCA_036346405.1). Classification (NCBI taxonomy): domain Eukaryota; kingdom Viridiplantae; phylum Streptophyta; class Magnoliopsida; order Poales; family Poaceae; genus Phyllostachys; species Phyllostachys edulis. Next base: position 48,504,727 of record CM070556.1, read on the forward strand.
AATGGCTTGGTGAAAATATCCGCTAATTGGTCCTCGGTTCTTATGTGGCTAATTTCAATATCTCCCTTGCTCACATGATCTCTCAAGAAATGGTGACGGATATCTATATGCTTGGTGACGGATATCTATATGCTTGGTTCTTGAGTGTTGGACAGGGTTATTAGCAATTTTCACGGCACTATCATTGTCACACAAAAGAGGTATTTTATCAATTTTAATTCCATAATCCATCAATGTTTGCCTCATCTATAGCAATTGAGCACAACAACTTTCCGCTGAAACATATTCGGCTTCGGCGGTGGATAAAGCTACGGAATTTTGTTTCTTGGATGACCATGATACTAAGGATCTTCCTAAGAATTGACAACTACCCGAGGTGATTTTTCTATCCACTTTGCAACCCGCATAATCGGAATACAAATATCCAATTAAATCAAATTTAGCATCTTTAGGATACCAAAGGCCAATGCTAGAGGAATGCTTTAAATATCTTAGTATTCTTTTAACGGCTATTAAATGACACTCTTTTGGAGTTGCTTGAAAACGTGCACACATGCAAACACTAAACATGATATCGGGCATAGATGCGGTAAGATAAAGCAAGCTACCAATCATAGACCTATAAAGCTTTAAATCTACCGGTTTACCTCCCTCATTTAGATCAAGATGACCATTTGTAGCCATGGGAGTCTTGATGGGCTTTGAATCTTCCATGCCAAATCTGTTAAGTAAATCCTTCACGTACTTGGTTTGACTTATGAAAGTCCTATCTTTGAATTGTTTGATTTGAAGTCCAAGGAAATAGCTTAATTCTCCAATCATGGACATTTCAAATTCTCTAGACATCATATCACCAAATTCCTCGCAAAAATCTTGGTTAGTAGACCCAAAAATAATAGTAGCGGTATGACTGGTGCGAAACGAATCGACGGCTTTTGGTCGGTCTGACATCACGACAGTTTAATGAAGGAAACTTAACTTCCAATGGTTACATTTCTTCGGCTCTAACCTCTCCAGCACGGTTCTTCCGCCCCCATTCTCTTCGCCTCTCTCTCTCTCTCTCTCGCCCGAGCCCTCTCAAACCAACTCTCAAAATCTGCAAATTCCTTCTGAATTTCTTGATTCCTTCATGTTGTATAGTGCACCCTCTTTTGAGAACCTTCTCGGGATACTTGGGATGCTCCCCTTTTTTTTTGTTGTTGGATTACTGCTTGGTGAGGTCCTAGTATCGCCCATGTCCGAGCCACTGCACTTATCAAGACTAGGAGCGGTAGTACCGCCCAGGGTACCCCGAGAGGAGGTCTGCCAGGACCTCCCAGGAGATCCCAAGACCTCCTGGAGGTCTTGACCTTTGTGCACTGAGTTAGTCCCATGATCAGTCCTGCTAACTCGCACAGAGACACATTGGTGTGATCAAATCCATACCACAATAAGCTAAAGGAAAACCAAAAGGAAAATTATCGAATATTATTAAAGACCAAACGGTCAAGTTTACAAGAGCCGCAAGGGCTTAAAACACAAGAGCATTGCAGCAAGAAAACAAAAGCACCAACGCATGGTCCAACCGACACCCCACCGGCTATCGAGTGGAGGACGCCCCTAGGTCGCATGCCCTTCCAAAGACCTCTTCTTCACCGAGCCTTGGGCCCTGGAACTTCTTTGAGTCACGATTTAAACAGAGGGCAAAAGCCATGAGTACTTTGAATGTACTCAAGAAGCTGGGGAGTGTATGCAAATATACTTATGCAAGGCTTGCCAAAAGAGAGTCAGATGGTTAGTTGCAAAAAGCAGTATTTGACCACAAGTAATATAAGTAGATTGAAATGCTTATGTTAAAACAATAATACATAAATACATTTGTTTCCAAGGAGGTTGTGAGTACCCACTCACTCCCAAAACCCACTCTGGAGCACCCACTCCAAAGTTCCAAAGACCAACCGTGGGAGGTCTGGTCACACCCATAACTAGAACCTCAGCCACGACCACCCTAGAGCACCCACTCCAGAGTTCCCTGTAGGACCCGAGAATTAATACTCCCGAATCCTCTGTGCATTTCTGAACTAGTCCCATGATCGGGAGCTAGTTCACACAAGAAACAAATATGGTAACAAAATCATATCACAACTTTATTAATAAATAACAATAGAGTTGATTACAAAGGAGGCTTACAGCCAACAATAAAATAAACACACGGAAGACGAAGAAAACGAGTAGAGTCGAAGCTAATCCGCCACGAGGCAATCGACTAGGTAGCGGCCTAGTCGTCAAATCCACACCGATGGTGAAGTCCTTCTTCTCTCAAATTTGTTTGCATAAAGCAAGTATGAGCACAACTACTCGTGTTCGCAAGTTACACCACAAATAACAAAATGACAAGCATACATGGATGTAACAAAGGATGGCTTATAGGGTTAATTTGCATAAAACAAAGATTTTCTTTAAATACTTGTACTAAGTTCCAAAGCAATTATTCAATAACTAAAATTCATTTTCTAAATCAATTTTATAGTCGATAACATTCACGCATGAATGGTGAAGGATATCCTCCTATCACATGGCTAACCGCCCAATTCCCATTTGGATAAACCAGCTTGATAAAGTCTCTTTAAAACAAATTCCAAGTCTAACTTTGAGTGGCTTTGCTAGCATGTCCATGATCATGACGCTATTCAATAGTTTTACACTCGCAGAGGTTGTACACTTTACCCACATGACATGACTTCTCTAGTTTGTTCGGCATCCGTCGATGCCACCGCCACTACCTTAGGTAGCGATCTAGAGCACATGACAAAGCCTTTTACAATGCGCCATCCCACCGCAGCCCACCCGTTAAGGTTTCAGATCCCTCCTTGGATAGAAATCCATGAGTTTGTAGGGCCCCTCTTACGCCCGATTAGGGACTAACGAGGTCATAACACGACTACCATCCGAGATGGACCCACACAATCATGGATCGATCGCGATGGCACTTTGCAAATTAGTCACCAGTCCTACTCCCCATATTGAGGACATGTGGTTGCACGATATGGCATAGCCCATTATAGGCATAGCAAAGGAACGCCAGAGGCTGGCCCTCAATTGACTTGGGCGACTTTCCACAAAACCCATGGGCCTCAACCCTACCCAGATTGAGCCTGCATTGACATACACCATCCAAACAACCATTTCGCCCAAGTACAAACCATCATTTTATTTCATTTTTCAAGATCATTTATAAACTTCCATAACACACCAATGCCATGGATACAATTTAAACAATATTTGATTTTTAATAAATTCCCAAATCAATATTTTTGGTCTAAGCATGTCTTTGCAACATTTTAAATGATCCTAGTTCATACTATGGTATCAACTAGGTTTTATCTAGGGTGACAAGGTATTTGATTCAATTAACAAATTTGGCCATACAAAGGATTTAGGAATATCTATGAATTTAAAATAGGCATTTAAATTATCAATATAAATAAGCATGCAATAATAATTTAAAACAGAATTTAAATAATTTAAAATAATGGGTGCAATATGGTCAAGAATGTAACTTGCCTTGCTTAATGGATTATTCTCAAATGATGTTGAAATCCGATCGTCCAAGTCGCTTAAATCTATACGCCAGAAGCGATTCGAATTCAAATAATATTCAAATAAAATCCAAATAAAATCCAAAAATTATAACATAAATACTGCTAGGAAGGTATCGACTTTTTATGAATTTAGGAAGTTGAATCGACGCATAATCGGAGTTCGTATGAGTGAGAACGAAATTCGAAGATTGAGTGTTACATGAAATAATATAATTCCGAAAATTATACTATTCATCGGAAATTATGGTTTCGGATAATCGGAAACAAAGAAAGAGTTTTATGACCAAGGTGATGGTGACGAAGTACGATATGTCGAGGCAAACTCAATAATTAAACGACTTCGCCGATTTACCTCGATGGCGGCGTAGTCAGACAGAGAAAACCTTCGCGATGACGAAGACGTAACATCGGCGCTATGGGCAAATGGTGAGGAGTTAGCGGATGAGGTTTGTATGCGATTTGAAGAGAGAACCATGGGGAATGTAACGCTCACACCGGGTTGGGGTGGAAAGCGACGGGTTTGGCGGCAACAACGACGCAAAAATGGACCAAATAATTAACGAAAATTAAATAAAATCTAAAAATTATAAAATAAATACTAAAAATAGTAGATGAATTTAGATGAATTTAGGTGAAGAAATTAACGCATTTGGAGCTTTCATGTGGGAGAACGAAATTTTGGAAGGAATTAAATGTGTATGCACAAAGGGTGGATGGACTAGATAATTTTTTACTATTCATGTTCTTCTCCAACCGAACAGAATACAAAAGTTTGGCCGGTGGCTTGGGCATGGTGCCGGTGGTGCTCCGGTGACGGCACCGGCGAGGGAAAGAGAGCATCACGAAGAGTGCGACATCGCGATGCCGGTGGTGGAGACGGTGTGGCCGGAGCTAGCTCGACGGCGACGCAATTCGCAAAGGAAAAGGCTTCAGTCTACGGTTCAGATTTTGATATTGCCGACGAACGACGGCATTCCGGCGGTCGGCGAGGGGTGGAATGGAGAGAGGGGATGACGGGGCTGCCGGTGCTCACCTCGGTTGTGGAGGAACGTGCACGGATGGTCGGAGGCGAGGATGACGATGTCGGCGGCGCTTGGGCTCACAAGGGCGATGGTGTTCGGACGATTCTCCGCTAAGGCGAGGAGCACTGGCGAGACCACGCCGAGGCGGCTAGTGGTGTGGTCGATGGTGCCGGGCTCCACTGAGAGAGCGCTAGAGGCAGCGGAAGGGAGCTCGGTCGGCGACGAAGAAATGCCGATTCCATGAGGTGAGAGCGAGAGAGGAGGAGTGAGGTGGGGATGGGATGAGTGAGAGGAGGGGCACCTTGTGCTCCCTTTTATAGGGGCGGAGAGGGCCGGAGAGGGAGATCGTGGGCGGCTGTTTTGAGTGCAAATGAAGACGGCGAAACGGCTTAAATTGATTGCACGAGGGAGGTAACGCCCAATTGAAGGTCTTTGCGGCGTGGGTGAAGTTAGTGCGCACGCTTCTCCTTCAAACGGATTTCATTTAACGCATTGAGTGGGAAGAAAGAGGAGAAAGAAATGGTGGCAGACCATTAATGGAGCATGAAGCTCAACCATCACGGCTTTTGTATGGCAAAGAAGAGAGAGAGGGAGAGGAGGGCGGTGGTGGGGATGGCTACAAGGAAGGCGGCGCGTCAAGGCGAAGGTGGCGAGCTAGGCTACCAAGGGCAAGTGCTGCCATTTATAAGGGCTTCGCCATTTTGTTGCTCCTGTGAAGACAACGCCTATTGTTGAAGATGATGAGGTAGGAGAGAGAATAAAGAAGGCATAAAAGAAGTAAAGGAAGCTTATATTAATTTAAAAACAAATTGGCTAGTTGGCAGCCCATACATGTGGCTTGGTGGTTAAGCCCAAGATGGGTGACCCGATGGGAACAAAAAGTATTTTTTTTTATTATTTTATTTTCGAAATTAATTCCGATTTGCACCATAAATCAATTATTTTTAAAACATAGCGGATAAAGTCCAAAAATTCTAGAAAAATTTATAAAAATTCCTAGAATTATTCTGACTTAATAAAATTATCTCCAACTTAGATTTGGCTTTTAATTTTGCAAATAAATTATTTTGATTTTAAAATATTTAGGAAAAAGCTCTTTTAAAATTTCAGAAAATCCTCAAAATTAATTTAGTTTTTATTTTTCAACTTTAACTCAAATAAAACTTTAAAACTTTAATAAATTTTATCTTTGACCTTTAAAACTTCAGAAATTAAATAAAGCAATCAAATTCTTTCAAATTTCAAAAAATTCAATAAAATGATAACTTTAATAAATATTAAATTGGTAATGTAACTTTGAGGTCATTACATTCCCAACCACCCTTGGACCTCATCTCGAGCCAACCATGACCCTCTAAAGCCGGCCAAGGTCTCTTCGAGGCAAAGCCACGCTCTCGCAGGCGCCAGGACACAAATTCACAAAGCTACCCTTGCACCATCTTCACGGCATGTCCATAACCAAGGACTTGGCTATTCAATAGATTTTAAACTCGCAGAGGTGTACAACTTTACCCACAATCCACGATCTCTAGCGGATCGGGTTCCGAAAGACCCTTGCTCACTTCCGAAAGAGCGCGGCAAGGCCTTTACAAAGCTTTGAACTGCTCTGAGTCTGCCCGCTAAGGTTTCAGATTCCCCTTTGGTCTAGAAGTCCGCAGGCTATGGGGTGCCCTCTTGCCCAATGAATCAACACGCCATCCAAAACAGCCCCAAGCCATCTCATTGCTAATTATTCGCCCGCACTCACCCCCATAAAGTGATCTTGTGGTTGCACCGATTGGCCTGCATCAACGTAACACAAAGTTAAGTCCTTAATTGTGCTCAAGCAAGACTTCCACAATCCCATGTGCAAAGCACCCACTACTCACTCCGGCCTTCTTGCCCGAGCAAAACAATTTGGGTTCCACTCAGCCACTGGACCACCCAGTCCTGGCACAACAAGTTTTTAAGGTGATCTCGCACCACAATCAACACAACTTAGGCATCCCGCCATAGTCCAGTTATCAAAGGGCACCCACCACGATTCCATAGATCATTAGTCAAGTTTATTAATTGATGAAGCAAGATTCACAAGACCCACGGTTCTACAAAGAAGACTAAGCATTGCTTATCGGTCCCATGTTGGTAATAACAAGAGATACCAACAAAATATCCATCCTAAGGTGCCCAAGGAGATCATGTCAACATGTCGAGTTCAAGTGTACAAAGGAGGCATAAAGTTAACAAGGGATATAGCTATCGCCCAAACTAGTTTCTATAAAGATAGCCATGCAAGTTTAGTAAATCAAAATAGCTTTGCAAAATGGGATCAAGATGATCAAGGTCCACGACTTGCCTTGCTCAAAGCCTTGAGCTTCTTCCTCCCCTTCACAGAACTCTGGCTCCTCACGGTCTTGACAATCTACACGGTGAAAACCAAATGACTCAAATAGAGCTCCAACAAGATCCAAAAAGAAACTCCAAATAAGCTCAAATATAAAACCAACAGAGAGGTTGGGAGGTCAAGAGGAGGTCCCAAGAGCTTGCTGGAGAGGTCCAGGGACTGCTCTGTTGAACCAGGGAGGAGAAATGAGGAAGAAAGTGAGGAAAGATGGGCTGCCCAAGCTATATATAGTCGAGCCAATGAACTTTGCCCCAAGGTGCGCCACTCAGAGTTGGTAAAAGGACAAAGGAAGGTGTAAGGAATGTGACAAAAGGATGATATGAGTACTAGAAGTGGTAGCATTTAATGCGATACAACATGCATTAAATGTGGGGAGACTTCTTGCACAAAGGACATAGTCAAAGGATAGAGGAATTATATGTGATCGCCCAAATGGGCAGCCAAGATCCGCAGAGGAGGTCCTGCAAAGACATTAAGGAGGTCTTGCAGTGAACAAGGGGAGATCCTCACCCACAGTGAGGTCCTAACGGTTGGATCTCTTGGAGGGAGGTCCAACCACGAGATCAAGCACACTAGAGGAGGTCCGCAAGAGCTAAGAGGAGGTCCTCACCAAGAGGGAGGTCTAGACAGTTGCTGATCTCCGAAGGGAGGTCCAACGGTCAAGATCAATTACGAACAGGGAGGTCTGCAAAGGCAAAAAGGGAGGGACCTCACCCGCAAAGGAGGTCAAGGCCGTAGGATCAAATCTAGGGGAGGTCTGAACGGTTAGGATTTCCAAGGGGAGGTCCTAACAATCGGATCTGCCAAAAAGGTGCAAGGAGGGAGGTCTGGACGGCTAAGATCTCCAAGGGGGAGGTCTCAACAGCCAGATCTGCAAGGAGGGAGGTCTAGACGGCTAAGATCTCCAAGGGGGAGGTCTCAACGGCCAGATCTACAAGGAGGGAGGTCTGGACGGCTAAGATCTCCAAGGGGGAGGTCTCAACGCCGATCTCAAGGAGGAGGGAGGTCTGACGGCTAAGATCTCCAAGGGGAGGTCTCAACGGCCAGATCAAGAAGGAGGAGGTCTCAACGGACCCGGGGAGGTCCAGCTGAACACAGGAAGGGGTAAAAAGGAATACAGAGAGATTCAAATGAACACAAGGGAGGTCCACATGAATACAAAAGGGATTCCAATGAACCTGAGGAGGTTCAAAAGAACTCAGGGAGATCCAAATGGACCCAAGGGGTTCGAATGGACTGGAGGAGGTCCAACTGAACACCAGGGAGGTCCAATTGGACGCGGGAAGATCAAAAGGAGCCCCATATGGACACAGGGAGATCCATATGGGCACAAGGAGATCCAAAAGGATTTCAGGGACGCCCAGATGAACTCAAGGAGTTCAAATGAACGCTAAGAGGTCCCCAGGGGGGGTCCAAAATGGAGGAGGTCTAGATCAAAGGAGATCTAGACAGAGAAGAAGGTTTAGACCTAAAGGGAGGTCTAAACAGAAAGAGATTCAAACCAACAAAGGGAAGGTCTGGACTAGGGGAAGTCCAAACAAAAGATTACAAGGGGAGGTCCAGAGAACAAGGGAGGTTGAACCTACAAGGAGGTCCAGCTGGGGGGGGGGAGGTCTGGACCCTCAGATCCCAAAGAAGGAGAGGCCCGGATGGAAGGAAAAACCCAAGGAAGGATATCTCCAAAAGGAGGAGATCCGAGGTAAGAGATCCAAATAGGGGAACTCAAGGGAGGTCCTAAGAGAAGAAGAAAAGGAAGAAAAGAAGGTCAGAAAGATATGAAGGACCTGGACATCAGGAGATGTCCGACGAAAGGAGGATTTGGACAAAGGGGAATGTCCAGCAAGAGGAAGGTCTTGAGAAGGGGAGAGAGAGGCCTAGAGGAGGAGAAACTAGTCTGGAGGACAAAAAAGGCAAACAGAGAAAAGGGGCTGAAAACCAAAGAACAGCAATAACTCCAAGCCAACCAAAAGGGATTAATTGAAGTTTGATTAGTTCAGGTTAAATCTCCAAATTTCAGAAATCTTCAAGTTAAGCTTTGAACTCTCATCAAAACCAAATGGTTATTTTTATTTTAAAAGCTTTTCAAAACTCTGGACAAACGGGACGTTACAAAGCTACTCCCCTTAAAGGGAATCTCGACCCTGAGATTCGGCTAATTAGAGAATAGGTTAGGGAACTGGGTTCCACTCACTCTTCCAATAGCTTCTCTTGCTAGTGAGACAAAAATGAGCTAACGCTACACCGGCCAGAGACTTTCCATGAGACGGGTTGGGCAAACGTGCCCACAAGATCAAACTGCTCAATGTAAATTGAACGGCACCAAAACGATAGAGGATTGGAGCCCACGGGAGGTCCGGACGGACGCGAGGAGATTCTAAAACGAGGTTCAAAGGGCACAACACGAGGGGGGGGTCCTAAGAAAGGGATAAACTGAGTCAAACTTGGCTCTCAGAAATCAAAAGGGTTTTGGAAGCACAACTTGAGCAGTATACACGGGTAGTGGTGACCCAAAAGATAAGAGGTCAGAACCAAAGATAAGTTTCCAACAAGGAGGGGGAGTTTAGACCCCAAAGAGATTCTACCCGGCAAAAGAGGCCTTGCTTAAAAGGGAGGGAGAGACCCAAACTTAGGGGGAGATGCAGGGAACTCAAGGGGGGTTCTAAAGGATACGAGGAGGTGCAAAGGAACGCAAGGGACCCACCTTGGTCACTGGGAGGTTCAATTGAACAGCAAGAAATCCAAATAAACATGGAGAGGTCTAGATGGACAGAGAAGGATTCAAATGGACCTAAGAGATTCAAACCAACAAGGTCAACTAAAGATTCAAGGTAAGGTCCAGCAAAATTCAAGGAGGTCTGAACCTAGAAAGGGCTCCGAGCACAAGGGAGGTCTGAGCCTTTAGATTCAGGCGAAAAGGGATGGCCCAGAGAACAAGATCTGGGCCAAAGGACAAAACGAAGTAAAACAAGAAAAAGGGAGGAACTCTAAGCAACTTAGAGGAACCGATTGGCAAGGATCACCCGAGGATCAAGCGCTTGGCTTGAAGCTTGGGAGGAGCTTGCTTCCGCCGGATACGTTGAGGGCTATGCTTGGCGAAATGACCCTATTGATGGTAGTCAAACACTTGGATATCCTCGACAAACCGGGTGCTTTTAATTTGGTTGGTCGGTGCTTGCCCAAAGCGCGAGCTTCTTGAGGAGCGACGAGTTGAGGGGCTGCCACAGAGGTCCTGAGGATAGCAGGAGGTCCTTGATGAGCTGCAAGTTGTAGCACACTTGCCTTGAAGATCTGCGGGGGTTCTGTTGGGGAGGCCTTCCTTAATGGGCACTGGCTGGCAATTTTCAGAACCTTTTTGAAAAAATTTTAAAATAAAAAGAACCATTTTGTTTTGATGAGAATTCAAAGCTTAACTTGAGATTTTCGAGAATTTGGGTGTTTAAAATGATTAAACCGAACTTCAACTAACCCTATAGTTTGGTTCTTTTGGTGTTACTTGAGCTCTCGAGCTATCCCTTCCTTTCTCTCGTTAGTTCCGCCTCCTCTTAGCTCAAATTTCTTTCCGCATCTCCTCTCTAGTTCCTCTTCGGTTTTGACCTCTCCTTCGTCACAATTACCCCGAGAAGTCCTAAGCTCAGTTTGTGTTTTAAATATCTTTGATCTCTCAAATCTAAATTTTGAATTGAGCTCCCTTCGGACCTCTTTTGGATTGGGCATTCCATTATGCCCAGATCCTCTTGTGTTTGGAACCTCTCTTGCAGTCCGCACTCTTGTGTGTCAAGACTACCCTTGTATTTGGACCACCTCTTTGTTGGTTTGAATCTCTTCAAGGTTTAGACCTTCTTGTCGCTCGGGCATTTCTTTTTATGTCCGCACTCTCCCTTGCTTGGACACTCCTTTAGGACCGCACCTCTCTCGTGTTCATTTGGACTTCCCTGTGTCCACTTGAACTTCCCGCTTGTTCCCATAGACCTCCTGTGTCCACCTAAACTTTTCGTGTGTTCCTAAGGACCTCCATGGTCCTTCACCCTAGCAGTCAGGACCTCCCCGGGTTCATCCTGACCGCCCAGACCTCCTTTGGACCACTTTATATGGATCTCCTCCGTTGGATCCCTCCCCCTTAGAAACCCCTCCGTCTAGGCCTCCCTTCGTCTGAATCTAATGGTCCAGACCTCCCCTTCATTTGGATCCAAAGGTCCGGACCTCCTTTGTTTCATCCTCCTCTGGTCCAGACCTCCTTGGGTCTAGACCTCCCAAGTCCTTGGACCTCCCTGGGTCCAAATCTCCCTCTTGGGTCTTCTCTGGCTTGAAAACCTTCCCAGGCCTACGCCACCCTCATGTTCATCTGAGTTCCTTTGGAACCTTGTTGAAGCTCTTCGTGTTTACTTGGACTTTCCTCCGCTATTTGTATCCTTGAAACCCTCTCTGAGGTTCTCTTCGGCACCAACCCTAGTAGTCACCAAGACCTTGCATGTGCTACCGCTTCTAGGACCTTCTCCTTGTTTATTAGACCTCCCGTGTCCCACAGACCTCCCCATGTCCTCTAGGACCTCCCCTGTCCCACAGACCTCCCCATGTCCTTTAGGATCTCCCTTACCTTTATTGGACCTCCCCGTGTCCCACAGACCTCCCCATATCCTCTAGGACCTCCTCTACCTTTATTGACCTCCCCGTGTCCCTCAGACCTCCCCATATCCTCTAGGACCTCCCTTACCTTTATCTGACCTCCCCCTGTCCTTCAGACCTCCCATGTCCTCTAGGACCTCCCCTTACCTTTATTGGACCTCTCTGTCCTTCAGATCTCCCCAGTCCTCCAAAGACCTCCTCCTTGACAATTTGCACCTATATCACTTGTGAATCGTCCGACGGTTGGACGGTTTGAGTTCAGTGAGACGCTCGGATGGTCCAAACGTCCCACCCTCTCTGAGCCTTAGATCTTGGCTGGATGGTCCGAACGTCCCAACCATTTTGGACCGCCTGATTCAAGTCCATGGCCGAGATCTAGCGCTAGCTCGGATGGTCCGAACGGCCCAATTACTTTGGGTGGTTCGATCGAATCCAATGGCTCCTTCTCCCGCTTCCTATCTCGCTATCACCCACCTCCTCCTTGTAGATCTGGGTATTAAGACCTCCCCTTGGAGATCTTAACCGCCTGCACCTCCTCCTGTAGATCGCCGCTAAGACCTCCCTGGAGATCTTAACCGCCCTGCATTTCCCTCCTTGTAGATCTCGCCGCTAAAACCTCCCCTTGGAGATCTTAACTGTCTGCATCTCTCTCCTTGAAGATCTGGCCGTTAAGACCTCCCCTTGGAGATCTTAATCGCCCTGCATTCTCCTTCAAGATCTAACTGCTAGGACCTCCCTTTGGAGATCCTAACTGCTCGCATTCCCCGGATTTAATCCAACCATCTAGACCTCCCTTGCGGGTGAGGATCTCCTCTTACCTTCTGCAGACCTCCTGCTTGTATTTGATCTTGACCGTTGGACCTCCTTCCTGAGATCCAACCGCCTAGACCTCCTTTGCGCGAGGATCTCCTCTACCTTTGCACCTCCCGCTTGTATTTGATCTTGGCCGTTGGACCTCTTCCTGAGATCCAACCATCTAGACCTTCCTTGCGGGTGAGGATCTCCTCTACCTCTCGCAGACCTTCCCCTTCGACTTAATCTTGGCCGTTGACCTCCTTTTGGAGATCCAACTGTCAGACCTCCCTATGGGTGAGGATCTCCCTTGCTCTCTCACGGACCTCCTCAAGGTCTCCATGAGACCTCCTTTTGGTCTTGGCTGACCCACTTGGCACTCACACCTAGTTGACTTTTACCTTTGACCGTGTCCTTGTGCAAGGAAGTCTCCCTCACATTTAATGCATGTTGTATCACATTAAATGCTATCACTTTTTACAGTACTCCTGTCATCCTTTTGTCATGTCCCTTACCTGCTCCCCTGCCCTCTTTACCAACCCTTGAACACCCGTAGCTTGGGGCATGCTCATTGGCTTGGCTATATATATTTGGGGTAGCCTTTCCTCTCTCATTTTCTTCCTCATTTCACCTCTCTGGTTCAACCGAGGAGTCCTTGGACCACCCTTCCAGCTCCCAGGACCTCTCTAGCGAGCTCTTGAGACCTCCTCTAGACCTCGCAACCTCTCTGTTGGTTTTATATTTGAGCTTATTTGGATTTGCTTGGGTTCTTGTTAGAGCTTTATTTGAATATTTGGTTTTTCGCCGTGTAGATTGTCAAGACCGTGAGGAACCAGAGTTCTGTGAAGGAGAGGAAGAAGCTCAAGGCTTTGAGCAAGGCAAGTTACGCTCTTGATCATATTGCACCCATTACTTCAAGATATTTATGTCTTTTTCAAAGATGTATGCATGCTTACTTTACTAAGTTATATCAATGCCTATCTTTCAATTCATAGCTATGCCTAGTCCCTTGGTATGGCCACTGTCTATGTTGAATCAACCCCATTGTCACCCTAGATAAAATCTGGTTCTTGCAATAGTGAGGACCCGAGGCTTTTGAAAAATGGAATGCTTAGTCTTGCTTAGACCAAAATCTTGATTTGGTAAGTTCTGACAAAAAATATCACTTATTCAAATGATTTGGGCCATGGTATTGGTGTGTCATGGAGGTTTCGGCCATGGCATTGGTGTGTCATGGGGGTTTTTCAAATGGCCATGTCATTGGTGTGCCATGGAGGCTTGAAAAGCAAAGCAATGGAAAATGGATTTGGACTTGGGCGGAGCTGGTTGTTTGGTTGGTGCATGTCTATGCATAGGGGTCGTGTGATCCGATGCCCAAGGGTTGAGGTTTGTCACCCAAGTCAGTTAAGGACTGGTCTTTGAGACACCTCTTGCTAAGCCTATAATGGGCTATGCCACAACTGTGCAACCACATGTCTCCAGTGTAGGGTGTGGGACCTGGCTAATTAATTTGCAAAGTTCCATCATGGTCGATCTGGCTGGGGTGTGGGTGGCCTTTTATGGCCTTTCTTTTTATGACTATGTAATTCCCACTGGCTCAAGAGGGGGCCCTAGTACGGGGTGAAACCTTAGAGTAGGATGGACTGTGGTGGAATGATGCATTGTAAAGGCCTTATCATGTGCTCTAGACCTCTCACCAAAGGAAGTGTGAGGTGGTATCGACGGATGCCAAGCAAACTAGAGAATTCATGTCATGTGGGTAAAGTGTACAACCTCTGCAGAGTATAAATCTATTCGAATAGCCGTGTCCACGGTCATGGACATGCTGGCAATGTCACTCAAAGTTAGATCTTGGTTTTGGGCATTCAAAAGGTTTGTGAAAAATGGTTTTGGACTGCTATCCAGTTGGGAAATGGGCGGGAAGCCATGTGACAGGAGAGTATCCTTCACCATCTTGATGATGAATGTTATCCAACTGAAAATGGAATTTGCAAAAATGAATTTTAACTATTGTATCCTGTCTTGAAACTTAGTACTTGTAATTGAAATAAAATTGGCTTTATGCAAATCAACCCTAATATGCCTTCCCTTGATATATCCCTATGCATGTCATTCTGTTAATTGACGGGTGTAACTTGCGAGCACGGTAATTGTGCTCACTCTTGCTTGATTCATGAATTGAGCAGGTGAAGAATTCTATGATGATGAAGAGGACCAAATCAATTAGGCCGCGCTCTCCAGTCAATCACCTGTGGTGTAATGGTTGGAGCCTATCTTTTGGTTTTCCGCTGTGTATTGTGCTCTCGGTTGTTGGAGCTTGTAAGCAACCCTTGTAAACAAATCCCTTTTGTTGTTAATAAAGTTTTTGTGGATGTGTATGCTATCACTTGCTTGCTGTGAGAACTGGTCGATGATCCTTGGGGACCAGTTTAGATCACAGTGGACTTGAGGCTCGTCCCCAAGCCCCACGACCTCCTCGGATTGGTTCCTCACGGACCTCCCTGAGGTCAATGCGTGGAGCTTGGGGAGGTCTGAGGTCCAACGACCTCCTCGGGTCAGACCCTGACCTCCGAGTGGTCCTCTTGGACCTCTCGAGGTCTCATGTCCCACCGGATGTCCTCTCGGGCGCCCCGGGAGTCCTTTATGGACCTCTCAGAGGTCTGAGGACCTCTCGGGGCGTCCTGGGAGTCTTTTACGGACCTCCCAGGAGGTCCTAAGGGACCTCCCGGGTGTGACCTAGGCCGGGTCGCCACACCCCACCTCCTCGAAGCTCTCCAAGACTTCCCGAGCGTTGCTACACCTTCCCCACCTTCGGTTGTAGCTCCTGCTCACCTCGGCTTCCTTCCCTTCCACCCCATCGCCGCCACAAGACGCTAATCTGCAAGGCCAAGCACCACCTTTGGCCACGCCAGACCTCCTCTGGTCACATCGCCACCACCCATGGGGTCCCCGTCCTCGTAGGGTTCCATTTTTACCATTTGCCAGCCACCCCGTCGCCTACCTCGTCGGCGTCGCCGCTATGCCAGTGCCCTTTGCTCCCTTCCTCTGTTTCTCTCTCTATGAAGCGCTCTATGCCTTGCTCCTTGGCTCTATGACATGTGGGACCCCACTGTCATACTCTCTTCTCTTTCTCCCTTTCTCTCCTTGCCTCTCTTCCAGGTGGCCCCCAAATGTCAACCACTTATTGTGTTGAATAAAAAAAAATCAAAAAGTATCTTCCAGGAATATCCCTTTCTCATTTATCAGATTTTTCATCGTTTCATGTGAAAATCAAACTTCTGGATGTTCGTTCTCCTTCATACGAACTCTGATTCCGTTGATTTTTGTTTCAATTATATATATATAAATTCAAGATCTATCTATTGGCAGTAGTTTTGTTCAATTTGTAGTGCATTTGATATTTCTTTTGTATTTATTTTTTTTCTCGCTTGTTTGTTCTTTTTCCGGTGCGCTCGTCTGAGTAGAGTTCGAAGACGCGGATTTGAGTAGAGTTCAAAGACGCAGAAGAGCATCAGTTCGAGCTAGCACAAAACTTCCAAGATCCCCTTGCTTTTGAACCAGGTGAGTCAACATTTTGATCATATTGGACCTACATTTGTGCAAATCTATATTTATTTAAATTATCAAATTGCATGCTTAATTCGTTATGCAAATGTATGTCAAACTTTAAGGTAGTTACATACCGACTTGATACTTCAGTATTATTATACCATCCCTTGACATTTGAGTCACATGATCCTTGTCACCCCAAATATTTAAGTGGTAACTTTACTAGCTATAGGTTGTATTTAGCGTCATGCTAGTCTTACTTAAGTACCAGGACACTAATTGCCCTAATCATCATTTTCAAAATCATGAAATTTGTTTTGGGTAGTCATTGGAGGTAAATAAGTGGTATATTTGAGATAACCTAGTTTCATGCTCCTTAAAACCCTAATAACTTGCTGTTACCACATCTGGACAGATGGTATGATGGTTGGTGCGGATGTAGCACGAGAAATGGTGGTATGTGGTATACACCGCCCAGATAATTTAAGGGCTTAATCCTGTGATGACCTCCTAATGTAAAACAGTGCAACCACAAGTCTATAATGGTGTCGACCTGGCTAAATAATTTGTATCCAGTAGTACGAGTTGCACCATTGGAGTGACCCACGAGTCGTGTCACTAGTGTAAGCCGTCAGGACATGGGTCGTGTCCATCGGTGTAAGCCACCGTATTGGCGCAAGAGGGGTCAGGTGTGGTCGACGTAACCACCTCGAGATGAAACCTTAGCGGGTGTAGCTTACACTAAGGAATGCATTGTAAGGGTCTTGTGCTGATCTCCTTGATTTACATGTCTAAGGAAATGTGTGAAATACGACAAGTTGATTTTCTTTTGTGGGTAAAGTATACAGTCTCTGCAGAGTATAAAGCTGCTTGAATAGCCATGCCCACTGGTCAAGGACAGGCATGGAAACTTGCTCGAGTTAGTTCTATTTTAAAAACCTTTGTGGGTGGGATGAAAACTCGTCAGGTGGATGTACCCCTGATTTTGGATTTTCCTGAGTGGATGTACCATAGTGTTGTTAATAGGCAGCTGTAACCCCAATAATCAAAATTAAGCATATAGTGGATGCAACCTGCAACATTATAAATATCGCACAACTTCTCTTTTTAATAAAATATGATTTGGTTAAATTGCTAAGTCATAGGAATTTCTAATTATGGTAATTAAAAATGTTGCTTTAGCAAATAAAAGAACCTGAGCCATCCTTGTTAAGTCTTGCATGTATAATTATTGCATTCTATGTGTTGGCTTGTGGAGCACTATTGCTTGTGCTCACTCTCGCTCCTCAAACCCCGTCAGAGCCCATGGACCAAGGACACTAGAGGGGGGGGTGAATAGGAGTACGCTCACTTTTTCACAAAGATCAGATTCAATCCGAATTTCACTCCAGTAGCTATGGAAGCTATGAAGATCAATATACCAGTACAGCGGAAGACTAGTATTGAATCCAATCCAAAATCCCCAAAGCAAAAGACCAAAGCAGAATTCACAAACCCTAATCCAGAGGCGGTCGTGACCGATGGCCAAAGTCTTGATCGACCGCTCGGGCTCGATCGGCCGTGGCATAAGCATGGACTGATCGGAGGCCGGACTAACCGGAGGCAAAAGCTCGGACTAACCGGATGCACGATGAACAATGCAAACAGCCCGAAAACCAAAACTCAAATCGGTCTAATTTTTGATCCGTAAGGCCAAACTCCATGAAACTTGAGACACACCTTCTCTAAGATATTAGGAACCTATTCCAATCAAGGATCGCAGAGATCCATACCAAAGTTCCTATCTTTTTCAGATTGAACGAAGGTGGCTCCAAAACGAGTCAAAAACAAAATATGATCTAGAGACTTACTCGTGGGTGATTGATGATCAAGATGATCCTAGATGGGTTCCCACATGTCACAGCAAGTTAGATCAAGGCAAGAAACCAACCAAAAACTCACAGATCAAAGAAAGACTCAAAATCACCAAATAGAGAGAAAGAAAGCAAATAGACTCATTTTTGAGAGAACTTTCTTTGAATTGATTTGATATGGTATTGGTTTACAGCCACTCCATCAATGGAGGACAAAGACTCAATACATGAGTACGAAATCAAATCGAACTCTCTAAAACCCTAACCTCCACTAATCCTCTCCCTAAGCAAACTAGGGTTTCAAAACTATGAAAGGATTCAAGGGAGTGCAGCCACCTCCCTCCTCTGTTTGTAGTGGAGGCTTAGAGCTTCTAGAAGCATTAACCCTAATGGGCTCCGTTAAGGCCCACACACAAACGGGTCACATACACACGCATTTTAAAGCATCGTCTTCATCTCCTCTTGACCTAATCCGCTTCTCCATGCACCGTCTTGCCCCACGGGTTAGCAAAAGGTCACCAAGGCGGTATTTGGTAAAATTACCAAAATACCCTTCTCGATCTTTTTGCAAAGACCGAGTCCCATCTTCGTGAAGCACTTCCATGCTTCATGCGTGTAGGTTGATCGGTGGCTCTCATCATGTCGGCAAGTCTCTCTCATCTGGCTCTCACCGAAACCACCATGGTACTTGCACCGACCCCCACGCCGCTTGATCCAACCCGTCGTACCGAACTGCCCATTCAGTCACCTTTGTCCCTCTTGCGCCATGCTTGACTCCATTGACTTCACCCGGTATCCTCGATCGTTCTGGACCTCAGCTCTCCAAGCTTAGTCTCGATCATCCTCGCCGTTGACCGTCATTGACTCCAAAACAACCTGCACAACAGTAGACAAAGAAATCGATTCTGAGAACAAGTTCTTCACAACTTGACCCGCGTTAGTCAAAACATGCATCATGCAACACATATGCACTGAAACCCATGAACTTGACCTAACCCAACACTCAATGCCACCGATTGGCCGATAATCAACAAGAACCTGGTCAGACCACCATTCAATGGCGGTCTAATCTGCCGGCTCGATCATTGCGTGCTTACGCCGGTGCGATCGACCAGACTTGACACACATTAAAGTTTGACGAAAACTCGTGTTTCGACAAACTATTAATGACATTGCCAATTGTAACATCATCCTAAGATCGTGCACATATCCCCATGATATCCACAATCTCCCCCTTGATGAACACATTGGCAATTTCCCACAAATACAAATTTTGAGATTTGAAAAGTAAAAACTCGATGTTTTCGCACAAAGGCACAACTTGGTCCAAATGCAAGAGAAAGCAAAGGAAATGACCAAGTTGGCTTCAGAATAGCAAAGACAAGTGAGATAAGGCAAAAGAAAGCAAGAACGCTTCATTTTTCAGAAAGAGTAAAAATCTCAGTCAAGGTTCATATGAAAGAACAATTGTTCGATATGACCTTTGATCATCGTGAGGATCAAGAATTGCAATTCAAGTTCAAAAATGGCAATAAGACCATAAGAATGCAAATAAAAAACTCCCCCTCACTATGATCCTCAAAATTCAGAAAATTTCAAATTCTCCAAATTTCTCCAAAAGGCTTCCTTTTAACATTTTTATATCTTCTCCCCTTATACCATTTGATATATCTTCTCTGGATTGGCTAAATTCGGTTCCGACATAAGATTTCCTACTACCATCTCATGGTCATAAGCCTTACTATGACCACCTCATGGTCGTAAGCCTTACTACGACCACCCTATAGTACACAAAGCCTACAGACATGTGTGTCCAATCGACTAGGGACACTTATGCGCTGTGTTTAAAACACACAGTAGTTAATATGTGTTGTTATTCTTCAGGATAACTACACGTATTAAGCCTCTATCTCTGTCATAACTACAAGGCGACGTGGGACGTGGTCTCTCTGATAATAACTACCATCAACGTGCATTTTTCATCAAGTGTTGAGACGCCTCTTGGCATGGAACAACTGCCACCCCTTCATGCTGTATATAAGGAGTAAAGTCGGTGGGCAGAGGAGAGGATAAGAGACAACAAGAGCAACGGCAACAGAGGAATCATTAAGCCTTAGTTCCAGTGATTTCTTCCCTGTTGTAAAGTATAGTCAATACACCAACACAGGAGTAGGGTTATTAGTCTCCCAAGAGAGGGCCCAAACCTGTCGAAATCCTTATGTTTTTTTTTCTGTGTGGCTCTTACTAAGGAAAATCCTCAGCATTCATTCATAAGATTGATATCAAATCATCGACATAGGTCGAAAACTAAATACGACATTACGTATCTTTTAATGTATGACAGAAACAACAAAGCTAAAATGTTAATAGACAACTCATACAGAGGTAAGACAACTATTGGGACCCAAAAATACAATTCTGAACCCTCTTTGTATAATGTACTAGTCCAGAATCAAGCTAGTGCACACAGTGACAATATAGATGAATATCATTCCACAAAAGATGAATATAAGAAAAAACGACTAATTTGATTAAATAAATAGCAGTTTTGACCTTATGGTTGAGTTTTACAAATATTAAGCCACACAGGGCTAACACTAAATAAAGAAACGACAGCGAAACGTAAGCAACTCCAGTAGATACCCATTGACTCACCACATGCATCCGACTGCGATCAAGACCTAATGATCACCATCCTCGTAAAGCTCCTCCTCAAAGGCAGGCGATGATTCCTCCACTTTGGCTGAATGATTGCAGCAATAATGAGTACTCCGAGTACTCAACAAGTTTTACCACAGAATGCAATTTTATATGATGGCTTATTCCAAAGGAAATGGCTCGTATGGCTATTTTGCAATAAAGCAGCATTTGCAATTGAATCTGAGATAATAGATTGAAATCGTAATTCAAATCAAATAATAATTTTAAACGGGTATTTTCACAAAGACACTAAGCCTAATTAATTTCTTTCAAATAGCGGAAGGTGGAGGGGATAGGGGTGGGGGCCGGGGAGGGGAAGGGGAGAAGCGGTGAGAGAGAAAGCCGAAGTGGATTGGATGGGGTGGAGGGGAGGGGTGGGGATGAGGCTTGATTGGACGACTGAGCAAAGCAAAGGCGCATCCGACGACTCACACGGAAATAGGGATGGCAATTGTGCCCTATAACCCGTGTGCCCACAGGTAAATGCCCTAATGGAGTCGGGCATGGGGTGTTTTTCCCCACAGGCATGAAAATAGGTGCAACTATCTGCCCGTCAAGTAAACGGGCATGGGCATGGGCCACACTCCTACTAAAACCCTTGTCACTCTTACTCAATCACTACTCACTCAATACTCTACTCACTACCCACTCGACTCCTAAGTCCCAGCCGTCAGCCCTCGTCCTCGGTCCTCCTCACACCCCCCAAAACTCCAGATCCAGCCGCCACCCCCGTCCACCTCTTGGTTAGCCGCCACCCACGCCCCTCCCCCTAGAACTCTAGATCCAGATCCTCACGCCCCCCAAAACTCCAGATCCAAATCTGCCCCTGTCGACCTGTCCTCCTCCTGGCCAGCCGCCACCCCCATCCTCCTCCCGGCTGGCCACCGCCCCTGCCCCTTCTCACGCCCAACTATTGCCCCTCCTCACGCCTGGCCCCATCAAGTCCTCCTCATGCTCGCCCTGTCAAGACGAAGTGACGAAGCAGTCAAGAGTCAAGACGAAGTGACGCCCGGCCGCCTCCTCAATGCCAGGTCGCCGCCCCTCCTCAATGCCCAGCCTCCTCCTCAATACCCGGCCCGCCTCCTCAACACCCGGCCGCCGCCCCTTCTCAACGCCTGGCCGCCTCCTCCCGCCCGACCGCCACCCCTCTTCCCGCCAGGCCGCTTCCTCAACGGCCTCGAGCCCTCAACAATCAACACCCGGTCGTCTCCTCCCGCCCAGCAACCTCCTCCTCAACGCCCGTCCGCCAACTCCCACGGTTATGTATTTAGCTCTCAGTTACTCTTGATGGTGGATTTGTTGATCTGAATTAAGTATGTCTCTCCTTTTGTTCTTTTGGTTCATTAGTTGACATACTTTTAGTTCATTCGTTGACATACTTTCAGTTAAGTAGGTCTTTCCTTTCATTAGTTGACAGTTGATGGTGGATTTACATTTCATTAGTTGACAGTTGATGTGTGAATGCGATGCATTGTTTACGGGTACACGGGCATGCCCATAGGCGACGAGTACCCGTGGGTGATGGGCATGTACGAGGTTCTTCGCCCGTCACTCTTCGTGAGCATGCTCATAAGGGGAAATCCAGATCACGGGCATAGATATGGATGAGCACTAGCCGTGTCCACCACGCCTGATTGCCGTCCCTGCACGGAAGGAACAATCGGACGGGTGAGAAAAGGTCATGCGCATCGGACGTCACAGGAAAATATGCCTACGTGGCCACCCTGAAAACGCCCTCTACCGGCTGCTTTTACTTGTAAGGATTCTAGTTCAGTCACTTTCCTTCGGTGACGGGAGTAATCCATAAATTTCCACGCTCACACGCATGTGGCCACTCTACTTAAGTAATATAAGAGCATCTACAACAATCCACCTCAGTTGTTACTAAGAGGTTGCCACATCAGCTTTTAGATGATGTGGAGGAGAGAAGATGAGGAGAGAATGTGAAGCTATTTCTACATAAAGAAACTATCAAATTGTTAATACCAAGACATAAGAAACAACAAAAAACTCTATTGGAGGCTTAGTTGTTACCTAAACACTTATTTTGTGGGTCCCACTGCCTACCAACAAACTTTAGCAATTAAAGTCTTAGATACAAGCTTAAGAAACAATCCATTGGAATGATTGTATCTTTTTATTAAATTGAGTAGTCTTTCTTTTTTTAGTAACAAAAAAAAAACAAACTATTATAGATGCTCTAAATAGACCTCTTGCTGTCAGGACAAGGACTAAGGTGAGTCCTAACAAAAGCTCTCGCTACTGCTGCAGAATAGCGGCCATGGAGGCAGTGACGCCTGTCGGTCTATGGCCATAGATTGGATTTGATTTTACAGGAGCAGCAAGAGTCTATGATGTGGTCCTCAAGATTTGTAGCATCCCGATAGCGAAATTAATGAAATGGTTAAAAGCTAAGCGCGTGCCAAAACATACCGTCCTTGTATGCTGAGATCTTGTTTAGAAATTCGTTGTTTATCATCTACTCCTACTGTACTCTACTCCCTAGCATCTTATCAGGATCGATATATATTTGCGTTCCAAACCGAGGAAGCGTTGATTGAAACTACGAACGGCAATTCGATGGATTCCGCCAGCCGTTGGGTAGCCTCAACTCCGTGTCACTTCGGTTGACTATAGCTAATGACTACAGTGTTGATTTTACACCGGCCATGAGTGGGCTATTATCGACGATTGAACCGCCGATCTTACAAAATAAATAAAGAAAAATAGTAAAAAAATTCTTGGGAGATGATGAGATTGCTTTTTATTGCTATGAACTGGATCTTTTACAGGGGGTGCCTTCGATAAAGCAGTGGACTAATTTTAATTACACTGAGCGTAATGCTTCCTATGATATTGAATCAGATTTGAAACATTAATATAATCCCGATTGTGATGCTTCAATCCGATGTCTTTGTTCCTCCGTGCTCCATCTTTAAATAACCATCGAAGAGGTAATAGTTGTTCTTGCGAAGGTATGCATTGGAAGTGATCGTCCGGTCGAGAGGGTCGATTCTGATTAATAAAAGCGATCGCGATCGTCGGTTGGTGTTTGTGAGACAATAAACCGTATGATGATTATTGTCAGTGCCTTAGGACCATAAAACATCGCGTGATATGGAGCAAATATCTTGGAGTTAGATCCAGATGCCAGTTCATCATTTCTACAAACAATTATCTGATCGAGGATTAGGTACAGGACCTTATCCGACCAAGATATCTATTATGTAATCTCTGGAATCCTTACGACCACAGGGGTCGTTAGCCTTAAGAGTTACGACCAAGAAGACATATGATCTTTTATTATGTATTAAAGAAATAAATAAAGGTTTTAATCTGGTCAGCTACTTAGCGTAGATTTTTCACTATGATTTTATGATTTTCAGTCCTATGTGAACTGTGAGCATTAAGATCGCAACACTCGCTGGTTGTTTCACTAAACAAATTCTAGGATTTTAATTAGAATTCCATCGGTATTTGTCCATTTGCACTGGATGAACCACACAGTTAACCCTCATTCGTGCAGTCATGCTTCCTCCACGCCATGCACAGGTGCTAGGGGATATTCCAAGATCCGGTTGAATAGGGGAGCCAACAAGCTAGCCTACTGGTGGATGCATCTTGTCAATGGCCAGACAAGGAGGAAGTGGTGCAGCTTACTCTTAATCCTCGCCGGTTTAACCATCTCAATTAGGCCCGCACTCACGTGATGCTGCTATCTTCTAATCATCCATCATCTTGCCACGCTATGGCTAAGTACCTATGTGCAAAAAGGTTAGAACTAGCCCTTTTTTTCGTTTGAAAGGAAGGCTAGACCTAAGTAAAAGGACACTATTTTAGGGAAAGTAAAAGCAGACTCCTAGTGACCTAGTCCTGGCTCAACAGTCAAGTGCTAAAGGTGAACTTTTTTTTATTTAATTCTTTTTTTAATATTTATTTTAAAGTTAACTTTGACGCACTTTATTTTTAATTCTGATCTCTTTGATCACGTCACCATCCATGACATGATAAAACAACGCTCACGTCATAGGATAAATCCGCTAAATAGCACTTTTGGTCACACCATTGGTCGTTGTGTGACCAAACAACACTGTCACATCACGAGTGGTGGTGTAACAAGAGTTTGCCTCAGATACAGGTTGGCATGACAGCGTTATTTTGTCATGCTATGGGTGGTGGCGTGATCAAATAGGTCAGAATTGGAAATAAAGTGCGTCGGGATTAACTTTAAAATAAAATTAAAAAAAGATTAATTAATTAAAAAAATTCTGTTAAAGGTCCCTCCATTGATCCATTCATATGTCCACATACAGAGCCATCTTGGTGCCCAGCCCATGTTTCGGCCCTTCCCCTTCCACGGGAGGAGTACACGGACTTCTGTGATCAGTTTACCACTGAAAAGGAAAAGACCATTTCCTCTCTCAAAGATGCTACCGCTATCAGAACGTCGTGATCCATCGCAATGCCGAATGCAGCCTAAGCAAGCGAGCCTCAGAAGCATCGTTAAGCCGCATTGTCCCACTAATTAAGCAACAGGAGCACAAGGCCGTGCATTGAAGCGAAAGTAGGTTACTCTGGACAAGGTTATCAAGTCACAATTCTGAATCGGATAGGAGGTTCTTCAGCAAGATCGTGAATTGTAGGATCGATGTAGAATCTAAGAACCTATCTGATTCTATCAAAGAAATATTTTTTTAAAATGTACCTTGTATTTTTAACACTTCTATATTTTTAAAACTATACTATTAGAACTTTTGTTTACCAAAATGTAGTGCAAATGAAAGATCATTTGTTATTTATGCAAGTTATAATGGACATGAAGAGATAAAAAACATTACAATGAAATGACAACCTTGCTATGGACTCTGGAGTCACCATCACAATGCTCCTGCCATAAAAAACAGAAAAGAGAAGAGAAACCACAGCCACTAGGAAAGGGACGCTAGATTTCCATCTCTATCAGTCCTGTGCATCCCCCAACACACCAGCTCATAAGATTGCCTAATTATGATGTCAAGTGCCTATGTCAGGTACCTAATTAAACGGGGACCCTGGATTAGGTCATGGGCTACCAACTCTTGGTTGCCCTGAGGAGTTAATTAAGAACCAGCTTGGTTTACACTCCATTAGTTGCTATGTCAAGAGCTATTAACCATTGTGCGGATCAGATAAGCTGAAGGGCCTCATTGCAACTTCCTATTGAGGTGAGCAAATTAATTAGGGGAGTCCACGACGTTCTTTGGCTAAAGCGCTGCGTAGAGTAGAGTAGCTCGGCGGTATTGGCAGGTCAACGTGCGCAGATGCTTCATGTTCTGCAAGCGCTGGTGATGTTTTTTTTTTTTGAATTACTGAGGATTTGCCACGGTATAGATATGCATTTGATAATTTACCACACTATATCTCACTGACATATGAGATATGATGTAACAAATTATTGAATGCACACTTTTTGATATGGCAAATCCTCAAATCTCCCATGTTTTTTCTAGGTGTAAAAGGTGTGGTTCCCATTCTTCGGCCTGTCTTTGTAAACCTCTACATTTTCAATTGCAGTTACACGAGTTTTCGCACGCCTAGGTAATACAATACATATATTTATATTTAAAACTAGGGTTGTATTTGATATATAACTCTTATAGTTAATGGTTGGAAATATAGTTGTAGATCTTATACAAGACCGAAAATATAATATATATCTCATCAGATGCCTTTTTGCTAATACCGAGTGTCGTTACTCCCTAAGACATATCTCACAACACACGGAGTTTCTCGTGCGACGGAGGGTATGTACATGGAGTATATGAGTATACAAGGCCACCCAAGTGCTATGTATACTTTTTTAGAGGTGGTATGTATAATTTTTTATACATACTCTTTTTTTTATGTGCGAATACGAAGGTACTAACAAAATAGGCTAAAAGCCATGGGTTCGGTTGCAATTTGTTCACGTGGTTCATATTGGAGTATGTTAGAATTAGTAGATGAGTGGCACAAAGTTATAAAAAGAAACACCCCCTTTGTTTCTTTTTATAAGGCGTAGTTTGGCTAGACACGGGGATTAAAGAGGTTGCAAAACCAAGAGAAAGACAAGAGGAATGACCAAGCTATTTATGCTATAAATACCTTGGAAATGGGAGAGAGAATTGTTTGTGAGGCGTTCACGTATAAATACATGAGAGAGAAATGTGTGATAAATAAGAGCAGACAAATAAAAACATCAATAAATTCACATGCACGTCTTATATTCTGAAACAAACTTGCAAAAATGCATGCCTTATATTTTGAAACGGAAGGGGTATATTAAGTTTGTTACCCTCGATAGTAGAATGGAGTTTTCCCAAATCTAATTAATCTATCTTTGTTGTAACTGGACCCACCAAAATAAGCGATGTAGATCATTCTATATTTTATCTTATTCTTGTGTGGAATTTTTAGCTTCCTAGAGTGAGCGTGGAGGATCCTTAACATCATTATCTCTACTACTTAAAGAGGGAATTAGTTGTGGCGATGATTGTAGTTCATCTACCCTCCCACCCAACTCTCATACGCCTCCTAAAAATCACTAAAAAGTTTTTAAAAATAGCAATCTACCAAAAACAAATTCCACCACCTAAAAATTCTCTAACAATAAAAAAACAATATAGCTCTACCAGGTGTGTGATGGAGCTGAGGGCGTCGAGGCATGTCGGGACCAAAAAATATAATTCTGGACCCTTTGTGTATAATGCACTAGTCCAGGATTAAGCTAGTGCATACAGTGTCAACATAGATGAATATCATTTCACATAAGACGAATATACAGATAAATGACTAATTTGAATAATAAATAACAGTTTTGACCTTATGGTCGAGTTTACAATTATTAAGCCACGTAGGGTTGACACAAAATAAAGAAAGAGCAACGAAACAAAGGCAACTCCAGCAGATACCCATCAACTTGCCATAGGCAATCGACTAGAATTAAGACCTAACGATCACCATCCTCATATAGCTCCTCCTCAAAAGCGGTGTGATTTCTCCACTTTAGTGAATGATTGCGATGAGAATAAGTACTCAGAGTACTCAACAAGTTGTACCACAGAATGCAATTATAGATGATTACTTATTCCAAAGGAAATGGCTTCTGTAGCTATTTTGTAATAAAGCAGCATTTGCAATTGAATACAAATAATAGATTGAAAGTGTAATTCAAAACAAATAAACAATAATAATTTTAACAAGTTTTTTCACAAAGCTTCTATAACTTAATCAATTTCTTTCACACACCTGCATAAGTTATCCCATATAGCTGTCCCTTCCCAATTATTTTATAAAAATCTACCCCACGTGTGAAATCCCCGAGTATGTCTATGACCGCGGATGCAACTATTCGAATAGATTGATTAACACTCTGCAGAGATAGTACACTTTACCCACATGATATTACCAGTGTAGCTAGCACTAAGAATAACAAAACATTTCCGAAACTTCATCTCAATAATTGACACTCCCGTTGTGCTTACTGTCGGCACCAACCCCCACACAGGTGGTTAGCCTGTCGTACACCATTGGACCTAAAGACAGCGAACCGCTCATAAATGTGAATCACCATGCAGACAGAAACACATCTCCACCCTGGCACACAGCTTAAACTATATGTCTGAGTAATCAATGTCAAGACTCCATAGCTTACTAGGTTAGGCCCGTCCCATACCAGGCATGTGGTTGTACAGTTGTGGCTCAGTTCAATGGCGCACAAAGTTATGTACTTAATTGACGAAGGCGAGACTACCAATCACTACTAACGGTCCCATTCATATTTTCCTAAGTGCACACAGCTCCACCATATCACAATTCTATCCACTCACCTCAGTCTAAATCTTTTCTCGCCCTGTTGGTTAAGTGCAACACATGCCATCAATAAGTAACAGCATACTGCACACAGTTTTACACAAGTTCCCTAATCACTTAATTAAGTTTACATTTGCCACTTAAATGATATCAATGACTCGTTGCATGGCTAACCAGACTATTCGTATCTAATCAACCCACGTTGGTGCTATGATATTACCAACTAATAATTAACCAGGCTAAGGTGGCAAAAGATGATGATAATACAATAGGCAAAGTAGATATAATCAAATGGTGAATAGCTAATCCCAAAACTTTTAAATAAATACTTAAAGTAAAATACAAAAATTGAATCAAGATAATTTTGCAAAATTGGGTTCAAAATAGTCAAAGGTACAACTTTCCTTGGAACAAGTCTTGGTACTGTTCTTGAGCTTGATCAACTTCTCCTCCTTCGGAAGCTCCCGAAGTATCAACGTCTACTAGCAAACGAATGCAAATAACTAAATAAATACAAAATAGAGATATAAAAAACTTCAAAAATTAAATAAAAATCTCAGAAATGTAGAGCTTGAATTTAGATGAATTTATAAATTTGAATGGGCTCAATCGGAGTTTGTATGAGAAAGAACATGCTCTAAGAAGATTTAAACCTAAGAAAAAGATAAAAGAATTACTATTTTAAATTTCCCAAATTTTCTTTCTAAAGGAAATTCTGAATTATTATGTCATCCTGATGTCAGCCATAATTTCAGAATTAAAATAAAATCTAGAAAATAAAAAACTGTGGCTGATAGGTGGGGCCTTTGGTCTATGGACCGAGTCGACGAAGTTGGATCACGGGTCTATGGCTCATGGGTCTATGGCACTGTAGATCTGACATGTGGGGTCCACATGGTAGTGGCTAGGCTCACAATGGACTAGGTTTATCTAGGATTTGGGTGCGGGTTTTGGATCTGGTTTGCCACACGGGCGCTAACATAGCTAGGCTTACACACATGGTGTACACATGGCAGTGACGGGGATGGCACATAGGTGGCCACGTCGATAGAGATTGACAGCTACCATGGCTTGATGGTGGCGATGGTGAGCAGCGGCGGCGGCGAAAGTGACCATTGCGGCATGCTCAAGCTCGGCGAACTCATCCAACGGCTCCAATGCAGCGGCGAGGGCGCATAGGCTTCAACGGTGAAGAAGGAGAAGGCGGTGGCTCGGGTTGATGGCTAAATGACGGTGAAGGGCTCTAGCGAGGTTTTGGGTGTGTGCAAAAGAATCGCAAAGACGAGGCAATGCGATCGGGTCATGCACGAGGACCAATGGTCATCGGCAATGATGGAACACGGTGGCGGCGGTGAAGTAGAACAATGGTGAGGGCTTCACTAGTCCTGTGGCGACGAGATGGTGCACACGAGGTAGAACACGACCAGGGGAATCCGATGGTGTAGTCGATGGCAACCGGAGCTCACCGATGGTGACAGAATCGATGAAGAGCATCTGCGGAGGGGCTAGATCTCAAGCGATTCCGTGAAGTGGCGGTGAACTAGGGCTTGGGCTTTAGGGGATTGAAATTTGAAATAAACAAGGAATGGGCTGAGGAAATGGGTTTCAGCACAAGAGAAATTATGAGATTTTAATTTGGTTTTGCATTTTAGAAATAATAGTAAATCCAAATAGCAAACTAAAAACAACAATTAAACTTAAAAACTTCCAGAAAATTTTGGAAAATATTCCCAATCAAGGATCCAAAAACTGAAACCGAATAAAATACTGCCCGATGCCATTTCTTTGTTACTGACTAGTAACCAGAAATCTCAGAAAAAACCCGGCCGAAGTTTGAAAAATGAAATTTGAATTTTCTTAAAAACTGGCTGAAATAGGAAAACTGAAATTTGAATTTGCTAAACTGGAAAAAAATCACCGATTTTCTATATCGATACTCATTTGGTAAAAGCAGTGGCGATTCTGGCCGATAATCACGAGATTTCTATCCATGTTCCTAAGCACAAAGAACTCAAATAAAATAGTTTTGGAATTAATTGATGGTCAGATTAATCACATTAAATTGTTTTGACATTTGAAAGTCCATTTAAGCTTGATTAAAATTCAAATAAAATTTGGTGAATTTTTCAGAGGGACTATACTACTCAAAAGGTTTTGAAACTCAGAAAATCGCCGCGCTCACCCCTCTCCGGAGCCGCCACCACCTCCGATGGGACCACCACCCTCCGGCGACCCCGTTTTGCCGACTCGCCCGCCTCCCCGCACCTCCAAATGCCTGCACCGCCACCGCCCGTGACCGCCCGCTCCCCTCTATTCTCCCCCTTTCTTTTCTCTCTGAACTGAGGAAGCAAATAAGGATGAATGGCCAAAGGCCCACCTGCCAGTGACCTTAACCCCCCCACCTTGATCACCAAGTGGGCCCGGCCACTGTCTGGCCCACAAGCCCCGTGCGCGCGCGTATGGACTTCATCCACACACAGATTCCCGTACACCAAAGACTATGTTGTGGGCCCCACGGCCAGATTTCTCTCTCCCCCTCTTTTTCTTGTATTTTCTTTTAAGGTTTAATTCAAACCCAAACTTAAAAAGCTTCGTTCTCCCTCATCATAATTCCAAAAATTATGAAATTTGTTTCTAAAATTTTGTAAATTCAAGATCTTGCTAACGGCATAGGTCTTGTTCAATTTGGAGTTCATTTGTTTATTCTTGTGTATTTATTTATTTTGTTGCTTGTTGTTCCTTTTTCGGTACATTAAATCCGATTAGGATTGAAGACGCAGACGATCTCCAAGTTGATCAAGCACAAGAATATCAAAATTTTCTTACCTATAACTAAGGCGAGTCAATACTTTGATCATATTGAGCCTACATTTTATGCAAATTATATTTATTTAAATTACCAAAATTGCATGCTTTAATTCTTTAATCAAATGTATGTTAAAGCTTAAGGTAGTTAAATACCCATTTGAGGATTAATTAATTAATATGCCATCCTTGACAACTTGAATCCCTTAATCCTTGTCACCCTAGTAACTATATGGTAAATACAAGTTATAGGTTGTACTTAAGCGACATGCTAGTCTTGCTTAAGTACTGGGACATTAAATGTCCCAATCATCATCCTGTAAACATAAAAATGGTTTGGGCAGTCATTGTGGGGAAATGATTGAGATGGTTGAGTTGATGTATTTTACTCCTCAAAAACCCTAATTGATGTTCCTATCTAGGCAGATGATATGATGAATGGTATATTAGTGGGTGCTAATGTAGCCCAAAGAATGTTAGTTGTGAATGGTATAATGTTGATGGGTGCTAATGCAGCCCAAGGAATATTGGTGTATGAAATAAACCACCTAGATAACCCCTAAGGACTTAATTTTGTCATGACCTCCTGTGTAAAACAAGTACAACCACAAGTCTGCAAACTGCAACTTGACTTAGTAAATTTATTGGACTCTGAAAGTCATCTCACTAGTGAAGACGTG
Source organism: Phyllostachys edulis (assembly GCA_036346405.1). Classification (NCBI taxonomy): domain Eukaryota; kingdom Viridiplantae; phylum Streptophyta; class Magnoliopsida; order Poales; family Poaceae; genus Phyllostachys; species Phyllostachys edulis. Next base: position 48,536,545 of record CM070556.1, read on the forward strand.
CAAGCGTGAGCTGGGAAGGGACACCGATGGTGAAGTGCTCGCTACGACTCGTCGTGGGGGCGACATCGTACACAACTTATGGGACCCACCGCAAGCGCGGCCCATATGGGTGAGATGATGGAAGGGACGAGGTAATTTGAAAGGTTACTGTGACAGTCGCTCAACTGCATGACTATGGAATCATGTGGGGTAACGAGTATGACTATCTCTTGTGGGTACAGTGTATAACCTCTCTGGAGTCTAAACTATTTAAACAACCACACCTACGGTCAAAGACGGGCATGGAAACTTTACTTGAGTTAGTTCTATTTGAAAAACCTTTGTGGGTGGAATGAAAAATGTGGAGGGCTCACCTAACCCTGATTTTGGATTTTACTTGAGCTGCCGAGGTCAGCGGTGTTAATAATGGAGGTAGCTCCAATCAAATGAAGCATTAGGTATGGAGGGAACCTCTACTAAAATAAATATTGCACAATTACTCTTTGTAATAAAAATGCAATTTGGTTAAAATGCTAAGTGATAGGACTTTGTAATTATGATTAATGAAAATGTTGTTTTAGCAAATAAAAGAACCCAAGCCATCTTTGTTGAGCCTTGCATGTATATTATTGCATTATGTGTTGGCTCACGAGCACAGTAGTTGTGCTCATTCTCGCTCTTTTCCCTAAAATTCCTCAAAAGCAAGAAACCCTGAAGACTACACGTACTACGAGGATCCAGAAGTTGAAGGCCCAGGAGATGATGAAGCGTAGTTAGTCTTTAGTTGTTCTAGTCTCGCCCCAGTCTAGTTGACTCCGTTGGTGCTTGCGTGCATCCTATATTATTTAAGTCTTTAGGTAATATCAGACGCACACGGGTTTCCCCAGTCGCTTGCCTATGGAGAGATGTGCTCTCACCCCTTTATACATTGTTGCTTCCTTTTGTAATATAATCTTTGGCTGTTAAGCCCTTATTGTAAAGCCCGACCCGATGCGGTCTATGTAAACTTTGTGATGTTAATTAATGAATGGTATAATTTAATCTACACCATGTATGAATTGATTCAGTGATGTATCTGTGAGTGCTATCTACTGATCCAGAGAATAGCACAGTGTCGTTCATAGAGGATTTGGATTCTCAGAATCCGGGTCCGACAGCCCACCGGTTACAATTGGTGGTTGTCACTGTTGCAAGTTGTAGTAGAGTTATTGCTGATTTCTTCAACTATGTTCCCCTGATAGTTATGACTGTTAGTGCATCTTGCAAGAGAAAAGATGTGTTGATTGAAAAGCATCATGATATCCTGTTGGACAAGTTGGAGAATGGTTTGATATCTGCTGGGAGAGGGCTGCATCAAGAATCTAGCCTAGCTAGACCTGGAGATACTCGGTGGAGCACACATCTCAAAACCTTGGTTCATATATACCAAATGTGGGAGGCAGTTGTGGCTGTGCTAGAACATATAAGGCAGTTGTGGCTGTGCTAGAACATATAACTGAAGATGCTTGTCAAAACACAAGTCATGGTGGAGCATCAGGTTTGATGAAAAATATGGAATCCTTTCAATTTGTATTCATCATGCATTTTTTGATAACATTGTTGAGTACAACAAATGAGCTATCACTTGCTTTACAAAGAAAGCATCAAGATATCGTTGAAGCTATGGGCTTGATACAGGATGTAAAAGAACGCTTGCAAGATATGAGGGACAATAGGTGGGAGCCATTGTTCGATCAAGTCAAAAGCTTTTGTGAGGCATATGGGATTTTTGTGCCAAATATGAATGATGTCATTGGAGTTATGGGTAAATCTGTATATCGGAAGTATACAGTGACTCAACATCATTATTACAAAGTTGACATTTTCAATGTTGCTCTTGATGCAACTATGAATGAAATGAATCATCGCTTCAATGAAGTTTCCTCGGAGTTATTGGTATGCATGTCTTGTCTTGATCTAAGCGACTCATTCACTAAGTTTAATTGTAACACCCTGGTTATTCGGAAGCCAAGATGTCATCTAAATAAACTAACATACAACCATAATACAGAAGGATTTAACAATATCTCATCTAAAGACATAAAGAGTTCAACATTGAACCGAACAATAGCAGGAAAATAGTATGAATCCAAATAATTATAACGAAGGGATGATCAAAGATCACAAGTAGTACTTAATCAACCATAACATTGCACAAGGTATCATTCACCATCTAAATTTATTTATTACAGTTCATCAATTAACAAATAAAAGATATAAACTAAGTCATAATGTTGAACTTGAATATGGTGAATTGAATAATTAGTGCGTGTCTACTCCCTCCCGATAGAGCCATCATCAATGATCACCTAAAATAACAAACAAAGCAAGAATAAGTCCGAGACTCAGCAAGTACAGTGAATACATGAACATACAACAAATATGAACATAGCACCGAATGGATATATGAATGAATGGAATGAATGGATTGAATGAAATGAAAAGGGACTGCACACATGCTTATACCGGTATAGCTAGTGACACACCCGTCGGTGTTTACATAAGCCCGCATTTAACAAAATACGGGGATCCAAATCTCGTATGAAGAATGTTTCATACGGGTGTCCCAATCTGCCCACATTGGAGTGCTACAGTGTTAGGGTTTGCCTCCCCCGACCCTCTTAAGTGGTTCCCTACTTGGGCCAAAAAGCTATGGGCCGAAAGCCCGAGTTCTAATACACCTTCCAAATTCTGAATTTTCATTTCTTTTCTAATTCTATTTAATTTCAGTACTAATCACTTATTTGTTTAATTTTTAAATGGGGTATTACATTAATGTTGATAAGCTTATTCGACTTGCTGAGATTTATACTGATGATTTCATGATGGCTGATCAATTCTTATTAAGAAATGAGCTTCAAACCTTCATTCTCAACATTAGGAGAAGTGAGGAATTTCATAGATGTCATGATATTTCAAAACTTGCTCAATTGATGGTTGAAAAAGAAAGATAGAACTTTTCCATTGATATATCGCCTCATCGAGCTGATATTGATCATTCTAGTGGCAACGACATCTGTTGAGAGAATATTTTTGGCAATGAATATTATCAAAGCAGATTTGCGTAACAAGATATCGGATGAGTGGCGATGAAAAAATCTCTTGAAATTTCGGCGGTTACCGGTGGTGTCGGTGACCGCCGGTAAAATTCAAACCAACTCCGAAAATTTCGGTTTGATGAATTTTATCCAAAAAATTCAAATTTGCTTGAATTTTGTTTGAATTTGATTTTTTAAAAAAATTAAAATCAAAAATTTGAGCCTTTTTTTTTGAAAATTTCAGCCAAAATTTGACCGAAATTTCCGGTTACCAGCGGTAACCGGAGTTATCGCTACCCTCCGAAATTTTTTTTTCCACCGGTAGCCTAATCCTTGATGAGTGGCTGAATGATTTGATGGTGTGCTACACCAAGCGAGATATTAGATCCATTGATGATGATGTAATTATAAGATCCTTCCTAGATATGAAAAATCGTAGAATGAATTTGCCTCGTGAAAGTCGTGATTCAAGTTAGCATCTTAGTGGTATGGTTCTTTTATTTTGAATATTCATGATAATTTAAATACAATTTGCTATTGTATCACTATTTTTCTAATTTTGATGTCTGATTGTTACCTAATGGAAACATATTTACATATTTTGGAAGATGCACTTTCCATTAGCGAGGTATCTTTATTATATTTCTCTTTTTGTTTTGTTTTTATTCATGTATGAAGTTATGAATTTGATTGTACAAGAATACAAGACTATGTTTGTTACAAATTAGTTTAGTCTTTTAAGGCTTTGAATGGATGAGCCCACTCTCATTTTTTCTCCTGGATTCGCCACTGCACACATGTACAACAACACAGCACCTACACTTGTTCTTGACAGTGATAAGGTGAATCGGTCCCTAGGTTGTCTGCCGAGAGGAAGAAAGGAGGTGATGCTGCACACCAAATTGTCACAAGTGCTGGCTGTAGTGCGTCTAGGAGAGTATAACTCATGTGGTTGGTTATATATGTATGTTCTAATGTGCTAAGTTTTGACTTTAAATTTACTAATGATCGAGGCGAAGGATAATCCAACTCGATAGAATTATTCCATTAACTTTGGTAAACATGTAAGCAAGACATACGTGCTCCCTCTAGAAGTGAAAAGTATAAATTTTAAAGCAGATCGAAGGTCTTACTTTCAACTACCTGCTACTCCAGCACACAATACAACTTCAAGAAAATGTGTGCAAACTAGTTTTTAAGAGAGTGTAGAAGCACTACTAACAAATAATCATATATATCCATGAGGCAAACCCAAGGGATACAAGGAGTGCGATTTAGTGGGTCCTCCACTTACGCAGGCTCCTCTCCCTTTTCCATCCTAGCCTATTGCAACTCTGCCATACTTTCACTTGGATCTCCCTAGTTGCAACACTTCATTGCCATGCTTTATGTGGGGGAAAAAAGTACGCCCATGCATGATACATCTTTATAACAAAAGGCCGTTCTTTTATTGGTGATCCACAAAGAATAAAAGGTTGCACTACATAAATTTGGCTTGCATGTATCTACCTATGTATCTATCCCATAACATGCTCATTGTTCAACACTCCGAGTGACGTTGACAACCTTTACAGTGTTGATGAACACCGCACTTAATTGGCATGATTAAAAAGCCTAAACAAATTTGAATGGAAAGAAAGAAAATCAGGTTGCCCTGCGATGTGATTGCCTCGATGGCTAGCCTTGCAAATCATTGAACAAATTATCACACTCCACATGTTTTTTAGGCTACAAGTGTGCCATGAGTCATGAATGCACTACGGAAATCAAATCTAGCGGAAGCTGAGGCAAGAATGACACACTGGATATCTTGTACGTAGTATCTGTTGTAAAGAACTTTTTATTATTTAACTTTTTTAATTTTTATTTTAAAGTTAACTCGGCGCTTTATTTCCAATTAGACCCTTTGATCACGTGGGCGTGTGATAGCACTTTATTTCCAATTCGACCCTTTGGTCACGCCACTACCCTTAGTGTGGCAAAACAATCTTGTCACGTCACGGGATAAGTCCTAAAATAGCACTTTTAGTCACGTCACGATCTTGGCGTGACCAAACAACATTATCACGCCACGAATGGTGGCGTGACAAAGCTTTACCCTAGATACTGTGGCGTGATAAGCGTTGTTTTGTCACGCCACCACCGTGGCGTGACCAAAGAGGTCGAGTTGGAAATAAAGTCGTCGAAGGTAAACTTTAAAATAAAATTAATAAAAAATAATTAATAAAAAAATTAGATTGTAAAATTGGCGATTTTAGTAAATATTCAGTATAATTCTAGTAGCAGTAATTATCACAATTAAAGCATATTTCCAGCAGCATATAAATGACAGGAAAACCATATGAACATGTAATCTTCTCATGTCAATTAAACATGATAATGTGCTCACAAGATAGAACTTGATGTTAATTAAACATGATAATATGATCACAAGATAGAACTTGAGAACAAACAAAATTAGCATAATGCTCAGATTTAGTTGATTATTTATTGTTCTCAGATGTCAGGCTGCTCAAGATGAGATCTTAGCCTCCCCGCCACTTAGGTCAATTTTGATCACAAATTAAATATAACAATTAATCTGAAATAAATTAGGCTTTGAGCTCAAATAAAAAATCTTCTTGTTCTAATCATTCTCTTAATGCAAATCAACAATTCATATTTCACTAACAATAGGCAATCGAACCAACTACACAATATTTAAATCAACAAGAATATAACAGTAACAGAACAATGAGTCTCAGTGAAGACAAAGAACGAATGAACCACAATGAATAAAGTGACCAAAAGTATCACAGTGAATCACAGAGAATAGAAGGTATTTACCGAATGAGACTCATGCACAGAACAATAGAAACAGCAAGTAATCTACAAGCTCAAGACCTATTTATATCCAATTGTCATATTTAATTTCAATTTAACATCAAATCTTCATCGAGCATATACTAAGGCCACAATCATCACTTAGCAAAGTCTCCTAGTACTAGGCAAAAATTATAGAATGTAATTCAACTAGCACAGCACATTTAGCAAGTAATGCGACACTGAAAATAGAGAACTCACGAAGCAAATGGCACTTTCGAAGACCTTTGAATAGAACCGAGAGCAAGGCACGCCAAATCCATTGTATCATAAAACCAATCACCACGATGTGCCGTGAAGAGCATAAGGTTGACAGAGATACAATGCCAATTCACAAAGCCAAGACACATTAGTTTGTGAAGTCGAGGTACAGAGAATTGCCAAACAAGACCCAATCAAGGATGCACCGGCCGAATGCACCCACGGAGCACCAATCAACAAGAAACCTAAGCCCTTCTTCCACACCAAGATCAAACCAAGGCAAAGCAAATCCCACCTCCAATCAGCGCAAGTCCAATCCCTCACCGCACCTCCATAGAGAAGAGGGAATAAGGGAGGAACCGAGGTGCGCATAAAGAAGGGAAAAATCTGGTCCTCACCACTGATGGCGCCAGGCTCAGCCACGGAGGCACAACGGCTCCAAAGCCCCAAACAAAACTGAAACCAAATTGGGAAGAAGAACCAAGATTTTTTGGGGAGAAAGCTCACTATTTTCAAGGTGAAGAAAAAGGAGAAGATGAGCCGCCTTAAGAAGAGGAGGAAGAAGGGGGCGGCGTGGGCTGCTGCTTGCAGCCGACGCCTTGAATCGCCTAGGTTGCTCGTGCCTCAACGCCGTCGCGCTCATGAGTTCACCGCCCAAGCCGCCGCACCACGATGAGATAAGCGTTGGGCGGTTGGAGACTCAATCTCCAACCTTATCACAACATCTTCCTCCCACCGACAGGTGAAACCCACATCTTTGTTTTTTTTCTATTTCTTCTTCTCTCAATTGAGAAATTACCAAATGGCCCTATGAAATGCAACAGTATCTACCCAAATTTGGTTGAACTGGGTATCGATCAGTGCTTCACGAAACTGCCATTGTACTTGAATGCAACTCATCTAGACGTATCATCAGAGTACTGTGCAATCAAGCCTTTGTGTCCATTCGAAAAACTCTGACTTGATGTGGTGTATGTGGTATTGTGGTCGATAGTAACTATTCATCTGATTGCTTAGCATGTCGACATAGTTCATACTTCAGAGAGAAACTGTTCTTCCCCAAACCACCTATGCAAGCTGCTTAGTGTCTCACCGACAATGGCCCAAGGCAGGTCACCCAAGTTCAAGTTCTCGTCCACATGAATTTAGGACTCTATATTCTTGTTAATGTAAAAAATACCTAGTTCCTCCTTGGTATTCAACCAAAAAAACATGGCCCAAGGCTCACTTATCAATTATCAAACTCATAGTGGGTATCTATCTGAATCACAAATTTCAAACTTCAGGGGTGGCGCGCAACTAAAAGCACCATGCAGCAAAGGGTTAGCAAAAATTCGCATCCATACTATTTGGGCGTTTTTGCATCCAGCTAAGTTGCTATTAGGCGAAACCATCTGATATCTACAGTTTTGGATCTACTGTGCTTAATTAGTTGCTTACATGTTTCCTGCCTAAAGTTTGTAGGCACCTTTGATTTTGCTGAAAAATTAGGTTATGTCAACAACGATCCGGTAATGCCTCATCCAATGATTCAACTCAATTCAGTAGGTGCTCATCTGACCAAAAAAAAAAAAAAAAAGAGAGTGGTTCAAGTGAGATATGTTTCGAGCTAGTTGACGGAGCGCTTGGCTTAACCAGGTGCCTCATTTTCTTAGTGACGACTGCTTGCTCAAACATTGTACTCCACTTCTGATGAATGAAATTTAAGCTCCTGATTCGCCAAAAAAGTAAAATATATAATGTAAATACATGCATCATGCATGATGAATCATATGGATGTACCATGATGAACATCAGTTGGCACAACCTACATTTTGCTCCACTTTATAAGCAGAGCTTTTCAAGAACTATGCAGCAGTGTAATAAGCAAATGCAGCTTTGCAAGCAAAAAAGCTGAAAAGAAAGGAGCAGAAATAAGTAGGTAGCACCTCGACTTTTCTCTTGATTTATACAAGAAAGAAGCAAAAATAAATAGACAGCACTCTGACTTTTCTCATAAATCATACAATGCAACTAGAAATGATAGGACAACAAGAAAAGATAATGGACCCAGGTTCGGCAGCGGCATTGGTGGAGAAAGAAAACGCATTCAAGACAAGCTGAGAAGGCAGTTGGGAAAGCAAGCTTCAGGACAGTAGATCACCTTAAGTTGCAGCTCGCGGGTCGCTGCTTCCGCTGCCTAGCGAAGGACCATGATGTAGCGCTTTGCAGAGAGCCTATAAAATGTCTTGGGTGCAGGACCAATGGCCACATAGCTCGCCACTGCCCAAGCCGACTTCCTAGCAAGAAGCGAGATTCTCAACCACCGCCAAGGCCAATCGTAGCAGCACCCCGAGCCAAACCAAGCATGGAGGACCATGGCCTTGGGCACGCCTCCAACAGGCCAGAGGAGGGCGCCTGCGCCATTACGGTCACGCCGCCAATGGAGGATGACCTTCACAGGCTACGCAGTCTCTTCATTGTTGTCAAGGTGACGGGGCAGCGTTGGAACCCCTCGGCGGCCCTGGTGGCACGGGCCATCCAGGTTCGCTTGCGGTTCCCGCTGAGGGACATCACCGTCTCCCACTTCCACCAGGAGGACTTCCTTGTGGAGTTTCAGAACCAGCGACAGCATGAAGTCGCGCTCGACGCAGGAGAGGCCTCCCTTGATGGCTTCCAGCTGAGGTTCCATCAGTGGGACCAAAATGCTGATGCGCATCGTAGCATATGGAGGTTCCGTGCCCTGCTGTGCCTGGAAGGAATCCCTCTCCATGCTTGGTGCCCCTCGGTGGTTGAGCGGGTGGTAGGGGGGAACTGTCAATTTGATCAAGTGGACAAGCTGTCTCAGGAGCGAGACCGGAATGCGTCCATCTGGGCGGTGTGGGTCTGGGTTCGCGACCCAGATGCCATACCAAAGGTCTCGCATCTCTGCCTCATGGACCGCCCAGAGGAGGGAGTTCTAGAGCATGATCCAGCAATCCCTATGCCCTCTCCCCCTGTTGGCATCTACAGGGAGGGCCTTCGTCACAAGCTGCTGGTCCATCTTAGCATTCTAGAAGACTACACCCCGAATGGGATCCTCTCTTCTGAGGATGGGCATGGCGACTCCCCCTCTGATGCTGGAGAGGAGTACCCCTCGCGTGTTCACTTCTTCTGGACCGCGGGGGTACCAGATGGGATTGAAAGGCAGTCTCGGCACCTGGCCGGGGACGTCCATTCTAGGCTCGGCAGGAGGGGCAGCAGGGGATGACTTCTGAGGAAGGCTGTGGCAGCAGGCTGCCACGCCAAATTATTTTATGAATATCAGGCATGCGAGCTCATGGGAGGACATAACACCCAGGCCAGGGGGTGAGGAGCCCCCATAGGCATTCCTCTGAGAGGGCGCTCTCGCTCTCCGTGAGGCGGTATAGGCGCTCGCCAAGTCTGAGCCCAGCCACGCCACTGTGATCTCCACTGGGGGAACACAAGAGGGCGGAGCCGCACAAGATCGCCGCCAAGGAGGTTCTTGCTGCAGCTAAAGAAGTCGTCGCCTCCACAACCATGCAAGAGCTTCTTGGGGCCGTTCGTGCTTCATCAAGGCCCAGGTGGTCAAGGAAGCGTCCTTCACTCCTCGCCACAACAGGCTCTAGCTGATCCCATTTCAGAGGGGCCCTTGCCCAATCTGGCTGTCGCCACACCCAGGGAGGACCCCATGAGACTTGAAGCGACATTATCTTGGAGCCCTTTGGGGTCCGAGGATAGGGTTAGTTCTCCGGTCTTCTAGCCGACTGGGGACTGGCTGCCTTCCGACTCCGATGTCCTGGAGCCTCAGGCTCAGGAAGTCACACCCAGTCTGCGGGAGTCGCTGGAACCACGGGGGGTGCTTACCTGCTCGCAGCCTCGCATCCCCTCTCTGATTGGACCGCCTCCTGCTCCGAAACCTCTAGAGGCGCCAATGGCTCATCGCAGCTCGCGCCTTGCAGCAAAGAAGAGCTCGACCCAGGTGGAAGCGGCTAAGCAGGCCGCAGTGTTACTAGAGGAAAAATTATCCGCTCTAGGACATGGTGGTAAGAACACTTGTGGCTCGGCCAAGGAACGTCTAGCAGCCATCTTTGCACAGCCTCTGCAGCCGGATGTCATTCATGCTCTCAAGGCGTTGTCTGGTATGGAAGGCAAGGCGTAGTTAAACTTACCAGCACTGGGCCTCAACGGGGAAGATCTAGCCGCACCGGCCAATGAAGATGCTATGGCCTAAGGGGAGCGATAGTTGGCAGGATAGGGGTGGTATTAGTTAGTATGTCCTCTTTTGGGTTTTGGGTTATCAGGATGCAAGTGGTTTCTGTGGTAGTTGTAGCAGGGAGGCATAGTTCATCAGGTTGCTTTAGTTTGAATCCTGGCATCTGTTGTGGTAGGTCACTTGTAACTCCTTCAATATTAGTAATGAAAGCATGTTTCAAACGTGTCGGCTATTGCATGCAGCTTGAGTGCATTAGTTCCGCATGAAGATCCTGAGCTGGAATGTTAGAGGGCTTAATGCACCAGCCAGAAGACAAGTAGTCAAGGAATTGGTAGTAGATACCTCGTGTGATATAGTCTATTTGCAGGAAACAAAGCTAGCATGCATAGATAATGCAATGCTAAGTGAAATAGCAGGAGGGCGAATGAGGGGAGTCCTCTAGAAACCGTCGGTGGGGACCAGGGGGCATTGTGATAATTTGGGACACAGATAGAGTCCACATTGACAGCCCAACTATTCGGGACCATTCCATCACAGCTGCAGGTCAAGCCTTGCGCGGATGGCCCTGCATGGATGCTAACAACGGTCTATGAACCGCGCCAAGACCAACTCAAGCAAGCCTTCCTAGAGGAGATGGAACAAATTCATGTCACGCTGTAGGAGCCTTGGCTAATTCTAGGAGACTTTAATCTCATCTACAGGGCGTGCGACAAGAACAATCATAACTTAAACAGAAGGCTAATGGCACAAGTTTGGGCAACAATTGACCACTGCGAGCTATAGGAGATACAGTTGCAGGAGCGTCAATTCATGTGGTCAAACGAGCAAGCTAACCCGACACTAGAGAGAATCGACCGAGCTTTCACCAATGCTGATTGGGATCATCTTTTCTCAGGCAATCAATTGCGTCCACTCTCCTCCTCCATGTCTGACCACTGTCCTTTGTTGGTGGCGGCAGAGGAGAGGATCACCAGGCGGAGGCGTTTCGCCTTTCAGAGTTTCTGGCCTCTACTGTAGTCTTACAAAGAGGTGGTTAAGGGGGCATGGACGTAACAGGTAGAGGCAACCGACCTTGTTAAGATACTGTTGTGTAAACTGCAAAGGACGCTACAGCCCTTGCAAGTTGGAACAGTACAAACATTGGCAACAGGAAATTGCAAATGCGGCTAGCTCTAGAAATGGTACTCCAACTGGACCAAGCCCAGGAGCTAAGACAGCTCTCCTAAGCGGAAAAAAAGCTGCGCATAGGACTTAAAGTAAGAATCCTAGGCTTAGCGGCAATACATCGAATGATATGGAGGCAGCGATCTCGAATATCGTGGCTGAAACTAGGGGATGCAAACACGAAATACTTTCACTCCAAGGCAACATCAAGGAAGAGGAAAAGCTTTATTTGCATCCTATTAGACCCCGCTGGTGTCTACTCCCTCCAATCAAAGAAGGAAACGGCGTGTTTTCGGCACTTCTCACGCATCATCGGTGTAGCGAGGCAGGCAACCAAGGATTTCAACTGGGAACAGATCCGGCCTAGTCAGGGACCGCCAATCTCGCTTAATCAGCTAGAGTAGCCGTTCTTAGAACAAGAAATCATTGAAGCAATACACAGAATGCCACGGGACAAGGCCCTGGGGCCAGACGGATTCACTGGGGTATTCTACAAGGAAACATGGGACATCATTAGGCTGGACATCTTGGCAGTTTTCAACAAATTCTACAACCTTAATAGAACACATTTCGCAAAAATAAATACGACGGACATAGTCTTACTGCCTAAGAAGGAACAACCTATTGAGATATCGGAGTTCAGGCCTATCAGTTTGATTCATAGCATGGCCAAATTAATTTCAAAGGTGCTCTCCTCCACGTTATCAAGGCACATGGACAAGTTGATCTCCAAAAGCCAGAGTGCCTTCATCAAGACACGCTGCATACAAGACAACTTCCTCTATGTACAAAACCTTGCTCGTAGTTACCACCGTTCCAGAACGCCAGCACTCATGATCAAACTGGATATTTCCAAGGCATTCGACTCGGTCTCATGGCCTGTTAGACCCCAATTTTGGAACTTGGGATCTCATGTGTACCTTGTGTCATTCCTGGATCGATGGTGACACACACAAAATACCATGTGTTGCTCAAGCGTGCACCTCTGAAGCTCCGCAGCGACGCGTGTGTTGGTTAAATGAACACGCCATAGTTGGTCAAAATAGCAATTTAGAAGAGTCTTAAAGAGGTCCTAGTATGGTTTTATAGTGATCCCAGGGAGGTCTTGAGCGACCCTGAGGAGGTCCTGCGGAGGTCCTGTGAGGAGGTCGAGGGAGGTCCTAGGTAGTCCTGTAGTTCACAAGGAGGTCCTGGGAGGTCTTAAAGAGATCTCGGAGGCTATAGGAGGTCCTAGGGATTACTGTAAAGTTGTCAGGAGGAGATCTTGGGATGTACTGTGGAGACGTCCTAGGGAGGTCTTGATGAACCCAATAGTGATGTTCAGGGAGGTCTTGGGGATCGACAAAAGGCATAGGAGGTCTTGAGGAGGTCCTAAGGATCGCCCAAAAAAGTATAGGAGGTCCTAAGGAAGTCCGGAGGAGGAGGTCTGAGGTGCGACCAAATGAGTCTGAGGATGTCCTAAGTCATTAGGAAGTAGTCCTTAGACCATATAGGGGTGGTCGTGGGTCTCCTAGTAGTGGTCCTAGACCACGTAGGAGTGGTCGTGAGACATCTGGTAGATGTCTGGGTGATCAAAGGAGTTCTTCAAGAGATCCTGAGGAGGTCCTAGACCCACTAGAGCTAGATATAAACCCTCGAGGGTGGTAGTGAGGCATTTGGTAGTGGTCCTAGATTGGTGATGGTGATCCTAAGTCACCAAATCACGGTTCTTGAACTTCTAGGGGAGGTTGTAGGCCATCTATTTTGTGGTTAGGTGCAAACTTGTAACGTCCCAAAATTTGGTTTTTAAAAATCTTTTAAGCAGTTTAGGTCTCTGGGAAATTTCACCAATTTTATTTGAGTTAATAAAGCTTAAATAGGAATTTCCTAAATTAAAAATATTTAATTTGACTAATCTAAACATCAATTAAATAAAAACCGGTGTTATTTGGCTTCCTTGTGTTCTAAGAAATTTTCTGGTATTTTCTGAGATTTTTCTGGATTTGTTTGCTATTTATTTGGCCTCCTTGATTTTTGGGATTTTCTTTAATTCCAAAAATATCTTCCTTTCTCTCTCACCTTACGTCTTTGCGATTTTCATATTTATTCTTGTTACGTGTATTAGATCGCCGGCGAACAAACAGGAGTTCCAGTACGTGTTTGTTTCAAACTCAAATTTCTAAATTCCATATCTTCCTCTACGGTGTATATAAAAGTGAACCGTTTACGCCTACGCGTCCGTCTTGATCTCCTCTTTCAATCCCCTAAATTGGTTTCCTCCAAACCAATCTGTTTTCGTCGCCATCTGCAGAATACCGAGCACTACCCCAAAGGTCTTCTCCGGCGAGTTGCGCCTTCATCCGACGTCCGCCGGTCGAACCGTCTGCGGCGTTGGCTTCGCGTCATCGTCCTCTACATCATGGTTCCATCCACTTCACCCGAAGATTGCCGGAGCCATGTCAAGCCGTAAAGCCGAACCACATTCGTCGCGTTGCTCGCTTCCTCGGTGAGTTTTTCCAAAATCCGATCGTGCCATCGCGTCCGGCTGATCGTTTCCTTTTCGTTTTGCCCCTTCGCCGCTGCCGCATCGCCTCTGGCCACCGGCCATGGCGTGCGCATGAATCAGTCGTGTACTGTTCATGTATACGTATTTGTCCAGTACGTGAAGGCCATGCATCCTGCCTGATTCTTTCTTGAGTCATTGTTTTCCAATCTCAGTACCAGGCAGCATCACCGTGCGCCATAACCGGCCATGCATGCGGTCATTATTCCTGACTGCGTGTGCGTGCACATCTCGGTTGGGTGGGCTGTTCCTTGTTCGGCTGCTATGCTAGTCATTCTCTATTTTGATTGTCTTTATGAATCCTTCTCTAATACTTGCAGTACCAAGCTGCCACCTCCGTGCATCAAAATCGGCATGTAGCCTCGGTTCTTGTTCTTGTCTAGCATCCATTACGTGAGTTTATGGCTTGTTCTCTATCCCTCTTTTTCTTTTTTGTTGTATGGTTCATATGATTCTTCTGTCATACAACCAATCCAGCAATAATGCACTTACTTTGTTAATCTTTCTTTCAACCTTCTCTCTATTCTGTGCTTGCAGCTCCCAGCGCCTATCCTCTGATCGGTTGGTGCTGTGCTTCCCATCTTTGTGCTAAGAATCCAAGCCACATGTTGCTGCCGATGCCATCTTCTTTCTCTGTTCGTCTCCTCCTGTTCGGCTGCTGGTTGATTCCCTGTCCATTGTTCCTTATCTGATGTATGATTTCTTTGTCATCCAACCAAGCCAACAATTCAGGTGTGCATCTCTCTATAACTTTGTTCTTGCCCGTAAATTCTGTATTGATCCCTCTATGTTTATACTCGCCTGTTGGTTCCAACCTGCTGGTCCTTCTATATGTTAATTCCTTTCTCTAATTCTTGTTTTCCCATCTCAGTTCAGGCCGGCAGCTCTCTGTGTCATCCTCTGTTGATCCTTGATATTTCCTTCTCTATTCCTTCTTTTCTCTGCCACCTTGCGCCAGGGATAGCAGCGACATGCCCATGGATCAGGCCAAACATGCAGCCTTCTGTTTGTTCTCTGTTGCTCGTCCTCTCCCTGATGAGTGACTCCTATGTGGGTCCATGAGCAAATACTCCTTTCTCTAATTCTTGTTTGCCATCTTTTGTCAGCATGCCGATGCCACCATGCGCAATGAACGGCCGTGGTGCTATGTTCTGTTGCTGCGTTCTGCTTCTATCCTCTGTCCTGTTGACTTGGCCAACATCTTTTCTCTCCTGTTGTGCAGACCCCACATATCTTTCTTGATGAACCCTAAGGTTCTATTTGTTGTCCCGATCTTTCGATGAGAACGATAACTATCGATTTCGGTGGAGGTGACTCTCGCGATTCGACTACAACCGTCTGACGGCGCTTGCGCTTTAGCAATCGTTGAACCAACTCCGAGGCGTTATTGACCTTCTTTGGAAGCACGATCAACGACCACGAAGGTCTATTCACGCATGCAATCGAAGAACACGCAAGAATAAGATAAAAGCATAATCGATGTATTGCAAATATTTATGAAGTATTGAAAGGTTGGGATTCCGAAAAGCTGTCTTGACAGGTGGTCGTCTGACACAACTGAAGAACAGAAGTTTGCACAATGGCTAAAACTTAACTCAACAAAATCCAACCAAACTAAAGGGTGCGGTCTCCTTAAATAGGGAGCGAGGCCACAAAAACTAAAGGACTAGCGGGGTGGTACTAACGGTCGCGGGTTACTGTTCACGTGAACAGTAACCGCGCCCGGTGAGCCGCCGCGAGCGGGCCAAGTTCAGTATGATTACAAAGCCCAGTTTGGCCCAAACGAGTGATATGACGCCTTCTTTTGATGATTGCGATCAGCCCAGAAGGAGTTTGGAGGTGAGGTCAGATTCGTTGGAAAGAGGACGAAAATATCTTTCCATCGAGTACTCGTGAACCTCCAGCGGACGCCGTATGTGAAAGTTATGGGCATTTGAAGTCAGTGCTGTCGAGGCTGATTACGGAGGACAGCTGGATTCCAAAACGGGTCCCGCTCGAACTCTTGCTTGTCTTGGACCAAAAGTAACGTGGTGACCTCCATTATGTCTTCCATGCATGTCCATGACTCCACATGCCTCGCCTTCATCCTTTCCCATGTTCCTAAGCACAATTAAATCACTTGCTTTAGGTAGCGATCTATTCTCGATAATATATAAACATAGGAATGAATTCACACAGTAATTAAGTTGGCGTCTGAGCTCGAGTAAGTGGTCCTTGTAATACTTGCTGTGGATGAGTGTTGTGTGTAGTCGCGGTTGTATCCATGGGAGGATGTCCTCATCATCCTCCCTTCTTGCATTTGAGTCGTCCTCGACTCAAGCTCATCCTCTCCACCCAAGTATGGCTTTAATTCTGCAATGTTAAATGTGGGACTAACCCCAAAATCTGCGAGCGATTCAAGCTTGTATCGTTATCATTAATCTTTTCTAACACTTTAAAAGGACCATCACTCGAGGCATTAATTTTGACTTTCTCAATTCAGGGAGCCTATCTTTTCTCAAGTGCAACCAAACAAGATCTCCGAGCTCAAAAGTTAAATGTTTTCTCCCGACTACCGCAATTTTATATTTAGCATTCATCGCTCTATATTCTCCTTAGTTGTCTCATGCATTTTTAAAATCAAGTCGACGTTGTTTAGCATCAAAGTTCAATTTCTCCGAAGATGGAATAGGCATTAAATCAATAGGAGCACGAGGCACAAAACCATAAACAACCTCAAAGGGCACATCTTTGTAGTAGAATGCAATGAGCGATTATAAGCAAACTCAATATGAGGCAAGCATTCTTCCCACATTTTTAAATTCTTTTCAACACAGACCCTAAGCATTGTAGATAAAGTTCTATTCACAACCGGTTTGTCCATCGGTTTAGGGATGACAAGTAGTAGAAAATAACAGCTTAGTCCCCAATTTAGCCCATAAGGTTCTCCAAAAATGGCTAAGAAATTTAGCATCACGATCTGAAACTATAGTATTAGGCACACCATGCAAGCGAACAACTTCACGAAAGAATAAATCAGCAATATTGGTAGCATCATTGCTCTTATGACATGGTATGAAGTGGGCCATCTTAGAAAATCTATCAACAACCACGAATATACTATCCCTCCCATGCTTTGTTCTAGGCAATCCTAAAACAAAGTCCATCGAAATATCTTCCCACGGAACACTAGGAATAGGTAGAGGCATGTATAAACCATGAGGATTAAGTCGTGACTTAGCTTTTTGACATGTAGTGCAGCGAAAGCAGAAAACGCTCGGCGTCTCGTCTCATCTTTGGCCAAAAGAAATGATCGATAAAGTATATCCTCCGTTTTCTTCACCCCAAAGTGTCCCATCAGCCCACCTCCATGCGCTTCCTGTAACAACAACAAACGAACGGAGCTAGCTGGAATGCATAGCTTGTTAGCTCTAAACACAAACCCATCATTAATGACGAATTTGTTCCACATTTTCCCTTCTTTACAATTCAACAATATATCCGTAAAATCCGCATCATGCACATATTGCTCTTTAATAGTCTCTAATCCAAAAATTTTGAAGTCAAGCTGTGAAAGCATGGTATATCTCCTAGACAAAGCATCAGCAATAACATTCTCCTTTCCTTTCTTGTGTTTGATGACATAAGGAAAAGACTCAATAAATTCCACCCACCTTGCATGTCTACGGTTTAGATTTGCCTGACTTCGAATATGCTTTAAAGATTCATGATCAGAATGTATAACAAATTCTTTGGGCCATAAATAATGTTGCCAAGTTTCTAAAGTTCGAAAAAGTGCATATAACTCCTTGTCATAAGTAGAATAGTTCAAACTAGGCCCACTCAATTTCTCACTGAAATATGCTATAGGTTTCCCATCTTGTAACAACCGCCACCTAAACCAATTCCACGGCATCACATTCTAGTTCAAAAGTCTTATTAAAATCGGGGAGTTGGAGTAGTGGTGCATGTGTTAACTTATCTTTCATCGTAGTGAAGGCGTTCTCTGTCTTGGCGCTCCAAACAAATGTACGCCCTTCTTGGTGAGCTCATTCAATGGTGCGGCGATGGTCTTGAAATCCTTCCGGCGGCGGTAGAATCACGCAAGTCCTAAAAACTTCTTTTTGTGTGACCGTGTTAGAGTCGGCCAACTCTGTATTGCTTCAACCTTGGCTTGATCAACTTCAATTCCTGTGGAGTAACAACATAGCCAAGAAAGCGCGACTCGATCGGTGCAAAAGGTGCACTTCTCAAGGTTACCAAATAAGCGTGCATCACGTAGAGCATTAAAAACAACACGTAAATGGTCAAGATGTTCCTCTAATGATTTGCTATATATCAATATATCATCAAAATAAACCACCACAAATCTACCAATGAAAGCACATAAAACTTAGTTCATTAATCTCATGAAGGTGCTAGGTGCATTAGTTAACCCAAAAGGCATTACTAACCACTCATATAACCCGAACTTAGTTTTAAAAGCTGTTTTCCATTCATCGCCTAATTTCATGCGAATTTGATGATATCCACTCATAAATCAACCTTGAGAAAACAACAGAGCCACTCAACTCATCAAGCATATCATCTAACCTAGGAATAGGATGGCGATACCTAATGGTGATGTTATTGATTGCTCTACAATCTACACACATCGCCATGATCCATCTTTCTTAGGCACTAAAATGGCCGGAGACGGCACAAGGACTAAGAGATTCGCGCACATACCCTTTATCAAGCAATTCTTGAACTTGGCGCTGAATTTCTTTGGTTTCTTCTGGGTTGGTCCTGTATGGCGCGCGATTGGGCAATGATGCGCCGGGAATTAAATCAATTTGATGTTCAATGCCTCGGCGGTGGTAACCCGGTATGTCCTTCGAAAGATATCCTTGTACTCTGCAAAATGTTAGCGGCAATGAGAGGCAAAAGAAGAAGGTGTATCCTCAAATGAAAATAAAGCTTCTTTGCAAACTAAAGCATAGCAAATAGAATTACTAGCACCCAATTCAGTCATATCAGATTTAGTAGCAAGAAAACTAGCACCTTTCAATTTAATTTCTTTATTCTTTCCATGAGTAGTTTTATATGCTTTCTTCTTATGTTGTTCAAGCTCTTTTGCTACAATCGATTTTCGCTCTTAGCGATCTCTGATTCTTCTCTCTACTAGCTCTAGCAAGTTCATCCTTAACAATTTGTTCAGAGTCATAGGATCTTGACACAATTTTCTTTCCTTTGAACATGAGAGAGTATTGATTATTCCTACCATGATGCACACAATCGATGTCGTATTGCCAAGGTCTTCCTAATAACAATGAACAAGCTTGCATAGGAACAACGTCGCAATCAATATAATCATGGTATGATCCCATAGAAAAGTTTACTCGACCATTAGTGTTACCTTCAACTTACCCTTTGTTGTTGAACCATTGAATATGGTATGGGTGGGGATGAGGGTTGGTCGACAAGGCAAGCTTCTCCACCATATCCATACTCGCCAAGTGTTGCAACTCCACCATCAATGATTATGCGAATTGAGCGTTCTGGACAACGCCCTTGATTTGGAACAAATTATGGCGCTGATTTTGCTTCGGCCACGAGAAACTTGAGCACTTAGTGCGCGTTGCACAATAAGGCTCAAATACTTATCGGCATCTTGGCGCCAACATGTTCCTCCTCGTGATCGATTCATCATCATGTCCTGCGAGTCGATTGCAAGCATAGCATATGTTTCATCATCAAAATCACTAGCGAGAGGAATACCCACCATCTTCGCGGATAATCGATGCAGCGCTTGTTTGGACGATCTCGCATCATGTGTCCATAGCCTTTACAACGATGACATTGAATGTCCTTAGTTAGATCTGTCGAAACAACGAAGAAGAGCTTTTGCGAAGCTTGTGGTCTTGACTTGGTACGCCTGAAACTTCGAGTCTTTGAATCGGAGGTGGTGGGGCGCTTGATGTTGGATGATGAGCGGTGGTGGTGTACTAGTGGGCGGGAAGTAGGGGTTAAATGGCGTCCATGAGTTTGTGCGACTGCAGAATAGTTAGATCGGGTCTTAAATCGGCGTCCACGCGCCGCGTTGACTTTGCAAGCAAGATGAAATAATCTAGTAATGGAGTTATAATCTTTATAATCTAGGATGTCTTGAATGTCTCGATTCAACCCTCCCAAAAACCTAGCCATTGACCCTCCTCATTCTCATTTAAACCACAGCATAACATACCAATTTGTAATTGTTGATAGTAGTCTTCCACAGACTTTGTACCTTGTCGTAAGCGTTGTAATTTATTTAACAAATCACGAGCATAATATGAGGAACAAATCGATGCCGCATAAGCAATTTTAAAGCCTCCCAAGTGTTAGGTATGTTATTGGGATGTTGGCGGCAATGTTCTTTCCACCAAATAGAAGCAAAAGTCGGTAAATTCACTAGTAGCGACCCTAACTTTCGTTTAATATCGGAAATTCATGGCAAGCAAATTTTTGATCAGCAGATAGTTCCCAATCAAGATAACCATCGGGATCATATTTACCATTAAAAGAGGGCATAGTGAATTTAACCTTAGCAAAAGAATCATCGTGGTCACGTACCTCACGTCGTGGGGATCTCGTCGCATACCTTGTCGATTTAAGCATAGCTGTCGATGAGCTCGATCGTTGTTGTGGTTACCCATGTCATTGGCCTCGGTATCGATCATATAGTCGAATTCATCTTGTCCCTCTACCACCGAGGCGGCGAGGGGAACGACATTGGAAGCTTTGGGCAATCTGGTCAAGGCGTGCCATAATACCGCCAAAGAAGTGTTAGTGGCGCCTTGCGCTCTCTCCATCGCAGCGGCGTAGCGTTTGTTTCAATCTGGCGCCCTCAAGTTGAGCAAATCGCTCATTAGTGATCGACATCCTCCTCAAGACCCTCACTTACGAAGGTTCATGATCTTGTAGAAAATGTTGTGCGATTCCTCGTCACGAGGACTATGAGATGTATCCTCATCCACTCTGCGAGAACACGCCATTGTTAGCAAATCACAAGAATATGTCCCTAACGCTACTAGGATGTGGTGGTTCAAAAGTCGCTCACACTCGAGCCTTTTATCAATTCTTACCAATTCTTACCAAGCAACGAGGGTGATCGGCAACCAGCGGTGTCAATGTATCTCCGAAGATTGGATAGAAGCGATTGCGGTGAGGTTCGGCTGTGCACGTTGTAGAAGAGGTGTAGTAGGGAGGGCTCAAGTATGGTAGCAAAGGAATAGCAATTGTTCAAATCGGTATGCAAAATTGAAGCAGTTCAAAGTACTAGTCACAAGTCTTTGGTCCTAGTCTAAACCAAGCCTAGCTAGAGCAACTCGCATCTGAACGACTAGTAAATAACAATGAAGACCCAAGCCAACAATCAACGCATAGCGAGATTTTTTTTTAACCTCAGCACCCTAATCGGAACTGGAAGCACTTTTTTTTTTGGCTGCTACCGTAGCAACCGTGTGCTACAGTGCCCTTTTTGGCTCTTTCTTTTCTTTTTTTTTTTTTGGTGCTCTGATGCACGAACTTTCTTTATGTGACAAACCGAATTTTCCTTTTTTTTTTTTTTTTTACACCTCAGAGGTTTGGAAACCTCTGGACTCCAAATCAAAATCGAATGGGGAAAGCTTCACTGCTGGACCAAACTTCGCTCTCTTTCTATTTGCTTTAACCTCAACAGCTTCTTCTTCCTGGAAAGCCTCAACACCAAATCAAAAGGGGAAAAGCACCAATGGACAAACCTCCAACAAGAGATGGCGTCCAATCTCCACCAGTGGGCGTGGCGGGCGCTGGCAGGGACCTTGGCGGGGCAGGCAACCTTCTTTGGGGCAGGCGGGCTTGGCCAGGCAGACAGCGACTGTGATGCCGAGGCGCGTGGAGGCCGAGGGCGCGGAGGCTGGCGGCGCCTTGTTGGCGCGCTCGGGTGCTCGGCGGGCGGAAGGCCTTCGGCGTGGCAGGGCAGTATGATGGAGGCCGGGGCGCGGCGGCGCGCCATAGCGCGCGGCCGGCAGCAAGCATAGCAGCGGCGGCAGACAGCAGCGTCCGGCGTCGGCGAAGCGCCGAGGCCTGCGACGCTGGTGGTTCGCGGGGATCCGGCGGCTTAGTGGCGGCGGCGGCCGTTTGGTGTCGAGACGGCGGTGGAAACTCCAAGGCAATGGTGCCGTCTGAAACCGATCGATATCTCCTTTTTTTTGTGTGTGTGTCTGCTGTTTGCCTCGCCTCAGTATCTGCCGATTTGATGACTTGATGCCGAAGGCAAAGGGAATCGAGGAAAACCTGCAGGTTAATGAACGATCTTGTTGGCTTGTTTCCTCAAAATTTCTTTGTTATATCTCTGCCCCCTATATCTGACAGTATGCTTTTTTTTTTTTTTTTTGACAACCAGACTAGATGAACAACAAGAAATCCTAAACTAAACTAATCTAGACAAGAAACCAGCACTACGACCCGACGATGCAACGGCAATTCAATAAAGCAAAACTAAAAAGGAACAAACTGCAAAGGCACAAATTGGCTTGGACGAAGAACTAAATCTAATATTTTTTTTTGGCTATATATGGACTATAGGGAAAAAAAAATTTCTCACCGATGAACTGAAGCTCTGATACCACTTGATGAACCCTAAGGTTCTATTTGTTGTCCCGATCTTTCGATGAGAACGATAACTATCGATTTCGGTGGAGGTGACTCTCGCGATTCGACTACAACCGTACGACGACGCTTGCGCCTTAGCAATCGTTGAACCAACTCGAGACGTTATTGACCTTCTTTGGAAGCACGATCAACGACCACGAAGGTCTATTCACGCATGCAATCGAAGAACACGCAAGAATAAGATAAAACACAATCGATGTATTGCAAATATTTATGAAGTATTGAAAGGTTGGGATTCCGAAAAGCTGTCTTGACAGGTGGTCGTCTGACACAACTGAAGAACAGAAGTTTGCACAATGGCTAAAACTTAACTCAACAAAATCCAACCAAACTAAAGGGGTGCGGTCTCCTTAAATAGGGAGCGAGGCCACAAAAACTAAAGGACTAGCGGGGTGGTACTAACGGTCGCGGGTTACTGTTCACGTGAACAGTAACCGCGCCCGAAATGAGCGCCGGCGAGCGGGCCAAGTTGATATGATTACAAAGCCCGTTTGGCCCAAGCGAGTGATATGACGCCTTCTTTTGATGATTGCGATCAGCCCAGAAGGAGTTTGGAGGTGAGGTCAGATTCGTTGGAAAGAGGACGAAAATATCTTTCCATCAGTACTCGTGAACCTCAACGGACGCCGTATGTGAAAGTTATGGGCATTTGAAGTCAGTGCTGTCGGGCTGATTACGGAGGACAGCTGGATTCCAAAACGGGTCCCGCTCGAACTCTTGCTTGTCTTGGACCAAAAGTAACGTGGTGACCTCCATTATGTCTTCCATGCATGTCCATGACTCCACATGCCTCGCCTTCATCCTTTCCCATGTTCCTAAGCACAATTAAATCACTTGCTTTAGGTAGCGAGTCTATTCTCGATAATATATAAACATAGGAATGAATTCACAGTAATTAAGTTGGCGTCTGAGCTCGAGTAAGTGGTCCTTGTAATACTTGCTGTGGATGAGTGTTGTGTGTAGTCGCGGTTGTATCCATGGGAGGGATGTCCTCATCATTTCTCCTAATCAAAAACCCTAGATTATTTCTCTCTCTTACATGCGGGTCCCGCATGTCAGTCAACCTTTGATCAAACCCTAGCCATGAGCTTGGTCCACCTTGGACTAGCATATCTCTGTGGACCTGGTCCATAGACCAACGGCCCACATGTCAACCCCTAATCCTATTTTCGGAAATTCATCTAATTTCTAAAGTCCGTTTATCCAGTTGGCCCCATATGTCATTCACTACCTTTGTTCTCTCTCACTTACCAGTGGACCCCACTTGTAAGTCTCTAATTTCTTTTATTTTATTTGATCCAAAGGAATATTCATTGAATATTCTTTCCTCTCTAATTTCATCATTCCATGTGATCCTTAGAAAGTCGTATCCTTTGAATCCAAACTCGATTGAGTCCATTCAAATTCCTAAATTCATTATCTACCTTCGGTACCATTCAATTTCAATTTGGAGTTTATTTGAGTTGTCTTTTTGAATTTAGTTTGTTTTTGCGCTTTCTTTCTCGTTAGGCGTTGAAGTCACGGAATCGTCAGAAGGAAGCGAAAAGGTCAAGGAGGTAGAAGATCAAAGATAATTAAGATCATCATTGCTATAGCAAGACAAGTTATACCTTTGATCATGTTGAATCGCAGTTTTCTAAAACTACTTTGATTCAAATTATTGCATTTACTTTAAGTATTTATTTAAATGTTTTTGGGTGTAGCTATTATCCCATTTGTTATATCCACCTTGTCTAATTGTATATCATAATCTTTTGTCACCCTAGTTTGGTTTATTTAGTTGGTGCTATTGTATTACCAGCGTGGGATGGTTAGATCGATTAGATTGCTTAGCCATGCCACGAGTCATCATCTCATGTAAGTTGCAAATATAAACTTGACTAAGTGATTATGGAATTATATGATAAAACTGTGTCTTGTGTGCTATTACTTGTTGATGGCATATGTTGCACTTAACCAACAGGGTGGGAAAGGATTTAGATTGAGGCATGTGGTGGATATCGTGTACTACTTTTGGTGGAGCTGTGTGTATGGGTTTAATAACCTGTGTGCATAGGGATTTGTAGTACATTGAAAGTCTTGCCTTGGTCAATTAAGGACTTAACTTTGTGCGCCATTGAGTGAGCCTCTCATACAACCACATGCACGATGGGGCAGGGCCTAACTTAGTAAGTTATGGATTCTTGACGTTGGTACTCAGGAAGTAGGTTAGGTACATGTGCATGGGTAGAGGTGTGCTACCAAGTAGTCACATCACGGGGCGGTTCACCGTGTCCCTGTTCAACGATGTGTGTCGGACTTACTTCCTGTGTGGGGTAGTCCGGCATAAAGCACATCGGGAGTGTCAATGCTTGAGGTGAAGTTTCTGAAAGGTTTTGTTGTGATCAACTCTGATCCAGTTGATTGCATCTTGTGGGTAAAGTGTACAAACTCTGCAGAGTGTTTAATCAATCTATTGAATAACGCGTCATGATCATGGACATCTTTCGAGGATCTCACACGAGGGTAGATTTTCATAAAACTTGGAATGGGACAACTGTGTGAGATAACTTATGCAGCTATGTGAATAACTTGTATAGGCTATGTGTCTTTGTGAAAACAAATGATAAAACTTATTATTGTCTATTTGTTTTGAATTATGCTTTCAATATATTATTTGTATTCAAATTGCAAATGTCGCATTTCTGCAAAAGAACCACAGAAGCCGTTCCTTTGGAATAAGCCTGCATATATAAATTGCATTCTGTGGTATGACTTGCGAGTGCGGTGTGTACTCATGCTTGCTTTAATAAATCAGCGGAGGTGAAGAATCGTTAGCCAACAAGGTCTACTTCAAGGATCGTGGAGAACTAGGTCGTGCACCCCGTTGATTGCTGTGGGCATATGGATGGGCTTCACTGAAGTTATTATGTTTTGTTCATTGCGGCTTCATTGAGCTATTTGCCCTCTAAAGCATTAATTGTAGCTTTGACCTTAAGGTCTTTACTCGATGTTTATTGTTATTTGACTATTTATTAGTTATCTTTGTATATAGAAATGATATTTCACCGATGTTGCGGAGGGTCGAGTTGCATATTTTGGGTCCCGACAAAAGCTGTCATGAGTATTTCTCAAGGTAAATGGTACTCAAAATGAACAGTGCAAGCCCATAATATATTACATAAACGTCCGTCCGAGTGGCCAAATGTTTACAAAAGCGCCACTTGGGTGAAAGTTTTTACAAAAGTCAGTCTTTGAAAGCGAGCAGTGCGGAAGCAAAATACATCATAGTGGATCCATTCACTTTGCCCACGAACAAGTATTTGAGGTCCCGGCCTAAGCTTCGTTATTTTTACCAACATCTGGTTCATCCTCCATGAAGTACTGGTGTCTTGATCATTGAATGCGAAAAGAATATATTAGCGAGCTCGAGTACACAACCGTACTATAAGCCAACCCTGTCTGAGTTCATATAGATGCAAGCCTAATCAAGGGAAGCTCTAGAGTTCTTTTATTTGCACAAAGCTAGGTTTGAAATAGATGAGGAGTAGTAAATCCTAAGACTTAGCAATTTAACAAATCTGTTTTCATAAATGAGTTTTCTTTTGAAAAGTACTAGTGGAGGTCCCACCTCCTATACTTGGGTTATCCATATTTACCATCGATGCGCCGACCGAACCTTTTCAAATCACAGGGTCCCACCCCCTTCCCTCTTCATCACAAATGGTTTTGTAAAAATGAAGAATATATCAAGCAAGTTCGGCCACCGCTCTTGGCCGTGAAACACGGCTATCATGATAGTTTTCTTACTCTCTGAGTTTGCACACTTTATCCACAAGAGGTAATCGCCTTGATATATTCACACGTTTCCTTTGACATGCGAATCAAGAGGAGACTACCACAAGACCTTTACAATGCTCAACCTCAACGCACTCCATCCGTTCACTAAGGTTTCCACCGCCACGAGCCCACTCCCCGAGGCTCTCCGAGAGCCCCCTCTTGTGCCAATCACGGTTCTTGTGGCCGTTCTCCCGGCTATCCATCATAATCATCCCAGCAGCGGATCTCGTCGGCGAGCAAATTAGTCGGCAAGGTCGTACCCATAATAGACTTGTGGTTGCACTATTTTTACATGAGAGGTCATCACAAGATTCGGTCCTTACTTGACCAGGGCGGCACATCCACATTCCAACCGCTTCTCGTGCCCCAGGCACCCGCCATTCTTTTCCAGCCGCCCCAGTCGAAAACAGTTTTTCAAGTTTTGTTTGTTTTGAAAATAATCCTTTTACCTCAACATACCAGCCAGGCTCCTAGCTCTGCTGCCCAAAACAATTTCCAAAGTTTTTAAGGATTGTGGTTGGGCAACTTAATGCCCTGATGATAACGTATCTAAGCAAGGCTAAGCATGACACTTAGATACAGACCAATCAACTAGTATGTAATCCATTAAGTCTAGGGTGACAAAAGGATAATGTCCAAGTTCAAGGGTTGAAAGTTTATACACGAGTATTTGTTAAGGCATTAACTATGATCTAGACCAATTTAGTTTGATAAAACATAGCAATGCAGTTTCATAATTTAAAGCAACATAATTTGCAAAAGAGTAGGCTCAGAATGATCAAAGGGTTGACTCGCCTTGCTCAGGGTGCTGCTGATAAGGATCTTGTTCAACAAACGGTTCTTTGGTCGCCTCGGCTTCTATAATCGCAAAACAATCGAAAAGGCAAATAAGCAGATATTCCAATTCGAATTGCTTTCAAATGTGCAAAGAACTCCAAATAATGCAACAGCGTAAATTTAGAAATATGAGGCCAACGTAGTTGAAGACCCTATGGTCGTCGGATCTGTGGTGGTCGTAGTTACTACTTTGTTTCAAGAAGGATACGATAGGGAGGTAGCGGAAAAACTATGACGTGGGGTGGTCCTAGAGGTACTGTGTCTAGGGGAGGTCCTAGAATCACTGTACCAGGGGAGGTCCTGGAATCACTGTAACTAGGGGAGGTCGTGAAAGTGCTAAGACTAAGAAAAGTCGTGGACCATGAGGGTGGTCTTTGCAGAACGATCAAGAAGAAGATCTAATGAGAGGAAGGTGCAATTCCTCAAATCTAATCGTGAGAGAGGTGCGAGCAGTTAGATCAAAATGATGAGAGGTGCGGACCCTCGATTCAAATGGAAGGAGGTGCGGACCGTTAGATCCAAATGTAGGGAGATCTGGAACCTTGAATCTAAAGCGAAGAAAGATTTGGACCTGTTAGATCTAGGCGAGAGGAGGTTTGTACCGTTAGATCTAATTGAAGAGAGGTTTGGTCTCTTAGATCTACGAAGAACTATTTTGAATTTGTTAGATCCAAACAAAGAGAGTTACGGGTTAGTTAGATCTCTCGAAGAGAGGTGCGGATCGTTAGATCTGGGTGAGGGAGGTTTGGATCGTTAGATACAATCAAGGGAAAGATGCGGATCGTTAGATCAATCGAGAGGTGCGGATCGTTAGATCCACTCGAGGGAAGATGCAGATCGTTAGATCCAATCAAGGAGGTCGAGCCTTTAGATCCGGTAAGGGAGTCCTAAGTCCTTAGATCTAAGTGAAGGAGGTCGGGACAATTAGATCCAAACGGGGAAAGGCATGTACCCTTAGATCCAGCAGAAGGGAAGTCTAGGCCGTTAGATCTCAATAAAGGGAGGTCTGCCCTTTGGTCTAAGCGAAGGGAGGCACGGGCTATTAGATCTAAATGGAGGGAGGTCTAGACCGTTAGATCTAGACTAAGGAAGGTCTGCGGATCCTTAGATCTATCTGAGAGGAGGTCTAGACCATCGAGATCCTAGCAAAGGGAGGTCTAGACCGTTAGGTCCAAACAAAGGAAGGTGCAGGTGTTAGATCCTAGCAAAGTGAGGTGCGGACCGTCGATCCAAACAAAAGGAGGTCTGGACCCTTAGATCCAAGCAAGTGGAGGTCTGGTCCCTTAGATCTAAGCGAGGGGAGGTCCCGATGGTCAAAATGATCGCCTGGGAGGTCTCAAGGGTCAAGATGTCGCCCGAGGAGGTCAGCGGTCGAGGATAGAACCAAGGCAGATCTCGACGGTCAAGATGAATGCAAGGGAGGTCCCGACGGTCATGATGAGCGCCAAGGGAGGTTCCGTATAGAATCTCCAAATATACTTTGAACTCTCATCAAAACCAAACGTTTCTTTTTGTTTGAAAATTCCTAGAAACGGGGATGCTACAGGGAGGTCGCGGAAGCGTACGACCTATGTGAGGTCATGGAAGTATTGTGACTAGGGGGGTCGTGGCGGTGTACGACCAAGAGGGTGGTCTTTGTAAAATGGGTGATTGTGACTACGCGGGTGGTCCCGACCAAGAGGGTGGTCTTTGTAAAGTAGGAGGTCTGTGCAAAGAAGGAGGTCGTGGGTGTGCTAACCGTGCATAGTCGATCGAGGGAAAGGATCGATTACACAGCAGTGATCAAAAGAACAAATGTTCGACTGAATTGTCGCAATTGGATGAACCAGCGGAAAAGCCAAAAGAAGTGCCAAAAGAAAATCCAAAAAGAGAACAAGGCGGCTTGAACTAGGAAAAGCACCCAGCCACTAGGAACTTACCGGTGCGGGCTAAGAATTGCATTAGTCGAAGCCGGCTGGCGAAGGTGGATCACAACAAGGGGAGAAGCTTCGTGTTGTAAGTGGCTCGAGGAAAGTGGGTGGTCTTTGGTCTTCAAGGTTGCTTCCTGGGAACAGATAGATGGCTCGCCAAGGTGGTCTTGGGGTATCCGCCGGGCGTCACTGGTAAAGGTTGCGACGGGGTGGTGCTCGACAGAGACGAGCGCTTGAGCTTGTTTTGGGAGCTCAAGCTCACTTGGAGGAAAAAGGAGAATGAGGTTAGCACTGGAATGGTGAAGCAGAGCAACAAGGAGGCCACAAGGAATTTGAGCAATCCTATATGTACACGCACCACCAGACCAAGGGGAGTGGTCAGAGTGGTTGGGGCTGTTGTGGGCATGGGGACACCGTGCAGTGAGTGACATCCTATGTGATGGTTATTAATGGTTGATGGACAGTTCCACGCTGTGATTTTTACTGGCTCGAGGAATAGGGGACAGGTCCAAGGAGATCAGGTTGGGTCGGATCGGACCCCAAGGCTGAACAATACATTAGCCCAAGGAGGTCCGGGGAGGAGAAAGAAAACTAGAAAGACTTGAGGAAAAACAAATCGACAGGATGGTAGATAAAATCATGAGAGCAGAAAAGATGCAAGATGTGTCCTCAAGCAAATCTTGAAGATGCAGGCAAACGTACGGCAATAGACTTTATACAAAAAGTTTTAAAAATCCCTCATTTTTACAATTATGAATTTTGGGCTGTTACATGGCCTTATTTGCTGGATGCTCTGCACCATTGTGACTTCGGACCAAGATGGAGAGAATGGATTTCAATGCACTTGGGTACATCAAACTCTACAATAATCCTAAATGGGATCAGAGGACCAAAATTTTTGCATCAGTGCGGGGTGCAACAGGGGGACTCACTATCCCCGTATTTGTTCATTGTGGCAATCGATGTTCTATAATATCTGCTGAACATGGCCACAGAAGAAGGATGGCTATCTCCAGTAAGTGGGAGAACGGTAAAGGCGCGACTGTCTCTGTACGCGGATGACATGATGATTTTTATGCCACCTATCAAAGAAGACTTGGACAATCTAAAAGAGCTCTTGAACATCTTTGGAGAGGTGACCGGATTAAATATAAACCTAAACAAAAGTGATGTCATACCTATTTAGTGCCAAGAACTAGATTTAGACACCATCCTTCAGGACTTTCCTGCCTCAAGGAGGTGCATGCCGTGCACATACATAGGACTCCCACTATCTCTGCGCTAGTTGAGGAAGGTGCAGCTTCAGACACTTCTAGATAAAATAGATGCAAGGCTTGCGGGCTACAAACAGAAAATGTTATCCAGAGTGGGAAGACTTACGATGCTCAAGGTGGTTCTCACCTCTATACCCATCTATCACATGACGTTGGCCGATCTCCCAGCATGGACGTAAAAATAGATAGATAAGCGCTGCATGGCGTGGTTTTGGAGTGGGAATGGCCTACACACAGGGGGAGGCAAATGTTGGGTCAATTGGAGCACGGTGTGTCGCCTAAAAAAATGGGGCGGTCTTGGATTCCTGCACCTCGTCTATTTTGGCTGGGCTCTTCGCATTCGGTGGTTGTGGTACCTTTAGAAGGAGCCTGAGAAATAGTGGAATGGCATGCGGCTTCCAATCGATGAGAAGGACCATGAGCTTTTTCGGGCTTCTACCAAAATTGCTCTGGGAAGTGGGGATAAGGCGAAGTTCTGGAAGGATGTATGGATGGGGAGCGCTACCCTAAAAGAAGAGGCCCCCAACTTTTTTCGCATTGCAGCCAAAAAGAACAGGACGGTGAGGGAGGCACTAGAGGGGAATTCTTGGATCGCTGACCTCAGGCGAAGGATCGCAGAGCACCACATTCTGCAATTTGTGCACCTGTATGGTAGGGTCGCGCAAGTGGCACTCACTCCGGAAATACCAGACGATATCACTTGGAAATGGACCTCGACAGGCACATATACTGCTAGGTCGGCATATGAGGCACAGTTCATGGGATCAATTGAGAGGCCCTATGTCAGCCTCTTTTGGGATTCTTGGGCGCCGCAAAAGTGTAAAATTTTTGCATGGCTCGCGGTTTAGGAGCGGATACCAACGGTAGACATCCTAACAATAAGGTATATGCAAAATGATTTCCGATGCCCTCTCTGTACAGTAAACCCAGAAACAACAAGGCACCTACTACTCAACGGTGCCTACGTAAAGAGGGTGTGGAATGCTATAGCATCCTGGGCACATCACAATAGCATTTTACCAATACAAGGTGACACCCACGAATCGATCTTGCATTGGTGGGTGGAAACGTCGCAAAAGGAAGTAGCATCGAAAAAAGGGCCAAAGCTCTTTAATCATGCTCACCTTTTGGCAAATCTGGAAAGAAAGGAATAGGAGAATTTTCCAAGATCAAAGGAACGAGGCAATCGGGCTGGTAGCGATAATCAACGAAGAAGCCAGGGCTTGGATATTAAGCGGGGCAAGCAGTTTGGCGGCATATCTTCCTTCGAGCGACTTAGCGCTTGCATAACCCTTGGATCAGTAGACACACTCAGCAAGGGGAGAAGAAAACAAGGAGAGTCGTTTAAAGGGGTTTAGGGGGTCTTTCGGCTTGTTTTTGTTTTGTTTTGTTTTTTGGACTTTGTTTTGCTTTTGTTTTGCTATGTATTCCTTTTGAGTTTTTCTTTTCCTTTGCGTCTTTCTTGTGCCAAATGTAATTATTGAACTTTGGTTTACTTTCCACCTTTAATGCAGTGATGACAGTTCTCCTACCACACCTTAAAAAAAGATAATTTGCAGATATCCTCTGCCACTTCTGCAATCTTTGGTTGGCCGTGATAAAATATTCCAGAAAAGTTCTACACAGCTAATGCACCGCACTAAGCACTGGAATAAGCAAACAAGAATGCTTACTAGGAGTCTAAAATATACTTATACATCCTAAAATTAATCTAGTTGTATGATATAAACTTTTAGTTTAGCTGTAATTTTGCACTCTGGGTAGAGACGCCGGAGGTGCGAAATAGATCATCTAGGCAAAAAGGACATTTTACATTCGTCAAAATAGAAAAACTAGGATCGCGTTTTTCCGTTTGATCAGTTTCCAGTGTGAATCCTAAAGCGCCTCCACCACGCGACTTGCTCTAGATTGATTGATCTCCGATTCCCCATTGCATCCGGGGTTCACAATTTCATCTTACGTCAAAATTTTGGAAATTTCTCTCCTTTGTTACCCTCCGAAATAAATACAACTCGTTCAAAAAAAACTTGGCAACATTTGAATTTGGACAAATTATGACCAAAATTCGGTCAAATTACGTCCAAATTTCAAACGTCATCCAAATTTTCTCTCTCTAGTCCGTCGCTTTCGATCCACTTGTCGAGCGCAGCAAGTGGCGGCGGCAAGCGCGGCGGCGGTGGGCTATGAACGAGTGTGTGGGCTCTATGAAAGGTGAGCAAGTGCGGTAAGCGAGCATGGTCCTGCTTTTAGCTAGAGGTCATTAGGTGATTTGTTCTTGGATCGTTCATGGTGAAATTTGTCGAGTTGGTCATTGTGCGCTAAAGACTGTTAGGGGCTCTCGTCTCTTGTTTAGGTTCCTTTGGTTCGGGCTCAGACAAGATCACCGCAGGAAAAATGCAAAGTCATCTGGAACACGGTTTACCGATCAACACAACTCGAAGGACTCGCGTCCTCAACCTCGAAAAGTTCACAAGGACTCTCAGACTACAATAGCCATGTCAAGAGTGGAAGGCTGACTATAAACCTTGAGTTGGAATAGAGATATCGTGTGACGATGTTGATTCGCATCTCTTTGCGGCGCCAAGCCATCACAGTGAGTGACGAAAATAAAGCTAAATCTTGGTCCTTATTAGGCATATGTGCACTTTTGTAATTATTATAGTTCCGAAAACAATAATTAAATCAACAGTGGTATATATACTAGGCATATTTGAGACTATGAACAGTAATATGGTCATCAACTCAAATATATCTCTCATATATATACACTAACAAGGCAAAGCCTAGAACAAAAATGCTAATAACAAAAGTAAGTATCAACATCATCATATGACAAATATCTAGGAAGTAAAGACTAGCCATATCAAATAATATCACTGTAACTTACAGAGAATCGCTCCGATGAAGGTCGCGGTAAAGTCTGATGCGAAAAAGACGACGTGCAAAGGATGATGGAGAAGGAGGAAGCCATTAAAGCGTCCCAACCCGTGCAGGATCACGAGGAATGCTGGTTTCGAAGACATTGCTCTCCCACATCGGTACATGCCAAAAAAAGGATGGAGTAACTGAGGTTGGGCAACACAGAAGAACATGGCTTTCTATTCTAATTACTGCCTCTCTCTATTCTGTTCTGAGAGGAGAGTCCTCTACCTCATATAGAACCAGCAGCAAGCAAACGAAACTACCCTCATTGCTATGTTTTAAACGCAGTTAAAGCGCGCCATAAAAATCCCCATTGAAACAGCCAACCGAACACGAACGAGCATGCGTGTGTATTCTTCTTTTGCTTGCTTCAACTAGGTAAGACCAACTACACCTTATATATTTATCTCCTAACACCTAGACTAGTAATATGGTACTAAACTTCTCACCTTCCACTATGTATGAGTAGACCTTTAGGATTTTCCTAGGATTTAATTAGAATATTGAATAGGTCAAGCCCAAAACTCTAACAGTCCTCACCATTAGGGGTGAAAACGGATCGGATACGGACGGATAATGGCTCTGCCATATTTGTTTTTATATTTTTTTTTTCAAATACGGATACGAATACGAATACCCCAGATACGAATGCAGATACAAATAATATTGAATACGAATACGGAGTGAATACGAATCAAAACGAATACGATCACGGATATTTTTTGGAACATGAAACCCCTTAAATTGTATGTCATAAATTAACGAAAACATATAACTAGTTTGTTTGATGTAAACATTCATGAATTGTTCATATTTGTAGCAAGCACACATAACATTGGCACTAGCAAGGTGCATTAATTAGTTCATCACAAACATAACACTTAGTTTACCATATTTAGCTCATAAGTCGTAACTCACAAGTCATCACACATTCACACTTAGTTCATCACATGCATAAAACTTAGTACATCACGTACATAAAATTTAGTTCACACTTAGCTCATCACACCTAGTTCATTAATGACATACATAGTTCGATAACACCAAGATCCAAGATATAATGTCTTAACAAGCAGCAAGCCAGCACGTCCTCTGTTGGGATACGGGTAGGCTACGATAGCAACAAATCAAAAATTCTACCACGTGAACCAGAAAGCCAAGCAAGTAGATGATCACAGATCGTTACCACTAGACGCACAGAGCAGTAGAAGAAGAGTTGGAGCAACCTGGTCCAACGTAGAGCATATCAATGTAGTGGTCGTAGTCGATTGTCCAGCGCTGAGCACGTCGATGCAGTGGTCGTAGTCGATCGGCCAGCGTCCTCGCGAGTCGATTGTCTCCTCCAGCAACCTCTGTAGTTCATTATGAAGATCACAGATCGTCCTCAAGTGCAACAGCAACCGCAGTAGCGTCTCTACGGTATCCACATGTCTAGGGAAGGAACACCCGTACGCTGGGGTGCTACCACCAAGTCGCACAATAGAGCTCTCAGGAAGATGGCGACTAGGGTTTCGGTGAAGCAACTCACGCCAACTCGTCTCTTTCTCAATAGCCTCAAACATCTCCTTATATTGTGCCCATGATGGATCCTATCCAAGCACATTTTGTTCCAACTCGTTAAGTGTGTGACCTGTTAGGTTTATTCGTAATCGGTTGTGACTCGAAAACCATTTCCGATCACGAGTCGTAGCGGCTCCTAGCAGAACATAGCGATTCCCGAATACACACAAATTATATCGAACGAACCTTAATGCAATATGATCTACGACCAAGTCCTCATCACTTACGACCAGGTCCTATCTCTATACGACCAGTTCGTATTTGGTCACGACCAGTTCGAAACTCCTTACGACCAGGTTACGACCACTCTGTGATTACATTCGACCAGTCTACGACTAGTCTACGACCAGCTCGTATCTCCATACGACCAGTCCTTAACTGTTCGAACTAAGCGACCTACTCGTGTATGAGTTGCCTCACGATGTCTAGTTGAACTCCAGGTGGGATGTTGTGTCATCCGTGGATTGTTCAATGCTTTCTCGATCGAGTGCTGGATTACTTTACGTGGTCGAACACTTCGACTACTAGTGGCATGGCCATGCACTTTCTTTATCTGATCACAATGAGGGGCCCAGAGACATCTCTCTTGTTATGTTAGGAGGGGCAAATCCCATATCCGACCAGTCACATTCCTCTGCATGTTTCATAGCATACCCGAAAGTTACCTTTATAACTACCCAGTTACGAGTAGCGATTGGTAACCCCTAAGAGTGGTATTACACATGTAGAAAACCATGTTGATCTCAGGTCTAAGGATTATACATCATCATTGCTTGAGACCAACTAATGACACATAGAATCATAACAATCTCAATAGTGTCTCAAGGTGGGTCTTATCCAATACCATGTTCTCTAACATGTGTCCATATTATTGGTTTGATATCTCCATATCTATGACTTGTGAAACATAGTCATCAACCAATACATATGTTAGTCTATTCATATGTGTCCTCATATGTTTTCGACTAGGGAACGTTTAAGAATAATCATCGTAGAAATATAGAGTTTCACAATCAAGTTACATACTTGATAATAAATATTAACGATACTATTCTAGGAACAAGATAACATATTATCCAATATTATGAACATAATGAAATGTAATCATCTCTATGATTGCCTCTAGGGCATATTTCCAACATCCTCCTCCAAATCAT
Source organism: Phyllostachys edulis (assembly GCA_036346405.1). Lineage (NCBI taxonomy): Eukaryota > Viridiplantae > Streptophyta > Magnoliopsida > Poales > Poaceae > Phyllostachys > Phyllostachys edulis. Next base: position 48,572,699 of record CM070556.1, read on the forward strand.
CCATGTCCTCCAACACGTCCTCCTAGTGATTGGTCATTCATCCATGTCCTCCAATCCTTGTGCCTCTGCAGCTACAAGTTGTAATTCAATGAGTATCATTTATCAATGCGACATTAAATTAAGCCAAAGAGCTAGATAGTTAGGTTAAAAAATAGCAAACCGTTGCCAAGTTTGTGAAGCATCGCTCAATGCCCTCTATGCCCATTAAGTGAGGATAGATCCGCCAATATCTCCACCTTCATGTCAATAAGATTAATTATACTAAAGGATTTCCTCACATACTACACATAAACCAATCAAACACAAGTATAGAACTCAATATTACCTTTTCGAGATGTTGTAGTCCAATCTTTGGTACAAATGAAAGCTTGCACGACTTCAGGATCAAGGCAACTGCGAAATGGATCAACAAAACGTCCGCCAGCACTAAAACCTGACTCCGAAGCAACAGTCCTAAATTGAATCATTTTGCTCAAAGAACCTCAATCACCCAATTTTTACAACAGTTTTCATTTGCAATGAATATTGATGTTGATTAAAGGTCTATCTTAGTGAAGAATACTGGACTAGGAGCCATCCACAAATTCTTCCTAAGCTTCAACCAAGGTGACAAATCTTGAGATTCATGTCAATTTTGACAAGCAGTCCCCATGAGATCGTCTGGATCATTAAACTATCTCCAAGTTCATGTTTTTGACATACAGTCTCGTGAGAATAGTTTGGTACAATTTAACCACATAAGAATTTTAAATTTTGATTTTTTTAATTTTGCACAAGAGCTGTTTTAGATTCACAAAGGAACAAGAAGCTCAAGAAATATTCAATCCTAGATTCAAGAGCTAACAAAGTAATTTTGACAAGCCCAATGTCACAAAATGATTACTAATTGTGCAACTAGCTAAAAGATCTACAAATTATAATTTTTAGTTCAAGTTGTCGTAAAGTTCTTGCTCATTTAACAAAGACTTAGCTATACATGTGAAAGCATGTTAATTCTAGCAAGTCAAGCAACTAGACATGGAACTGAGCAAAAAGTGAAACACTAAAGCTCAAAAGGGTAATAAGCAAAGCTTCATCAATTTAAAGGCAAGCAGTAAAGCTTATATTACAATGCATCTTTTTGTGATTTTTCATATGAATGCAATATGATACAATGAGATGCAAGAAAAACTTAAAAGGCCTAAAAAGATCAAAAGATCAACAAGTTCAGAAAAAGATCAAGGAAAGATCAGATGAACAAGGAAATATCAGAAGAGAACCAACTCCCCCTCAAACCAACCCATAGGGGTAAATTACCCCTAACTCACTTCTCAAGGTGGCAAACCTAGTTGGGTCTAAAGGCTTGGTGAGAATATCAGCTAACTGAGCCTTAGACTCCACAAATTCTAGCACAATATTACCCTTCTCTACATGGTCTCTAAGGAAGTGATAGTGAATGTCTATGTGCTTAGTCCTAGAATGTTGCATAGGGTTCTTAGCAATATTAATGGCAGAAATGTTATCACAGAGAAGAGGAACACTAGCAAAAGTTAACCCAAAGTCCTTAAGGGTGGACACCATCCACAGAATCTGACTACAGCAACTAGCGGCAGCTACATATTTAGCTTCTGCAGTGGATTGTGCAACAAAGGACTACTTCCTAGAAGACCACGAGACAAGAGAAGTATCTAAGAAGTGACAAGTGCCAGAGCTACTCTTCCTATCTAGCCGACAGCCCACAAAATCAGAATCAGAAAACCCCTAAATGGACAAGGAAGAAAAGCAGGAATACCAAATGCCATACTAGAGGGTAGAGTGAATGTACCTAAAAATGCGCTTGACGACTTGGCGATGGGAAGTCCTCGGAGACGCCTGAAACCTCGCACAGCGGTAGACCGTGAAGTGGATGTCTGGTCTTGAGGCTGTCAGGTAAAGGAGGGAGCCGATCATGTTACGGTACTCACGTTGATCCACGGTTTCTCCTTCCTCATCTGGATCCAAAGCAGTCAAAGTCGCCATGGGAGTAGCGATCAGCTTGCAGTCACCCATCTCGAAGCATTTGAGTAGATCCTTGGTGTATGGATGAAGATCCCTTCCTTGCATTGCTTGATTTGAAGCCCTAGAAAGTAGTTGAGTTCTCCCATCATACTCGTCTCAAATTACCTAGACGTGGTCTCAGAAAAACTGGAAACAAGGGCATGAGAAGAACCACCAAAGATAATATCATCTACATATATCTGAACAAGCAAGAAGTCATTGCCATGCTTAAGAATGAATAGAGTCTTATCTACCTTATCCATCTCAAATTTATTCTTAAGCAAGAAGGTCTTAAGTCTATCATACCAGGCTCTAGGGGCTTGCTTAAGACCATACAAAGCTTTGGATAGCTTGAAAACATGATGTGGATGATTGGGATTCTCAAAGCCTAGAGGTTGCCTAACATACACTTCCTCCTCTATGTAACCATTCAGAAATACACTCTTGACATCCATCTAGTGTAGCCTAAAGCTCTTAGATGCAGCAAATGCAAGCAGAATGTGAATGGCTTCTGATCTAGCAATAGGACCAAAGGTTTCACCAAAGTCTAACCCCTCAACTTAGCTAAAATCCTGAGCTACCAATCTAGCCTTATTTCTAACCACAGAACCATCCTCACTTCGTTTGTTTTTGTACACCCAACAGGTTCCTATCACATTATGACCACTAGGAGGCTCTACTAGGTTCCAAACCTTGTTCCTCTCAAAGTTCTCTAACTCCTCGTGCATGGCATTAACCCAGTTAGAATCAGATAATGCATGTGATATATCACGAGGTTCGAAAGAAGCAACAAATGCAAAATGAGAGTAGAGACTCAGATCGTGATACCTGGAGCGAGTGACTCGCTCATGAAGATGACCAGTCATCTGATCTGGAGGGTGACGCCTCTAAATGTGAAGTGGAGCGCCTGAGGGAGATAGCATCTCTTTGACCTCCGCAGGTACTCCTGCTGATGAAGATGCAGTAGGAGCTTCAACTGGAGGTGAAGTAGTCGAAGTAGGTTCTTGAGCTGGAATAGGAGCGTCAGCAGCAAGTGGAAGAGCATCATCGATTCCATCATCATCTTCCTCCACAAAGATGCTCTCTGTCGCTTGTGTGTCACCTGAAACATCTGATCTAGCTCCAGGGCTAGTCTCATCAAAGGTGACATTGCATGTCTCCTGAACAACGTTAGTCTCAATATTAAAAACCCGAAAACCCCTCAAATGTGCAGGATAACTCAGAAATAAACCATCAAAAGTCATTGACTCAAATTTATCTAGATTTCCTGTCTTGAGAATGAAACACTTAGCTTCAAAAACTCGAAAATGAGAAACAGAGAGTTTTCTTCCAAACCGAAGCTCATATGATATCTTGCCCAAAGACACGATTGGTAATATGGCAAGTTGTAGCAATAACTTTGGCCTAGAACCTTCTCGGAGTGCTATACTCATCTAGCATCGTCCTAGCCATCTCGACTAAGGCTCTATTCTTCCTTTCCACCACACTATTTTGTTGAGCGACGTGTGGAGAAGAGAACTGATGCTCAATACCACGCTCAGCATAGAAAGAGGCAAATGAGGCATTCTTGAACTCTGTGTCATTGTCACTGTGAATTTCTCTTAGAGCACCGGGGAGTTCAGAAGCCAAGCGAAGAACAAGATCATGAAAATGATCAAAAACTTCATCCTTCGAAGCAAGAAAGAACTGTAACACCCTGGCCCAAAATCCGCTCAATGCCCGAATTTCAGGTAGAGGACCTGCACACATAGCACCCCACTTACACTTTCGTCCTCGCTTCGTGTAAAAGGGTTAACCCGGAGGTGCTAAGTTTGGACCAAACAGGCATTATATACTACTACAACTCACTTTAGATAAGCAATATGGGACTAATCCCACCACATGACTCCTCATGGGCCACATGGGCACTTACTACAAGTAGGCCGGTATTACATTCACCCCCTCAAGGGTGGCGCCCTCGGCGACACCGCACCGCATACGTGGCAAATGCCTGAACCACCTCTCGGTACCGTCCGTGCGTCGGTTTGCGGTACATATGCCATCTTAGTGTGTCCACTCCGGGACCACACGCCATCGCCATATGCCCGCCCCCATCCCACATGCGCCTGCGCAGTTGAGGTTGATGCTCGATACCATCTGTAACACCACAGCCCAAAATCCGCTCAATGCCCAACCAGCACTGTGGGCGGACTCAAGACACATAGCACCCCACTTACACTTTCGTCCTTGCTTCGTGTAAAAGGGTTAACCCGGAGGTGCTAAGTTTGGACCAAACAGGCATTATATACTACTACAACTCACTTTAGATAAGCAATATGGGACTAATCCCACCACATGACTCCTCATGGGCCACATGGGCCGCACTACAAGTAGGCCGGGGTATTACAAGAACACCCAAGAATATCTCGAAAAATCATCGACTATGATAAGAATATACTATTTGCCACTGGCTGACCGAACCCTAGCAGGACCAACAGTATCCATGTGAAGCAACTGTCTCGGTCCGTCAGTCATGACCATAGTGTAACATCCCGTGTGTCCTGAGTTCCTGTAGTTTTGAAAATAAAAATAACCATTTGGTTTTGTTGAGAGTTCAAAGCTTAACATGAGTTTTCAAAAGAGCTTTAATTGATTAAACCAAACTTGAACTAAATCTGTTCGGTTTCTTTTGTTGTTTGCAGGAGTTTTCCCTTCCTCCCTCTTCTTGCTCTGTGTGCCTTTGTGTTTGGCTTCTCCTTTTCAGACCTCTTTTGTGTCTGGGTCTCCTCTCCTCTCTCTCTCTCTCTCTCTCTCTCTCTCTCTCTCTCTCTCTCTCTTTCTTTCTCTCTTTCTTGGCCCAGACCTCCTTTGAGCTAGACCTTCCCTTGCTCGGACCCCTTTGTTGGTCTAAGTCCTCTCTTTTGAGTTTAGACCAACTCGGGTTTGTGTTTCAAACCTCTTTGATCTCTGGACCTTTCCTTGTACCTTTCTGTTTGGACTTCCGGTAGTCCAGACCTCTTTGTTGGTTTGAATCTCTTTCTATTTAGACCTCCCTTTAATCTAAACCTTCCTCTCCTGCTAGATCTCCTTTGATCTAAACACCCTCTCTGGAGATCTTAACCGCTCAGACCTCCCCCTTACTAGATCTGGCCGTGAGGACCTCCTCTCTGGAGATCTTAGCCGCTCAGACCTCCCTCTTGCTAGATCTGGCCGTTAGGACCTCCTCTCTGGAGATCTTAGCCGCTCAGACCTCCCTCTTGCTAGATCTGGCCGTTAGGACCTCCTCTCTGGAGATCTTAGCCGCTCAGACCTCCCTCTTGCTAGATCTGGCCGTTAGGACCTCCTCTCTGGAGATCTTAGCCACTCAGACCTCCCCCTTGTTAGATCTGGCCGTTAGGACCTCCTCTCTGGAGATCTTAACCGCTCAGACCTCCCCCTTGCTAGATCTGGTCGTTAGGACCTCCTCTCTGGAGATCTTAACCGCTCAGACCACCCCCTTGCTAGATCTGGCCGTTAGGACCTCCTCTCTGGAGATCTTAACCGCTCAGACCACCCCCTTGCTAGATCTGGCCGTTAGGACCTCCTCTATGGAGATCTTAACCGCTCAGACCTCCCCCTTGCTAGATCTGGCCGTTAGGACCTCCTCTCTGGAGATCTTAACCGCTCGAGACCTCCCCTTGCTAGATCGGCCGTTAGGACCTCCCTCTGGAGATCTTAACCGCTCAGACCTCCCCCTTGCTAGATCTGGCCGTTAGGACCTCCCCTCTGGAGATCTTAACCGCTCAAACCTCCCCCTTGCTAGATCTGGCCGTTAGGACCTCCTCTCTGGAGATCTTAACCGCTCAGACCTCCCCCTTGTTAGATCTGGCCGTTAGGACCTCCCCTTTGGAGATCTTAGCCGCTCAGACCTCCCCCTTGTTCAGATCTGGCCGTTAGGACCTCCCTTTTGGAGATCTTAGCCGCTCAGACCTCCCCCTTATTAGATCTGGCCGTTAGGACCTCCCCTTTTGAGATCTTAACCATCCAGATCCCTCCTATTTTTGATCCAAGGGTCCAGACCTCTCCGGTGTTTGATCTAACGATCCAGACCTTCTCTTTGTTTGGATCGGAAGGCCTGGACCTCTTTAGGTCTAGACCTCCCTAGCGTTTGGACTCACCGCTAGCTCTTGCGGTCGTACCGCCTGAGTTTTGCCTTTCTTGCCTTAGGACCGTTTGATGCTTATCGGATAGCCCAATCTTGTTGGAGCATTCGGATGGTCCAAACATCCCCTTTCCTTTTAGCCCTCCGATCGGCATCAGACGGCTTGGTTGAGTTGGCTCGTTCGCTTGGTCCGAACGGCCCATTTGCCTTGCTCCGTCCGATCAAGATCTGACGGCCCCTGTTCGTCCTGCGCATCCTCGTTTCCGCGGACCTCCCCTTGATCTAGATCTTGACCACTGGGATCTCGTTTGAGGATCTGACCGTCAGGACCTGCCCTTTATGGATCTTGTCCTCAGGTCCCCTCCCCGTGGTTGTGTCTTTTGGACCTCCTGTCCATAGGACCTCCCCGTTTTTGTGTCTTTTGGACCTCCTGTCCATAGGACCTCCTCGTGGTTGTGTCTTTTGGACCTCCTATCCGTAAGACCTTCCCGTTTTGTGTCTTTTAGACCTCCAGTCCATAGGACCTCCCCGTGATTGCATCTTTTGGACCTCCTGTCCATAGGACCTCCCCGTGTATGTTTGGACCTCTTCTAGGTTCAGACCTCCCCCTTGTGTGTTTGGACCTCTTTTAGGTCCAGACCTCCTCTTTTGTGTTTAGACCTTTGTGGTCTAGACCTCCCTCTGGTGTGTTTAGACCTTGGTGGTCTAGACCTCCTCCTTGTGTGTGGACCATCCCCTTTGACCAATCTGTTCACCCTTTTGACTGGCACCCTTGACAGTCTTAAGCGCATTTGATGTGGGTTGAGTCACATTAAATGTTGTCACCCACCTTTGTACCTTTCTCTACTTTTTGTCATCTCCTTAGCCCTGTTTCTAGTCCTTTTTCATACCTTTTGGCAGTGTACCCTTTGTACTAATGCCTTGAACCTAGGCGTCCCCTTTTGATGGTGTTCCTATTCTCCTTTTTCATTAAATAGGGCACCAGGGGCACCCATTTCCTCCCTGTTCGTCATTTCTTCTCCTCCTCTCTTTCTCTCGGTACTGGAGAAGCTCTCCATGCTCCTCTGGGACCCCTTCGGTTTTGGACCTCCCCCTTGTTGGACCTCCCCTTCTGTGGATCTTTTCCTTCTGGTCCTGTTAGTTCTTTTCGGTTTCCTTTTGGAGCTAATTTATTTAGTTGTTTTTCTTTGCTTCGTGTAGTTTCCGTTAGTGCGGAGGAGCACAGTGATCCAGCAGCCCCGGTTGAAGCCCAGCAGTTCGCCACTGAAGGCAAGTCGTGGGACCCTTGACCATCTTGATCCCATTTGCAAAAGTATTTTGATTTGTTAGACTTGCATTCGCTATTTGTATAAAGTTGGTCTTGGGCATAGTTATCTACCTGCTTGTCTTTATACCTCCTTGCCACTTTGCATCCGACATGTTGACATGTTACCTTTGATAACCTTAGCTTGGGTACTGTTAGTTGGATATCTTGCTTACCAACATGGGTATCGTGCTTGCTTAGCCATGCTCTAGTAGACGCTGTTCTCCTCATGAATCAATGTTGTTAATAAACTTGACTAATTGAATTATGGAACTTTGGTTGGTGCCACTGATAAGCAACTAGGGTGGAAGCCTTAGTTGTGTTGTTTGTGTTGCGAGGCCACTTTAAAATATGTTGTGCCAAGACCAGGGTGGTCTTTGGCCTGGTGAACCCAAATCTGTTTTATGCTCGGGCAAGTTGGCCAGACGCAAGTAGTGGGTGCTCCATATGTTGTTGCTATGGAGTCACTTGGGGGCTCCATATGTTGTTGCTATTGAGTCACCTGGGTGCCCCAGAGTTGTTGCTTGGGGTCACATTGGGATGAGGATAGCCTTGCCTGAGCAGCCAATTAAGGACTGAACCTTGGGAGTCATTGATCTGGGCCATGCTGTGCAACCACATGTCCATTATGGGGTGGACCAGGTGTAATAATTGGTCATGCTCTGATTCGGTTCCAAGGTAGAGGAGGTGCTGTTAGCGCACCACGGCACAAGAGGGGGCCACTAGGTGATATACGCACACTGTGACGGTGAAACCTTAGTGTTGGTGACTAGGTCGGAGCAGTTCCTTGTAAAAGCCTGGTGGTGGTCTCTACTTGATTCACATGTCTAAGGTAACGTGTGTAATATCAAGCGACTACCTCTTGTGGGTAAAGTTGTACACCGCTGCAGAGTGTAAATCTATTCGAATAGCCGCGTCCTCAGTTATGGACACGCCTGGAGATTTTGAATGAGGGGTAGATTTTCTTTTATGAAAATTGTGTTCCTCCTGGGCGCTTTGGTGAGAGGTCATGGCTTTTACCTCGAAGAGACCTTGGCCGGCTCCAGAGGGGTCATGATTGGCTCACAAAGTGGTCCAGGGGCCGGTCTTGTGGTACCCTGGAGTGGGTGCTCCAGAGAGGTTTGGTGGGTGCCTTGGGAGTGAGTGGGTGCTCACTGTCTCCTTTGAAAATCAAATGTAATTATGTATTATTCTTTTAAACTTGTGCTTTGCAATCTATTATGTTATTTACTGTCAAACTTTGCTTTCTGCAAACTAACCATACAGCTCTCATTGTCAAGCCGTGTATGAATATTACTTGCATACTTTTTCCACGGCTTGCTGAGTACATTCAAAGTGCTCATTGGCTTGTGCCCTGCTGTTTTGATCAGCAGTGGTGGGAGATCCAGGTGATCAGGTGCTCTCAGGAGGGGAGCTCTTTGAAGACCTTACGCGCTAGGATGTCCTCCACTTGGTAGTCTGTGGGCTGGCTGAATGGACCTTGTTGTGGCTTTGTTTCCGCTGTGGTGTGTTGTCTCTTTTGCTGTTTGCCTTGTGAGGCACCCCCCTGTACAAACCTTGGCCATAAGGCCTCTTGTTAATATATGTGATATTGTGGTCTGCCTTTTCTTTGTGCGTGTTGTATGGCTTTGATTACACTAATGTTGATCTGTGTGAGCTAGCCAATCTGATCCTGGGACTAGCTCGGTGTGCATAGGGCCAAGACCACCAAGAGGTCTTGGGATCTCCTGGGAGGTCCTGGCAGACGTCCTCTCGGATGTACCGAGCGGTACTACCGCTCCTCCGTGCGGTTGTACCACAGCTCAAAAAAAAATCCTGTTGTGACCATTTGCTGGTGCATCCCGAGGGAGCTCCTCACACATAGTCAATGAAGGGTGTGAGGCGGCAACTTGTTTGCCATGCCCACAGGGCACACATACAGCATCCTTAACGGCTTTGAGTTTGGGCAAACCTCTTATGAGATCAAGGCTACTAACTCGCGTCAGATGATCAAAACTAATGTGCCCCAAACGACGGTAGCAAAACCAGAACTCAGAAGAAGATGCAATCAAACACCTGAGAGAATCAGCAAGAGATTCAGAAAAGTCAGCTCCAAAAATCCTACCAACTCTAGAAATCCTAAAAACAAGCTCACCAGCTGAATCAAGCACATGACAAGTATTTTTCTTAAATCTGGTCTCATAGCCATTATCAAGAAGTTACGAGACAGAAAGCAAGTTGTACCTTAGCTTGTCCATAAGGGCGACGTCCTTAAGGATGAACTTGTCGTTCAACTTGATCGATCCCGTTCCTTCAATCCGCCCTTGTGTATCATCTCCAAAGGTGATGAAGTCATCACCCATCAACCGCGTGAACAAGGTGAACCATCTTGAGTCTCCGGTCATGTGGCGTGAACAGCCGGAGTCGACGAACCACGTTTTCTTTCCCCTTCCGTGGCGATCCTGAACATCAAGGCACATAAGATTGATGTGTCTCAATACTGAGGTTAGTTAAACATGACTTGGGAACCTAATACTGAGACACATGTCTGTGAGTAGTATAAACAGCAGAATTGCTAGCCTTTATCCTAGTTAGGTTCTATCATGAGTAATGGTTACACGAACATGAGAAGCTTCCTATCTAGGAACATGAAGATGATGATTATGTGAAACAAATCCTAATCTAGGTTTCTTCTTTTTTAGATGACCATATCTCATGAAGGCTCTAGGTCAATGAGATGAAATTCTAGCAATTTTCAACCTACGCCAACAGAACTCAAGCAAATGCCCATCTTTCTTGCAATAGGTGCAATGGTACTTGGTACCACTGAGAGAAGCACCTTTTCACTCAACAGATGATTGGGCAAAACCTGCAGATTTGAAAATGGTTTTTGCAGGATGGGTTTTGGACTCAACTAAGCTATTTTCCAAGACTTGAATGACATTTGGCTTGGACTTGTCTTGGGCGAAATTGTATCCTAACGCTTGCTTCTTGTAAGGAGTTTTGGACTTGTCAAGAATTATGTTTAATTGTTTCTTACCCTTAGAGAATTTTTCTAATGTATCTCTAAGATAAGCATTCTCTTTTCCAAGATTAAAACATGATTCATAAGTTTTGGCATTAATGGCTCTAGCATGCTTCTCCTTATGAATAGCAGCTTCAATCTTAAGGGCTTCACATGAAGCACAAGAAGCAGAATTAATTTTGTCCTTAAGCTTGGCATACTCAGCTCTAACAGCTTCTAATATGTCTTTTACTTAATGTTCGCGTTCTAAGCAGAAAGAGCAAGTGTTAGACTCAGCCTTATCAGAAGTGACCAATTGGCTAGATTATAAGTATTTTTCACATGGAGCATATTTAACTTCAATTAACTCAATCCTAGCATTTTCTAGTTGGTGCAAGGAAACACCATGAGCATTTTGCAATTTAGCAAGTTCAGAGTGTAAAGCATGGCAGGATAAATATTCGTTAGTATCAAGATTCTTAGCATTCACAAGTTCTAGTGTGAGATTATCAACTTGTGACTCTAAGTTCTTATTCCTAGCCATGGTAAACTTTAACGTCTTATCCTGTTTAAGCAGTTGCTCAAAGACGGTATCACATCTAGTTGAAAGAACTTCATAGGATGGAAGTACCTCATCGATGTTATCGACTTCGACGGAGTCGGCCTTGAAGCACATACCGGTGAAGTCTTTTGCCTTCCCTTTCTTCTTTTCTTGGGGAAGCTCTTGCTCCTTGTCCTCCTCGCTCCCGAAGTCCACATTGCTCATGGATTGCTCTCCAAAACCAGCAAGAACCCGATGAGCGGTCTTCATGAGTTTGGCAGCATCAATCTTGGACTTGTTTCCTTGAGGCTTCCTCCAAGCTGCCTTCTCCTCCTTATGGTAGCTCTTCCCTTTCAGCTTGGGGTAGTTCGCCTGAATGTGGTAGAGCTCTCCACACTCATAGCATGTCACAGGGTCACCTTTATTCTTGTTTATCACATTGTTATAGACCCGTGTGCACGTTTTGGCTAAGAGGGCTAATTCGGACTCAGGAATACTCTCAAGTTCCTCTTCATGGATTGCAGATAAACAAGCAAGTGAAAATCCAGAGGAAGATTCGGAAGATCCATAAGAAGTTCTCTTAAGAGGGTCAACCACTAAAGCTATGTTCTCCTTCTTAGGATGATCAACCCTCTTGATCGCATGAGTCTTGAGCTTGCTATAGAGCAGCTCCAACGTGAGATTAGAGAGATTGACATTCTCCTCAATGGCAGTAGCCTTCATCTCCCACTCCTTGGTGTTGATTGCAGCCAAGAGGTGGGTGGCATTCTCAGACTGAGAATACTCGATGTCGACCGCTCTCAACTGATTATGCACCTTGTTAAAGCAAGTGAATACATCATCGATGCTCTCTCCAAGATGCGTCTCGAACTTGTTGTATTCTCGCTTGAAGACCGTTTGACGTACTTGCTTGATTTAGAATGAACCCTCATGGTAAGTTTTGAGGGTGTGCCAAATCTCGTGCACGGTCTCAAGATGACAGATCCTGTCATACTCCTGTCTTCCAAGCCCGGCATATAGGAGGTTCTTTGCCTTATGGTTCTTAGCCAAGAGAGTTGTTGAAGCCGGCGTAGCAACCTCGGGCAAAACGAGTGGACCTCGAACAACCTCCCATATGGCTTGACCTTCGCTCTGAAGGTAAACACGCATGCAATTCTTCCAATATGCATAGTCAAGCTCATCGAAGACATGCGGCTTGGTGGAGTACTTCTCCATTGACAAGTTCAGTGACCGGTTAAGATCAAGAATGAACTAACCGGTCTCTAATACCACTTGTTGGACCGAAACGGCGACTAGAGGGGGTGAATAGGAGCACGATCTCTTTTTCACCTTGATCGGATTCAACACGTTTTTTACTCCAATAGCTATGAGAGCTATGAAGATCAATCTACAGGCATAGCGAAAGACTTGTATTGAATCCAATCGAAACCCCGAAGCAAAACAACCAAAATCACTAAAAAATCAATTCATAGTGAGTTGGGCGGTCAGAACTCTCAGCCTAGCGGTCTGAGCTCTTAGCCTAGCGATCTAATCTCTCCAAGGGACGGTCTGACCTCCAGTCCGATGAACAGTAAAATCAACCCGAACCAGAAATCACAAATTGATCTAACTTTTGATCCACAACTCCAAAGTTCACGAAACTTGAAACATACCTTCTCTAAGATGTCCGAAACCTATTCCAATCAATGATCGTGAAGATCATTGCCAAAGTTCCGACCTTTTTCCGTTTGAGTAAAGGTTGCTTCAAAACCGAGTCAAAATCAAAATATAATCCAAAAACTTGCTCGTGGGTAAAAGATGATCTAGATACATTCCCACATATCACAGCAAGCAAGATCTAGACCAGAAACCAAAGGATCAAAGAAAACCCCAAAATCACAAAAGAGAGAGTAAGAACAAAAAGTGACTCATCTTGAGGAATCTTGCTTGGATTGATTTGAGATTGATGTTGGTTTACAGCCACTCCATCAAGGAGGACAAAAACTTAACACTTGAGCACATAATCAATCCAACTCTCTGGAACCCTATCCTATCCTCTCCACTTTCCTCTCCCTAAACACAAACTAGGGTTTCATCAATACAAGGGTTGGGAGGTGCACAATCAGCACCCTCCCCTATTTATAGTGGAGGCTAGTTTCTAGAAGGACATTCCTAATAGGCACCCGTTAAGCCTACACACAAACGTGTTTCATTTACACACGCATTTCAAAGCATCGTCTTCATCTTCTCTTGACCTAAACCACTTCTCCTTGAGCCGTCTTGCGCTGTGGTTTAGCCAAAATCCATCAAGGCGGTATTTAGGTGAAGTTACCAAAATACCCCTTCTCGATCCTTCTCCAAAGACCGAGTCCAAATCTTCATGAAGCAATCCCATGCTTTGCCACGTGTAAGTTGATCAACGACTTTCTTCATGTCGGCAAGTCTTTCCCATCCGGCTTCCATCGAAACCACCATGGCAATTACACCGACCCCCGCACCGCTTGATGCAACCTATCGCACAGAACATTTCATTCGGTCATTCTTGTCCATTTTGCATCATGCTTGAGTCTTCTGACTTCACCCGACATCTTCGATCGTTCTGATCCTTAGCTCCCCACACCTATTCCCGATCATCCTCGCTGTTGACCATCGTTGACCTCCAAGCTTCCTGCACAACAATAGACCAAGAAATCGATTTCGGGAATAAGTTCTTCGCAACTTGTCCCACGTTAGTTAAAACATGCATCATGCAACACATATATACTGAAGCCTATGAATTTGACTTAACTTACAATCATCGCCGCCAAGATGACCGACGAACAAGTCAAAACTGGTCAGACCGCCACCCATGGCCGGTCTGACCGCCCAGCAAAGGGACTTAGCCAAATTTCCTCCCTGAAAATCCAAAACCTCTCTGGAAATTTCAAACGAATAAAACTTTTGACTTGAAGCTCCAAAAATTATGAGACCAAGTGAAGAAAAATCCCCTCTCTTGCATACACCCTCTATTTTTGGTTCGATCTAAAATTCAACAAAATCTTTATGGCGGTCGATCACGCCTCTTAGCCGGCCTCATTGCCATCCTCTTAACCAAACCCAGTAGGTCGACCACCATAGATGGCTAGTCTGACCGCCACAAAGGCCTGCCTGACCATCTACTGCCTGACAGAAACTGCACTGTGCCAAAAACGCGTATTTCGATAAACCCTCAATATCATTGCCAATTATAACATCATCCTAAGATCTTGAACATATCCTCGTGATATCTACAATAAGATGCAGCAATATTGTTAGTTTCTTTTTGGAATTTGGCGTTTGGAGCAGAAATGATCTCAGATTTGTTCAGCATTATTTGTTTTATTGTGGGTGTAGTACACCTTTGCCTGATCTAGTAAACAACTTCGAGGTTCAGCAGGATCAACGCCATGTCGATGCCCTTCGAACCGAAATGCCCATGCTTCATATAGAACTCCGGAACCAACTAAAACACAATGTAACTCATTTGAATCCCATATTGTGGGCCCTAAAACCTGCTAGATTTGCTGAAACTTGGTATTGAAGTTTGAAACTTGCAGTTAAAAAGTTGGAAACGGAAACTTGGTAATGAAACATGAAGCTGCATGAAATCTGAAACGTGCTCCATGCTTCGCTAAAACATGGTTGAAACTTGCTTGATACCTCAATCTCATGATTTGAAACTTGCTGAAACATGCATTTATACCTTAATCCTTGGATTTGAATCTTTGCTGAAACTTGCTTGATACCTCAATTCTAAAATATGAAACTTCCTGAAACATACTTGATACCTCAATCCTAGGATTTGAACTTCCTGAAACATGATTGATACCTCAATCCTAGAATCTAGATCTTTCTAAAACTTAGTTGAAACATGCGTGGTACCTCGAAGGAACTTGATGAAACATGCTTGATACCTCAATCCTATAATTTGAAACTTGAAGAGATTTTTAGGATGAAACCAAACCTCAAATCTTTTCAACCATATGGTACTTGGAAGCTGCATAGTTTTCAAACTAAAAATGCCGCTTTGTATTGAGAAAGGTTTCAACTTGCACATCAGTAGATTCACACATCAAGTCAGATGAAAATTTGACAATAATATGTGCTTTCAAATTAAACTAAATCACACTAATTATGAATGCCTCGATTACGAGTCAATCCACAATTGTTGAAACACGGGTAGGATACGCTAGCACAAATTCAAAAATTTACCGCGTAAACAAGGAACCTCCGCTAATAATAGATCACAGGATTACCACTAGACACGCAGACTCGTAGAGGAAGTAGAGTCGATGTAGCGTGTTGGTGCGGTGGTAGTCGTACTAGCCGCATGCCTCCTCCTCCGGTTCCTTGTGATCGTCACGAGTTGTGGATCGTCCTAATGCTGATGCTTCGTATCAACACCTCCAAGGTATTCACGCGTACGGGGCAGGGACACCACATGCTGGAGTGCTAGCGCCAGCTGCGTGGTATTGGAAAGGAAGGTGTGACCACTAGGGTTTTGGGAATTCAAAAATCATCCTAACCCTATGCCACCACCCCTCTATATATAGGCATCCACGATGGGTCTCGAAGTTTGAGGCCCATTAGGAACTCGTGGCCCATAAGAATTCGGATCATCCAAATTAAATCCTAGCCTTTTAAGTGTGCGACTCTATAGGTTCATGTACACTTGGACATGGTCCGAGTACTCGTACTCGTCCACTAATCAGTAACAGCCCCTAGCAAGACATGCCGACTCCCAAGTATACGTAAAGATCATATCAAACGAACCTCAACAAAACTTATATGCATTTCCTTTTGCCTCACGATATCGGTCAAGCTCAAGGCAAGTATGTGACGTCCTTGTTGGTTAGCTTGGCCACTCTTTCTCGATCGCGTGACTCAAATTCCCCGACTACGGTTAACTCTTTAACTACTAGTAGCATGGTCATGCATTCCTGGAATTCAATCACTCGAGAGGCCTAGAGAAATCTCTCCCGTTGCATGGAGGGGTAAATCCTATCTTGATTGACCATGTCTTGTTGCATGCATCATGACAAAACCCGAAAGCTACCTTTATAACTACCCAGTTACGGAGTAGCGTTTGGCAACCCCTAAGTGAGCCATGACGCATCTCGAGTACATACAATGACCTCAAGTCTAAGGACATAGCATACGCATTGTAAAAGAGATCAACTAATGTCATGTAAGAATGCAACGTTCTCGTAGTGTCTCATGGTGGGTCGATTCAACCCCATGTTCGATAATATGTGTTCATATTATTAGTTTGATATTTTCATATCTATGACCCGTGAAACATCCTCATCAACCAATACATATGCTAGTCTATTCATATGTGTCTTCATATGTTTCCTACTAAGGAACATTTAAGAATAATCATCGCAGAAATATAGAGTTTCACGATCAAATCATATACTTAATAATAAATATTAACGATATTATTCTTAACAAGATAACGTATTATCCAATAAATTATGAACATAACAAAATACAATCATTTTCATAATTGCCTCTAGAGTATATCTCCAACAACCATCACAACAGAACTTCTTCGTGACATCTCATCGAATATCTTCCATACATTGGTAGCGAAACTTTTCCATAGCCCACAAAAAGGGATTTTTATTATTAAATAACCTTTTTTGAATTTTATTTTAAAGTTAACCCCCGACGCACTTTATTTCCAATTCTGACCCCTTTGGTCACACCACCACCCATGGTGTGACAAAATAACACTGTCACGTTAGCCCATTTTGGTGAAACTCTTGTCACGTGTGAGGACCTCGGCTTATTCGGCTTGTAATGCTTAGTCATCCATTGACCCTAGCATCACAAACAAAATAACCCGTGCCTTTGAGATATGTATACTTCCCAGAAATGCAGTATACACACCCCTTTACGAAATCATGCATCAATTCCATACAAGACATAGAACCAAAGTACGAACTAGATTAAACAAAAGACATACATAATAGAGTTATTACAAAAGGGGCCGATCGACCAAATAACAACTAAGATAGTTAAATAAACAGCGTAAGCAAAAAGCCATAAGATGGCGATAAACAAGAGCCAATTAGTGTGCCTTTAACCCACAAGGCAACCAACCAGGCTGCCAACCTAGTCGTCAAATCCACCGCACATCTCACAAAAGTGGATCCCTTGGGGATCAACCTCCTCTGCAACAAATTAATTAAGCAAAGCAAATGAGTACAAAAATGTACTCGCAAGACTTACGTGTAGTGTAACAGACCTATACATACTACATGCAAGCTCATTTAAGTGGAGGAGGCTTTAGGCTCATTTTCAGCATAAAGCAAGTTTTCATTTGCAATAATGTAATAGATTTAAAGCGGTTTTTGCAATCTATTTTTAATTTGCAAATACGGTGAGACAACAACATAATAACAATAGGTAGATGACAACAACAATTCTGGAAGTGACTAACCCAATAGTCACCACAACAATAGCATGGATTACCCATTCATACCACCCAAGTCAAGTTTTAATTAAAATGTTATAGTCTAACTCTCGAAAGACCTCCCCAAGCGTGTCCATAACCTAGGACAAGGCTATTCGAATAGTTTATACCCTGCAGGGGTGTACCAATGTACCCACACGTTAGACCACCTTTTTGTCAAGCTATTTAGCACACTTCCTTTGGTATGCCAGCACGGCTAAGTCCTACGAGACATTTCCAATGGGTGATACTAATTAAGAGTCGCGACAACCCAAAGGGTAGGATGCACCGGCCCAGCCAAAGCAACTACGGGTGCTCCCATCCTTATAAAAACATTTTAACCACCATCGACTCATAATTAACACCCCCCAAAGTACTTAGCCAAGTGGGGTTCCCAATACCCTCATGTGGTTAGCAAGCAAAATTGCTTGGTTTAGTGTAACAAGATGTTCGGTCCTTGTTGACTTTGGCACCATTCCACACACCAACAGATCACACCATCATCCATTGTGCCCAAGCCCAAACAGTTTTCATTTTCAGTTTTTGACTTTACAAATTAACAAAGCACTAGTGCCGGACATAATGGAATAATAATTAGATTTGTGTGATCAAGATCATCGACTAAGTTGATGACCGCCCAATTCTACCGTTAGCTAAGCATTTCTAAGCAATACCAACACATAATCTACTAAGTGACAAGAGCTCATCCAACGAACTCTAAATCACAGCAAGATATTCCTAGGTTTAGTAGTAGAGATTGAACATTTACCTACAGAGTATGCATCTATATGATCAACTAATCGACAATAATTTAACAACAAAATAGAGCATGCGTACATACACTTTGCAAACAATATATTAGACTTTGAAAGTAATGGGATTAAACATGATCAAACTGCTTGCCTTGCTGGATATGCTCACTATGCTGCAAAGGAACGCTCTCGAGATCAACGCACTCATCGGCACCTAACGAAAAAGCAAAAAAGAACCGATAAGAATGAAGAATACCGAAAAGACTCCACAGCCAACATTCTCCAAATGCACTGAAATTTTTACAGAAGTAATAGAATGCTTTTTAAGGAATTTAGCAACAAGAACCAATTGATTTGGATTCTCAATGCAAAAGTTATGGCCAAAACAATTTTGCTCAGCTCGAAAAAGGCTGAAAAATTCAAACTGGTTACTGTTCATCCGAATTAAATTCTTTAGCACAATTTTCCAAAGAGGTGTTGCACCTGGGATTTTTATGGTAATTACAGCACCTCATGAGATGAACAACACAATTGGATTCACCTCATTTGGAGCTAGGATGCATTTTCTATAACTTTTCAAAGACATGCAAAAGAGCACAAAACAAAATACACTCACAAAGATTTTAAAAATAGTGGCATGCCTAAAACTTATTCTACCAGCAAGTACACTAATAGAGGAAGCCAACAAAATTGGATTCACTCAAAAAGGATCCATAGAGAATTACTTATGCAATTTACAAGTTAAATGCAATTTTTAGTGCAACAATTAAAGCCTTTTTCTAAACCAATTTACCAATCCATTTTCTGGAGCTAAACTAAGCTCCCAACCATTTTTAGATTAAAGCTCAGTTCCAACCAGAGCTAAAAAAATTTGAATCAACTCAATTGGAGCTAAAATGAATTAGTTATGAAATTTTGAAGTTTATTACCTTTTTCAGTTCACAATTAAATCTCTCGGGAAAATCCTAAAATCAAATCGACGTGGAAAATCCTAGGCCGTTGATCTTGCATCGCACGGCCCAAGCCAACTGGACAACGCGCGCGCCTACGCAGATCCAACGAATGCGGACCGTCGATGTGGCATCCAACGGCCCAAATTGAATCGTGCGCGGGCGCGTTTGAACTCGCGCGCGCGAAGGATCCCGCGAACGTGGACCATAGATCGTGAGATGGACGGCTCACAACGAACGGAGAAGTAACACGTTCACGCGATCAGGACTGCAGATCTAATTCTAAAGATGGACGGCTCACAACGAATCAACCCAACGCATGCGCACAGTGCGCGTTTAAGCGCGTGGGACCCACTGTCAGCGACTATTAGGCGCTTCAGACAGCCATTAACTGCGCTAACCAATCATTAGCAGTTAATGACGCCACAACAGTGTCGGTCGCATCCGACAACGAACCCGTTGGCATTCCACGGCGAATCGCCGGTGATTCAGGCCACGGCGGCGCAAACCAAGAGTGGTCTGAGGTCAGCAATAGCCTTGCGCACACAATGGTACCACTCACTGCGGCTGAGCCGGCCTAGAACGGCGGCGAGCCGGCGAGGAGCGGCGGTGCCATGCACGGCCAAATGACAAGCAGCAAAGGAGCTCCGCAGCGGTTCAAGTAAGCGGTGCCTGAGCATCTAGGGACTACGGCGAAGCTACCTGAAGGACGCGGAGGGACCGGGAAGGTTGGAGCAGCTCCAGCGACGTTGAGCCGCACCGGCGCTGGAGACGACAACGAGGAGACGACGGCCTGAGCAAAATGAGCAAGACCGGGTCATCAGATTAGCTTCAATAGGGCTCAAGGATAGTCCATGAGCAAAGAATTGAAGAGAGGAGGAGCTTACCGGCGGCGAGGATGAAAAGATTGAATTTCAGCCGAATTTGAACAAACCCCAAATTAGTTGATTCCTGAGAATGCAAACCAAAATTAGGTTAGGGATTATGCTCAAGATGAAGAGGGACGCAAAGTGACACGAGTGGAAGTGAAGAAGAACCACTGGAGCGCCGGCGATGAAGAAGAAGCTCCACGGTTGACAATGGCAATTTGGGGGTTTTTGTGTTTGAGCTCACTCGAGCAGAGAGGGAGCTAAGGGAAGTTGCAAGGATGCTAAAGGGAGGCAGAGGAGGAGCCTGGGAGCTTCTTATAGCAGGAGAGCAAGGCATGGAGCGGGCGCATGCTCAGAGGTGAGCCACGGTCCACACTCTGCCCTAGGCGAGTTGAGCGACGGGAGTAGGTGAGAATGGCAACTTTGAGGGAGGGAGCACGTTGTGCATTTAATGCTACGACCAGTTGGCGAGGACACGGAGTGGACACGACGCTGCGCTGCCCACGCCAGCTCTGGCCATGGCGACCCGGCGCAGCGTACATGAAGGCGACCCGAGGTAGGAGACGACCCGCGCGCGGAGGCCCACCTGCTAGCTAGAGAAAACAGCGCAGTTTGAGTCCAACAGTGAGCGAGTTGGTTGAGTCGGACCAACAGGCATGGGCGCAACGACGACGGTTGGATGGCGATCCAACGGCTCGCACGCGATCGGGGTTAAGTGGCTTCGCGCAAACGTGGACGGTGCGATGGAGATCGGACGGCCCACAACGCGCACCACTTTGAACAGGACCAGTGTAGTTAGTTGGTTGGGTCGAGTCAAGACGGAGGTCGGGCTCGGACCCAAGGAACAGTGCACTGGTTTAGGGTTTAAATTTGAAAGCTGAGTTTGGAAGAATTTTTAGAGGTAGCAAACTGACTAAAAAAATTCTGACATTTTGACTGGAGGTTCCTCCCTCCAGGATTAACCTTACATAAATCTTTCAGAGATTTTCATGCACTGCATTTTTCTCAAGAATTTCCTCAAGGTTTGTTCTAGGGTTTGACCTAAGGTCAAATTGGTTTGACTTGGCTCCAAAAATTATCAAATAATTTCTAAAAATTATGAAATTTTTCAGAGGGGTCACACATCATCCTTAGAACCAAGGAAAAATACTTCCAAAGGTTGAACACCAGATTCTTGACAAAGTTGAAAAAGGGTTTGACTTTTGTCAACTGGATGTTTAGGTTTTTGAATTCCACAATTCCTTTACAAGAATTACAGAGAAGATCAAAAACTACAAGATGCAAGAAAAAGTTTTAATTTCTACTCATTTTCTTACATTTGAAACACACACCTAGATTTGGGATGTTACAAAAACCTCCCCCCCTACAAAAATCTCGTCCCGGGATTTGGCTCACTCGGGGAAGAAAGAGGGGTAGTCCGCACGCAGACGATATTCCCGTTCCTAAGTAGCTTCATTCTCGGAATGATTTGACCACTGAACTTTAAGGAATTTGATGGCACGATTCCTTGTTCTTCGTTCAGCCTCTTCAAGGAAGCGAACAGGGTGCTCGCGATAGGTTAAATCTTCTTGCACATCAAGAGTTTCCAACGGAGCTTCCTTAGTTGGAACACGAAGACACTTCTTTAACTGGGACACATGGAACACATCATGTACCGCCTCAAGTGCAGCAGGCAAATCCAACTTATAGGCAACAGCTTCTTTCTTCTCGATGATGCGGTAGGGACTCACATACCGAGGAGCTAACTTGCCCTTGACGCCGAAACGTTGATGGCCATTCAAAGGAGAGACTTTGAGATAAACGAAGTCATTAGGCTCAAAACTCAACTCACGACGACGGCGATCCGCATAGCTCTTTTGCCTGGATTGAGCTGTGCGTAGACGCTCATGAATAAGCTGGACTTGACTCTCGGCCTCATGTTCGAGTCCGGGCCAAACAAAGGTCTTTTGCCGGTCTCGGACCAATTCAACGGGGTTCTGCACTTTCTCCGGTATAAGGCTTCGAAAGGTGCCATGCCGAGACTGGCTTGAAAGCTGTTGTTGTAAGAAAACTCGGTGAATGGTAAGCATTTCTCCTAATGCTTCCCATAGGAAAGAACACAAGCACGGAGCATGTCTTCCAAAACTTGGTTGACCCTCTCGGTCTGACCATCAGTTTGGGGATGATATGTTGTGCTGAAGGAAAGGCGAGTTGCCATAGCCTCTTGCAAACTATGCCAAAATCGAGAAGTGAACAGAGAACCATTATCAGAAATGATTGTCTTAGGTATCCCATGCAAACTTACAATTCTGGAAACATAGAGCTCGGCTAAGAGACCCACGCGAAGCTGAGTCTTGACAGGAATGAAATGAGCCACTTTAGTCAATCGATCGATGACAACCCAAATGGCATCATTTCCCTTGGGAGACCTGGGTAGACCGGTGATAAAATCCATCTCGATCGATTCCCACTTCCACTCAGGAACTGGCAAAGGCTGAAGCAGGCCTACGGGACGCTGATGCTCGGCCTTGACACGACGACATACGTCGCACTCGGCAACGAACTTCGCAATCTCCTTCTTCATTCGGGTCCACGAAAATCCCTAGCGAAGATCTTGATACATCTTTGTGGCCCTGGGATGAATGGGCAAAGGCGAATCATGGGCTTCGCGGAGGATCAAATTCTGCAACTCCATGTCCTTTGAAACCATAAGGCGTTGCCCGAACCTCACAACACCAAGCTCAACTTGAGAGAAGCACTTGGCTATTCCGTTCTTGACATTTTGCCTGATGTGGTCCACTCCAGCGTCCGATTGTTGAGCGGACTTGATCCGATCCACCAAAGTTGGTTGCACAACCAAGTTAGCGAGGAAACCATGCTCAACCAAACCCAAGTTGAGACGCTGAAATTCCTCCAGAAGGGTGGGCTGATGCTCCTTGAGCAACAATGCATTGCAATGCACTTTACGACTAAGCGCATCGGCAACGACGTTAGCCTTGTCCGGATGGTAGTGAATACCCATGTCATAATCTTTGATCAACTCCAACCATCTCTTTTGTTTGAGGTTCAGATCTAGCTGGGTGAACAAATACTTCAAGCTTTTGTAATCCGAGTACACTTCACAATAATTACCGATAAGGTAATGTCGCCAAATCTTAAGTGCATGTATCACAGCAGCTAGCTCCAAGTCATGGGTAGGATAGTTGAGTTCATGAGGTCTCAATTGCCTTGATGCATAGGCCACTACCTTGCCTTCTTGCATAAGGACACAACCGAGCCCTCGATGAGAAGCATCGCAAAAGATATCGAAGCTCCGATGAACATTGGGAAGAACGAGAACGGGAGCGGTGGTCAAACGCTTATTGAGTACTTGACAACTTTCCTCACAATCAGCGGACCACAAGAACTTCTTGTCCTTCTTGAGTAACTCCGTCATCGGTTTCGCGATCTTTGAGAAGTTCTCGATAAAGTGACGATAATATCCCGCTAAACCGAGAAAACTCCGCACTTCGGTTACCGAACTGGGCTGACTCCAGGAAAGCACATCGCTGACCTTGCTAGGATCAACGGCTACGCCTCCCACTGAAAGAACATAGCCCAAGAAAGCCACTTCCTTCAACCAAAACGCGCACTTGCTGAACTTCGCATACAGCTGGTGCTCACGCAGCTTGCCCAAAACAAGCTTCAGATGCTCGGTGTGTTCCTCATCGTTGTTGGAGTAGATAAGAATATCATCGATGAAGACCACGACGAACTTATCCAAATACTCCATGAACACCGAATTCATGAGATTCATGAACAGGGCAGGAGCATTGGTCAAGCCGAAAGACATGACGGTATACTCGTACAAACCATAATGAGTAGAGAAAGCCGTCTTGGGAATATCCTTAGGTCGGATCCGAACTTGATGATATCCCACTCTCAAATCAATCTTGGAAAAAACTTGAGCTCCAGATAATTGATCAAAGAGGTCGTCGATGCGGGGCAAAGGATACTTGTTCTTTATCGTTACTTCATTAAGCGGACGGTAATCGACGCACATGCGCAAAGTATTGTCCTTCCTTACAAAGATTGCAGGACAACCCCACGGAGATAAGCTAGGGCGGATGAAACCCTTCTCTTGAAGCTCACCAAGTTGCTTCTTCAACTCCACCAACTCATTCGGTGGCATCCGGTAAGGCCTCTTTGAAATCGGGGCAGTACAGGGAGCCAACTCGATGACGAACTCAAGGTCACAAACTAGTGGCATCCCTGGAAGATCTTCAGGAAAGACATCCGCGAAGTCATAAACCGTTGGGACTTCACGAATATCCAGAGCTGGCTTCGCTTCGAGCGCGAAGAGATGCGGACCTTGCAGCTTCGACGAAAAGCGAACCTGCTCGCCGGAGGGGCTCGTGAGGTAGATGAGCTTCTGGGCGCAATCAATTTGCCCCATATGTTGGGACAACCAATCCATGCTAAGAATCACATCTAAGCTCTCTACATTGAGGAGGATAAGATTTGCTAAAAATCCTACTCCCTCAATCTCAACAGGAACCTCCCGACACTCGGATTCAGCTCTCAACTCCGAACCGGGAGAGCGAATGAGCAACGGGACCAACAAAGGAGCAAAAAGAAGATCACCAACAGCAGCAAAAGACTGAGATACAAAAGAATGAGATGCTCCTGAATCGAACAAAACAGTAGCAGGATGAGAGTTAACAAGAAGTGTACCCAACACGATGTCAGGTGCCTCCTGCGCTTCCTCCGCGGAGATGAGGTTGACGCGGCCGCTGCCCACACCTGGGATAGCGGGGACAACCTTCTAATCCTGGGAAGGACCACCACCTTGCCCGCGTCCTCCATTAGGACGAGGGGCCGCTCCACTCTTCTTAGGGCAATTATTCGCATAATGGCCCTTCTGGTTGCAGAAGAAACAAGTCACCTCAGCAACATTGTGGAGGCCCCCTTGCTGAGCCGCAGGTGCACGTCGTTGAGACACGGCCTGCGGAGGACGAGGGGCAGGTGCTGACAACCTCAGGGGTGCTGAAGCCTGAGGACGGGACCCCTGAGACTGCTCGAAATGAGTACGGGAAGAGCTAGTCTGGGAAGACTTCTGGGTCTCCCACTTGCGTATTGATTATTTATCCTCCACTTAGATGTGATTCAAGGATATACCTTTATTTTAGATACAATTGTTTTTTTTACCCCTCAATTTGATTCTCGGTAAAATACCCTTTTGCATTATTTTAATAATATTTGCTATCTTTTTTGGTTTTAGGAATGCGAAACGTCCCGATTGCCCTCGTTGTCGATGGAGGCACAGTTCACCTTCTTCCGATTGCAGCACCACCACCCAGTGCACACCACAGCGCATGCGTTGCTCGTCGGCCTCTGCTACTAGACTGCTGATGATCAATTTATCATCATCACAAGCCCAAGCAAGTCACACGAAAATTCACAAATTCAGAGAGATCACCACAAAGCAAATAGTACATGCAATCTGTTGACACAAATGGATTTTTTTTTTGAAATAATATTAATTTTAAAAAATTACAAAAATAAATAGTCAATTTTTTTTTACAAAACAAGATTACCGTCGATGTTCCAAATGACGGCAGTAACCTTGGAACTAGCGATAGGAAGCCTTAACAGTACAGAGAGGTCCTTGTTGCCATTTGGAGTGGCGACATGTTGTAAGATCAATGATAACCGACTAGAGAGGGGTGAATATGAGGTTTTTTTAAAACTCTTTGACTAATTAAAAATTTTAAACACAATTATCTTAACAAAACTTGCTAGCACAAATGTAATGAAAGAACAACTAAGCCTTTTAAGACAATTATGAACTTATGTCAAAACTAGATACAATTCTAGTTAGTCAATTCTACTCAAGTAAATTACTAGAAATGTAAATACGGAAGTAGTAAAGATAAGAATAAACCACAATGAAGACAATGAACTTTTTCCTGTGGTATCGAAGACTTGCCAGTCTTCACTAGTTCACGTTGAGAAAACTTGAATGAATCAAGTTGGCTCCACCAATTAAGCCTCAACCCTCGATCACTAGAGTTGCTCTTCCTCCGCTCCGGAGTTGATGAGCACAACACCAATCACAATCTTACCAGGACTCTTCACAATCTCCTTGAAGAGCTTACCGTGTAGTTTCTTCCTCCAAGCCATCTAGGTGCCGGCAAGCACCAAGAGTAATAGATCAAGAGTTTTGCTTGAGGAACTACAAGTGCCTAAATGATCATCTAATAAATCAATACATTTCAATGCTCTCCACTACCTCAAGAATGAGAAATTAAGGCAAATGAGTAGTTAAAGAGTGTATATGAGCTCAAGAGAGTTCAATGCAAGAGTATAATGCTCAAAGGTCTAAAGAGTAACTGCTAGAAGGCAGGTCTGGGGGGGGGGTATTTATACCCCTCATCAACAAATCTAGCCGTTATAACTTCTTTCCTAAAAAAATCAGGATTTGCGATAGTACCGCTGTTGAAACCCGGTACTACCGATTTTTTGTTCAACGATCGAAACAATAGCATTTAATGCTCTGAACTAGCCATTACGAAATAAAGTTACGGTACTACCGCCAACTAGAAATCGGTACTACTGTAGCGCGGTAGTACCGCTCGGCTAGAACGGAACTACCGTTTTCCAGAGCTTAAGAAATCTCGGAAAAACACCTTCTTTGGAAAAAAAACGTACCACTATTTAAAAATATGTACTACCGCACTCCGGTAGTACCGGTCAAGAATTTGCGGTCATACCGATTCTCAAGTGAGATCAAAACTCCCAAAAACACACTCTCTATAATTTACGTACCGCCATCTATATTTCGGTAATACCGACCTGCAGTAGTACTATAGTTCAAATGCAGTCATTTTGATTTTCAGGGAGAAACAAAACACTTAAAAACATGCTCTCAGGAAAATACGAACCGCCATGTAAATATCGGTACTACCGACCTGCGGCAGTACGGCCTATCACTTGCGGTCATACCGATTTTCAAAACAATTTTCCAGAAGTTCAAATCAAAGTAATGCATGAACTCTAGTTGATCATTATGACACAAAAATAGTCTCTTAAGCTACTAGCCATGATCCTTCTTTATAGTACGACGTTTATCCTATAAACCCAGTCTTTTCTGCAAACACCGAGACTGATAAAGACTATAAAAATGGTCCTTAGGCTATACAATGCCTTTGTCTCAATCCATGTTGACTTTCATCACATTAGCATTGCCAATAGTCTTGTCATCAATCAATTATCGGGATTTAACCTTAAACACATCTTAGCACACATGTTAGCCCCTTAACATAATATTGACATTAATTACCAAAATCAATTCTGAGGGCCTAGATACTTTCAATCTCCCCCTTTTGGGTAATTGATAACAACCCAATCGATATAAAGGATATGAAAGATTTTGAATATACACAAGGTTGCATATTCTTGTTTTAACATTTGATTTGCAACGAGTTATTGAGTTGAGCTCAAAGGAGATGAAGAATTTTTTGCTTTTAAAGTCAATCAATAAATATAGAAAGCTCCCTCTAAATATGTGCATTTAGGTTCATGAAGTGATTTTCATGCACATGTGGATTATTGAAATTTTTGACGGAGTTTCCTTTATTTATCGAATATGTGGAACAATGTTCACAATAGATCATTCAAGCAATAATAGATGATAATTAATAAAAGATGCTTGAGATGACAAGATGTTGATCTAGACTAGAAAATGCTAGAGATAACATTAAACATAAGCATTCAACAAACAAGTTCAACATATAAAAACCAACAGAGCCTCATAAACTAACATAGACATAAAACATTATTCCAACATAGATAATAGTAATATGATAATAGATAGGTAGATAGGCTGTAATATTCCGATTATCTTTCCAAGGAAGGAAAGAAAGAAAAAGGGAGAATAAACTTTTTTTAAAGGGGTTTTTCGCGTTTGTGTGCCAACCTGGGCCCTGGGCCTTGGCCCAAAAGGCCAATGCTTGGCCGGCCAAGAGGGGGGGTGGGGGCGCCACCCCCACCTCCTAAACCCTAGCCGGCCCCCTCCTCTCCCCTCCTATGTGCCTCCCACTTCCTCCCTTGTGCCGCCACCCCCCTTCTCTCCTCTAGGCCGCCACCTCCCCTCCTGTCCAGCAAGCTCCAGCACCTCCCCTCCATTGGTGGTGCCTCCTCGCTGCTATCCAAGCCTGTGGAAGAAGGGAGAGGTCGTGGTTGTGCTCGTCAAAGGTGAAAGGAAGGAGACGGGGAAGGAGGAATAATTCTTCGTAGGGGATCTCCAGCAAAGTTCAGCGGGATTTTGTGAGTAATTTCATATTCCTCATTAGTTTGTAGTAGATATTTCATTTGCAATTCGTCGTCAATAGCTATTCTGTACATGCTGTTGTAGATCAGTTAGGTCTGATGTTCTATTAACGCGTTCAATTGGGTTAGTTCTGGGTAGATTCAGTGTTTAGGGTTTCCTGGAGATATGTGGGGTTTCGTGTGGGATTTACAGAAAGTATTAATTCATAATTTTTGGATGAACGATGAATTAGTTATGAATTTTACAAGTCTAGGTGCTTATTCAGTCTCTAGATTCGGGCAGTGAGCTTAATTCTGTGAATTAGGGGTTTGAGATGGACGAATTTGGTCGTTTGATCTCCATGAGATATGTAGATATTTTTATTATGATTCTAGGAAGATAAAGTTCATAATTTTTGGACATTTAGAACGAAAGATATAAATTTTAAAAGTTAATGTTGTAATCTGTCCTTCTATTGTGGAATAGTGAGATTGGATGTGCCAAATAAAAGTTACGAAATTCCCAAGTGAGTAATACCAAAGATGAAAGAATGGTATTCGGGGTTAAAAACAAAGGTTTAGTTGGGTTAATTTGATCTTTCGGTCACCTAAGAAGTTGTAGCTATGCCTGTGTAGATTCTAGAAAAGTTAGATTCATGACTTTTGGAGTTTTGATTCAAAAGTTATGGATTTTCCTTTGATAGCTGTCGGTTTGGACAGATTGGGATTTGAGAGTGCATTGATTAAGTTTCGGGTTGCGATTAGGGCGATTGATATCATTTTGTTCTATTGCTATGCTGAGCACTTTTGAACGTTATTCTTAGAATGCTTTACGGTTGTCAGGTGGTGGTGAGAACCGGGGTTAGAGCCTTCCTATCATCGTCTTCCGTCTTGCGGTTGAGGCAAGTACATTGTGGATTGTATTGACTGTTATATGTTTGTAGTGCTTGATGCCATGCTATGATTGAATTCTATGGACTGCGAGTAAATTCCAATAATTCTTGTTTCCTTTCATGGATGTTAATCCATGCTTCTTGAGATGATGTCTTTCATATCAATGTATTCATTCAATCATTCATTCGTTCATGATTCACCCACGGGAGTGAGAAGTAAAGTCTCATCATTCCAATATGGGTAAGTAAGACCCATCATTCCAATATGGACAATTTGGATTCCTGTTTTGAATGTTTCTTCAAACGAGCCTTGGATCCCCGTATTTTGGATAATGCGGGCATGAGTGAACACCGACGGGTGTTCACTAGCTATACTGGTATAAGCAGAAGAGAAGAGCATGCATTTCATTCTTGCATATGATTTATGCCATCCTACTTGCATATTCGAATATTGTGATTGTTATGTTCTTGTTCTAGTATTTTCCATATTACTCTATTGTACTTGCTGAGTCGTGGACTCACTCTTGTTAGTGCTTGTCTGTTTTAGGTAAACACTGAAGACGGTATGCTTTGGGAGGGAGTAAACACAAGGATACTTGCACTCATTTCACATATCTCACTTTCTAGTTAATAAACCTACTATTACCTTTCATTTGAGAGTTTGAATTGTAATAAATAGTGGCATGATGATTATTCTTGTCCGTCATTATATTTTGCTTGAGTTAGTTAATGTTTATGCTCATTAGATGTATTCTTGATAGCAATTCTCCTGAATGGATTATGATGATTGAACAATTATTGTTTTGTTAGATTTGCTGAAATTTGATTCAAATTTTGTAGTTATTCTCTTGTGCGATGAACCTTAACTGTCAGTAGTTGATAGATTGTTAAAATTAAAACTGAATTGTTTCCTTGTGTTGGAGTTTTAAGTAACATTTTAGCTTCTATATAGCCAGGGTGTTATAGTTGGTATCAGAGCGGGCTTTAGGTCCATGGTAATTAAAATATTAAATTGACACACTGTGCGCAGTAGGTGGGATTTGAGTAATCCATTGCATCTGCAATTCTGATAGTATGTTTCATCATATTGAACTGTTATTGAATTGACTATGTACTATCGTTCTTGTTGTTGATCTGATTGGTTAGCTATATCCTTGATGTTCAGAAATGGCAAGAGGTAGAGGCCGTGGTTGTGAAGTGGGTCGTGGCCATGGTTGTGGACGCGGTCTGACCGTGTCTTCATCCTCGGCTGAGGAGGCCGCTGGTGAGGCCACTAAGGAGGTTGCCTCAGCTGCTCACCCAGCTACTGATGCTCAGGCCACGTCGGCCGCCCTACTTTAGGACCTTCAGAGAGAGGTTCAGCAACTCCGTCAGCAAGTGCAGGCAGCCCCTCCTACTGTAGCTGCACCTGTTGTTGTACCGGATGCTACACTAGCTCCACCCGAGGCTAGGATGAGCATCTGCGAGTGGATGTCGCTTCGTCTAGACACTTTTGATAGAGCGGGCACTCCAGTTCAAGCAGCGGATTGGTTCTGCTATATGGAGAGACAATTTGGAGCCCTTGAGATGTCGTCTCTTCAAAAGGCACTCTTCGTGGCCTTTCAACTGAAAGGTCAGGCGAATATCTGGTGGGAAGGAGTGTTGTCAGCTATGACCCCCGTTCAGGGACCGGTTACTTGGGAGCTCTTTGTGGATCAGTTCAGAGTTAAGTATTGTCCAGAGTCATTTCTTGAGAGGATGGAACATTCACTGATGACTTTTGTTCAAGAAAAATTGTCAGTGGCAGAATATGAAGCTGGGTTCAACAATCTGATACGCTTTGTACCATCAGTGGCTGATGATGATAGGGAGAAGGCCAAGAGGTTCCGCAGGGACCTCAACCAGGAGTATCGCCATGTTCTAGAGGTGACTGGTCTGTGTGACTTCAGCTCCGTGGTCGAGCAGGCCAGGGGAATGGAGCTAGAGAGGGAGCTTACTTCGCAGAGGTAGGCTTTAAGTGGCCCTGTCCCTTCTGGTGGTTCTGGCGGTGGCCAAAAGTGGAGTTTTGGTGGGGGAGGTGGGTCTTCTCAGCGACCCGTCCCCAAGAGGTTTCAAGGGAATCAGCACTCGTTCTGTTCAGCAGCAGCAGCCTGGTTCGTCAGCGCCATGTCCTTCCTCATCCACGCCGCTAATGCATCCTGCTCCAGATCAGGGTATGATATGTTTCAGGTGTGGTGATGGGCATCGTGCTTCGGGGTGTTCATTCAAAGGAACTTGTCGTTAGTGTGGCCTGGAAGGCCATAAGATGTCTGTTTGCAAGCAAAACCCTTCTAGTATCATTAAGTGGCAACTGGCTCATGCGACTTCTGCAGCGGCATCATCTTGAGGTTCAATTCACATGCTTGCGGCCGCTCCAATGCCGCAACATCCTCTAGCTTGGGCTCCTCCTGCAGTGTTTCCTTCAGCACCCCCTGTCAGATATTATTGAAACTAGAGAGTTTCTGCACCACCTTAGTTCACTACTCCACCGGCATCTCTTGCCCTTCCTTCACCGAGTGTTGGGGCGTCCTTCACCCCGGCGCCACCTAGGGTTTATGCTATGCCTACACCAGAGACAGTAGGTCGTCCTGATGTGGTGATAGGTACCTTACTTGTTGATTCCTTTAAGGCTTTTGTTCTTTTCGATTCAGGGGCTACTTATTCGTTCATATCGCTTGAGTTTGCTAGAAGGGTGGGTTTGAGTTTGCAGCATATTTCCCAGTCTATTGTAGTCAGTTCTCTTGGAGGTCTTATTTCCAATTCTACAGTCTGTCCAGGCTGTTCCATTACCATCGATGATGAGGATTTCACAGCAAACTTGATGGTGATTCAACTATCTCCTTTTGGTGTTATTCTTGGCATGGACTGGCTGTACAGTTATCATGCTAAGATCTATTGCTATTGGAAGACTGTGACCTTACAAGCTCCATCTGGTAAAGAGCTGGTCTTTCAAGGAAGTGCACCGTCTGATTCTCTGTTTGTGTTGGCCAGTTTGTTCCCTAGCCGACAAGCCTCACGAATTGCATTGTTTTGGTCTCTTGACGCAAAGTCAAACTCTCCCCTGTTCATCAAGGATATTCCCGTGGTGAGTGAATACCCTAATGTTTTTCCTGTAGAACTTCCAGGGATGCCACCAGAACAGAATGTGGAGTTCCGGATTGATCTCATTTCTGGTACTTGTCCAATTTCTTTGTCTCCGTACCGTTTGGCTTGGCCCTTTTAGGATGAATTAAAGAAGCAGTTGGATGACTTGTTGTCCAAAGGAATGATTCGGCGTAGTGTGTCACCATGGGGAGCGCCTGTCCTTTTTACAAAGAAGAAAGATGGAAGTTGGCATATGTGTGTGGATTATCGCGCTCTCAACCAGGCAACGATCAAGAACAAATACCCTTTACCTCGTATCGAGAATCCTTTTGATCAAATGAAGGAGCAAAGGTGTTCTTAATATGAGAGCCATGATATATGGTGCAAAGTATATCCTCTTGATTCTGTCATTTTTGGATGAGCTAATCTCTCTTATAATCACATCAACCACATCAAACTTTTTGCCATGCATAATATTGTCAATAATGTTTCATGCATGCCCTCGAATGGCATCAAAGTTCCTAGTCTTTGGAAAGAGGTATGGTTGATGATCCTATTGATCAATCTTGGCAATGGAAGAAGGTCTCCAATTTTTCTAGGTACAAAGTTTACATTTTGGTCATAGAACTGGCTCCATGCTGGAACTCTGAGAGCTTCTCTATCATCAATCTTTTCTTAGGTCCCCATGTAGGTCCTTAAAGCACGTTCAAAATCAGCCTTGGAGGCTTGATATCTTTAAGTTCCAGTCATCCATATTAAATGATCAAAGGTTGTTGACACATGGACAGTGGCATAAAATTGTCTGATAATTTCCTCATTGTAGTCACACTTTAATGCCGCGATATCACGAAGACCAACTACCTGAAACAACCCGTAGTCTCCCTCATATTTGTCAAGAGAATTCAAATGAGCCCAGTCCACATACTTGTGATCTACGAATTGTCGGTGAGGACTATAGAGCTGAGCAAAGACTTCTTACTGAAATCTGATGTGGAACCTTGCATCTGTGGAACTATTGGGCTTCTCATATTGATTAACATGTCGAAGTAAAGCATAGTTATCACTGTGAATCTGCATGAGGTCCACTATAGGCTCTTCGGCCTCGGCCATCTCCTCATCACTCTCAGTTTCCTCTTGAGAGATCTCCTCATTACTATCATCGTTTTCACTTTCAGGTTCTACAGTTTGCTTCTTAAAAGATGTCTCTTTATCTTTCTCACTTATAGATAGAAGGAAAGATTCTATCTCTGAGTCACTTTCTTCCCTCAGAGATCTTTTTGATGCTGCCTTCCAGGAAGGTCTCTTTTGGCGAGAAGGTCCAGCACTGGAGGCTGGAGGGTTGCAGCGTTCTTCGGGATCTCCACTAGGAGTGGCCCCTTTGTGAAGAGATATGGTCTCTTTGTCCTTGGCATGATTGCTAAGACAAGAAACAACAATTAGGATAGGATTGACGCAAAAGAGTATGATTAAATCAAATTTTCTCTTCCAGAGCAGTAGTACCACTGTTGATATCCAGTATTACAACAAGTTGGTATACCGGCGACTATGAAGTGGTAGTACCGTAGTACCAGCATTTTTAGGGCAATCTTTCGATTTTGATTCTACCTAGTGTTTGACATGAATGAATCCATGGAATAGACATGATAAATCATCAAACACTAATTACTACCAATTTTCCCAAGAGAAATTGATTCATGTATGCATATTTTCGTTCAAACCCTAAAAATGAGATAGATGCCAAAAATAGATGAGAAACAAATGAATCAAAGCAAATACATCGGGGATTGAGAGAGAAATGATCACAGGAGTCACTTCCAACAAAGAAATCCAAGATTACTCCATAGAATCACAAGATTCGAAAAAGGGTTCTTGGAGGAGAGGAGCACAGGGAAGAGAGAGAGAGGTGTTGGCGGTTCTAGAAAAGAGGAGGTGCGCTTGGACCGATTGCAAAGGAGGATAAAGGGTTAACGTTTCGGCCATAACTGCTCTTGGAATCACCAACTGAAACGATAGTACCGCCGTTGAAGTGCGGTATTACTGGGCAGCGGTAGTACTGGCATTAAAACGCGGTATTACCGTTTTGCTTGAAATTGTAGGAGCTGAACTAGAATGTAAATGATCCTTTATAATAATCACTCAACAAATAATTTCTAGGATTATTATGCATGAGATATGTAATAATAACTCCAATTAACATAGTTGTTATCAAAATAGGAATTTTTTATAGGATTTTTGAAATAGTTTCATCAATACCTCAATGAAATCCAAATGAGAGCAAATAACACGAGGCATGAGTTTCAAATAACATTAGAATGATCTATACCATTTAACTCATTCCTCAACTTGCAAAAGCTGCTCTCATCTAAAGGTTTGGTGAAGATATCGGCTAATTAGCATATCGGCTAATTAGCCATTGGTCCTTATATGGCTAATTTTAATATCTTCTTTGCCCAAATGATCTCTCAAAAAATGGTGTCGGATATCTATATGCTTGGTTCTTGAGTGTTGGACCGGGTTATTTGCAATCTTCATAGCACTATCATTGTCACAAAAAAGAGGCATATTATCAAATTTAATTCCATAATCCATCAATATTTGCCTCATCCATAGCAATTGAGCACAACAACTACCCGCGAAAACATATTCAGCTTCGGTAGTGGATAGGGCTACGGAATTTTGTTTCTTGGATGACCATGATACTAAACATCTTCCTAAGAATTGGAAACTACCCGAGGTGTTTTTTCTATCCACTTTGCAACCCGCATAATTGGAATCCGAATATCCAATTAAATCAAATTTTGCACCTTTGGGATACCATAAGACAATACTAGAGGAATGTTTTAAATATCTTAGAATTATTTTTACGGCCACCGAATGGCACTCTTTTGGTGATGCTTGAAATCTTGCACACATGCAAACACTAAACATTATATCGGGCCTAGATACGGTAAGATAAAGCAAACTACTAATCATGGGTCTATAAAGCATTAAATATACCGGTTTACCTCCCTCATTAAGGTCGAGATGACCGTTGGTTTCCATGTGAGTCTTGATGGATTTTGCATCTTCCATGTGAAACCTCTTGATCAAGTCTTTTGTATACTTTGTTTGGCTCACAAAGGTTACATCTTTGAGTTGCTTGATTTGAAGTCCAAGGAAATAGCTAAGTTCTCCAATCATAGATATTTCAAATTCCCTAGACATCATATCACCAAACTCTTTGCAAAAATCTTGATTAGTAGACCCGAAGATAATATCATCAACATAAATTTGATATACAAAGAAATCATCATCTAAAACTTTAGTAAACAAGGTTGAATCAATTTTTCTAATTTTGCAACATTTTGAAACTAGAAAATCTCTAAGTCATTCAGACTAAGCTATATAGGCTTCCTTAAGACCGTAAAATGTCTTAGAGAGTTTATAGACATGATTTGGATTCTTAGGATCTTCAAAACTGGGTGGTTATTCAACAAATATAAGTTCAGATATTTTTCTATTTAGAAAAGCACTTTTAACATCCATTCGAAATAATTTAATATCAAAGCATGATGCAAAATAAAGTAATATCTTTATTGACTCAAGTCTAGCTACGGGAGCGAAAGTTTCACCGAAATCCAAACCTTCGACTTGAGAAAAACCTTGAGCGACCAATCTTGCTTTGTTTCTCACAACCATTCTGTTTTCATCTTGCTTGTTCCTAAAAATCCATTTTGTACCGATTACGTTGTGTTCTTTGGGCCTATCCACCAATGTCCAAACTTCATTCTGAATGAAGTTATTGAGTTTTTCATATATTGCATTCACCCAATCCGGATCATCGAGTGCTTCTTCTACATATTTTGGCTCAATAGAAGAGACAAAAGAGTAATGTTCACAAAAAGAAGCTTCACGAGATCGAGTTTGGATACCTTTGCTTGCATCACCCAATATTTGATCTATTGGATGATCTTTTACAATTGCATTATGGATTCTTGGTGGTAGGTAGGATGGTTGATCATTTTCCTTGTTGTGTTCTTCTTCAATTCGAATTTGTCTTGATGTTGAAGATGAAGGAGGTTCGATTAGAGTAGAGGACGTATCGTTTAGATCGTATTTAGGCTAGATGTCACCTATTTGCATGTTCTCTATGGCTTTCCTTAAGGCTTCATCACCTACATCATCCAAATCCCCATGCTCTTCTTGAGAACCATTAGTCTCATCAAATTGAACATCATGTCTTTCTTCAACTAATCCGGAATTTTTGTTGAAGACACGATAAGTTTTGCTATTTGATGAATATCCAAGAATAAAGTCAACATCGCATCGACTAGAAAATTTTGAAAGGCGGACACCTTTCTTCAAAATATAGCATTTGCAACAAAAAAACATGAAAATAAGAGATGTTTGGTTTTCTTCCAACAAGATGCTTATAAAAAGTCTTTTTCAAAAGTCAATACAAATACAGATGATTTATGGCATGACAAGTGGTATTAATTACTTTCGCCCAAAAACTATTGGAAATATTATATTCATGAAGCATTGTCCCAGCCATTTCAATTAATTTTCGAATTTTCCTTTCTACAACTCTATTTTGCTCCGAAGTGTAAGTTGTGGAAAGTTCATGCTTTATTCCAAGTTCATGACAAAAATCTTCAATTTTAGTGTTCTTGAACTCGGAACCATTATCACCACAATTTTTCTTAATTTTAAAATCAAATTCATTTTGAGTCATTTTTGCAAAACTTTTGAAAATGCCGGAGGTTTCGACTTTATCATCTAGGAAGAATACCCATTTATATCTAGAGTAATTATCCACAATGACTAAACAATAGTTATTTCCCACGATACTCTTATAGGCTGTTGGCCTAAACAAATCCATATGTAAGAGTTCTAATGGTCTAGAAGTTGACATGATACTTTTGGAAGGATGAGAATTTGCAATTTGTTTGCCGGCTTGATAAGCACTACAAAGTCTATTTTTCTCAAACTTCACATCTTTCAAGCCAACAACTAAATCATGTTTGAAAAACTTTTTAAGTTGAATCATACCAATATGACCTAGCCTTCTATGCCAAAGCCAACACAATGAGGTTTTTGCAATCAAACAAGTTTTCAAGCATGAATCTTTTGAGGAAAAATCAACCAAGTAAAGATTTCCAAATCTAAATCCTTTGAAAACTAAAGAATTATCTTTTTCATTTAAAAGAGATACACCATTTTGTGAAAATGAGCAAGTTAAACCAAGATTACATATTTGAGTAACGGATAACAAATTAAAATTTAATGATTCAACTAAGGAAACATTAGAAATGGAAAGATCATTTGAGATAGCGATTTTACCCAATCATATTACATTTCCTTTGCTATTGTCACCAAACATGATCTTGTCATTTCCTTTTCCATTTTCAAATCTGGTGGATATTTTTCTATCGTTGGTCATATGTTGAGTGCATCCACTATCAAGCATCCAATGTTTTCCACCGATGTTGTAGTTCACCTATAAAAATAAGAATTAAGTTCTTTTAGGTACCCAAATTTATTTGGGTCCTGGGAGGTTAGTGACCAAGGTTTTGGGCACCCAAATAGCATTCTTTTTTGCACCTAAAATTGAAGTACCAATAAACTTTACTACTACATTATCATCTTTAGATTTTCTAAGCATATAGCAAGAATCATATATGCCCTAAGACTTAGTACTAGCAATAGAGCATGCATTAGACAAATGTTCTATATTAAAGAATTTATTACAATATTTACCATTCTCTTTTACAAACCTTGTGGGCTTGTAAACTTACTTCTTACCTTTCATAGGAATAAATCCAAGTCTTTCCTTGTTGAATGAGCACATTTGCTCACTCAATAACTTATCAAGGGTTGCTTTACCCTTGAAGTATCTTTTCAAGTTCTTACTTAACTTGGTGATTTGCTCTTTTAATTCATGATTTTCAACAACGAGCAATGGATCACATGTATTAGCCATATTAGCAATTGAATTATTTTTAGAGCAACATGTCATAGATAACAAATCATCACATGATGTAGAAGTACTAGACATTGATACAGCATTTGAAGCAACTTCTACTCTAGACATCTCATTCATTAAATTGCAAGTAATTCCACCATTTGAATGAGATTTTTCAATATCTTTTAAGAGAAGAGAATCGTGAGTTTCCTTTAGCTCCTCATAAGAGTCTTTTAGAGAGATGTACTCTTTCTTCAAGATTTTAAATTTTGACTTCTCTTTTTCAAGATATTTATTTAATTCTTTAAACATATCCATTAATTCATCATATGAA
Organism: Phyllostachys edulis; assembly: GCA_036346405.1. Classification (NCBI taxonomy): domain Eukaryota; kingdom Viridiplantae; phylum Streptophyta; class Magnoliopsida; order Poales; family Poaceae; genus Phyllostachys; species Phyllostachys edulis. The sequence goes on from CM070556.1 coordinate 48,611,231, forward strand.
GGTTCATTATCATTAATGGATTTTATCTTATCTACTTTTACCATTAGGCAAGTAGGAGTGGAGAAAAGCGACGACGCTTCCTTGATAGCGATACCAACAAGTCCTCTTTTCTTGGAGGATCTTTCATCATCGGAGTTGGAATCCAAATACTCCTTGTCGGACTCCCATTCTCTAATGTGAGCTTCATTCTTGCTATCTTTATGAAGCTTCTTGAAAAACTTCTTCTTGCCATTTTATTCCTTTTTCTTTGATGATTTTGCCTTGTCATCCTTCTTGTTAGGGCAATGAGAGGCAATGTGTCCCTTCTCTTTGTACTCATAGCAACGAATATTACTATAGCGCTTGTTATCATTTGAGGATTGCCCTTTCTTGTTCTTGTCAAAATTAAAGCTTCGATATGGACGTCTTCTCATAAATTTTTTCATTCTCCTCACAAGGAGAGCAAATTCTTCTTCGGAGTCTTCTTCTTCATTCCCTGATTCCTCACTTGATTCCGCTTTCGCCTTCAAAGTGGTAATATTCTTCTTTGAGGAAGATGACTCCAAGAGCTTTTCTTTATCCTTCTTGTAAAGCTCATTGGTAATGAGATTACCCAAGAGTTTAGTTGGCGTCATCCTTGGCAATTCGGGAGAGTTCAGAAATATAGTCACAATGTCTCATATTTCTCTGGTAGAGCTGTAAGTATTTTTCTCACAATATCAATATCAAGAAGGTTAGTGCTTAGGCCCTTGAGCTCATTTACAATGTTGTTTAGATGAGAATACATCTCGTTGATATTTTCATGAGGCAACATTGCAAATGTTTCATATTTGATCCTAGAACTATGCAATTTGGTTTCTTTAACCATGGATGTGCCCTCATGGATTTCCAAGAGCATGATCCATATCTCATGAGCAGTTTCAAGATTGCTCACTCGATTGAATTCATCCGCGTTTAAAGCTCTAAAGAGAGTGTCCATCGCTTGAGCATTGAGGTGAGTGTTTCGATCATCAAGATCTGTGGGGTGTGCGGGATCAAGTGCCATAACGAAACCCTCGCCAATAATTATACATATGCTTGGGCTCATGGCCTTTAAAATAAATGGACATTCTAATTTTTCAATAAGCATAATTTGATCGATCAAATAAATGTGTCCTGCCTATTGACATTTCCTCACCACTTGTAGGATAAAGGATAACCGACTAGAGGAGGGTGAATAAGAGGTTTTTAAAACTCTTTGACTAATTAACAATTTTAAACAAGATTGTCTTAACAAAGCTTTCTAGCACAAATGTAATGAAAAAACTACTAAGCCTTTTAAGACAATTACGGACTTATGTCAAAACTAGATACAATTCTAGCTAGGCAATTCTACTCAAGTAAATTGCTAGAAATGTAAATGCGGAAGTAGTAAAGACAAGAATAAACCACAATGAAGACAATGAAGTTTTTTCCGTGGTATCGAAGACTTGCCGGTCTTCACTAGTCCATATTGAGGAAACTTGAACAAATCAAGCCGGCTCCACGAATTAAGCCTCAACCCTCGATCATTAGAGTTGCTCTTCCTCCGCTCTGGAGTTGGTGAGCACAACACTAATCACAATCTTGCTGGGACTCTTCACAATTTCCTTGAAGAGCTCATTGCGCAATTCCTTCCTTCAAGCCATCTAGGTGCCAGCAAGCACCAAGAGTAATAGATTAAGAGTTTTGCTTGAGGAACTACAAGTGCCTAAATGATCAACTAATGAATCAATGCACTTCAATGCTCTCAACTACCTCAAGATTGAGAAATCAATGCAAATGAGAAGTTGAAGAGTGTATATAAGCTCAAGAGAGTTCAATGCAAGAGTATAATACTCAAAGGTCTCAAGAGTTACTGCTAGAAGGCAGGTGGGGTGTATTTATACCCCGCACCAACAAATCTAGTCGTTACAACCTCTTTCCTGAAAAAAATTAGGATTTACGGTAGTACCGCTGTTGAAACCTGGTACTACTGATTTTTTGCTCAACAGTCGGAATAGTGGCATTTAATGCTCTGAACTAGCCATTACGGAATAAAGTTGCGGTACTACCACCAACTAGAAATCGGTACTACCGTAGTGCGGTAGTACCGCTCGGCTAGAACGGAACTACCGTTTTTCAGAGCTTAAGAAATCTCAGAAAAAACACCTTCTCTGGAAAAAAAACATACCGCTATTTAAAAATAGGTACTACCTCACTCCGGTAGTACCACTCAAGATTTTGCGGTCATACCGATTAAGGGATATCAAAACTCCCAAAAACACACTCTCTGTAATTTACGTACCACCATCTATTTTCAGCACTACCAACCTGTGGTAGTACCGAAAGTCAAATGTGGTCGTTCTGATTTTCAGAGAGAAACAAAACACTTAAAAACATGCTCTCTGAAAAATACGTACCGCCATGTAAATATCGGTACTACCGAGCTGCGATAGTACCGCCTATCACTTGTAGTCATACCAATTTTTAAAATAATTTTCCAGAAGCTCAAATCAAAGTAATGCATGAACCCTAGTTGATCATTATGGCACAAAAATAGTCTCTCAAGCTACTAGACAGGTACCTCTGCACTGCTTTTTTTTTTGACAATTTTGGAGCACATATTTTATCGACAAATCACACTGATATTACATAACCTTCAACACTATGACATAATATCTTTTGTTGACAAATCACAATAACATTACATAACATTAAGCTCAACATCGTCACATATTTTGTTGACAAATCACAATGATATTACATAACATTCAACGCAATGTCGTCACATATTTTGTGAACAAATCACAATGACATTACAAACCATTCACCACAACGTCATCACCTAGTTTTTTGATAAATCAAAGTGACCTTACAAAGCATTGGACTCCACATATTTCAACAGGATGAACCTTTCCCGTGGCCACGACCTCAATGTCCACCATATGGACTACCTCGAGTGGGACAGTTGGATGAGGTCCCCGCGGAGACGTCCAGACTACCGATGTCTCCTTCATCCTGTGGATTTCTCGTAGGATATTTCTTGAAGGTGTGCTCAAACTCCCTGCAAATGGAGCACTTCTTCATATGATGTCCGACTTCTACTTCGTCCATATTGTTCCTGATGCGCCGTACTTGTCGCCGGTCAACCTTTCCCTTCAGCCTATCATTGTCTGCGGCCTAGATAAGTTGCTCTCAGGTTGGATAGCCAGTGAAATGGCCAACCACGCTGTAACCCTACATATCTACACTCCAGGTTTGCATCACCTCCTCCTTGTTGAAATAGACAGAGATGTACTGGTTAGGATGCTGCGCCACTATCGAACATGCGGCCATGACATTTTAGCAGGGTCTATGCAAAAGAAGAGGCTTGTTACAAGTGCATACGCAACTAGCGCAGCTTAGCGTGCACTTACTGTTCAACATCAAATGGGGTTCATTAAATGCTGTTGAACTAGCCGTTATGATTTGGTGTGGTACTACCGCACTCACATGGTCTGGTATTACCGCTGGATAGTAGTTCCGCTCGACTCTACCAGTACTACCGATTTCCAGGGGAGAAAAAACTCTCAAAACATGCTTTCTAGAAATAACGTATTGCCAAGTACAAATCAGTCCTACCGCACTGATGTAGTACTGCACTATGGTAGTACCGTAGTTATACTTGCGGTCATACTAGTTTTACTAACAATTGATTTTTAGATGCAGTACAAGATGCATGAACTTCAATAATTTGTAAAACACATTTGCAAACTTAGTATCATGCCACAAGGAGTATGTGCATGGACTTCAACCATTTGCAAATTATAGTCCCATGCTACAAAGATTATGCATGAGCCTCACCTATTTGCAAAACACATTTGCGAACTTTATTATCATGCCACAAGGAGAAGATGCATGGACTTCAACCATTTGCAAAATACATTTGCAAATTATAGTCTCATGCTACAAAGAGTTAATGCATAAGCTTCAATTATTTACAAAACACATTTGCAAATAATAGCATCATGCCTAGAAGAGCTAGAGCAAGCGGAATTGAGCTATCAACACATGATGAGACTCAAGCTACTAGACAAGGCCCCTCTTAATAGTACAACCTATACTAGCAATCCAGTTTTCCAACCAAACACCAAGATCGGTAAAAGACTAGGAACACATCCTTAGCCTATGCTAGTCATACCTTTGCCTTGAGCATCTATCATGGAGTGATTTACTTGATGACGAACACCTCCACTCCAAGTTCGAGTTCTTGACTTGATAATCATCAATATATGATGATCTTCTTCACGTCGGGATCTTGTCTTGAATATCATCAACATATGGTGATTTTCTTTACTTCGGAATCTTGTCTTGATGCTCATCAACACATGATGACATCTTTCATCCCGAATCTTGACTTGATGACAATCCACTCACGATGCCACCCAAAGACTTCATCATCATGGGACTCACCTTGTTTTACCAACTTATAGAAAATGTTAGTCTATATGACGATTATCATTAATTACCAAAATACTCCATTAACTCATAATGACGGGTCTAGATTCTTCAATCTCCTTTTTTGGTGATTGATGATAGTCCAATTGCAAATAATTGAAATTAAATTAACATGAGTATATATCAACTACAACAGATTTATATACTCAAGAATACATTTCAAAGTAGAGGTTCTTAATCTAAGTGGATGGAAGAATGAGATCAATACTAGTGAAATCACAAAACATAGATTGAACTCCCCCTAAATGTGTGCATACAAATATATGGAATGGAACAGTATGCACCTATGTAAGTTCGACTCTTGGTAGAGTTCAACCTATATTTTGGTCTGAGCAATGCAACAAGATATAAGAATATGACATCGAATGCTTATGTCCAAAGATTTTTCATCTTGATATCCAAATAAGACTAAACAATAGGTATATCAATAAAAGTGTTAGTCTCACATATAGATTTTTCATTAATCACCAAAATACTTCATTAACTTATAATGGCAGGTCTAGATTCTTTAAGCGACCACTTCGCCTTAGTCTCATGCTCAATCTAGTTCAAGAAGCATTTCACCTGCACCCCCATCTTCCTCGTCACACTGGGACCATCTGTTGGTAGCTGTGACAATTCTTTAAGGGCCTAGTTAGCGCTTGTAGCAATCTTTTTCGCTGTCTCCCTTCTGTGCGTCTGAGTTCGCTCATCTAGAATTTTTTAGGGTGCTTCAAACTTTCGCTGCTGGTTCTGGTTGCACAGCCGCTTGAACAGGTTTATCAAGTCCTTGTTTGCGGAACTGTTGGTAGAAGTTTGCACCCAAGTGCCTCATACACCACCTGCTCTGCAGATTCACCCATGGAAGTGGTTCATTCTCTTTTTGTCGTAGCTGAGTTATTGCACGCAATAAGCCCGCATGCCGATCATGTATGACCCATACGTTAGGATGACACTGTACAACAGAAATCCTCATATTCCTCATAAACCACAACCAGCTGTTCGTGTTCTCACTTTCAACAAAAGCGAATGCCACAGGAAAAACTTGATTGTTCCTGCCCGTCGCTATTGCAATCAATATCTAGCCCTTATACTTTTCAGTCAAGAATGTGCCATCCACGTACAAGATTGGACAGCAGTGCCAAAATGCATTGATTCATAGACCAAAGGCGAAGAATGCTTGCTTTAGTACCCTCTTATAGCCCCACTTCGGATGCGCGGAATCTTGAATGTCGATATGAGTGCTGGGATTCCTGTCTTGTATGACTCGGAGTAGCCCGGGGAGGTTGTGGTAGGAGTCCTCGAACGTACCGAACCTTGATTCTAATACTTTCTGTTTTGCCATCCACGCCCTGGCATAGCTGACTATGTACTAGAACCTTGCCTCAATCGCCCGAATGATGGATCGTGGCTCAAAATCTAGATTGTCTACGATCTCAGCGTACATGAGGTTCACGATGAAGCCTGATGACAGGTTCTTGTGAGACTGGACTAACTCAGCGACAATACATGTGTGAGGAACCACTATAGAGCATTTCCAGTAGGTGTCCCACTTAGGTTGAAATGCGTGCACTCGCCAAGGGCATCTCTTTATGTCGTACTTCACGTCATAGCATCTTGGGTTAGAATTGACGACTGTGAATGTACACCACACCGACAAGGCCTAGAATTTTACCACCTCCTGCACGACCTCCTTGTATTTGTACATAGCTCCTTGCTTGACCTCGCTTTGGTCGTAGTCCCACAGCAGACGGGAGCTTTCGTTAACGACGAGGTTGTCGAACTGGTATGTGTTCCACTCAGATGGAACCACCTACTGGTCCATAGCATCCTCATCGTTGGATCCTTCATCTTCTAACAATGCCATGTAGTCCTGGTCTTCGAGATCCATCCTTTGCACTAGAGCTTCCAGCTCCTCACCCTTGTCAGCAAGCCCACTAGCTTGCCTGACTGAAGGAGCTCCTTCCACAGTGTCTTTATTGACAGGATCAACTACTCCCGGATCTTCGGCCATTGTGTGCGCCGCACTGTGGCTGGAATCTCTGACTTCTTTTTCGGCATCACCACCCCTTTCTTGTTCAGCCGCCGATGCAGAAGTGACTTGGCATATGCCTAGGCCAAAAGGACCAAATCCCACCATTCCTCCCTCGCCTTGCATACATATGACTGCCATGACCTTGTTCCCTTGAGCTACACTAACTCCTAATATGTGCCCTATGGTGCTTAGTTGGCAAGGCTATTCAATCTCAGATCATACATAGCACGGTCCAAGTCGAATGAGTGGAACAACCACTGCATCACAACGCCCTATGTATGCTGCTTTGGTCTTGTTAGGGTCAAGGCCATCGATTGGAAATAACACAAATCAATCCCCTCGAGACCCTTAAGAATAGTCCCCTGATTGTAGTAAATTTTGAAGTTGATAACGTCCGACATATTTGACGTACTGCACTGTAAACAAGATTTTACGATTAACCACATATCTAAAACTAAACTACCCATCAAAAAGGATTATGTATAATATACTACACTATGTAACCATACGTCTAAAACTATGTAATCCATTCGGTTAAAAAAAATCCTGAAAGGTGAGCGATCGGACGGGCAGCGCTTTGCTAGCTTCTCTCCTCCCTTCTACTCTTCTCTGCTCCTCTCTCTTCCCTCCCATCTTTATCTTTTTTATGAATAAAAGTGATTTATGCCAGAATTTTGGGGTATTTTATAGAGTAGATTGTGTTGCCATTTGGAATGGCGACAGGGACTGTCGGTTTTCCAAATTTTAATATTAAACAATTTAGGATCCCTGTTGCTAGTTGAATTGGTGACAGGGACCTGCCCCGCTCCAAATGGCGACAGGTCCCTGTCGCCAATTCAACTGGCGACAGAGACCTTTCTGTACTATTGAGCCTCCCTGTTGCTAGTTCCTAGGTTACTGCTGACATTTGGAATGGTGACAGTAGCCTAGTTTCGTAATTTTTTTACTATATATTTTTAAATTAATATTATTTAAAAGAAATAGCCACAAATGCACATAACTTAATCATTAAACACACTAGAGTTCTAATAGAAGAATCTAAGATCCATAACCCATTCATCCATTGGGAAACCAACAAAAAATATAAGGAAACATCCTAGATACGAACTAATAGTCAGGCAATTCACCGATCTACCTCGCCCACATTCCATCATGCTCTAGATCCAGCCAGAAGAGGTGAAGCAGCTCAAGGGAGGTGGGTGAGGGAGACGAGGACGCGTTAGAGATTGCGGCGGAGCAGCGGCGTATTCGACGCTTGTGGGCGAGGAGGTAGTAGAGCTCGACGGTGAGCACAAGTAGGAGCAGGGCCACTATGAGGCTTTCCTTGGCCTCTTTATGTAATGCCCCGAATATCCATTAGGAGAATATTATTCGGGAGAGGGAAACTTATTCAATTTCGGATGCATCAAAGTTTAAAGATGGAATTTGGTTCAAATTATGTTTTGCTTGGTGCGTTTGGACCTTAGGCTCTTGGCCCAATGTGCAAAAAGCCCTTTAGTGGGCCGGCCCAAGTGAGAAAGAAAAGGGGGGGTGCCTAGTTAACCCTAGCCGCCAGCCATCCTTCCCTGGCCGCAATCCCCAAATCTCCCCAGCATTTTCTCCTGATCGCTATCTCCCCCATCCTGGCGCCGCCATTTTCCCCCTCCCCACGGCTCCTCCTAGGCAACCTGGCTCCTAGCACCACCTCCCCATGGCGCTGTCGCCGGCTCCGCTCGCTCCCCCTACAGCGCCTCCTCCTCCTCCCCTGGTGCCGTTGCTCCCCTTAGTCCCCCGTGATGCCACCGCCATCTTGGTACCGGTGCCACCTCCACCCAGCGAAGTTCGCTCCCGCTGGTCTGGCCTGTGCCTGGCTCCTCCTTGCGCCGACTCCTTGGCGTCGCCTCTCCCTGCTCGCCGGCCGCCACCAACCCGGCTGCCATCGGTCCGTCTTGCACTCCCTAGCGCCATGCGGCCAGCTTCTTGCCGCCGCCGCCTCCCTGCCAAGGCCTCCTGCTGGCTGCCCCATGCCACCTTCTCTACTTCTTCACCCCTCTGCTCCGCCTCCCGTCGGCGTGGCCGTGATGGGCACCAGTCTTCGGAGATGGTGGTATCCGCGACTTTTTTGGTACTCACGGGTTGGCGGCGGTGGTGACATCGCCCACCAGACAACGAGGCTCCCAAGATCCCCAGCTGCTCCAACAACTTCATCCTGGTAATCTATTGTTAGCATATCCTTTTGATGGTTGTACCCCTCCCAGAGAAAAGGTAGCTGGAGATGTGTTGTTAGTGCAAAGGGGAAACTGTAAGTTCACTACAATAGCTAAGGTTGCCAAAGCTGCTGGTGCTTCTTCTATTATAATCATCAATCATCTCCATGAGCTTTACAAGATGGCTTGTGATCGAAATGAAACATATCTAGATATAAATTTTACCCGCAGTTCTTCTGCCAAAAGTTTATGGCTCCACTTTACAGGGACTTCTCGCTCGTGGTGAAGTTTCGGTACAGCTATACTCTCCAGATCGTCCTCTGGTTGATACGGCAGAGGTGCTTCTATGGCTTCTGGCTGTTGGTGCCATTCTTTGCGCAGCATACTAGTCAGCTTGGAGTGCCCGGAAGCAGTTATTGAACAAGAGAAGCTCCTGAAGGGTCTGCAAACATGTTTGGTTTCTTTATTGTCAAGGACGAAAGGTCAGAATGCTGTGCAACAGAGTTGAAATAGAGTTATACTCTGGAGCGTGAAGACCCTCGCGCAAGAGATGGTCGATCCGCAGGTGAAGCCTGTAGTTGACTTCCTTTGATGTTTCCCCTGCTTGGAATCTCTGCATATCCCGTCTCATGTGGTTGTGCCGCGGGGTATGGAAACATTAATTGTGACAAAACAGGTTATTCCGTTGAATGCATGGACCATCATCTGAGAAAATGGTGCTTCTAGGATATGAAGGGCGAAAGCGTGGTGGTGAACCCTGATGCTGGAACGTTCCGTCATTGTCTTTTGTCTCACGGTTGAGGCAAGTGCAAGTATTATTATTGAGTTGTTATATTAAATACTTGATGAATGCCATAGTTGATTGATGTTGATTGTTGCTTGGTAATGTTGATGAGTCTAAATGCCATAGTTTAATGACGATGCTTACTACTTGGGAATGTTTATATGATGCTGCATGCTAAGGTTTACATGATGCGTACATGTTACTGTTTATATGGTGATGCTTGCATGATAATGGTTATATGTCGATGGCAAGAATGATGGGACAAGGTGAGCAATGAGGCTACCTTGTTAGTGATGAATCATGATAATGATAATGGACATGCGCATTTGCATTTCTGCATGTTCATTTCTGAACCTTGGACTACGTGGTAGTCAAGAGTTGTTTCCTTGAGATCCCCGTCCTGCATTGGACGGGCTTGGTCCCCACACTTGCGGAGTGTGGGCTTTGGATCCCTGTGCCTAAAGAGCACATGCTTAGAGTATGTATCGACGAATACATACTCAGCATTACCGGTAATTGCAAAGAAGTGAAGTATTTTGCATTCATGGCATATTCATTGCACTTCTGCATATGTTATGGATTTGTTGTTTAGCATATGATGCTGGCATAAGAGATGGATTGTGGTATATAAGGTGATTATTCAGGTGGGGATTGTTAATCCCTTTGACTACTTATGACGCTATCATAAGAGATGGATTTGAGGTAATTAGTGTTGTATTTATGATGGAATCGTTTGTTCCCTTTGGCTGCTTATGATGCTATGTTTGATTTGCTCTTGCACTTTGCTGAGTCGTGGACTCACACTTGCTGTGTTGTGCTTGCTAGGTACCTCTCGAGGCAGCGATATGCATGTGAAGGGGTAAACTGGTGCACGTCACATAAACATAACTCACACTGAATAAACTAGTCCAATTATTCACAATTTATACTCTTGATAATTACCTAGGTTCAGCTTTGTGAGCATCCTTCGTGGTGGATGTTTTGATTGTAATATTGGACGATCCAGTTAGGTTCTTAATCCTTCGTCATTTAAGTTCATTTAATTTTCATTTCATGAATTAGTATCTGAATAGCCTGCTTATGTAATTACCTATGGTTACGCTTTATGCTCTCAATACTTTTGTAATAGGGTTGACTAGAAGATTATAGATGCCCTTTTTATTTTGCTATAGTTGTTTAGCTTATCCTGGATGTCCTTTGATGATTCATTAAATTGGATGATTTGAATGTTGATTTATGCTATATTAAACTGTTTGAACCTTCGGTATAGCCATATATACAAAGGAGGTTCTACCGGATTTTAGGGAAATGTCTTAGTTCTATTTGGTTAAAATATTATTGTTTGGAAAATGGTTGAAATTATTCTGTATTGCCGTTGTCCGCTAGTCTTTTAGGTAACATCTTGGCTTCCGCATAGCCAGGGTGTTACAGTTGGTATCAGAGCGGGCTTTAGGTCCGTGGTAGTTGAAATATTAAACAGTCTTGCCAGTTTTAAGTCGTCTGAAGGTTTCTTAAGTTTAAGTTACTTGTTGTGACCATTGGATTGGTGTGCCTCATGATTGGATACTGATCCAACGGATAGAAAAGGTGATTTATGCTTAAGAAAATTTCAGTCACCTTATGAATAGACCGTCCCAATATTAAATTGACACACTGTGCACAGTAAGATGGGAATAGGTCAAGCATTGCATTCACGTTTTCGTTATTTCGCTTTGAGCATTGCTATAATGAATTGATTATGAATACTTATGATATGCCTATATGGTTATTATATGTTATAATAGTAGATGACGAGAGAGGTTTAAGGCATGGTTGTAGCCTTGGGTTGCTAGGTTGCACCACCGTTTGGGGCTTGAGATTAATGGAGTGGTTACCTCGAGTCAACTAGTTCCGGGTGTTGAGTATGAGTCTCCTTGGGAAGATCTTTTGTCTTCTTGAGGTTGGAATGGTTGTTCTTGTTCAGATGCGGTGAAGGAGTTTTCTTGGATTAGTGGTTCATTGCAGTTGAGAGGTGTTCATCGGTCTTTATTGGTTTTCTTAAAGCAAACCTTTGATCTCTTGAATGACGCGTTGTTTTGCTGCTTATAAACGTAGTCGATTTAAAAGATTGATCTTTATTTGAAAGTCCTACCTTCTTGCTGAAAATTGTGATCCGGTGATTCGTTCGATATTTTGGATAATGGAAATGATCTTTTATAAACTTCATTGAAGAAAGTTTTGACTCTACTCACTTCTTTTGGGGGTAATTGGAGTGTTGGAGTTTAGAGCCTTTTCTTTGAAACAAAAAATGTCAAACCCCCTTTGCAAAGTTTTGCGGTGTTAAGTAAGAAGTCGTAAGCAAAGAAGATAATTGATAATGTATATGACATCAAGTTGGGTCTTTGGCATGATGCATAATTAACCTTAACTGATGTCCTCGGTAGCGTAGCCGATTAATTTATTGCTGCCTTGTAATGATTACTTGACGAGATGTGATTTATGATATATTTATTCCTGATTAGGATCAACAGGGTTACTAAGGAGAGTGAATATCGATCTGAATTTATCTTGTAAACATCTATTTGATGATCTTACATAAATGCTAGATTTACCTAATTCCTAACACGCTAAAATTGTTGAAATCTGTATAAAGGGCTAGATGGTTGTTGGTGTATCAATTTGTGAAACCTTGTTTTATAGGAATTATGTTAGTAAATCTTTAATCATGTTTTGAACTGGTTTCTAAACATAAGGTGAAATGTTGAATCTATGGTTATAAATGGTTATGTGATTGTAAATAGTATTAGCAGCATGTTTACACACATGATTAGTACAATGGTCAATCGATCATGAGAGCTGAAGTTGGTGTTGAGCACACCAACAGTTGAGTAGATGAAGTTCGTAAACGGTCTCTGATAGCGTGCCTTGTGAAATTGCTATTGCATAGTATGATCTTGTTAAAATAAATTTGTTTTAACCTTGTGGCTTGTGAGATGTAGGGGAGGACGAGGTCGACAGATTTGGCGGGATCATCGGCGTCAGCGTAGCGTGGGGGTGGGGGGGGGAGGGAAGATCGAGGAAGAGGGACGAGAGAGCCGCTTGGGCGACGGGAGGGAGGGAGACGAAGGCCACCAAGGGAAAGGAATTAGGTGACAGCAATCTGGACATTTTAGTGTCTAAAACGGAAAAAAAAACAATAGATATTATTATAATAAGGGATTGTCTATTCGTAAAGTGACATAATTTTTTTAAGCAAAAGTCATATTTTTTTATCCATTGGATCAAAATCTAATCATATAGCACATCAATCTCTGTACTAATCCAACGACCACAACAATTGACTTAAACTTAAGAAAATTTCGGTCGACTTAGAAATAGCAAATCCGTTATAATGATGCAAACAGGGCATTTTATCGAGAATCAAACTGAGGGATAAAAACATAATTGCATCTAAAATAAGAGTATATCCTTGAATCGCATCTAATTGGAGGTTGGAGGGTAAATAATCAATTCCTCGTGCACAAAATTTTAGCCGGTGCGGTGGTGGCAATTTATGAAAAAACCTTTTGATTTTTTTCTCCTGCCCCGATTTTCATAATTTTTCGGCCGTCCGATCGTTCCCATCTCATCCTGCCCGTCCAGATCCCACCTACACAATCCTCGCACAAGTCGCCGGCGGCGGCGGCGGCTCGCGATTTCTCTCTCCTGGCGCCCCTCTGCTCCCCCGCCCCCTCGTCCTCTCTCCTCCGTCGCCAATTTTGGCTGCACTGGGGCTGCTTCTTGCCGTTCCAGCTAGCTGCGCCCGTCGGTGACGATGGCTGCGGCTCGCGCTAGCGTGCTGCCTTCAATCTGCTTGATCCTTGCTCGGTATATCACCTGTCCTCTTCTCCCCTTTGCCCATACAGGCCATACTTTCTTGCACGGTTGCCTATGCGTGGTTCTTTCGATCGGTTGCTTGTCCTTAGGTGGGTGCTCCTTTTGTTTGGTTAGCTTGTTGTGGTTGCTATGGTCATCACAGTGCTCTACTATCTATATGCATCAAGGCTAAACAAAAAACTTGGAAAGCGGTATGCTAAACAAATATTTCCAACATAAACACGGCAGCAAGATAACTTTCTTAAGATACTGCACCAAAAGGAGAAAAGTTACAAGGTTAACGCTATAGAATTAAATGTTTAGTTTTCTAGGTAAGTATAATTTTGTGCAGTCACACTTGCCAAACTGCTACTCTGAACAGCGATGAACCAAATGCACCCAGTGCCAAGAAAGATTGATCATCAATCACGGAACTATGAACAAATCATTCTGAAATACACCTCTGCTGAAGATATCTAGATCGATCATTTTGTGCATAACACTTGAGTTAGGTATTTGCTACTACCCTACCCAATAACCGCTCTCTTTTGGTACGACAGTAAATCCTTACCTTACCCAGTAGTATGTGTCTTTCTGATGCTGTAAATACATATCTGAACTCACCACTGCCTCAAAGGCTCAAACCTCTTGCTAGCCTCTATACAAGTAGTTAACTGAAACTATTCTTGCCTTTATAGGTTCAGCGCCTTGCTCCAGTTCACAGTATACTTGATGTCTAATATATGCTGCATAACAATTATCGTGTTACAGTACATAGTGTTTTCCCACTTTTAACTTTGTGCTGAAACAATACCCCGAATGGTGAATATGCTAACCAAATGGCCACAGCAACATGCAGGTGTTCTGGCTAATTTTACTATATAGTAGAGTTCTTCCTTACTGTTTCCCTGAAAAATTGTGCTTTGATGATGTGGAAGAGCAGCTTGAGCTAGCAGTTATGGGTTGCACAACTGGATAAGACCATACAACCATTAGAAGCACCAATTTTAGTTGTGTACTTGTGGGTCATGAATTAATGAATTATTTAACAGAAGAACATTTCATCTATGTAAATATATTTTCTAATGGTTTAGCATAAGCTTGCTCTTATTGATTGATTTGTTAAATATTTAAATGCTATCTTTGAATAAATTTTATGTAATTTTGAAATATTCTATCTTAGTTTTGGGTTTCGGTAAGCGGTTTGGGTTGTGCCGCTCCTGATTTTCCTGAGCTTTTGCAGGTAGTGTTTGCTGGGGTTGTCGCAGCAGCGTCGGTGTACGGAGGCCATCAGCCCTTTTATTTGGGGTCCAATCCATCCCACCAGTATCCCGCATTCCCGCCTCGGCGTCTGCAATGGCTGCGGTGGCGGCCTTCTCCCTCGGCCTGGGCACGGCAGTGCGCGGCCTCTCTGGCGCCTGGTATGGGCGCCACATGGCCGCCGCCTGGCGCGCCATCCGCACCCGCCTCCCCCTCGTCGACCTTGTCCTTGAGGTCCGCGACGCCCGCGTACAGTGCCACTGCCCCCCCCCCCCTTCCCCAACTTTCAAACTAGACAGAATTCGACTAAAATTCATGGACTTGTGAACTCTGGCCCCACAGGTACCCGCTGCGGCGGCCCTCCGCAGCCTGCGCCCCCTGGAACCCGACAGGCACCGGCTCGTTGTCCTCAACAAGGCCGACCTGGCAGATCCATCCGAAACGGAGGTAATCAAATCCCAGCCTGCGCTGCACATGGAGAAGCTTTATCTGCACGAGATGCATACATGATCAGTCAGTTCTGATGTACGCAAGTTTTTTTTGTGTGTTTTTGTCGGTGTTGCTGCTCTCCAGAAGTGGGCGGCGTACATGAAGCAAAGGAGCTGCTCGTGCATCGCGGTTAATGCACACAGCAAGGAAAGCATCAAGGAGGTAGTTAGAACTGTGTTAATGTTTATTTCTAGTGTAGCTTGTTTGTAAGTATGTAGATTTACCAATTGAATAGGTGATTATGTGATTTGCTATGGGAGATATTAATGTCTGATTGGGGTTGATTTCAACCTTAACGTAGCTGTTGAATGTTGTGCGGGTGAGGATCAGGGAGATCAAGCTTGGCGAGAGCCATTGCACCGGAACTGTTCTCTTGGTTGGTATTCCTAATGTTGGGAAGTCGGCCATCGTCAACGCGATGCATCAAATCGGGAGGATCGGGGCAGCAGGTGATTCAGCTTATTTGTTGCCTGTTCTGTTATTACTACAATTATAGTTGCTTTGATTGGTATCTGATCGTTGTGTAACAATGGCTGGTTTGTCTTTAAGAGAAGGGAAAACTCAAGCATGCGATAATCAGCAGCCATCCGGGAGAAACCAGGGACATAAGTGGCTACAAGGTAATTTGATTTAATAGCTTGTTGTTGTTGAGTACAGTAGAATGAGGGAAATAAAACAAAAGCTGCAGGTTTTTCCAGAGCATGTTCAATGCCATAGTAACACAAATTTGTTTATAGGGTCTCTTCCTTATGTATATTGTAACAGAAATTAACTAGCTGAATCTTTTGGAGAACTCTAAATTCAACATTGGAGCACATTGCATGCAGCAGATAAGTTTGTTTTGTTCGCATTGTCTGAAGTATTAAAAAGGACAATAAAACTCAAGAATGTTGATTGTAGAAATAGCAGCAGTGTCTTTCTTTTGCAGCTTCCAGCTTCCAGCGTGCGCTGGAAGCCTAGAAGTCACTGTCATCACCATATATTGGCCCAGTGACTGCCTATCTGAGTATAAAGTGCCATTTAAATCTTAATAAGATATAGACCTACTGTTTTACAGGTTGCTAGTCATCCAAATATATATGTACTAGACACTCCTGGTGTTCTATCTCCTAGATTTGCCGATGATGAATCCGGTTCTCGACTTGCTTTGACAGGTACCAACTACTATGAAGTTTATGTATTCTCTTGTGATTATGTATTGTCATGATAATATGTTATTATCTGATGCATACGCACTCTATTACAGGAGCAATCAAGGATTCTTTGTTACAGGAGTATGAGATTGCCCAATACCTTCTTGCAGTTTTGAACTCAAGGGAGGAATATAAGGAGTGGGAGAACTTGAATCAACTGGGAGATAATTCTTGTTATCACCGTAAAAAAAGGCAATATGCTTCAGATCATACCCAGGTAAATGTTGGCAAGGAGTGCCATAATTTCGGCCTAATATCAATCTCAAGCAATTTGTCACTATCATTTTAAGATCATCTAATTTTTTTAGTATCATGTGGATGCAACAGTAACTACCGTGTTGTATTTGTGCAGGATTTTATTGTTAAGGCTGTTCGCGAAGTGCTTTTTGGGACCAAGTCATCTTTTAAGGGGGATTTAGGAAAGGAGAATGAATTAAGAAGATTGATAGAATGCCAGTTTATATCCTTGCAGGAGGCTTTCGGGGTTTCTGCCGAATCAAGTGAGGATGTGTGTAAATGTGTTGCTTTGAAATTACTCAATCTCTATCGGACAGGAAGGCTTGGTCGTTATACCTTAGACCATGTTCCAGATGTTAGGCAGGAAGTTGCTTCATAATCATGCCATGCGTAGTGCATGTCAGAGATGGATGTATTCAGATAAAAAGATTCACATGACAGATTTAACATCATCCAACTCCGATAAATGGGACGTATGCGCATAATTCAGTGGTACGTGGCTAATATTGAATTATGCTGGAGTGTCATTCTAACAACAGTTATTGGGAGTCCACAGTTCATGTTTCCCTAACCCAAAAATAAATGCATATCTTTTTTCATAATGATTGGTACACTGCTGCTTTGATCTATTAGTGAGTACTTACTCAGCTGCAGTAGAAACTGTGTGGCTGTCTAATGGTACACCATTTGTGTTTCTCATCTTCTCCTTGCAAGTGAGATCAATGGTCAGATGGTCACGCCCAGTGAACTCTCTAAAATTTGCTGCCCTCTCCAGTTCCTTCACTTCCTCGATAACAAGCTGTCAAGCTCCAGTCACACTACCATTTCTACCAATAATGAAGCAAAAGCAGCAAATGGAAGTGCTTCAGAGAACTCTAGGCTTGTCATGGCTATCTTACTCAGGGTCGACCGTAATGTGCTCCGCTCTTTGCGCTCTGATGGCTGATCTGCTTTTGTGTTCTTCCTTTCTAATAGTGATGTGGTATCAGTCTTGAATGAAGGCAGAGTAGTTCTTGAGGACATATGCTTGCCAGAATTTAACTCCATTAGCACACGATTATTGGCACATGCATGTTTGGAGCTGAGAAAGAGTCGTCGCGGTGATCTTATAGCTGAGTTTAGATCCTGCAGTGCTTCATGAAGATGATCAGACAGCACATCAGTAGCACACCGATGGTGATCTCTTATGCTAATTGCAAGCTCTTGTAGAACCTTGGTCACTTCTCGTGCAACTCTAGTGCATGGGTTTTGGAATAGTAGCCTGACGGATGGCGGAGTCTTTAACATCAATAGAGACAACCATGTCAGCACAGTTCATTCAGAGAGAAACACAATTGCTTGAAATTATATACCACACTAATCTGGAACAGGGATGATATACCAGAAAAGTTGGGCTTTTGCTTACCTGAATCTTGGATTCCAGACAGCCATGAAGTGGAGCAACAGTATATGCAAAGTGCCTAAGAACAGATCCGAGCTTCACATACTTCTGCCATGGGTAACTGTAACAGTGCACCGAGTGTCTTGGCTCCCAGCTTGCATAGTGTGCCTGGTCAATTTGGTATCAACATTTGAACCATCATCATGTATGTCATTTACCAAATAAGAGGTCTGCATAGCATCAATCTGGAGAGAAAGATCGCAACATCAAATGGTGAATTGCTTACTAGAGTCTCACCACTTGATTTTTAGTCTAGGACTGCTCTGTAGCCGGTGTGAATGGAAGCTCTTGACGCCTTGCTATCAAGAATGTTATCATCCTTGTCTTGATCTCGGAAATACTCATTGACACAAGCTGCAATTTTTCTTTGGTAAGATTTTGTTGAGAATTAAGCTATAGTACAATAATGGTTTGCTGTTATGTGATAGCCACCTTCAATTGATCTTGCTAATCCTTCAAATTTGCGCACAGTACAACTGTGGAGGTCTTCTCCAGACCAGTTTGGCAATACAAAGAGGCTCATGAAGGCACACCCTACGGCAATTGTACTTACGCGATGTCGTGCTAAAGGCAGCACATCCTCTTGGCGGAAGCTTGAGACCGTTATCAGATTGAAGGTTAGCAGAAAAATCACCACCCCATAATCGTAATTCTTCTTAATGGATGGGAAGAATCTCGAATATGTTGCAGCAAAACCTGTCAGGAAAAGCAACAACATAAGAAGCCATTGCCATTTGGCGCATGGCAGAAGCTAGCGGTCGGGAGGCGCAGTATACCGGGAGCAGTTCTCCTTAGGACCGTGTGGTTGCAGTTATTTTCCTTTTCCTTTTCCTTTTCCCTTTTCTCCTTTTGTCCTTCTAGTTTTGTTTTCGTTCAGGTTTCCTAGTTTTTGAGCCAGGTCTGCCGAGACCTTTTCATTGTAGCTCTGCCCTTCTTCTTTAATGAAATAACGTGCAAGGCTTTTGCGCGTTCTTGAAGAAAAAAAAGCCATTGCCATGGGAACTGCGGTTGAGGGTTGCATATTACATTGCACAAGCACTCGATCACTGCAATGCAGAGAACCGGAAAATCTATCACGACTTGAATGCCTGTAGAGTACTTTTTGATGAGGTATGCGCGGCTTTGCTGGCTTGTACTCTACCTAAGTTTTCCTACTGATTTTGGCATTGTAACTGTTGTTGCTCCCTCTGTGAACATGAAATTTTGCTTATAAAAGATTTACTTTGTGAAAATTGATTGGCCTCTGTATCCACTGAGGGAATTCTCACTTGTCACGACTCATGAATAATTTCTAATTCTATCAGGAAGGTGATTCCCGCCTGTCAAGTTTTGGATTAATGAAGAACAGCCGTGACGGAAAAAGTTACAGCACCAACCTGGCTTACACCCCACCAGAGTTTCTACAAACCGGTAAGAACTACCACATAATCCTTGCTAGCACATTCATGAATCATGATTAGTTGATACTGTTAGTGTTTTCCAGTGTAAATGAATAAGTGAGCTTATTTTAAGCTTATGAGATATAGGTTAGTTGATTTATGGTACCCACTGTCCACAAAATTAAGTCTTGAGCTTCTAGTTAATTACTAACAGTCCAAAGTAATAAATTATCTGGTGCGTCCTGCGTCCTCTTTGATCTAAAGTACTTGGGCTGTAGGTGGGCCCCAACCTAACGCATGCTAAGATAGAATGGTACGAGGAGAAAACATAAGCAGTTCCTTTTACTTGCGCGGCCAGAAAAGAAATAGAGAGCGCTGCTTCTTCCTTGACGTCGAAGTCTGGATCTCCTGTTCTTCGTATGAATTAAGTTCCTCTTTATCTCCAACAAATCCAAATACCATGAAAATAGGAGTTCAGTTCGCGCTGCTGATCCTTTCAAAGCTCCTATCTGAAGCAAGCCCATACAACAAAAGGAAAGTGCAAGCATCCTGGTTTGACTGTTCCTGATCTTTGTGCATGTACGAGTCCAGCCCAGAGGCGCATGCGGGACCTCGCACACAAGCATGCTTTTTATTGTCGTTTCCACCAACCTGTGCACATGAACTTAAATAAACACACAAAGAATTAGTAGAGAATATCTGGGCCGCAGCATCCTCCCCTATTTCAAGTGAAACCGTCCTCGGTTTTGACTTTTGAGTTGGTCTTCAGGTCTTCATGGACAGATTGAACAGGGGCCAAAAAAGTTTTCAGTAGCTTCGCCGCCTCCTCTTTTTCCCATGCCCTTCTTTCTAGCAACTTCTTCCAAGTCACCTTGAATCAATTGGACGTCCATGGGAAGCAAACAGATCGGTGTACCCTTCCATATAAAGGTACAACCCTGGGTGCGCCAATTATGTGTAATAGCAGCTTGTTCCTCACAACACAGTCCTTCCAACAATAGATGACACGAAACCATAGCGACTGGTATAACATCATAAAAAACCTCACAAGAGAATTTGCCCAATGAAAACAATACCTTGACTTGGTTCGTGATCTTAAGCATGCCAGAATACCACTTCAGGACATAGGGTTACGGATGCAGCGTCATCGACACGCGACGAGTGCGATACTAGCAGCATTAATCGAATTCTCACGGTCGATCGATATGGCACAAACTTTCTCCCTCACTTTGCAGCGAGAGTCGAAAGTCCAATCCACACCATAGCCTTCCTCTTCATACATGATGTTAGTACTCAACTTCATGAAGCTCTCCTCCAAAGAAGTCGTAGCAGCACCATCTCTACCACTATGAGCAACCATCGCTCTGATACCAACTGATGCGGATCAAACCTCGAGATTAGATTAAATCCGTAGGTTGTCCGATCTTTCACAGTGGTAATTCCTGATCAGATGTGGAGCACAAATTATAAAATACAACTCATACTTGGATAAATAAATCTCACACCCACACCATAATACACAAACGAGAGAAGAGAACAAACAAGATCAACACTCAAATTCAATCAATGAGATTAAACCTAAGTAGCAATAAGAGATATTCTAGATGGAAAACCCTCAAGAACTGTACACACATGATAACAAAGGTAAGACTCTCATGGCTACACGCCAAAAAACTCAATTCATAATTTCAACCCATCCTTACAATGACGCACATCCTAGTTGTAATGTCCCAAATTTTCGCCTTTTAAAAATTTATTTCAAATAGATTAATTCAAAGTGCTAGTCTTCTTTTGGAGTTTTTGCATTTATTTAAATCCAAATACGAAATTCAAATCCTATTTCTATCGTCTCAATTCAAAGCTCATCGTCAAATTCCAGATTAAAATTTCATAATTTGATTTTTTTCCTGCAAAACTTCTTGGGCCTAAATCCTTTTCTTTTCTCGCTCGACCTATTTCTTGGCCCATTCCTTTTTCCTCTTCTTACTTCTTTCTTCTTTCCTTGCTCTGCTTCTATTGGCTTCACGCTAGCCCGCGCCAGCCCACGTCTGGCTGCGCCCTGTCATGCCCTGGCCATGCCCTTACGCGCTTGCATGCGCCCATGCCGTGCTAGCCTGTGCCGCACCCGAGCCGTGCCCTGCTCATGTCATGCGCGTCTGTACGCGTTCCACGGTCCTCGATGTGGTCGGATAAAGAAAGTGCATGGTCATACCACTAGTGGTCGAAGAGTCGATCACATAAGATTATCCGACACTCGATCGAGAAAGTATTGAACAGTCCATGAATGACATGATATCTCACCTGGAGTTCAATCAAATATCATGAGGCAAAGGGAGAATACACGAGAAGGTCGTTCAGTTCGATCAGATACGGACTAGTCGTATGGAGATACGAGCTGGTCGTAAACTGGTTGAACATAATCACTGAGTGGTCGAAACATGCTCGTAAGGAGTTACGAACTGGTCAAGACTAAATATGAACTAGTCGTATAGAGATACGAGCTGGTCGCAAGTGATAAGGACCTGATCGTAGATCATATTGCATTAAGGTTCATCCGATATAATTCGTGTGTATTTGGGAATCGTTATGTCTTCCTAGGAACTACTAACGACTCATGGTTGGAAAGGGTTTTCGAGGCACAACCGATTACGCATGAACCTACAGTGTCACACACTTAACGGGTTAGAGCAGACGTGTTCGGATAGGGTCCATCATGGGCTCTATATAAGAAGATGCATGATGTTGTTGGAAGACATACGTGTTGACGTGAGTTGCTCCACTGAAACCCTAGCTGCCATCTTCTCGAGAGAGCCCTGCCGTGCGACTTGGTGCTAGCACACCGGCGTACGGTGTTCCTTCCCTGGACGTGTGTGGATACCGTAGAGGCTCTACTGTGGTTGCTGTTGTGCTCGAGGACGATCCGCGATCTTCACAAGGAACTGCAGAGATTGTTGGAGGAGACGATCGACTCGCGAGGACGCTGGATGATCGAATACGACCACTACATCGACGCGCTCGGCGTTGGACGATCGAATATGACCACTTCATCACGCGTTCTATGTTATATCAGGCTACTCCAGCTCTACTTCTGCTACACTGCGCGTCTGGTGGTAACGATCTGTGATCTCCTACTTGCATAGCTTCCTAGTATACGTGGTAGAATTTTTGAATTACCAGCTAGTGTAGCCTACCAGTATCCCTTCACCACCAACATAGTAGATATCCCTTCACCACCAACATAGTAGATATCACATGCCCACCCAAATCACATGCCCACCCAAGGTCGGTCTTTCTCTTTCAAAACATGAGTGTGCACATGCTGTATGAATGCAATTTGTTCCATTCTTCATTAACGTGGTCCATTGTCATCGTATTACCATCATTACCATGTCATCATCATCATCATTATCATATTATCATCATTATCATATCATCATGTTGGCATTGTGATAAACATGGATATAGCATAAATATATCATGAAAAATTAATTATAAAGACAAGTGGCAAACAAACTGATGTCTATCGCTCTACAGTGCACTTGTCTTTTAGCCATGAAAATCGGAACAATGCAAAGGCGACACCGAACTCGAAGCAACACACTGGACAAATCCAATATTCACCTCAAAAACATGCAACAAATAGTACAATAACATAAAACCAATCAACATCACTCGTATGTGCAAACCCGACATAATTAACACCTCTTCACCGGACAACTCACCCGCTATCCATGGCTATTAAGTCGGCAAGTCGACACTACCCTCCTAGTAATCGACTTGCCGACTAGTTGACAGGTACTGTACACAACACAACACACAACCAGCACAACACACCACAGCCACACACATCGCCACACACACACCTCACGCCACAGCCACACACACCACACCCCACACCACATCCACACACCATGCAGCCACCACACACACACACCACATCCACACACACCACGCGGGAGCAGAGGAGGGCGATGGGGAGAGGGAGCACAGCCACACACACCACGCGGGAGTAGGGGAGCGCGATGGGGAGAGGGAGCAGAGGAGGGCGATGGCGATGGGGAGAGGCAGAGGCACTCGGTGCAGATCTGGAGGGGAGGCGCAACGACGATGCAGAGGTTCAAGCCGTCGAGGAGGATAGTCGGGCGTTGCTGGACCTGGGATGAAGACAAGGCTGCTCTGGTGGCGTAGATCCAGAGGAGGCACGACGAAGCAGAGGCGCTCAACGCAGATTTGGAGGAGAAGCACAACGATGATGCAGAGGTGCTCCAGCAACGCAGATTTGGAGGAGGCGCGACGATGGACGAGGCGGAGGAGCTCCGGCGACGTAGATCTGGAGGAAGCTTCGACAACCAAACAAGGCGCGACGATGCAGTCACGCGTGAGGGTGAGCCCCCGACTGTCCTCACTCCCTCTTGCCTCTTTGCCACTGCCTCTATCCCGATGATCAAATGACCATAACTTCCAATTCTAGAATACAAACAAAGCAAACCATATGTCATGGGCATGGGCCTAGGGGAGCTACTGTTCACACGCACTGTTCATATGCTTGAACAGTGCACCAACCAGATTAGATTAGTTGTTTTTTTTGTTAGCAAGTTATCTTCTAGAGATTATTGATTGATATTATCTTTATATTAAGAATAGTTACCTAATAGTTAGATGTATATCTTCACCAGATTGGTTGCATTAGATATGATAGTTTCCATATTGTTAGGGGCTAACCTCATCTATATAAAGAGAGGAGTCGTACCATTCATAAGAAAAAAATTAGAATACAATAGTCCAAGTTTCAATCCCCTTCGTCTCCCCAATCAATTGTCTTCCCTCTCCCCTGGCAGCCGACGCCACCCGGCTATCCTCCTGGTGTTGTTTACCCCATTATGAACTAAAGTTCATAACAAGATGTTTTCGAGAGTATACACAAAATTTGTTACACTTTCCTAGTTATGATAATTCCCTTATTAATTTATCTAAGCACTCGTTTTTAACTCTGAAGGTCAATCTGGAACCTTACTGAACAGCAGGCTTAACAATTTTATATATATTTTTCTCACATAAAAATTAGCAAACCCTACCACTTCTAGAAACTATGGAAAATTACCTAACGCTTTATAGTTATGACAATAAATTAATTATACCATCTACTGTAGGTAATAAAGCCAACAACACGACTGCTACCAACAGCGATAGAATTTTGGACAGCAGCGCTCTAGAAGCTATAACCTTTACACAACTTAACCCAATCTAGTGATCTTGCACTATATGAAAAGCTTAGACAATAACCTACAACTTTTATAACATGTCAAAGCTATGAAACAAGACATAGATAACCCAAAACTCCATCGCAAAGCTCAGCAGCACACTAAATCGAAACATGACATCACAAAAAAAAAACAATTCCCACTATCGATCTACTGTAAACTTTGATTAAACGACAATCTAACATCTTAGCAAGGATTTCCGTATTGTTATCCCTCGAAAACAGACGACGAAGATGATCGAATCACGAATCCCTAATTTTTCCTTCTTCCTCTTCTTCCTTCTCTCTATCTCCATCCTTGCTCTTCCTTGCTTCTCCTCCTTGCTCCTACTCAGCAGCAACAGCAGACGGTCACACGGCTAGGGTTGGCATGTGGCAGCGGCAGGGGCGACGCAGGCACTAGCGGTGCAGCAGGGGCCCCCATACCGAGTCCAACTTCGACTCAGTTGGGCCCTGGCCCGGCCCACTCCTCTCCGTATTTCTTTCTTTCTTCCCCTTTAATCCTCTTTCTAATTCCTTAATAAAACTGGATATTACAAAGTCAAATACACGAGTCCCCTATGCCCATCCTCTCTAACATTCATGGTCTTAGGCCTGCTAATGTCTAGAACCCAACCCACACCTGAAGCGGCCAAGATATTCCCTACTAATTCTTTGTGTTTTTATTTGAGTTCATGCGCACAGGTTGGTGGAAACCACAATAGAAAGCATGCTATGCAAGAAGTTCGCGATGTGCATGAGGAAATTCAAGCTATTCTTACTGTTGCGCATGGCAATCCATGTATGAACGGTGGACTACATGCATGTGTCTGCGAGGTTCCGCATGGGCCTGGGCTGGACTCGTACGCAAGGTAGTCAGAGTCGAGATCCCGAGTCGGATCGATTTGCCTCCGGTAGGATCGAATCGTAGTATCGAATCGTAGAATCGGCGATTCTACGGATTTGTAAAAATACACATATTTAACATCTATACTATAAGTTTGTATGATTGTTATATGGTTTACCACTTGCATGTTCCTTAAAAGTAGCTAGACATACTCAAGGAATAAAAAGAGCTTATCATTATCAAGCTCAAGATTGCTCATGCCATAATATAGGTATTTGTACTAGTATTACCACATCGATACAATATTTTGCATGCTCCTTGTTTATTTATAGTTTCATTCTCGAAATTAATATCAACAAATTTTGCTCTAAAACAAAATATCGGCAAAGCCCGGCCTCTAAAAAAATTGCCCTAAGTCTCTCGAGTAGGATCGACATTGAGATTTGGATCGACAGGCTGTCGTGGGTTCGTAGAACCGTAAGACTCTAAGAGTAGGATCGCGATCCTACCGACCTTGAGTAGGATCGGATCGGTAGTAAGACTTGGATCGACAGGCTGTCGTGGGTTCGTAGAGTCGTAAGACTTTAAGACTTGGATCGCGATCCTAACTACCTTGCTCGTACGTGCACAAAGATCAGGAGCAGTCAAACCAGGATGCTTGCACTTTCCTTTTGCTGTATGTGTTTGCTTCGGATAGGAACTTTGAAAGGATCAGGAGTGCAAACAGAACTACTATTTCCATGGTACTTGGATTTGTTGGTGATAAAGAGGACCTGGAACACGACATGACGCGGTTCAAATGGCGAGGAGCTCACCGGAGAAGAAGATCGGGTGACGGGGAAGTTTCGGCCTAGAGGAAGAAGATGGCAAAATTCGACGATGATCTGCAACCAAATTTGAAATTGATTGAGGGAAAACAATCACGGAGCTTAGGAACACAATGTGACGTAGTTAGGACATCAAGATTCTCATCGAAGCGACAGGAGCACAAGACGAAGTGGTGGCCAGCGCTCGGGAAGACGGCCAATTTGATGGCGACGGAGCTCCGGTGGCTATGGGGTTTAGAGGAGGTGCGAAGGGGGTGAAGGTAGTGCTGTGACTTCCATTTATAGGCTCGGATGGAGTTTGAATCAACGTTGCCGCGAGCACGAACGTCGGCGACATTCACGGCTTAGTTTGGAAACTATCGAAACGGTAATGCACTGATGAAATGTGGTAACGGAGGGATTGAATGAGAGTAGGGATGGTAGGACTTGATGACGACGTGGACGGCGCGAGCGCATGACACATGCAGCGCGGGTGGAAGACGAGTGGTCCAGAGATATCTCTCCTATTATGTTAGGAGGGGCAAATCCTATCTCCGACCATTCACATTCCTCCGCATGTTTCATAGCATACCCGAAAGATACCTTTATAACTACCCAGTTACGGAGTAGCGTTTGGTAACCCCTAAGTGTACTATTACACATGTAGAAAACTATGCTGATCTCAGGTCTAAGGATTATACATCATCATTGCTTGAGACCAACTAACGACACATAAACTCATAACAATCTCAACAGTATCTCAAGGTGGGTCAATCCAACCCCATGTTCTCCAAATGTGTTCACATTATTGATTCGATATCCCTATATCCATGACCGGTGAAACATGGTCATCAATCAATACATGTATTGGTCGATAAGTCACTAGTGTTTCGACCAGTGACATCCGACCAAGGATACATTTAGAACGACATCATATAAGTTAAAAGAGCTTCACCAACAAGTCACATACTTGTTAACCTTTATAACCAATGATTCATTCAAGGAACATAATAACATTTATTCAATATCTCATAAACACAGACGTGATACAATCATCTCTATGATTGTCTCTAGGGCATATCACTAACAGGTGGAACTCCATGAGAGTGGAGATATCCTTGGTTCCTTGTAGGATGGGCTGATGAAAGAGTGAACACCCGATGTTCACTCATGCTATACCGATATAAGCTATCAGATGAACAAATGAGCATATAGAGTAGAGATGCATTGCATTAACAAAAAGATGATGATGCTACTTGAACACATGAATAATGATGATACTATTCTTCATGGTTGATAAGTTGTATATTTATTGTTATATTATGTACTTGCTGAGTCTAGGACTCTCTAGCTTTGTTATTACTTTTAGGTTATCAATGAAGATGACATGCCTATGATGGGAGTAACACCTATGCATCACATGCTATCAATCACAAAGTTGTCATTATTTAGTTGCTACATTTAAACATAGAGATTTGATGCTTTCATCTAGAGTTGATCAGTAGACATGGATTTCATTATTTTAATGATTGAGACATTGGTGGTTTAATTATTAGAATTGTTGCTAACCAATGCTCTCGGGCGCATGGCCCCAAGCGTTCTTTGGCGCAAGGTCCCAAGTTGTGTGAAAGTTTATCCTTAATGCTTTTTTTCTTGTTTTGCCTGTTGAAAGGTAATCCGTTGTGTGCTTTATTCCATGCAAAGGTTGCTAGAATTATTAATCCGTTGTGTGTTTTATTCTATGCAAAGGTTGCTAGAATTATAAGTGATTATGGTTTAAATTGAGGGTGAAAAATATATATGTGACATTCTGAGCTCTGTGTTAAGCTAGGGTGTTACAGATTGCCCGCTCCCCTAATTTTTGTAGTGCCAATTGTGGACGTCTAGTTTTAGAGTGGGGCGTATGTTTCTTGGATTGGTGTGTCCTACTTATAATAAATTAGTCGCCTCTATAAGGCACTCCCAATAGCTTGATACTAAACCTTGCTATTAGAGGGAAGAGAAGGGGTTAGAAGGGATTTTTTTGTATCAAGCACTCCAATAGTTTAAATCTTTAGCTTTTTACTCAAACTTATTAGTAAAGGAGAGAGATGATCCACTAATTCATTCATTATTGCTGATTTTTATAAGGCGTCTACACATTTCTCTGTAAACTTTGGCCAACAATTAGTCCAATAATATATAGATTATGTTACACAGATTTTGAAAGCATTTTCTTATGATCATGATTTTGTAGCAATAAACAAATTATTGTAAAAGAAATTAATGATCAAAGTTCAACATTGGAGCCTGCACCAAGTCAAACCACACCTTATAAAAATCAATGAAGGGAGTAGATCCTTACGTGTGCAAGGTGCGTGCGCACAGAAGTTCGTAATGTAGAGAATGTCATGAAATCAACCTAGCATAAATGCCCCAACAACTACACGCTATCCATATATCACTCTATGTATATATATACTTCAGTTTGAGCTGCTTACTTCTTTCATATCTGAGCTGCTTACTTCTGTCTTTCCCCCTCTCTATATATCACTGTATGTATATATATACTTCAGTCTTACTAGTCCACATTTCTCTAAAACTTCAGTGGTTCAAAAAACCAATGGACCAGGAGGAGGAACACGATAGAGAGATCCAAATTAAAGGACAATAAAATATTAGGGAATAGGAGGCTTCAGGAAATAAATGGCTTGCCTGCTGTTGATATATAGGCTAGATTGCGGAGTAACAGGTGCTTGCACAGTAGAGGGAGACAATGATACATAACCTATCTGGAATGGTGTCATCTGAAATTGCCTTACAATGGTAGAGTCGTAGAGGTGCACATTGATGTGCTGTGCACTCCTTTCATCTCAACAATCCAATTGAATTTTGATTCATTGATATCGATGCTTAAAAATATCATCGAGACCAAAATACATCCAAATGAAGTAGCACACATCTCATGCCTGCTCCAATAGAAATATAGTACCAAGAAAATGCATAACGCTACACGTGTTTTTAGAAAAATACTTTGTGCAAGTTGTACATGCACAACAAGTTTTAGTACTTCATGCTAAATATTTTATGAAACTAATCTAGGATAAATTTTCCAACAATTGCGCAATGTGCATAACGATATGTATGAAAGCACCTTACTTCTTTGTATACATCAGTATCACTACCCCACATTTCTCTACTGCTTTACTGGTTCAAAAAATTAGAGGAAGAGAAGGAGAGAAGGATCCAAAGGGCCAATAAAAAGTTAGTGAATAGTAGGGCCTCAGGAAATAAAAAGGTTAGCATGCCACAGAAGCTGAGGGTGACTTATATTTCGAAACAGTTGCTGCTCTGTAATCTGAAACATAGTATACTTGGGGAAGTGGATATATAAAAAAAACTCTCCGGGCTCATAACATGCATGTTTATCCAACGATGCAAAGCGACTTTTAACTCTCCGCACGGCTCGCTTCGGCACGCGGCTTCGCCGGAGGACACGCGCGGCGTCGAGCCACAGTTGCAGCCAGGACGCGCAGCGTCGAGCCGCAATAGCATGAGTTGGCCGCGGCGGCCAGGGAGGAGTAGGTGCGCTGGGCCGGAGCTCGTGGACGAACGGCGGCCGGAGCGATGTCGGCGAACCGGGCGAAGCCGACGAGGCAGGATGCCAGCGGAGAGAGAGTGAGAGGCGAGCGCAGAGAAGAAACGGAGTCCTTCCACGTGTCGATGCCAGAAGGCGGTGCAAGGCAGTGAACAACTACGTGGAGTAGACCGGGACGCTCCGCTCTGTCCACGCGTCGCACGCTGGTGCGTCCGTACGGAAGGGGGTTTGAGGGTAACCTCAAATTAGTCTTTTCGAATGTATATTGCAATATTACGATTATACCGTGTGTACGTATAATTAGATAGACCTACACTCGTTTTGGCTTTCGTACTTGATTCATCCAAAATGGTTAACATAGCGTACGTTATTATGTTCGGACACCAAGCATTATATTTTGCTACTAACACACCCTTAAATTTAGACATTCAATATGAGAATATATAAACCTACCAGTGTCAGGGCAACACTTGAAGAGAAAAGGTCATATTTTGGCAAAACATATTAACGATCGATCGGTTGCAGTTTAGTTTACAGATTGGTCAACCACAGGAGTTACACATTAATTGACGCCAGCTTGACTGGGTTGTACAGTTCTTGAGCTTGTAAACTACAGACTGGTAAACAATTGGTCCGTACAAACATGCTCAAAGTTATCTCACAAGAAATTCAATTCTCTCACAAATTTGGTCTATTGATTTAAGACCCAACTGGGTAAACATAAACTGTGGCATGCCTACGAGACATATCAATGTCGGAACATGGAACAATGCCAACATGTGACTAGTCCAACAAGTGACCGTGGCGCCCTATATATGTTGATGGATGACGGTCAAGTCCCACTATTAATTGTTTTGAGTTATGAACTAGAGTACAGCAAAGTAGCAAACTAGCCCAACAACCAATCTCTATTATGAGATCAAAGGAAAATGGGAGGAAGAGGAGAATGAGAACATCTCCATGTGCATATATAGCAAACTAGCCCAACAACCAATCTCTATTATAAGATCAAAGGAAAATGAGGCAGAGAGGAGAATGGGAATAGGAGTGAGTGTCATGAGCAATGCGGAGGGTGAGGTCCGATAGGAAACGGAGGCTTCAGGAGTTGGTGTCCGCGCTGAACGAGCGAGAGGCGAGCAATAGGGCCATGAATCTCCCAAAAACCAAAGAAACAAGTGGTAGCTACCTGCTGCATTTGGTGCTAAGCCTCGGATCGTAGCGCACTGCTGTCCATAGTTGGCGGCTATCTGCAGATTCTGCACTACCACGGCAAGGGGTTTCAGATCAGCTCGCAGTGTAGAATCTGGTCGCAGTTTACTGCAGAGCAGGTCGCCGGCCATTTGTGTACCCTCGGCGGATCGTCTATTCGCTTCCATCAACAGCATATCTAGTTAATTCCGAACTACTTGACGAGGATATAACAATCCTTATTTTATTATATATCTATAATTCGTATTATGGGTATTAATGACATCATATAACTCTTGTGTATACTCCTTAATATTCATAAGGGAGAAGCTGGAGGTCGTAAGTCCTCCTATGACTACTCTGTAGTCGTGGGTCTTCCTACGACTACCCCATAGTCGTAAACCCTCCTACGACTATCCCATAAACGTAAGCTCTACTACGATTGATCCGTGGTCGTAAGCCTTTCTATGATCAGTCCTCAGTCGACAAGATTCACAGACATGTGGGCCTAGTCGATCAAGGAATATCACGTACCGTATCCAAGGATATAAGTAATCAATTAAGCTGTTATTCCCTGAAGTAACAGCACGACTTAACCCCCTGTTATGATGATAATGGCCTGGCAATGTGGGACATTAAAGCCCCCGTAATAATCTCCGGTAACAGCTCCACGATCTAGCGCGTTAATGCGACCTTTATTTCGAAGATCCAACGGTGCACCCCGGAAATGATATAAAGGGCAAGGATCAACAGGATAAAGGGGGACGGAAAGAGGAGATTAGAAGGACAATACTCTAGTTTCTGATTTCATCTTGTAATCCAGTACACTCAATACATATACACAGGAGTAGGGTTGTTATTCTTCCAGGAGAAGACCCGAACCTATATAAAAATCCCCGTGTCTCCATCTCTGCGTGATCTTGAGCCTAGAGGAACCCCCGAATCAAACAATCTTTACGTAAGTTCGGTTCTAAAACACCAACAGTTGGCACCGACCGTGGTGATCTTTAAGTCATCAGCTTTCCTTTGTCTTTCCAATTCTCATGCTCTCATGGCAGGAGAGTGGAACGAGGAGAACTGGTTCGATTTGGCCGATTATGCAGATATTGACATGGATGCCGGTTTCGACTACGAGCCGAGCGATGCATCATCCGATGGTGATGTCGCCTCCGGAGATCTTTCTTGAGGAGACCTTGCCATCGATGGAGTTGAGGAGGGATCCTTATCCCCCACAACTATACGTCCAAATGGGGAGCCAGCTTCCTCAGAGGACAAGGGTCAATCCGACCACAATGAGGGCTGTCCCAAGGCAGACTCAGGACACGGTGAGGGTTCTCTCTCCAAATGTCCAAGTCCTCCTAAGACAGTCCGACCTAGCGCGACAAGTCTTGGGAGTCATAATTCCGAATCTTCATCAGCATCGGGTGATTCTCTCTCTCCGGTTAGCCCAGCCAAGGATGCGATCGAACATACTCTTCCTGCGA
Organism: Phyllostachys edulis; assembly: GCA_036346405.1. Classification (NCBI taxonomy): domain Eukaryota; kingdom Viridiplantae; phylum Streptophyta; class Magnoliopsida; order Poales; family Poaceae; genus Phyllostachys; species Phyllostachys edulis. The sequence continues at coordinate 48,643,665 of CM070556.1, forward strand.
GTTCGACCATCCCAACGCAGGATTCGCTTGCCGACAGAGACGATTATAACATGGAATTCCCCATCCTGGAGGGGTTTGCTCCAAGTCGTCAGATGGTGTCATTTGACGACTCCTCAATCGAGGAGGCCTCTAGCGCAAGTGGAGATCATCAATGGGAGGTCTTCATCCTGTCCTCAGGTAGCAATGACCCTCCCAGAGACAAGGCTGCAGATGCTCCCCGAAGATCACACCCTACGACCTCTCGTGGCAATGACAAAGACACCTCCGACGACGACCAGAGTCAATACTTTGATGAGCATGTGGGAAATTCTCGAGATCATCGCACTCTATTGAGGCAAGCTCAGGGATCAGATATGAATGATTCTGAAACAAACCGATGAAAATGAGTCGCATTTCAGAGAAAATTGCCTGCGCGCGCTCAATACCAATCGGAAGAAGCTCAAGAACTTCAGCATATCAACGACCTGCTCGAGAACCCATCTCGAGAACTTGCTCGAGCACCTGGCTACGATATCTTCGCCGAAGAGATCGCACGAAGGCTGCGGAGTACAATGAGCAAACTCGAACGACCCCGCCGGCGTCATTCCGAAAGTCGTGGCAGTACGACTCCATCAGCTAGGGAATAAGAGTCCCTAACAAAGAAGGAAAACGAGTCAACATCGGTTGCGCCACTCGATGCTACATCTGGTGCCAATCAGCGCGTGTGTCGCCTCCAGCACAGACACGATGAAGAATTCGTATCATACACTATAATATTAATAATTTATTATTATGACAAAATTTGACCATTTTGTTGTATTTATTTTCCATATTGGGACGTCAAATTTCTCATAGCAAGCTGATATTTTAAAAATTATTGAGATAACTAGCTAGACCGATTCTAAAACAAGTATGAGAACAACATCATTTATCACAAATATTTATTTGAATATATATTTCATGTAACATCCCAATTTCCGAGTCTTTAAAAATCCTTTTGATTATTTAGTAGTTGAAAATTCACCGTTTGGATTTATTTGATTTTAATTCAAAAGCTTAACTTGAACTTTTAGTACCAAAACAATTTAATATGATTAAAGTTAACATCAACAATTGTCAAAACTATTTTATTTGGAGTCTATGTGCTTGGATATATTTTCTAGATTTGTCTAGAATTTTCTCAAGTTCATTTGCTATTTTATAATTGCCATTTGGATTTTCTGCTATTTTCTAAAAAGAAAAACTAAATAAATTCACAGAAATCCTTGTGGGCCGAATCTCCTTCGGCCCAGTCTTCTTTTTCCGCATGTGGCCCACGAAGCGACCCAATCGTGCGCATCCGAGCACGCTGCGCTTTTTCTCCCTCTAACCAGTGGACCCCTGCCTTCATCTCCGAGTCGTCTTTTGCGCGAGGAGCTGAGCTCGTGTCCGCCATTGCCACCTTCTAGAAGCCCGTCCAACAATGGGACTTCTCCAACTAAAATCTCTCGAGCTTTAATGCCAAATTCTATCTCCTTCCTTCCCGCGCCTATGTCGGTTGCAATTGTATCCCGAATCGTATCCTATCTCCTAGAAACCCGGAGTCTATTTCATATTCATCTCGGACTCGATTTGGGGATTCCTTATCTCGACACACCTGCACCCCTATAAATAGTTCCCTAGGGTTTGCCCTTGCCCCTACCCCTCAGAACCCTAGCTCGCCGCCTCCCAAGAACTTGAGAGCCGCCGCAATCCAAGTTTTTAGGGTTTCTGCCACCGCTGTTTATTCGTTTGCGTCGCCATCGTCATCATCTTGTGGTCGTGGTTTGAATCATTGTCACTGCCGTCACCAGAGCTACCTCTAGAAACCCTTCACGACCACGAGATGCCACTGGTGTTTGTCGTCGACAACAGCTGAACCTTCTTCGCTGCTTGAACCTCGCCGCCGACCACCACCGTTGTCTTCGACCACCCAGTGAGCACCTTTTTGTGTTCGCAATTGCATCAGCTACTCGTCGGTACCACTCACCGCCAGTGAAGCTCCACCGTTCACCGTCGATCGTGGAGACCCGAGCCTATCGCGTGGTTGTGAACTCTATGACCAGCGGTCGTAACCTATTCTACGACCAGCGGTCGTAAGGTTGTAACCTGTTCTACGACCAGCAGTCGTAACCTGTTCTACGACCAGTAGTCGTGACTCCTACGACCAGTAGTCATAGCTTCCTTCCGATCAGTGGTCGCATTTCCTTCCAAGCACACTTGGTCGTAAACGTTGAACAATACTTGATGTACATTATTCGTTGAACAGTGCTCAATAAACAGTACTCGAAACTTCTTTTTGAGTATTTTCCTTTGTTTTGATCTTTTGAGAGCCATATCTTCTTCATCCGAATTCCGATTGAGCCCATTCAAATTTTTTAAATTCATCTAAATTCGAGATCTATTTATCTGAGATTTTTATTTAATTTTTAGAGTTTATTTTGCCTCTATTATTTATTTGTTTTGTTTGTTTCCTTCGTTTACGAGTAAGACGTCGATACTTCGGGAAGCTTTGAAGAAGGAGTGCATCAAGAGCAAGATCAGTACCTAGACATATTCCAAGGCAAGTTATACCTTTGATCATATTGAACCCAGTTTTCAAAAGTTATGTTGATTCAAATTATTGCATTTATTTTAAGTAATTATTTAAATGCTTTTGGCTTTAGTTATTAATCCAATTTGTTATATCCACCTTATCTATTGTTATGTCATAATCTTTTATCACCCTAGATTGGTTTATTAAGTTGGTATTATCGTAGCACCAACGTGAGTTGGTTAGATATGATTAGATTGCTTAGCCATGCTACGAGTCATCATTTCATGTGAGTTGCAATTATAAACTTGACTAAGTGATTATGAAACTAAGTGATAAAACTGTGTGTACTATGTGCTATTACTCGTTGATGGCATGTGTTGCACTTAACCAACAGAGTGGGAAAAGATTTAGACGGAGGCAAGTGGTACTGTGTGCTTTGGTGGAGCTGTGTGCATGGGATTAATACACTGTGTGCATAGGGATTTATAACTAGAAATTGGAAGTCTTGCCTTGGTCAATTAAGGACTTAACTTTGTGCGCCATTGAACTGAGCCTAACCGTACGACCACATACCTGATGGGACGGGCCTAACTTAGTAAGTTATGGATTTTTGACATTGATTACTCAGGTAGTAGGTTAGGTTGTGTTGCATGGGTGGAGGTGTGTTCTATCAAGTAGTCACATCGTGGGGCGGTTCATCGTGTCCCTGTCCAACGGTGTGTGTTATGCCAAAGCACTGTGTTTGGGTTGGTATGACGTCAAAGCACACTAGAAGTATCAATGCTTGAGATGAAGTTTCTGAAACGTTTTGTTATGATTAGTGCTAGTTACACTAGTTGTATCGTGTGGGTAAAGTGTTCAAACTCTGCAGAGTGTTAAATCAATCTATTCGAATAGCCACGTCCGCGGTCATAGACATACTCGGGGATTTCGCATGAGGGGTAGTTTTCATAAAACCTTTGGAAAGGGAGCTGTATGATCTAAGTTATATGGCTGTGTGAATAACTTGTTTAGGCTGTATGCCTTTGTGAAATCAAACTATTAAACTATTATTGTTTATTTGTTTTACTTGTGTTTCAATCTATTATTCATATTCAAATTGCAAATGTTGTATTTCTGCAAAAGAACCACAGAAGTCATTCCTTTGGAATAAGCCATCATGTATAATTGTATTCTGTGGTATGTCTTGCGAGTACGGTTGTGTACTCATGCTTGCTATAATTAATCAACAGAAGTGGAGGAGTCTTCGCCTGCTTTCGAGGAGGAGTTCTACGAAGGTGCCTGATTGTTAGGGTCTTGATCCCAGTCGGTTGCCTGTGGCGAATTGATGGGATTCCGCTGAAGTTATCTGTTCTGCTGCTTATTTCTCTATTATCAGCTCTGCGTGGCTTAATAAGTGTAAACTCGATCATAAGGTCAAAACCATTATTTGTTAATCAAATTACTCGTTTATGCTATTAATCATCTTGTGTGGATCGATATTCATCTATGTTTACACTGTGTGTACTAGCGTGATCCTGAACTAGTGTATTATACACAGAGGGTCCAGAATTGCATTTTTTGGTCCTGACATTTCGACATTATGAAATTAACAAATGTACAATATGATAGCAACACAAACATAAATGTTTCCGAACTTATTGCACCAAGAATTGGTTCCCCTTCCATATAAAAAAGAAGAGGTGTGATGGTTTCAAGCCTGCTTAATAAATTGATGATTTATACAGTTAATTTATGGTCACTGCAGGAACTTGATGAATCACTCGTGGTAAAAGTGATAGAGAACAATAAACTAAGAAGTTTTGCAGGAACTCATTTTATATAAAAAAAAAACCCCACAGAAAAGTTGCTCAACGAACATGGTTCAATGCTCATCGCAGTAAAACAATGCCCAGCATCTGTATGGATGGTTGTTGCACCAGATTAACTGTACCAAGCACAATACTCTTCCTATTTAAGAGTGGAGATGTGCTGTAGGATTTAAATGGAGTCCACCTGTAAACCATATGACAAGCAGAAGGGCAGAGAGGGATATCATGCCACACCATCTGTGCAAGTCAATTTGAACTTCATTTGGTGATGCCCCTAGAACCCGGCCACCAATCACTACCTGGTCGATGTTTGTCGTAATTGGACTAGGAGGCATTAGGAGACACAACAACGCAGAATCAAATCTCAGTAGTACTGGTTGATTAGAGAGGGGTTGTCCGCAGTATTGTGCCACTGTCACTTGTACTATGTCAACTTGCACTATGAGAACTTCTTGGTTAGCTTCTCCTCTTGCTTTAATTTGTTTCTTCTTTGCGTTTCATGATATGGCAAGAGCAAGTACATGAATAATATATCTCAATGACCCGTGTTGCCCACCTATCTGGTAATTACGTATGATACGATTCCATCTAACTGCACAAAGAAAAACCTCATTTTCCCCCACCTATTTGATATGGTGCGGAGAATATTAGGTTGATCCAGCCAGCTAAACTGGGACAGTGGGAGAACTACCGGCAGCTACCTGATTGTCAGCTCTAATTTACATTTTGTCAACCATTTCTACCGTTTGAATGTGTCATGGATATTGTAGTTTTGTATATACAACTAGGAAAGAACTAACAAAGTGAAAATGTATTAAAAAAGTGAAGTTGTTTGAACAAACATTAGAGTGTACTAATAAATGTTTGACTGTTGTTGTGTGACTTGTGATTCTTGCTTGCAAGTATTGAAACTAACCTTTTTTTTTCTTCTAGAAAGACACAATGCATATGCTTAACATAATGTTGGGTGAGAAAACAATCTAAGTGGATTGGCCAGGGCGTTTCATTTTGAGAAATTTTACGATACATTCTACTATTAGTATATGGTGACAGATAAATCAAATCTGATCATTGATTTGTTAAGAGTGTAATATACTTTTCTTTGTATTTATAATTTTTTTCGTGAGAGTATTACGGACTTTTTCATCTAGGGTTGAAAATATTACTCTTGTGTTATGTGATCCCTATATGAGCAATTACAATTTTACCTTCTCAGGATTCTACTACTCATACTAGTAAGTGTAGTATTACTAAATCTTAACTAATTTGAACCATTGGATCAAATAAAATGAACTACAGGTATTAAATTAAGTATACAGTGAAAGAGCTCTTCCTTTATCCCAGCTGTCACTACTAAGTTGCCTGCATATATAATAGAGTTCGTCACTGCATTGTTAACCATGTGGTTGCAGCTTTTCCGTGGTTGTTGCATTCTGCCAATCAAGTAAAGACACACTCTTCTTTCAAAAGGAGAAAGGAGGATAGATGGTTGAGATTTCAGAGGATCTTCAGCTGAGCATGGAGGAGATATATACCACACATGTTGCGCAATTTGTGCACAGCGGCAGACCTCGAACCAATTAAAAATGAAATAATTGATTATTTGCTACTGCAAAAGAGTGAATTTTATGATTTGTCACTGCATGTGAGTATGACATATGAGTCTCTAGGACCATATGTCATACTCACATCAGTGGTAAATAATTAATTACGCATGTTTAATAGTGGCAAATAATTAAATCTCCCATTAAAAATTAGAGGGGAAGGCTAGATATGTAATTTGTTGCGACCATTAAAACATGGAGATTAACTGAGGTGGTTATCATTCCGTAATCCAACCAACACCAGTAGCACAAGGTTGGGAACTTTCTGAGCATAGCACTCGCAACTATACCGGATTGTATTGCAATTTGCAAACACCTGCAAGTATGACAGATCGAATTGCAATCTCCCATACATAGTTTCAAGACAATGTACCAAGAATTGTACTCATTCATGAATTTGCATTGTCAGTTTAAAGATACGAGGAGATCGTGAGGCAATAGATCGATGGCGGTGAGAAATAACTATAATATGGTGGCCAGATGATTGATTCATAAGGAGGTTAATAATTAGTTAATTACAAAAGCTCTATACCCAAAATACCCTTTCCTTAGTCAACGGCTAATGTTTTTTTTAAGTGAAGGTACTGGGAGTACCTTTCAAAGCACCGTAAAAACTCTCAAACTTCAAACATGCATGACCACACGAATAAGTATGAACTTGTGGTACCTACAAAATGTCTATACACTGATAAACTCAGTAGGAAACTTTGTGATCCCCGGTCTCCGTATTTCTAGATGTGTGCTAAGGGACGTACTCGCGTATGTGTGCGTGTGGTGTGCGTGGGTGTTGGTGTGTGCGTGCACGTCTTTCTTGTAATTGCAAAAAAAAAAATCTATTAGGGAGTATGTGCTTTAACTGATTACAAATGGACTTGATTAGTTTCCGAATATATGAACCAAAATGTTCTCTTCACTGTTGTTGCGGTCACTGCAGGCACTTGATGAATTGATTACGGTTGAAGTACTGCTAGATCAAAACAAGTTTTCACATGATCGATTTACTTTGATTAGACATTTTCCATAGGCAAGCTCTGCTCAAAATGTTACCATCCAAGAAAACTAACGATAAATCAATTTTTTGAAGGGCGCTCCACTCACATTTTTACCGAAACAAAGAACAAAATATTGTGTACAATTCGAAAAAAAAGTTGTATAAGCCTCCTGCTTTGTAGCTAGGGGTGGATAACGAGTCAGCTCGGTTCGGCTCGGTAAAGCTCGTTAAGAAAACAAACTCGGCTCGGCTCGACTCGGCTCGTTAAGCTAACGAGCAGAATATCAGACTCGGCTCGACTCGTTAAAAAGCTCGAACTCAGCTTGTTAGGCTCGTTAAGAAAGTCAAGAGATCATAGTTTGGGGCTCGTTAGGCTTGCTTAAAAAAAAGGAAAATTAGCCTAATAAATTTTTTAGAAAGTCAAGATATTACAGCTTGGGACTTGGGTCTCCCTAGATCATCTAAGGGTTGCTGGGTTGGGTTGGTCTGGTACTACTGCTCAATTGTGCTAGTTTTTTTAACGAGCTTAACGAGCAACTCGCGAGCCATCTCGAACTCGGCTCGTTAAGAAAACGAGCTAAATTGCCGACTCGGCTCGGCTCGTTAAGGGACCGAGTTCGAGCCGAACCCTTAATAAGCCGAGCTGGCTCGCGAGTTTCGAACTTTTTTCCACCCTTGTTTGTAGCTCCCAACCAAGTACTATACATGCCAGAACTCACATATGAACCTGGATCATTCCCAATTTTTTCTAGTGTCAACTGGGGGTCTTGTGTTGGCTTGTGGGGTTTATTTCATAAGTTGGATTGTTCTACCCGTCTGTTGATTAATGTAATACATATATTTTGGAAGCTTAATTAGTTCATAATGAATGACTTGCATGTAAATTTAGTGGTGCTTTTCCTACCGCGGATATTTGTTTTTTCTCCCATATGCATTTACTCATTACCGTCCACACATATAATCCTCTCTCATCTTTCCGAAGTAATTATGAGAGGATACTTGTATCATTTCCTCTCGTAGCTTTTTCAATTTTATCACCTCCTTGATATTTTTGTAAAGTCAAAATACACCCTACACTAATCAATCAACAAAGGGAGTAGTTGACCTTTTGTGGGGTGTATGCTTCATGAAGTGGAGTATGCCCTACTTATAATGGTTTAGTTTCCTCTAAAGAAAGACCATTCCATTCAAGGCCAATCGATGTCAAAATAATTCTTATGTGCAAGCTTGCGAAAGAATCTCATGAAAATAATCTAGGATAAATGCGCTCAACAAATGCAACCCATGCATAGCAATATGTAGAACTTTTTTATTAATTAACCCATTTTTAATTTATTTTTATTACTAATCTTTTGTCGACTTTATTTTCAAATTTGACCCTTTTGGTCACGCTACTACCCGTGGCATGGTAACACAATATTACCACACCATAAGGTAAGTCTAGCTAAATAACACTTCTTGTCACGCCACTAGTGGTGACGTAAACAAACAACACTGTCACGCCCCTCTAATTGCATGAGCTGCTTCTTCGTTGTTTAATGTAATGCATTTTTTTTTTGAAACGGTAATGTAACGCCTTAGTTGCAGTTCATGCGGAATGCTCCAATGAGCGGCTACAGAACCCTCACCTGCTAGTGCTTCAAACTCTTGCTAATTCCATGATAAGATAATTGGATGGAATTAGTGATCAAGTTGAGCATTCATTGATCCTGATCATCTCTGTGTTAGGACTTAGGACTTGTCATTTTTGTCCTTCCTTGTAGCATGCTATATCTGAAATACTAGAATACATATCTTGCCTACTAGTATTATACAGCAGGTTTTTTTTTTCTCGGCCGAAATTTTCAAATTTGTTTTGAATTTTTCAGATTTTAAATTAAAAAAAATCAAATTTGAACAAAAATCATCAACTGAGCTAGTTAGCAAGATGTTCATATAGACTATTGATTCGAATGGGTTTGTATTACTGCACTCATTCATCAACTGAACAAAATTCAAGTAAATTCGTTTTTTGGACAAAATTCATCCAAACAGAATTTTTCGGGGCCAGTTTGTATTTCTACTTGCCCCCACCAGTAAACCAAAAATCGCCGATTTTTGAATCCCTGTTATACAGTACAATGAATGTTTACTCCAGGGCCATAAATTTTTTTAAAAGTCATTGTGTGAAAGATACATGTAGAGAAGCTATAACTGTGCATTAATGCAGGAGAAACGCCTCCAACAACTGTAACTTGTACAGCAATATGTATGCGAGCACCGTGCTTCTTTCAATCCATTGTATCTCTACTCTCACAAGCACACACACTCTTTCTTTACTGCACTAGCGGTTGGCAGAGCAATGGAGTAGAGAGAGTAGAAGTGAGGAATCCAAAGGTATTGAAGATGTTTGGGAATAGGAGGCATCAAGAAGTAAACAGCTGCTTGTGGTGAGCCTTGATATGTGCTTGGCAACGGCTGCCATGATACGATAACTGTGCTAGCTGCCATGATACGATATAGATCTATCATAACAGCGCCCAGCCGGCCGGCTGCATGATCTCTCGCTCCGCAAGCGTTTGAGGTTCCGAGGCAGCAGAAGATGGGTAGCACTGCAGCCGAATAGAAACAAAAGTAGGGTGCTTAAAGATATTTCAGGTTTCTTTTTTAGAATATAAGAGGCTTGGGTAAACTAGCTAGGAAAATACAGCTTAAAGAGTTAATCTTTAAGGAGAATTTTGAGGCTGTTGGGGTGCAAGAAACTTTTAAGAAAGATTTTTTTGTCAGTGAGCTGAAGGATTTAGCAGGGAGGTTTGATTTTGAATGGCACTGGGTTCTTGTTCAAGGTCATTCTGGAGGTATGCTTCTAGGGGTGAGAACTGATTTGCTGGAGGTTGAAGGGAGAGACCAAGGGAAATTCTTTGTGAGTATGACTGTTAGACACAAGATACATAATTTCAGATGGGAGCTGATTAATGTCTATGGTCCTGCCCAGCATAAATGGACTCAGGAGTTTCTGGAAGAGCTGTCTTTTAAATGTTGTAATGCAGGGTTGCCTTTGGTTATGGGGGGAGGGGGGGAGGATTTTAATTTGATTAGGAAATCTGAGGATAAGAACTCCGACCATATTAATCAGTGTCTGATTGATCAGTTCAATGATTTTATTGCTATCAACAGGTTGATGGAGATTAAGAGGGGTGGCCCCAAATTTACTTGGACCAATAAACAACATTGTCCTGTCATGGTGGAGTTGGATAGAATTCTTGTATCTACTGACTGGGAAGCAAGGTTCCTCCTTTGTTCAGCCTGCAGTTTAATCAGGGTTGGATCAGATCACAGGTGTGGGGACCTTGAGATCGGATCCGTTTCAAGCTAAGTAATTACGCTGAAAGAGCACAATACTTAACATGAAACGAAAACGATTCCGAGTACCCGGATGGTTGTCTCATGTTAGCTCCTAAGGATCAGTGGCTAACAAGCACATATCCTAACACAACATTGCATTCACATCCATACACAATATACAAGAATAATGGAATCGTAAATACAACATCATTGAATAGAAACATAATGTACAAGTTTGCATAAGAGGGCCAATTGGCCAAAAGTAATTATCAAATGATAAATCGCAGCGGAAGACAAACTTAAAATAAAAAAAGGAATAACCAAGTTGGCATGCCCACAATCCCACAAGCAACCAACTGGGATTAAAGTCGTAGCATCTGAAGTACTTTACCCAATTGAATGACTTCTTACCTAAACGAATGGACAATTTTTAATAATAAAGTTGTACTCGCGAGACTTTTCAAGAAAAATAAGGATGCATGTAAGTATCAAAGGAAGGCTACTACACTAGTCAATTTTTGGCATAAAGCAAGTTTTGTAATTAGATAAACAATATAGATTCAAATTGCCATTTTTAAAATATTTAGAAAATATTGTATAACAGTAAGTAATGATCAACAACAATATAATCTCCAAATATACTCAACACACGAACATACCATTCGTGACAAATCATTCCATGACAAATTAACATGCGAACTTCGCGTTCGAGATATCATTTCAGATCTAAACAAACTAACATAATGACATAACATTTTTAACCATAACCCAAACTTAATTTCCTATAAGCTAACTGTGCATGCTTTCCCACAAGTGATGTCCATAACCGGGGACATGGCTATTCGAATAGATTAATTAGTTACTCTGCAGAGGTGTACAGCTTTACCCACACGATATGAATACATCTTACTGTCGCCATGCACTCTTCCGAAGGAGTTTGACTGAGATATCATAACGAGGCTGTTACAATGTTATGTCCTAACTATCAAACCACCCGAGGCTCAGAATCCCATAGCGGTCATGGCGCTTTGCACTGGTGAACCCGTTGTGTAAGTAAGTCCTTATGCAAACAATCCAAAGATACACAAAAGACCCTTAAGGGCAGGAAACAAAAATTTAAAATGCCCCCACTAGATTGACAAGAGAATCATTAGACCTAAACAATAACAATTGCCAATCTAATTGTGTTTTGATAGCTAACACACAACTTATTAACTATCTCCAGTTTTGTGCCTGCAATAGCAAGAAATGTTTTGACACCTATAGGAATGGTCTAGAACAGATGGCTTCAATGTAGTCAGATGCAACGAATGCTGATTTTAGGCATGGACAGAGTGATTATCAAACTCCTAACCTTATAAAGTGTAGGATCGGAAAGGCGCCTAGAGGGGGGGTGAATAGGAGCCTGCCTTAATTTTCACCTCGATCAGATTCAACTCAATATCACTTCAATAGCTAAAGAAGCTATGAAGATCAATATTTAAGTACTGCAAAGGACTTGTGTTGAACCTAAATCAAAAAACCCCAGTGCAAAACACAAAAGGCTTAAAGTGCTCTAGTGGAGCGGTCAGACCGGCGGCATATGAGCGGTCTGACCGGCGTTATAAAATCGGCCTGACCGGCCCTGACCAGAAAGAGTGCGACAGCCTGAAATCCAAAACGAAAATCGGTCTAACTTTTGATCTACACGATGAAACTCGATCAAACTTGAGACACACCTTCCTAAGGATATCAGGAACCTATTGCAAGCAACGATCGTCCAGATCTATACCAAAGTCCTAACCTTTTTCCATTTGAACGAAGGTGGTTTCAAAACCGGGCAAAAACGAAAACACGATCTAGAAACTTGCTCGTGGTTGAATGAAGATCTAGATGATCCTAGATATATTTCCACACATCACAGCAAGGTAGATGAGGGTAAGAAACCAACCAAAGACCAAAAGATCAAAGATGAACTCAAAATCACAAAATAAGGAGGAAGAACACAAAGAGAACTCATCTTTGAGAAATCATGCATAGATTGATTCTTGGTTATTGCTGGTTTACAGCCACTCCAACTTGGAGGACAAAACTCAATACATGAGCACTCAAATCAATCCATCTCTCTAAAACCCTAAGCCTCTCCTTTCTTCTCTAAGCCCTAAGACAAACTAGGGTTTTACAAATGAAGTGCTTGGGGGCTGAATGACAGCACCCCTTCCTATTTATAGTGAGGCCTAGCTTCTAGAAGAGTTAACCCTAATGGGCTCCCGTTAAGGCCCAACACAAATAGGACACACGCACGCATCTTAAAGCGTCGTCTTCATCTTCTGTTGACCTAAACTGCTTCTCCACGCACCGTCTTGCGCCGCGGTTTAGCCCAAGGTCACAAAGGCGGTATTTGGTGAAATTACCAAAATACCCCTTCTTGATCTTTCTCCGAAGACCAAGTCCAATCTTAGTGAAGCACTCGCCTACTTCGCCACGTGTAGGTTGATCAACAGCTCTCATCGTGTTAGCAAGTCTCTCCCGTCCTGCTCCTACCGAAACCACCATGGCACTTGCACCGACCCCCGCACCGCTTGATCCAACCCGTCACACCGAACTGCCTGTTCGGTCACCTTTGTCCATTGTGCGCCATGCTTGAGTCCATTGACCTCACCCGGCATCCTTGATCGTTCTGGACCTCAGCTCTCCAAGCTTAGTCCCGATCATCCTCGCCGTTGACCGTCGTTGACCTCCAAGCGTCCTACACAACAATAGACAAAGAAATCGAATCCGGGAACAAGTTCTTCACAACTTGACCCACGTTAGTGAAAACATGCATCATGCAACATATATGCACTGATAACCATCCTTACCAAAAAATCATCTCCACCGAGTAAGCCAAAGAATAAGTCAAAATCGGTCTGACCACCACTTTGGCCGGTCTGACCGCCCCTGTAGCCGGTCTGACCGCCATCTTGGCCAATCGAACCGCCAGATCATATACCAGAAAAAAAAACTCCCGGGGCATGGCCGATCTGACCGCCCCTATGGCTGGTCAGACCGCTAGAGGCCTGACAGAACTGTAACTTTGCCGAAAATGCTTGATTTGACAAACCGCAAAAGCCATTGCCAATTGTATCATCATTATAAGATCATGCACATATCCCCATGATATCCACATAAAGTTTTCAAATGTAGATATTTTTCTAGAAGATGGGTGAAGACCCACCACCAGTGGTGCTATGCTATGAAACATCTGCACAATCACATGTAAGAATACTTAGCAACTAAAATTATTGCCAATGCTACCAACAATATCTCATGAAAGTTACAAGGTTGTCCAAACCTCTATCATTTTGAGGACTAATTTGGACTAGACACTAATACTTTTTGGTGTGTCAGAGTGACAACAAGCAGTGCAGCAGTGAGCGAGTGGACTCATGTTGAGTGTTCTATCACATGGGTAATGCTAAAGTGGCAATGGGCTTATCTAGAATTTTTGTCCACGCGTGCAACAATTTTTTTTAAACAGGCTTTTCATAGATTTTGATTGCTCCAGTCTTCTTTTAGCACTTATAATGGTTCTAATTGTGCTTAGGTAGACTTATTATGCTAGTGTTCAGTGGCTTGCTTTATCTCTTCTGTTAGCACTTCTCATGGTTTTAATTGTGCTAAGGCAGACTCATAATGTTGGCATACTCTATTCACCTTACAGGAAGGGACCAGGACTGGGACATGATCCTCCCATATGGGCTCAGCACCGGCTGACAATGCCATTGATGGCAATTATGCTAACAATGATGGCAACAACTGCAATGGTGACATTAATGGAGGCAACAACCATGATGCCAACAACATCGACTGCGACGGATGCAACTAATTGTCCATATGAACTTTGATGATATCTTGCTAGCTCTTTTGAATAGTTGAACATGAATGGTATTACTGGACTTGTAGATGTACTTTTAGATGTCTTTTGTGCGGATTACAATGTTGCTTTCTGCAAGTGAACCTCATGGATGGTATTGGGTTTGAAATGATGCTAATTTAAGCTTGAACTTCTTATTTGTGCGTGGAGTAATGCATGGATGTATATTGTGGATTATATGATGCATGGATATGTATGAATCAAATATCCGTGTGCGTGTATGTGATCAACTAATTGATAATTTCTGCTAGCATTGGTTGCCAGAATTATAATTTTGCTGACAGGCACGGAGTCATTTTGGTGACAGTAATGACACTTAGGAAAATACAATTTACTGACGGGCAAAACCATCAGGTTTAATTTGCTTTATGGTAATAGTCCCATTAGCTAAACTATATAACTGACGGGCAAAAACTGTCAAGTCTATTTTTGTTGACGGTGATTACCTGTTAGCAAAATGACTTTTCTGGACAGGCAACAAAACCGCCAGGTTGAATTTTGTTGACGGTTAATACCTGTCAGCAAAATTCCTTTTCTGGACAAGCAAAAAAAACCATCAAGTTGATTTTTGTTGACGGTTGATACCCGTCAACAAATTTTTTTTCATGGACGGTTCACAAAATTGTCAGCAAAAATAGCAAAAACCGTCAGAATAATTTTAATTACGATTAACCGTCAGACAAATTGAATTTTCCCAACCACCTAGACTTGAGGGGATTTGCCTAACAGTTACGCGTCAGGAAAAGTAAACCTGACGGTTTTTTATATTTTGCTGACGGTTTTAAACCATGGGGAAATATCCGTTTTGTAGTAGTGGTTTCAATACATGTGAGTAATGAATTAAAATTCAAAAATATATATATTTAAAATAAAGTAATATGAATTCAACACTAAATTATGAAGCGGCAGTATTACAAACCAGTGCGTATGCACGGGTTGATGACTAGTATAATATAATCGAGCACGGTGGTAGGACAACATTAGAAGAGAAAAGGGCATCTTTTGACAAACAAATTAACAACGAGTTGCAATTTGTTTTACAAATTTGTTCTACCATAGAAATTACACATTAATCCAGCTTAATTCACTGGGTTGCGCAGTACTTGTGCTTGCTAGCTATAGAACAAATTGTAAAGTGCAAACAACATCAAAATCAAAATCTGTATGTTGTCTGATGTTTTAATTGATGTTACCTTGCGAACATCGGTTAAACTGAAAGAACACTCATCCAACCTAACTATCCATATTCCTCCAGGAATGTTTAACTGTAGGGAAAAAAAGGTCCATTTTTGAAGCCTGAACTCTGGCCTGGTTCATTTTTCAACCTAAAACTTCAAAACCATTCACTTTACAACTTTGAACTCTCAAAACTGTTCAAAACACCCCCCCTAACGCCAATCCACAAAGTTTTTTGTTTGACGTGGTGACCATGTAGAAGTGGTTTTGAGACATGATGACACGGTGCTAAGTGCTACTACACATATGGTTTGTGTTTCTGGGACGCGATCCCGTGCTAATTCTCAAATTTTCACTATTTTGCATGAAGAAAAGAAGAAAGACAGCGCCGAGAGGGAGGGAGGTGTGGCTGGCCAGGGAGGGAGAGGAATAAAGTTGGCTACGCGTAATTGTGTGCTAGCCGAGATGACCATGGGAGAAAAGCACCTGTGCCTGAAAAAAATGCATGTGGCTATGTGGGTGCAGTTCATGCGGCGCGAGAAGAGAGCATGCATGCGCGTGGGTAAGTGCATGGCCGAGTTGCATGGCGGCTGTGCCATAGTCAAGCCCGTCGATCGCGTCGGTCTGTCGCGCATGTGACAACACAAGCAGACAGGTGCATGGGAACCAAGCCCATTGGGAATGGCGTGGAACATGACTAGGTGTGGAAAAAAAAAGCTTGAAACTCGTGAGCTAGCTCGGCTCGTTAAGGATTCAGCTCAAACTCGTGGTATAAACGAGCCGGGCCGAGCTAGCATTTATGCTCGTTAAGTTAACGAGCCGAGTTCGAGCTAGCTCATGAGTAGTTCGTTTAGCTCTAGGCCTAGCCCAGCCCAACTAGAACCATTGACTACATTCCAAGTCTCCAAGAGATCCGTAGACCACAGCACCGCGCTGCCGCCACCACCCCCTCCCACCTCCACGCCTCCACTTCCCTCTCACCTCTGGCTCTCTCCTGCCTCAGTCGCTTGCCTCCAACCTCGGCCTCTCCCTCTTCCTCGCGCCATCCACGTTCGGCATCCGTCCTCCCCCTCCGCATTTAGCCCGGCGCCCTCCCCCTCCGTGTCTGGCCCAACGCCCTCACTCAAGGGAGATGAGCTATTGTTTGAGAGAATACCGAGAAAGATCGGTCCAACATGCGCACAAATTAAAGGTCCTTTAATTTGTGCCATATCACCTAAGCTCGCAACCTTCCTCCTCCAATCGAGCTCACCATCTACTCCTCCTTCGAGCCCCTACCGAGAGCGTTGCCTGAGCTGCTCACATTGTATTCCCTAGTGAGCTCGCGGCTGTCCTCCGCCACATTGATATCGTTGACCCACTCCTCTCTCTCTCTCTCTCTCTCTCTCTCTCTCTCTCTCTCTCTCTCTCATGCATGCACCAGACAATCGGGCTCGGCTCGCCAGCCACCGCTTGTCGAGCCTCGCCGCCAGCTATGGCTTGCCCCTACATCTCACCACAGTTTTGTTGTGCCGCCGGCACCTTCGCTGTCGCTGGAGCACTGTCGCCTCTACCGCCCCTGCTTTTAATTTGGGGCAATTAAGAGTGAGAGGAGTTCACCGCAATTGCTTTCTTCCGTAATTCTGGCCAAGCCCAGCACTAGCAACGCCATTCCTCCTCAGGTGAACTCCAAGTCAATTCCTTCCTCCTCAACCACCACCTAGAGTTCTTATTCCTCCCCCAACCTCTGATTTGGCTCTCCGTTTTCAGGGCACCACTACCACAAAGAGTTCCAGTCGTCACTGTCACCAGGTCGCCTCGAAGCTTCCCTAACTACAACATCCACACCTTTGAGCTCCCCTCTCTTCGTATCGTATATGATTGTGCGCCTCTTTGTTTTGCCCCTCTACGTGACTGCATTTCCCGGCCGACGCCTCTCTCCTCCCCTAACTTTGACCTCTGCACATCAACAAGCATACCCCCCTCTCGAGCCTACGCTAATGCGGCGCCTTCGACCGCACCACCCCTTCCCCTAGCTCTCACTCCCTCCCAACAACTCAATTTTTAAGGTCTCCATAACCCACCATTGCCCTTCCATTGCCGGTGAAGCACCACAACCACCACCAAATGCCTCCACTGTCTCGCCTCTGTTCTGCCTTCCCCCTTTTCCCTCTCTCTCTTTGTCTGTGTGTATTATAGTTGGGCCCCGCTTAAATAATATCATAATTAAGTGAAGAAGAGTGCCAAGTCAGCTTTACCTGGATGCCAAAACCACCCTGGTTTGCGTCGAGGGGGCTAAAGTGGACAATTTTGTTAGTTCAAGGTTGTAGTTCGGATGGTTTCAGAGTTTAGGGTTGAAAACGAACCAAGGCCAGAGTTAGGGGTTGAAAAGTAGATTTTTTTCTTAATTATATTGGAATTGCTATACATCACTTGAGTAAATTTTTTGTGAAATCAGTCAAATATCTAACCTTCCAATCTCCTTGAAGATTCGTGCTCTAATCGGTGGTTCGTCATCTTCTTCGGCTCTGACGGCGGTGAATTAGGGTGGGAGTTCACTGGGTTAGGGTTCGGGATTCACCGAGGCCCGGATTTAGAGGGAGGCTGGGGCGGCGGAGGATCAGCAGTGGGTGGCAGTGGAGGCGGGGTGGCGGTGACGCCGACAACTACAGGTTTGGGGGGAGGGGTAGGCGGTGGTGGTTAGTGCTAACGACAAGACTGAGAATATTAGGAGGCAGCGGGGGTAGTGGAGATGGAGGCCGCGGTGTGGGGGCACTGGCGACGACCGTGCCTTGGGAGATGGCATGGGAGGGGACGGGGGTGGTGGACATGGGGGTCTTGGGGGGACGAGGAGGACTTGGAGCTCAGGTGGGCTTCGCTGGTACCGGCGAGGCGCCGTGCGGGTGGCGGTGCAGTGGCAGCCACGGACGGTTGAATGGGAGAGCTCGGGAGGATGATTTGAGTCTTGAAGAGATGGACTTGGATCTTATGGATGACTGGATCTAGACGTTTCGATCTTCATCTAGCGGTCCAAACTTGGACCGAAATTTTTGAAGAAATTAGTTGAATGATGTATAGGCAGCCCCAATTTTTGGACATTCGACTGTGTTGCAAATGGTGTTACGTTATTTACACGCACGTTGAAATATCAAAGTACCATTGCATAGTGTTACAGTAGTATGGTCTTTACTTAATACTATATATAGGATCTTTAATTACTCTCAACTCTACCTAGAACCTTTTGACAGTTGGTGAATTATTAATGATTTGAGTTATGAACTGCCCCAGTGACAAACAACAGGCATCTCCATGTGCATGGTAAACCAGCCCAACCACCCTACCTCATGATCCCTATTAGAAGTCCATACGAGAGCAGGAAGCAAAGAGGAGAATGAGAATAGCGAGTGCCATCAGCAGAGCGGAGCGTAAGGTATCCACTAGGAAAATGAGGCATCAGGAGTTCATGTCCCCGCCGAACGCAAGATACCCGTAATATGCCCATGCATCTACCAAAAAACCAACAAAAAGAAGGGGCTACTGAGGTACCGCTAAATAGGGTGGTATGACATATATGTGAGGCACATTACAACTTAGCTGCGTCAGCGAAATATGTACGGAGGAGGTTCGTCAGTAGGGTAGCTCTGCCGTTCGTAGTTAGGAGCATTCTCCACACTAGCGCAGCAAGGTGTTGGCTGCTCGGTCGCTCGGAGACGGTCGACTGTGCTGCCGCGATGACCATGTGGTGCAGTGCAGCAGAGCGCTGGGCAGCATTGTTTAGCTGTGCTGCCATGTGTGGAGTTCGTCGTCGTCTCTTCGCTTCCATCAATAGCTGTTAGGGGTAATCACTCTACTCCCTCTGAGTTGAAGTATTCACTCTACTTCTATACACACTAGCAGAAGTATTCACTCTACTTCTCTTGAGCCACTGTCTCCTAAACACATTCACTCAGTGTTACAATAGATGGACACAATGCAACTACCTGTTCATTGAATAAACAAAGCATTTAAATAGACACATTAGACTCCATGCACGTCACCACTATTCGCTAATTACTCCACTACCTAACTGCTTCCTGAAGAAAAGCTACCACTCCTTTCATGACTCTCCATGCATACACGACTAACTAACTAAATTAAGACCCATTCTATCTGCACGTCCGCATGGTGCTTGAATCGGTCACAACGTGCAACATGCACATACACTAGCTGAATTAAAAAACTCCACGTATGCAAAGCACCCACTAGCCAAACTTACAGGCATCTTAACACAACTAAGCATAAAATCAAGATTATATCTAACATTATCCCCCTTAATCTTGACTTGATGTGTACTTCTTCAAAGCAACGCTGGCTCGTCTTCTGGCCATTCATTTTTTTCAAGCTTGACGAGATTCACCTCTCCATCCATATCCTTCTCCGTCGGGCATTCATCTGCATAATGTCCATACCCATGGCACGCCCAAAGATTGGATGCTAGACCTTTTGACGCTGCTCCTTGTGTTGCATCATCTCCTCGCCCTGACTGAGAACGACCTCGTCATGCCACGCGCCACGTCCTGCGTCCTCGCGACGAGTCATATCCTCTTACCATAAGAAGTTGATCTTCCTTTTGTTCCTCTCGCCCTTGAGTAGCTCCTCGTGCGCCTTCAGGGACCCAATGGCCTCCTCCATGGCCATCTTGTTGATATCACCAAATAGCAACATCGACGAGGCAACATTGATGAACTTGTTGGAGACGACTCATGGCAGCCTTCTTCACGACGCATTTCTCTTCCATCGCGTCTCAAGCTCACGAATCGCGCCTAACGTTGCTAGAACTTCGCCAAAATCATCCACGGACTCGTGATCACTCATCTTAATGTTATCAAAATCCGAGCGCAAGGACTGGATCCTTGCCTCCCGAACACGCTCGACGCCCACATGCATGGAGCGTAGCGATGTCCATACATCAGACGCGGTCTCCTTCTCCGCAACTCGCAGTAACGCCTCGCTGCCGATCGACTGGGAGATGATTGTCAAGGCCAGCTGGTCCTTGCTCTCATCGATGTCCTCGGACGAGCTCTCGCGAACAACGGCACCCCATGCGCCGTTGGCTCGCAAGAGGTACTTCATCCTCATCGCCCACGCCGCGTAGTTCGTCCTTGTCGGCATTGGGTACGGGAGCCTCCCCGCCATCGCCGTCGCCTTCATCGTCGAGTCGCCCAAACCACTGCTCACAATGGCTCCGCTTCGGCGGCGTCCATCACAGCATCGCCTTCATCATCACCTCGCCCGATACCAAATGTTAGGGTAATCACTCTACTCCCTCCGGGTTGAAGTATTCACTCTACTTCTATACACACTAGCGTAGTATTCACTCTACTTCTCTTGAGCCATCGTCTCCTAAACACATTCACTCGGTGTTACAATAGATGGACACAATGCAACTACTGTTCATTGAATAAACAAAGCATTTAAATAGACACATTAGACTCCATGCACGCCACCACTATTCGCTAATTACTCCACTACCTAACTGCTTCTCAAGAAAAGCTACCACTCCTTTCATGACTCTCCATGCATACACGACTAACTAACTAAATTAAGACCCATTCTATCTGCACGTCCGCATGGTGCTTGAATCGGTCACAACGTGCAACATGCACATACACTAGCTGAATTAAAAAAACTCCACGTATGCAAAGCACCCACTAGCCAAACTTACAGGCATCTTAACACAACTAAGCATAAAATCAAGATTATATCTAACAATAGCACCGGCTAGTTGATTCCAAACTTAAAAATGGCATACGAGGTTAATTCGTCGTCGTCTCTTCGCTTCCATCAACATGCCGCTCATGTTTACCTTATCTAACCAATGAACACGAGGGTTTCATAATCCGTCTTGTTTTATGTTTGTGTATCATCAGTGTTTAGGGCTTTAGGCCTTTTGATGCATGGTTGATCTGAAATAAGCATGCTCGGCTCCTCTGGACGCTTTGACCATCACGCGTGTTCTATTTCTATCACAGAGGAACCTAAGACTCACATATATATGATTAAACTGAAGAAATACGTTCGTTATTAGACATTACTTTACTAATCTAGTCTCAGGGTGTTTATTCAGTATAAAAGACCTACATTATAATTTCTCATATATTTTTATAATATAGTATTCACTACAGGAGGCGGGCTTTTTGAAAGTGCCCATTACACTTCGGCAAAGCGACTTTGCACTCGCAAAGCCTTTGTTGAGTGCAACACTCGACAAAGAGCCTCCGTCGAATCTCCTTCCTAAAGGCTGCTTTGCCGAAGAGTGCCAAATTCGGGCACTTTCGGCAAAGGCTTTGCTAGAAGTGCCGTCTTGGCACTCGGCAAAGATTTGATGCCGTCGGCCCTAATTTTTTTTTTTTAAATTTTCTTTCTTAGAGTGCAATGGTCATTGCACTCGACAAAGCGTGTTTTTTTTTTTTTTAAATTTTTTTTGCCGAGTGCAATGGTCATTGCACTCTCGGCAAAGCCATCTCTAAAATTCGAACCGAAAAACCCAAAAAAATAGCAAATTTTTTTTTAAAATCGTGAGGCCCCACCGGCTAACGCCTCACTTGATCTCGCGTCGCCGCCGTCGCAAGTCGCGGCATTTTTTCGCAAGTCGCTTGAAAAATTCAATTTTAAATTTTTCAAATTCAAACGCAGCTTTTCCTTAACAAAACGAATTCAAATGAAAAAGTTGCCAACTACAAAATTCTATAACTTCTCAAGATCTACAAAGTTTATTTTGGTTGTTTGATCATTTGTTCATCCGAAATGGTGGTTCTAACATTGTTCACAAATTTTTGCCAATTCCTCGTGACTCGGTAAATCCTTCTTTGCCGAAAGTGCCAAAAAAGCACTCTAAGAAAGACTTTCTTTCTTAGAGAAAAATACTCGGCAAATTTTTTTTTTTGGTTTTTTTGCCCCATTATTTTTTGCAGCCTTAATATATTATTTAAAACTCCATGTTCAAATTTGGGACAATTTTGACTTTTTTCTATATTTAGTTAGTTTTTTTGTTTAGTTGAATTTTATGGAATATTTCAAATTTGAGCTGCGAGGTGCTTGGAATAATCGAATTTGGTCATTCAAAAATGATATTCTGCACATCTTCACATGACTCTATATGCTATAACATGCGAGATGTCCGGGTTTTAGGCATCCGACGCCGCAACTTGCTCAAACCTTCTCAATTTTTACCATAGACTCTACATGCGATAACACGACGCTCGACAAGTTTCGCTATTTTAACTTCGCTCGATTTTATATAATTTAAATACACTTTTCTCGCAGTACCTCGTCATGTTACGCCAACAAGATGCTCAAATTTCATGTGAGTTCCTCGGATACGGCCTCAACATACACCAAATATCATGAATATCATTTTTGAACGACCAAATTCGATTATTTCATGCACCGCAGCTCAAATTTGAAATATTCCATAAAATTCAACGAAACAAAAAAACTAACGAAATATAGCAAAAAAGTCAAAATTGTCCCAAATTTGAACATGGAGTTTTAAATAATGTGGGAAGGCCTCACAAAAAAATGGGTCAAAAACCCAAAAAAAAAAATTGCCAATTCCTCAGACTCTAGAATCTTTCTTGCCGAAAGTGCCAAAAAACTCGCAAAGACTTTTTTGCCGAAAGTGCCAAAAAAAGCACTCTAAGAAGACTTTCTTTGCCGAAAGTGCCAAAAAACACTCGGCATTTTTTTTTTTTTTTGGTTTTTTGCCCCATTATTTTTTGCTTTTTTTATTTATATTATGACACTTTTTTTTTTTTGTTTTGAAGTGATGTTTAAAACCTGCACATCTTCACATGACTCTATATGCTATAACATGTGAAATGTCCGGTTTTAGGCATCCGACGTCGCAACTTGCTCAAACCTTCTCAATTTTTACCATAGACTCTACATGCGATAACACGACGCCTCGACAAGTTTCGGCCATTTTCGACTTCGCTCGATTTTATATAATTTAAATACACTTTTTCGCAGTACCTCGCCATGTTACGCCAACAAGATGCTCGAAATTTCATGTGAGTTCCTCGGATACGGCCTCAACATACACCAAATATCATGAATATCATTTTTGAACGACCAAATTCGATTATTTCATGCACCGCAGCTCAAATTTGAAATATTCCATAAAATTCAACTAAACAAAAAACTAACTAAATATAGCAAAAAAGTCAAAATTGTCCCAAATTTGAACATGGAGTTTTAAATAATGTGGAAGGCCTCACAAAAAATGGGTCAAAAAACCAAAAAATTTTTTTTTGCCAATTCCTCAGACTCTAGAATCCTTCTTTCCGAAGTGCCAAAAAACACTCGGCAAAAATTGACGTGGGCGCATGGCTCGGCCGTCAAGGGCCATTTTTTGCCGAAAGTGCCACTTTTCTTTAGTGTTGCACTCGGCAAAGAGGGCTTTTGCCGAGCGCCGCTTTGCCGAGCGCCGCACTCGAGGCACTCTAAGAAAGCCACTCTTTGTCGAGTGCTAGACTTTGCCGAGTGCCGGCCGGCCCAAGACTCTAAGAAAGAGTGGCTTCACGAGTGCCCGATTTTGGCACTCGGCAAAAGTCAAGCAAGACTCGGCAAATCTGCGCTTCTCCGTAGTGATTGGGGTTAATAAAATATAGTATTATGGTTAATAATCCTCCATTGCAAATAAAAGTAGTGTCTCGTGATTGGCGCCTTTAAGGTGCATTGTTGGCCATTAATTTATATTACAATATGTTTTTAAGAAATCACAAAAATAGTATATTCTCGCCATTGTAATTAGTCATGAACTGTAAGACTAATCTCATATGGTCAATTTGTAACATCCCAAATTTCTTCTTTTTAAAAATTTATTTCAAAATAATTAATTCAAAGATTTGGAGTTTTCTGAAATTTTAAAAGTTTTTCCCTAATTATTTTAAAGCCAAAAATAAATTATTTACAAAATTAATTACCATTTATAAGGTGGAAATATTTTATCTAAGTTCAAAATAATTCTAGGATTTTTTTGTGAATTGTTCTAGAATTTTTGGACTCTATTTGCTATGTTCTAAAAATCTATTTGATTTGTTGTTTATTCTTTATTTCGAAAATTAAAAAATATAAAAAAATGGGCATTTCCCGCTTGGTCATCCATCCTGTCCGACTTTTGCTCCAGCACTATGTGCAGCAATATGCACGCTTAACCCCCAGCGCTCTAAGGCATGTGCTACCAACTTGCCACTTTTGTTTCGATCTCTTATATTCTTCCTTCAATTCCTTTGTTCCATTTTTCTCTCTCCTATTCATCTTCTTCACTGAAGCATTTCCTTTCTGTTCTTCCTGAGCTGCGTTTCTTATCGAGCCACCTTCCTCCATGGCCGCGCCTCCACCTAGCCGCCACCTCACCGACCGCCGTGGCCGCCGCCACCACAAGACGCCTCCCCCACCCGCACCGCTTTTCCTCCCCTCCCCTTCCCTCACTGCAATAGCCGAAGCTCTATCTGCCATTAATGGCAGACAGCCACTATTCCTCCCCGTTCTCCATATTTGTTCAATCAAAATCAATTTCGTTTGAAGTACTAAGACCGCATTAACCTTAACCACGTTCTCAAACCATCAATTGTTGCCTCCTCCACTCCTTGCATTCAAAATTTTAGTTTCTTCATTTACGCCTTAACTGAAGCTTTAATCTCCTGGTATTTGAAGCATCACCCTCACAATATAAAAGGGCTGCCACGTTCCCTTCACCAAGGTAGACCATGTGCTCACTTCCCCTCGCTTGTTCCGTCATCAAGAGCGCCGCCGTTCCCGTGCACACCGTGCGCTCCGAACGCCACTACCATCGCCTCGCTCCATCTCCGGCCATTGTGCTTCGCCGGTCGCCTCTCCTTTTCTCTCGCCGGCGGTCGCCATTTCTCCTTGCGCTGTGTTTTTGCCGAAGCCTTGCGTTCTGTTCACGTTGCATGACAATGAATAGGACCCTAATTATCTAGTCTTCAACTTGAGCTTTATACATACACATTTTATTCCTTCCAAAAATTCGTTCTCTCTCATGCAAGCTCCAAATCCGTTGATTCTTCCTCCTAAATTCATTCTTTACTTCCAGTATTTATTTTGTAATTTTTGGATTTTATTTATTTTCTGCTATTTATTTGGTCCTATTCGCGCGTGTAGAATCCGACGTCACCGACGCGAGTTTGGATCAACAGGAAGAGCTTACCTCCAACGTCACCGAAGGCGAGTCTCCTTTGACCATTTTGTACATATGATCTTTAAATCATGTTTTCTGTTTTAAAAGTATTATGCATTGCTATTTACATAAAATGACTAATTAAATTAAATTGTAGGTTGTTAGTTAAACCTAATAGTTGTTAATGTCTTCCTTTGATATTGCTATCATAATCCATTGTCACCCTAGCATAGCAAATTCACGATATTGATTACAATATTGTGGAATAGTTTAACGCAGAGAATTGCTTAGACATGCTTATCGGTCTAGATCACCCATTGGGAGAAAATCCTTATTAGCTTTTATGCAAATCCGTTTTAAAATGTATGACATTAGATAATGTCAGTATTTAGAAAATAAAATAAAATGCTAAAAACTTGTTTAAGACTTGGGCGGTGGTAAGATCAAAGTGCAAAAAGACGAGAACTTGAATGTCGTAAGTTCTCGCCCAAGTCATACTAAGGACCGACGCCAGACTATCCAAACCGAGCACTCTCAGACAACCACATGTCCAAAATGGGAATGGACCTGCCCAACTAATTTACTATGTTCTAGCATTACGCCCGCAAGCTGTAGATGGCATGTGTTACCTGGTTAGTGCAGACGATGGTAATTGACGTCCATGACTGTCGGGGCTTGCGCCGGGCATTGGTAATAGACGTCCAAGTCCGGGCAGGTTATTCTCCACAACGGTGAGCTCCAAGTCGATGGTAAATGACGTCCATAACTTGGGGTTAAGCTCATCGGACGGGCTAATGTTAGGATAAAGTATTGTAAAGGCCTTGTGATAATCGCTTAGTTGCACGCCCAAGGAAGCGTGTCATGGCCGACATTATAAGTTGATTATCTCGTGTGGGTCAAGCTGTACAACCTCTGCAGAGTAAAACTATTCGAATAGACGTGCCCAAGGTCAAGGGCGAGCAAGGTGCGTTTTCATATGGTAGATTTTGGTTTTGATTTCAAAAGAGTAAAGTTTGGGAATCGAGAGCAGTTGGGACTCTCAAATAGTTTCTGGCGGTTAGAGCCAGTTGGGCAATTAGAGCCTATCCTTTAACCTTGGTGGCTAGAGCCTTGATGCTAATGGTTGGTAGCTAGAACCTTCACTAGTGTTACAATTAATTTATTTATTAAAACTACGTTTGTCAAATGTGCTTTATGAAAATTGTTTAAACCTAAAATATTGTTTTGTGCAAAAGAATCATATAAGCCCAATTGTTAAAGCTATGCATATGCATGTTTCCCAAGACTCGCGGAGTACTTTATGTACTCATATGCTACACTCATAATTAAATCTCAGAAGCATTCAACGACACAGAGGAGGACTACGACTACTTTGCATGTGTCTTTGATGAAGGACACCCGGAGTACTAGGTTGCGCTCCCTAGTTGAATACCGATGGGCAATATGATGGGCCATCACTCAGAGTTTAACTTTTGTTGTTTTCGCTGCTGTAAGACTCAAGGTATTTTGACCTCTTTCATAATAAGTGGCCATAAGGCTAGTACTCAGTTATTTATTAATGTTGTTTCGTAATTCAAACTTGTTATCAACAATGCTTCTACTGTGTGCACTAGCTACTGATCATGGAACTGATGCAGAAATACACAGAGGGTTTGGATATAGAAATCTGGTCCCAACACAATTAATATATTTAAGTCATCAACGGTCAAACCTAAAAAAACAGTTTGACTAGCACGGATTTTAATTAAGGTGAGTTACATTTGTAACTGGAGGGAGGTAGCAATTTGATTATTATGAAAAGAACAATCATTTGGTGATGTTTCTCTTTTATCTTGGAACACCATTATTTTTTTTAGCACGCATACTGAGCCTTTAGAAATAATTGTGATAACCTGCTGGTAACCAACTCGATCCGCGTCCATTCAAAAACAAAGATGAGAAACATCATGTGTTACAAATATGTAATGCAATATTTTTTCAACATTACATAATTAGATATGTGCAGTATTAGAAATAAATAAGTACATGTTGACAAACAAATACAATTTATGTTTATAAATTTGATCTGAAGGAGAATTGCACATTTATTAATTGAAGCCAACGTGATTGGTTTGCACTTGACAACAAACCACCAATGGTTGACTATTTATTAAGGGAAAAGTCTATTTTACAACCCTAAACTCTTAGAAAAGTATGGAAATCAACCCTAAACTACCAAACCGGATATGCACCAACCTCTAACTCTCAAAATCGTTCATTTTACCCCTTCCACCCTAGACCACTCCGGTTTCGCCGACGTGGTATCCACGTTAGCACCCACATCACCGTACTTTGCCACCTCAGCAACAAATCACCTCCTCTCTCTTTCTTCTTTTCATTCTTACTTTTTCTTATTTCCTCCTACCCACATGCCATGCCTCTCCTCTGCTTTCTCCTTCTTCTCTATCTTCCTCTTCTCTCTCAACTCTCCTCTCCATTTCTCACCGCTGGCCACCAGATACCGCTGCCACCGCCACCACCTGCATCTCCGTCCAAGCTGTCGCCTATGTTGCCGCATCCCTCGACCGCCGCTCCATCTCCCGAGGGGACGGGCCTCCTGCTGTGAGCAGCTGGGTCTGATGCGGCACGAAGACGACGATCACCGTAGGGGGACGACCGCGAGGTGGTGCGAAGCCAGTGGCCACGAGGCAGAGACGGAAGTTGCATGAGGTGTCGTTGGGGGTAGAGGTGTAGGTGCGTGAGGTGTCGCCGGGGTCGGGAGCGGCCGCGGATGTGAGGGGCGCCGAAGCGAGCGTCACCGAGGGGAGAAGGTGCGGGCACATGGGGGTCACTGGTCTCCCGTCTCCTCGTCCGGCTTCGCCTATGACTCGGCCTACCGCCTCTTCCTTTGTCGTCGTCCACCACGTTGGAGGTCCTTCTCCGAGGAGGCTGCTGCCAACCGCTCCCGCTCCACCGGCCGCCGCCTCTACTGGGCCCCTCATTCTGCACCATGGCTACCGATGGCCCCCACGTCGGTGGTCTCTGTGGTGTTGCCGCCGACAACAACTCCACCATGCGTTACTTCGGCGACATGACGGTGACCTCGCCATCGCCCACCGGGGCCGCCTCCCCCGGCCACGAGCCACGCCACTGACGCCGTCGGCCAACAGCCATCTCTACCTTAGTGGATGACATGTGGGCCCTATCAAGCTTTTTTTTTATTCATATGGAAGACTAGGAGGTGATTTAGATGCCATGTCATCAAAATCGTAACACGTGGATGCCATGTTAGTGAAATCGGTGTGGTTTAGGGTGGAAGGGGGTAAAGTGAATGATTTTGAGAGTTGGAGGTTGGCGTGTGTCCAATTTTGTAGTTTAGGGTTGATTTTTGGACTTTTCGAAGAGTTTAGGGTTGTAAAATGGACTTTTTCCTTATTAATTTGGGATGGGAACTTGTTAACTTAAAAATGGTTGTAGCAATGAGATAATTGTAGATGGATGGAGTCTGATGTCTAGAGTCAGGTGGATGGGACCTGATGTCTAGAGTCTGGTGATGGGAACCTGATGTTTAGAGTCTGGTGGTGGGAACCTAATGTTCAGAGTCTGGTAGATGGAACCTGATGTCTAGAGTCTGGTGGATGGATCCTGGTGTCTAGAGTCTGGTGGTTGGAACCTGATGTCTAGAGTTAGGTGGGTGGAATGTTATCTAGAGTCTGGTGGTGGTAGATGGAACCTGATGTCTAGAGTTTGATGGATGGATCCTGGTGTCTAGAGTCTAGTGGTTGGAACCTGATGTCTAGAGTTAGGTAGGTGGAACGTGATATCTAGAGTCTAGAGTCTGGTGGATGGAACCTGATGTCTAGAGTCAGGTAGATGAAACTTGATATCTAGATATAGCCTCATGAGTAGTAATAGGTGGATGGAACCTTATTACATGATAAAAATTACTTATACAAATGACACTTCCTTTTTAAGTACATAGGCTATGAAAATAATTACAATTTTTTTAGCACAACCTGTTTTGTGCTAAAATAACCATAAAACTACTCCTTTGATATATATATATATATATATATATATATATATATATATATATATATATATATATATATATATATATATATATATATATATATATATATATATATATATATATATCATTATAGATGAAGTCTTGTGGCAGAAAAGATAAATAGCACTGGTGACCCTCAGGACATGCCCACAGGCAATCGACTGAGATAAACGACCTAGCAATTGGCATCATCCTGGACTCCAGATGGTAGATGTAACTATTCACTGTTGATATCTTTGAATACTAAATCTACATATATGAGCAAACATAAGTACAAAAGTACTCGACAAACCCTCACACTAAATGCTACATGCAGTGCACACACACACACACACACATACATACATATACATACATACATACATATACATACATACAATCATACATACATACACATACATACATACATACATACATACATACATACATATATATATATATATATATATATATATATATATATATATATATATATATATATGTATATATACATACACACACACACACACACATACATACATACATATACATACATACATACATACATACATACATACATACGTACGTACGTACGTATGTATGTATGTATGTATGCATGTGTGTGTGTGTGTGAGCGCGCGCACAAGCGCGCGCATTTAGTGTGAGGGTTTGTCGAGTACTTTTGTACTTATGTTTGCTCATATATGTAGATTTAGTATTCAAAGATATCAACCAATGAATAGTTACATCTACCATCGGGAGTCCAGGATGATGCCAATTGCTAGGTCGTTTATCTCAGTCGATTACCTGTGGGCATGTCCTGAGGGTCACCAGTGCTATTTATCTTTTCTGCCACAAGACTTCATCTATATTTGGCTGAATCGATGGGTTTCTGCTAAACTTTATTTTGTTCCGCTGCTGCTATTTATTCTTTGTCAGCCCTGCGTGGCTAAATAAATGTAAACTCGACGATAAGGTCACAATAGTTATTTGCTATTCGAATGACTCATTCATTGTATTATTCGTCTTGTGTGGATCGATATTCACCTTTGTTGACACTATGTGCACTAGCTTGATCTTGGACTAGTGCATTATACACAGAGGGTCCAGAATTGCATTTTTTGGTCCCGACAGCAGGGAAGAATGCCATTGTGGTTGTGGAGGTTACCTCAGTAAGTGAGGCAGTCGAGAGCTAGGTTTAGTCAGTTGATGCTCAGTGTGTGAGGGCCGTGTCAGCTTAAGATTAGTAGTGCCGTCTTTTATATGGTAGATTGTGTGTTAGGTTCGTCTTTCGTTTTTCTTGTGTGCAGTATGAGTTGCAAGAGCCCTTAGGCACTTGTTATAGCCATGCTAAGACTCGTATTAATAAATAGTTGTTCATTTGAGTTCTTTGTGTCGTGTTTGTTGGGTTTAACCTACCCCAACTTAGTTCTTAACTTACCTTATGCTTGCTACCTTATCTAATCCTTTCAAGCTTCCGCTAGATGGTTCAGACTCGCAACACCACTGCCAGTGGATCACGAACCAATGGAGCCAATAGAGCAGAGGGAACTGAACAAACCCCTGCAGGAGCAGTTTCACCTCAAGCACCGCCGATAGATTTGCAGAATTTTGGAGAATTCATGGCCACCTAGAGTCAAATGATGTATTCAATGATTAATCAGATGCAGAACATGAGTAACAACTAAGCCAACAACAACAATGCAACACCAGTTGCTCATAGTCACCATGGACAGTGTAAGCTAGCAGGGTTCATGAGGACTCGCCTGCCGACTTTTTCCGGAAGTGTATCGCTAGTGGAAGCTGACGATTGGCTTCGCGTGATTGAAAGGAAGTTGTTGATCACTCAGTACAACGATCACGAGAAGTTTCTTTACGCTACCCATTAGATGGAAGGCATTGCCGCTGAATGGTGGGAGAATTTTTGTGCTGCGTATGAGACTCCACAGAACATTACTTGGGAAGAGTTCTCTATGGCTTTTCGCCAGTACCATGTGCCGGAGGGAGTCATAGTACTGAAAAGAGGACGAGCTCTGTGCACTTAAGCAAAGAGGTATGACAGTGTCTGATTACCTCAACAAGTTCTCTCAACTTGCACGTTATGCTGCAGAAGATGTCGCTACTGATAAGGCCTGATAGAGTCATTTCCTAAAAGAATTGAACACCGGACTGCAAGTCAGTCTGATTGCTCATACTTTTCTAGATTTATAGGAGTTGGTCAACAAGGCTCTTGTCCTTGAAGATAAGTGCAAAGACTTGGATGATCACCACAAGCGCATAATAGCTCAGCAAGGAAGTCATCAGTCTTAGCAGAGAGCGAAGATAGTTCCTCAACAATTTAATCACTTTCCACCTCAAAATTCATTTAAGATGCCTACACCAACATCAGCACCTCATCCAACTGCTAGGAATTTTCATAATTCTACTTTAGTCACCCAAAATCCAGGAGGCCATCAGCAAAATAGCCCGAGACTTTGCTACACCTACCGAGAACCAGGGCACTTTGTTAACAATTGTTCTTAGAATGGAGCGGTGACTCCAGTTCATCTCAACCTTGGAGCTACCACAGCCAAGACTCCAGTGCCAGCCAACAACCGAGGAGTACATCAAGTTGCCAGTCAAACCGGAGGAGCACCACAGTCCGTGGTTAGAGGTCGTGTCAATCATGTCACTCCGGAAGGAGCTCGGGAAGCACCTGACGTAATACTATGTATGTTTCTGGTTAACTCAGTACCTACATCAGTTTTGTTTGATTTTGGAGCTTCGCATTCGTTTGTTTCTTGAATTTTTGCAAGCAAGAACAATTTAGAAACTATGCATCTTAAGCATACTTTGTTAGCCCAGTCGCCTAGAGTAGAGTTAAGCTCTAAATTAGGATGTTTAGGAGCTAAGTTACTCATTTCTGGAGTTGAGTATCTAGCCAACCTCGTTATCTTAGACACCCATACTTTAGATGTCATACTTGGTGTGGATTGGTTATCAAAGCACAAAGTTGTGCTAGATTGTAGCCGAAGAGCCATAACAATCGAATGTACCAATGGAAAGAAAATAGAGTTTCTAGCCACTACGGTGCATGATGGACATCTAGTGGTCAATTGTCTGAAGATCGTATCTTTAAAGGATGTGCCTGTAGTCAGAGACTATCCAGATGTTTTTTTTTCCAGAGGATTTGCTAGGAATGCCACCAGATCGTGACAATAAGTTTGTTATTGATTTAGTGCTTGGAACAACACCCATTTCTAAGAGACCCTATCGGATGTCAGCCGATGAGTTGATTGAAATGAAGAAAGAGATTGGAGAACTTCTTGAGAAAGGTTTCGTAAGACCTAGTTCGTCGCCTTCGGTATCACCAATCTTGTTTGTCAAAAAAAAAGGATAGAAGTATAAGGATATGTATCGATTATCATGTCCTCAATGGGGATACCAGACAATGGGAAATGGATTTCCTGATCTTCAACATCACATTGTGGGCATAAATTTGGCTCCATACATGTTAGGTGCAAAGTTAAAGTACAACTTCAGACTTTGCTGCTTGTTCTTTTCAGTTCAGAATTTGTGGCAAAAAAAAATCAGTCTCGGTTTTTTGAACCAACAGTTAGCAGTACTTGTTTTCGTTAAAAGGCAACGTAGTTGTTCCAATGTTCCATCTGCTGGGTACACACCAGCAAACAATCGAGGTCACGCAAATATCAATCACTCCTTGAGGTCATGGATGTAAATCACATGGGCTGACACAGCAGGCACACAAGAGACAACTCACATTTGTAATCTGTAAGCTTTGGAAAGTAAAGTTCTTCGTCGTGAGTTTATTAATCTCTGTGTTTTTTTTAAGTCACGTTTTTTATTTTCATGGTCTACGATATGTGATTTTGATTGTTAATTTTTTAATTTTATCTTATTATATACTAATAAAATTATAATATTCTAAAATTATTTTTAACGATAAATCTAATGATATAGTTTACATATAGCTCATCTAAATATAGGTGTCACTTGAAAAAGAAACGAGTACTATTCTCTTGCTCCTGAGGAGCAGTTCGGCAGTCCCCAAATTTTGGGTACCCGGTCTTTTCACCACCGGTTCGGCCCCTTAATCCCCCAGTTCAAATCATATACCCTAAAAATGCTTAGAATTGTCTCTATTCCAAACTTTAATCCTAAAAAAAGTTCTAATTCAAAATTCTTAAAAAACGGACTAGTTTTGGGGGCCGGAAACTGGCCAGTTTCTAGGCAAAAACCGGAACCCGCTTCTGGTTTTTACCCCAAAACGGTTACATCAACCCTTAGCGTGACTATTTACATTAGGGGCGATCCCAGCAATTAGGCGGTCAAGCGATCGCCGAGGTAGCCAAGGCCGAAACACCAGAACCCCCTCCTCCCGAACATCGGCGGTCATGATTGCTCGCACTCTTCCCGCTTCAAGACTCGACGAAGAGTCAAAGACAACTGACGGCATCTCCAAAGTCCAAAGGCCCAGGCGCCATGCCACAGCCCAAGGCCGGAGGCCCCAAGCCGACAAGCCCCAAAGCCAAAGGCCCAGGCCACCCAGGCCCAACTAAGCCCAACACCAAACCTCACTCTGTGGACTATGCTCATTGAGTCACTTCGTCTTTGTTCCCCAACGCCAGTTTCCTGTTCCCCCAATTTCCAAATCCTTGAACCCTAGGCGGCGCGCGCACGAGCGACGCAGCGGCAGGTGGCAGGCCGGCAAGGTGAAGGCGGCGCCGGCATGGGCGTTTGGTGACTGGTGGCGTGCGGCGCGCCAACACTAGGTGTGGGCGCGGAGCTGCGGAGTGGCGTAGGGGGGCACGCGAGGGATGGGCGGACGATGGCGTCGGCGTCACCGCGTCAGTGAGGCCATGAGGTGTTGAGTGAGCTTGAGGCGTGTTATTGCTTTCACGGTGGCCACGCCCACCGCCGAGCCTGCAACTGAACTCTAGAAGGTCAAGGCGTAAGTAGAACTGCAGAAGCCCTCAAGCAGTCTCAAGTCTAGAAAGGAAGAAAACAAGAAATCAAGATGCCTCCTCCGGATAATATAAAGGCAAAGTCAAAAAGCAAAGGTAAGAATTATTGAGTGCTCAATAGTCAAAATGCATCTTGGATTTCATGGAAATTTGACGATGTGTGATACTCATAGTCATATTGATACTGACATACTGTGATAGTGTGATGTATAAATAATTGATGATGAATCACTGAATTGGATTGTGAATGCTAGATTTGAAGAGCTATTTTACCATTGCGTCACCGTCAAGTGGGTTGACCCTAGGTACCGGTTGCTGTGGTAGCTAACTAACCGCCCAACCTAAATTTTAGTCCTGAGTCCACCACTGATTTACATGATGGTCTTTTGGTAAAAGTTTTGACTTGTTGATAGCACCGTGTAGATGAGATAGGCACAAGGAGTGCATGGCCATTGATCACAGTTATTCTGGGTGAACTAACTACTAGTCTAAATATGGCCATCTGTTCCAGAATTCCTATCTATTATGACGGTGTATGCTATGCCAAGAAGCGCTAATATGTGTTACAGGACCGGGAGATTGAGTCTACGCCAGTCTGGGAGGAAGACGTATGGAGAACAAGGAAGCGTAATTAGTGATTGGGCCATCTGTGCTTTGTAGGAGCATTGGGCTATTTTCATTTGAAGGTAGTAGGAGTTTTGTTGTATTAGCTACAGCTGCCATTCGGCTTGTAAAAAGGTGAGCGATGTAAACCGAGAGGGATTATCAAAGAAGAAGAATATTGAACTCTCCCAAACCTCCTCTCCTCTTCATGTTCTTCTCTATCTTCCAGATTCTATTCCAATCTATGGAAAACTGTCTTGATTCCTTGGTTTGATGCCGGAACGTAACAATATGATAGTCAGAATGCCGAAGTTTCATGGCTACTGTTTTAGTATGAATTTAGATATCACGGTTTGAGTTGAGAGATTGGAGGAAACTAAAGAGATTACAACGATTTACGGACTCAGGGCACAGCAAGTGATTTTCGCTCCTGTTGATTGCCGACTTTTCATTCCAATACTCATATTTGCTAGAACTTTTTTTATTATTTAACCCCTTTGTTTAATTTTTATTTTAAAGTTAACCCCCCGCGCACTTTATTTCCAATTCTGACCTCTTTGGTCACGCCACCACCTATGACATGACAAAATAATGCTGTCACGTCACAGGATAAGTCTCCAAAAAAACACTTTTGGTCATGCCACTGGTCTTGGCGTGACCAAACAGCATTGTCACACCACGAGTAGTGGCGTAACAAGAGTTTGCCCTAGATACGGGCTGGCGTGACCAAAGGGGTCAGAATTGGAAATAAAATGCGTCGAGGGTTAACTTTAAAATAAAATAAAAAAGAATTAATTAATAAAAAAATTCTATTTGCTATCATTTCAAGGTAGAACATGTTTTTTTATCTAGTGGCTTACGGACATCACTTCCTATTCTGCACTGTAAAGTTTAGATCATGGAGCAGCGGCAAGCGGTAGTGTTTTGATTTTTTTTTTTAAATAATACATTTTAAATAAAATTATAGAAATAAATGTTCGATTAATAAAATTACAAAAATGAGCTTCTGTTCTATTGTCAAATGAATTGGCGATAGGAATTTTATCGCCAAATCATTTTGGCGACAGGAGCTTAACGGCCAAATGAATCAACGACAAGACTGTCGGCTAAACAATACTCTGTCGCCAATTCATTTGACGACAGAGCCATGTCGCCAAAATTGGCGACAGTTTGACGGAAAGCTCCTGTCGCCAATTCATTTGGTGACAGGATCTGCCACATCAGTCTGTTGTCAATTCATTTGTCGACAGGGCTCTGTCGCCAAATGAAAAAAATCATTTTTGTAATTTTATTAGACGGATATTTATTTCTATAATTCTATTAAAAAATGTATTATTTTAAAAAATAGTAATGTTTTCACTTGTGATTGACGTGAGGAACCATCATGACCTCATTAGTTATCTTGCTTGTTGTACTGTTCAGATGAATGAGGCCCCGGCTGATTTCCTGAGTTGCGGCCTGTGACTGGGCTAAGCGTGGCGCAATCAGCACAACAAGACTATCTGGCTTAGCATAGGCAAGATAGCCCAAAATAATTTGCCTGTTTTGTATAAACTTTAGCTTAAACTCCCTCTTGTCATTAAAACTTTGTGCTTTTGGACTTGTTATGTGCAAGATGCAGCTTTGATTATTGATTTTCATCGTAAGGTAATTATAATTTTCTGTAAAAATAAATATATAACATCACAAAAGTATTTTCACAACAGGAGTAAACTAATAAGTTGAATTTGTATTAGGCCAAACAAGTAGAGCATGCTCTCCTTACTTTTGAGCTTCTTGCAGATCAACCAGTGAACTTCTTCTGAAGGTAACATCCCATCTCAGCAAAAGAAACTTGAATCAGACAAACTTCACCTTAAGATCACAAACAGTGCAATAATTCAGCTACAATCATAATTTCCAGAGCTTTCCCGGCGCAGCCGATAGATGGCCAGTAGAACCAAATCATCGACCCTCGCAATAACGCACTGAAAGCAGCCAGCGACTTGCCTGACAAGATTAAACTAGCTTGAGCCCATCCATCCATCTCTGAAGAAATAATGCAAAGTTTCAGAATTGACAAGATCGCACGAACCATCAAAAACAGCAATAAATTCCGACAACGCCGTGCTCCACCTGGCCGGCGACGCGCCGTCGACCCCAGGACACCCCCTCGCCAGAGTCGCTGTCGGATGCGGCCGACCACATGATCTTAGGACCGTCTCGCCACCATCTGGCATGATTGATCAAGGATGTGGCCACAACAAGTAAACCTTCCTGACTGCATGATCAGGAGGTAACTAACAATTAATTAACCAGTTGGTTTGGATCTCTTATACGCAACGGCAGCTGCAGGGGCCGACATTTTGGGGATCTTGGGACAGTGATTGATGGGTGACTGTAGAGTTACCTGGCTGGCGTGAAACTGCTCCAAGTTGTGATCGCGTGCAGAGAATTTCTCTGCGAGCCTTTAATTGGGACGTAGTTTGGGTAGTTGGACAGCAAGGTGAAGATCGAAGCCGTACACTAATTCATTCCCTCGTATTTCAGAATTGTCCCAGGTGTACATGTGGTTTGTAGTTGGTGTAATCTCCAGGGCATTTTTGGATCACAGGAATCTTATTTAACAAGAATCTCAAAGGAAAACATTGCAATTTCTAGAGTAATGATGAGAAATTTCTGGATTCGAAATGGGGCCTGGTGTTTCGGTAATGGTTTTCTTTTTAGATCCTCGGAATATTGCATTTTGCAATAACATGTACTGCCTGTTTTCCCCGCCCACCGAATTAACAGATGATGATGGGGAGGGAAGATCTGAGAAGGTGTAACGTCCCGTTTTCAAACGGCAAATAGTGTATACTATTTCGGTTTTCGGTTTTCCCCCGTATTTGAAATTAGCTATTACTTTCGAAAATCTTCTAGTTTTCTTTAAGCTCGGGTTTGTGTTTCAAATATCCTTGATCTTCGAAATTCAAATTCAGGTTTGAATTTCTCATTTTTCGAATCTCAGGCCTTTTTCTCATTTGACCTTCTATTCTTTCTTGGGCTCAGCCCACTCTTCTTTTGGGCCGGCCCATTTTCTTGGCCTTGGCCCACCTGGCCTTTCTTTTCCCGGCCCAGTAGCCACAGGGCTGTGAGAGCCCGGGGTATTTAACTTGTAATACTTAACCATCCATAGGTCCTAGCATTACAAACCAAATATCCCGCCCTCGATGCATTGTATACCTCCCAGAAGCGGTATACACACACCGTTCACAAAACAATATCAATATCAATGCCATACACAATAGTACATTACCGAAGTCACAAAAGGTTACAACCAAGTCATCATACAACTTCAGTTTTCGTACATACGGCCGACCAGCCAAATAACCATAATAGAAGTACTGAGAGTGTAGCGGAAACATAGCCATAAGATGGCACCAAAAGAAAAGCCGACCGGTGTACCCTTACCCACAAGGCAACCTGACCAGAAATCTCCAAGCTAGTCGTCGTCCTGCGCAAAGTCAGTCTCACAATAGTTGATCCCTTTGGGATCAATTTCCTCTAAACTTGCAGCAAGCAGGTTGAGTACAAAGTTGTACTCGCAAGACTTACAAGCAAAAGAATATTTAGATGCATTCATGTATCAAAGGAAGGCTGCTACACTAGGCAATTTTTAGTATAAAGCAACATTTGATTTGAAATACAAGTAATAGATTGAAATGCCAAGTAAGCAAACATTTTTAATAACTTTAAATAACAGCGGATAAACATTATTAGACAACATCTAAACAACAATAGGTGGCTTCCCCACAGCTCACAAACATAGCATGAGACCATTCTCAATTGCCACACGAACAAGTTTTAAGTTAAAATTTCAAAATGTTAAGTCTAACTCCTGCAAATCCAATCCCAAGCGTGTCCATCACCTAAGACAAGGCTATTCGAATAGTTTATATCCTGCAGGGGTGTACGAATGTACCCACATGCTAGACCGCCTTTTCGCCACATGATAGAGCACACTTCCTTAGGTATGCTGGCAGGCTAAGTCCTACGAGACGTTTTCCAATATTATGCATTAACTACGAGTCGCCCGTATGGATGAAAACCCATACGTTGTATCGGAGTCATCGGTAGAGAGAAAACTTACCGATGCTCCTCGGGGTAGGGGACTTAAACCCAGAACCCATCCTGTCACACCCAACAACAACAACATTTCTTTTTAATATAACACACAACCACCACCTGCGACTCGGAGCCAACACACGCCAAAGTACTAAGTTAAGAGAGGTCACATATCCCTCTCATGTGGTTAGCATGCAAATATGCTTGGTTTTGGTGAAACAAGATGTTCGGTCCTTGTTGACCTAGGCAAGACATTCACACACCCAACAGCACACCATCCAACCACTTGCCCAAGTCTAAAATATTTTATTTACACTTTTAGTTTTCAAAGTAATATAGCACAAGGTGCTGGACAAAGTGTAATAAAATGATTTGTGTGATCAAGGTTATCGACTAGGTCGATAACCGCCCAATTCTACCGAAATCTATGCATGACTAAGCAACACATCGCATATACATATATAGACTCTATAACATCCACCGAGCACTAACATCAGCGGGAATAATAACTTAGGTTTAGTGGCAAGGGGATAACATTTGCTACAGCTCATGCATCTAATAGAAATAACTACCTCTAACGAAAAATAGTCATTCAAGTAGAACATGCATACATACAAGTTGCAAACAAGATATTTTGTATCGAAAGTAATAGGATCAATATGATCAAAGGGGGGCTGCTTGCCTTGTTGAAGATACCCGACTTGCTGCTGTAGAGGATTACAATTGAGTTCGTTCGGATCTTCGTAATCTAACGTTTGAATATGAAAAGCCAATACGAACACATAACACCAAATATAACTAAAAATTCAATTTTCTCCAAAATGCATGAAAATTTCACAAAAAGTAGGTTATGATTTTATACGAATTTAAGAACAAAAATCAATTGATTTGGAGTTTGTATGAAGAAGTTATGGCAGTTTGAAAATCAGATTTCCAAAAAATCCAAGGAAATTGCTATCTGTTACTATTCACCCGAAATTAAATATTTGGTGAAATTTTGCAGAGAAGTGGTGGATACAAGGATTACATAGGTAAATAGAAAATAATATTATAAGACCAAAATAATTGAGTTTATCTCATTTGGAGTTTTTATGAATTAGTTATAAATTTTCAAAGTTAACAGCAATTGATAATGTAAAAATAATTCATTTTTGGATCACTTTCCACAAACTCTATTTTCTGTGATAGTGAGATATTCAAAACCTATTTTAAAATAAATTTAGTTTAAAATGAAAATTTTCAAAACTGGTTTCACTCATTTTGGAGTTAAGATGAATTAGTTATGCATTTTCGAAGTTTAAAGCAATTTAGAGTTCGAAAATAATTGATATATAGATTTTCTTATAAACCATGAGCTGAAAACGTTTTGGGCCGTAGAGATCTAATCGGATGGTCCACACGACGGCTACGTCGGGCGGTCCGAATGGCCAAAGTGATCTAGGCTGTTGATTTGAAATCGGACAGTCCAAACGGCCCAACTGATCTAGACCGTTGAATCAAAATCGGACGGTCCAAATGAAGGAGATGTTCAGATGGTCTGAACGGCCTAACTGATCTAGACCGTTGAATCCAAATCGGACGGTCCAAACGAAGGTTACGTTCGGACTCTTAACTTCAAGCGAACTGACAGGTGGGTCCTACTCATTAGAGACTCTAGCTTTAAACAACGCTTAAACCTAACGTTTTCTATACGCGGGTCCCACATGCCATAGACACAAAAGCACGTTAAGGCAGCCATTACTAAAATCTAAGCAATCATTAGCTATTAATGACTGCCTTAGCCCTAATGTTTTGCTACAGTGTTGCCGGGCGTTCCGACAACGAAGCTCTAGCTTCACCGAAGCATTGCCGGTGATTTAGGCCACAGCGAAGCTGGCCAAGGGCATAAATGGAACGCTAATAGTAATGCACACCTAATGGTGGTGGTTACGATGGATGAGCCAGCCTGTAGCGGCGGCTAGCCGGAGAGGGGTGGCGCTAAGCTACGGGCAAAACGAGCATGTTGCAACCCGAGTGCGTCTCGAGCCTAAAAACGCATGCATGCATATCTAAAGGTTACTAGGGACCTTACCAAAGGATAGAGAGGTCCGAAGAAGCTCAGAGGTGGCTTGATGTCGTTAATGGCAACGGCGGCGCTCGGCTTCAAGCGGAGAGAACAACCTGAGCAAGGAAAAGACCCATGAAGGATCAAGATAGCTCAAGTAGGTTTAGTAGATGGTGGGAGAGCGTGGAATTGAAAAATGCCTTACTGGATCGACAAAGAGATGAAAAGGGATCTTGTCGGCCACAAATGGAGGAAACTCAAAATCCACGAGTTCCTGCGACACATTGCCCAAATTAGTTGAGGGGTTTTCAATGTCACACCTAAAGACCCAATATGACGTGCAAGATTGAGGATAAAACTCACCGAAGATAAAGTTGGCACAAAGGTGGCTTCGAGGCGCGCTTTAGGGCGGAAAATGGCACGGAGATGTTCCAGGCACTACACAAGAGATCAAAAGCTCGCATTAGCCAAAATGGAAATGGCATGCAAGAAAGAAACTAAGGGACTTAGGAGGTGAGGATTTTACCGAAAGGATGAGTTGATGAGAGCCTCCTTCTCCTCGGCCGAAAAGAGGAGAAGTGAAGAGAAACTAGGATTTGGAGGGATTTTAACCGAGAAAGATGACGGCAATGGAGGCGACGTTAGTCAATGAAACTAGGATTTGGAGGGATTTTAACCGAGAAAGATGACGGCAATGGAGGCGACGTTAGTCAATGAAACTTCAGGAGTGGTCGCAATGGGCGGTGGCTCACGATGTTGACGGGGCGGCGCAGCATGCAATGGGCGCGTGTCGCATAGTGCTTGAGCGGAAGCCAGCGAGAGGAGGGAGACGGGTCTGACAGCCTGGGCCCGCCTCGTCAGCGACACAAGTGAACGGGCGCGACGGGAGTTGGTTGGGTCGGACCACGCGGTGCGTCAGGCCTGTGTTGTGTGGGCCACACAATCATGAGCGGACGGTCCAGATGCGCAGGGCAACTTTGGACGGTCCAAACGCTCCCAAGCGATGCGGACGGTCCGATGGAGATTGGACGGTCCTGATTGAATTGGACGTTCGAGTGGTCTGAACGTTCACATCGATCTGGATGGTCCGATTTAGATCGGACGGCTCGCGCGAAGTTTGGCTCGAGCCCAACGTGCCAGTGCAGTTAGGCGGTCCGATCAAATCAAGTGGCTCGAGTCGGGGTTGGGTCTAAGCCCGAGGAATAGTGAAAACTGATTTTTGGAAAGATAAGGCTGAGATGGTTTGGGATTTTTGTTGACCTAGAAGATTTGCTCCAAAAATTCTGAAATTTTTACTGGAGGTTTCTAACTCCAGGATTAATCTTTCATAAAATTTCTAGAGGTTTTTATGCAATGTATTTTTCTCTAGAAATTTCTCAAGGTTCTGTCCTAAGGGTTTGACTAAGAGACCAACTGGTTTGACTGGCCTCTTAGAAATAGCAAATAAAATATAAAAATTATGGAATTTTTCAGAGGAGTCACTGGGATGATCTAGAAGCTAGGAAAAATATTTCTAGAGCCTGATCACAAGATTTGCTTTAGAAGTTTTCAAAGATGATGTTTCAAGTAAATTGAAGCATTAATTCTTTGAAATGAAGAAATCCTTTGGAAGAATTCCAAGAAAATTCAAATGACCACATGATGTTTGAAAAGTTTTAATTTATTCACATTTTCATACATTTGGAACACAAACCATGTTCGGGATGTTACACGGGCCCTCTCCTTTTCCTCCCCGACCCGCTTGGCCCAGCCACCCGGCCTTTCTTCTTTCCCTGCGGCCACTCCTTTTGGTCGGTTCCCATCATCTTCTTCCTCGGTCAAACACCAGTCGATGCCCACGCCTCCCTTCTCTCCCGTGACGCCACCTCCACGAGGCCACCTACCACCACCCTCTGGTGACGCCCATGAGCTCCTCTGCCACCTCGTGTGCGCCTGCCGCCACCCACTCCGCTGCCACTGCGACTTCGGCGCCCCTCCTCGCCTCGTCGCATCGCCGCGCTCCTTCCTCGTGCGCTCCGCGCCATGCTGCACTTACGCACGCGCGTGCTGGAGCCGTGCTTCTTGTGTCACCACCCGCGCCTGCCCCTCTTGGTCGTCACCCGCATCGTCGTGACGAGCATGCTCCCGCCCCGTCCCGTCATCTGCTCTGCTTCACCTACCGCCATCGTCACGCCCATGGCCGCCTCAGGACCAAGCGCCCCAACTGAGCCCCAACGGCTCCTTCCTCCTTCCCTCGGGCTATAAGGGGACCTAGACCTCCTCTGTGCCTTCCCGCACTTCGCCCTGTCATCTTTCAGTGAGCATCCACAGAGAATCACCCGGTTTGGGGTTCTTCTCCCCCTCCGGCCAAGCTCCCCTTTTCGGCGGCATTCGGGCTTCTCGCCGCCCCGGTCCAATAGCCGGCACCAAGAACCCCGTATTGCCACCCCGAGGACACCCTAGGTCACCCTGGGTGTCTTCCTCCTCCCCGGCGAGTCTCCCCATGCGAGCTCCCTCGCCACCGCACCGAACCTCATCGGCAGCTCGCCCTGCACCTCCCCGACCTTCACTCTCACCTTAGGTAGACTCCTTGAACCCTCAGGACGCTCGTGCTCCCCTTCCCCCGCCCAAAGTGCCACTAGGTCACCTAGACTGCCATGGCTGTGCCACCGCTGCCGCTTCTCCGCCACCTCGCCGCCACTCCGTTCCCCGGTGTGCCGCCACCACCAGCAGCTCCGCCTCCCCACGAGTAATCCGCCTTGGTGCTTGGTCGCCACCACCGTGGGCGCCTCCACCGGTGGCACGCCGTAGCCACCAGCGCCCCTGGCTCCTCTTTTGTTCGAAGCTCGAACCACACAGTAGTGCCTTAATGACCAAATCTTGGTCGGTCATTAAGGGCTGAGCATCTATTAATGGAGTATTAATTGTCGAGTTATTCACCGCTTCGTCTCAATGATTAGTGGGCCCACTGAACAGTAATGGCCACACTTAAATTTAATCACCGGGCTATTTTCACCCCTGTGACCGACAAGTGGGCCCCACCACGTACTGTTCCCATGGACCGGTAGACCGTGGACCATGCATAGTGCGTGTTGACCTCTCGGTCCACGCACTATTCATGTGAACCCGACACTGTTCACTGGCCCCACCTGTCAGTGGGCTGATTCTCTCTCTCTATCTCTCAACTTTCTAATTTAATTCAATTCGATCTTCGTAAATTTCGTTCTCCTCCGTTATAGCTCC
Source organism: Phyllostachys edulis (assembly GCA_036346405.1). Classification (NCBI taxonomy): domain Eukaryota; kingdom Viridiplantae; phylum Streptophyta; class Magnoliopsida; order Poales; family Poaceae; genus Phyllostachys; species Phyllostachys edulis. The sequence goes on from CM070556.1 coordinate 48,688,110, forward strand.
AAAAATTCTGAAATTAGTTTCTAAAATTTTGTAAATTCAAGATCTTGATAATGTCATAGGTCTTGTTCAATTTGGAGTTCATTTGTTTATTCTTGTGTATTTATTTGCTCTCTTTGCCTGTTTGTGCCTTTTTCCGGTACGTTCGTCCGACTAGGATTCGAAGACGCGGGAGATCTCCAAATTGATCAAGAACAAGAATATCAAGATGCTCTTACCTATAACTAAGGTGAGTCAATACTTTGATCATATTGATCCTACATTTTATGCAAATTATATTCGTTTAAATTAGCAAAATTGCATGTTTTAATTCTTTAATTAAGTGTATGTTACAACTTAATGTAGTTAAATACCCATTTGATGATTAATTAATTAATATACCATCCATTGATATTTGAATCTATTATTCCGTGCCAACCTAATAACTATATGGTAAATACTAGTTATAGGTTGTACTTAAGTGACATGCTAGTCTTGCTTAAGTACCGGGACATTAAATGTCCCAATCATCATCTTTTAAACATAAAAGTGGTTTTGGGCAGTCATTGTGGGGAAATGACTGAGATAGTTGAGTTGATGTATTTTACTCCTTAAAAACCCTAATTGCTAATACCACATCTGGGCGGATGGCAAGGCGGTGGGTGCTCAAGGAGCACGAGAGTGGTTGGTATGTGGTATGAACCACTCGGATGGATTAAGGATTTAATCTTGTCACGACCTTCCGTGTAAAACAAGTACAACCACAAGTCTGCAAACTGCAACTTGGCTTAGTAAAATTATTAAACCCTGAATGTATCTCACTGGATGGAGAAAGGGAACGTGCAAGCTTGCGGTACATCCAATTTGAATGGGACACCGATACAGGGTGAAGTTGCCTACGTCGTGGGTAGTCCAACTACGCCAAACGCTGCGGTACAACATCCTGCACAAACGTATGGGCGTAACCCCACATGGGTAAGATAACGGAAAGAGCAAGATAGTCTGAAAGGTTACTGTAACTGTCTATACCGGCTCGATACCGGGTAATATTGGTCAGACCGATGAAATTGATAATACTATCTATTTAACTAAATGTAGTATATGTTATATTTAATCCTACTACTATGTATTTGGAGTAATGTTACAAGTAAAATTTAGTATATATACAATTAAACATATACACACTTATAAATATATATTGTTATATTAAACTCGATATAGACCAATACTGAAATATAGTATTTTAAAAACCAAACCGATATGACCTTCAAAATAGTATTGAAAAGTATGCTGCCACATACTAGCTCCGTCACCCACCAACCAAATCTACATCCACCTCCTCGACGGCTTCGAGGGCTAGCCCGCCACGCGAGCCAACTTGCCGTCGTCCGCGTCCTCACGGCGCATCCGGGCCCTTCCGCTGCCATGGCCGGGGCAAGAATCAAAGAGAAGGATAACGGAATGGTTCGGGAATTTTTGCAAAAATTAGAATTTGAAACCCTGGGTGAACCAGGCCGAATTATGTCTATTATCCTGGCGGATTCTTTTAAATTCTGCCAACTTACAGATGTCCTGGAAAAACTGGAAATAAACCCGCTATCCGGCCTGCTTCTTTCTCCAAATCAAATTGCGACGTTCAGCAAAGTACTAAAGAAACGAATTGCAACAGAACTAGTGGTATTTTTTTTCTTGAGAACTGCACTAATGGTAAATGGTAAGCAACTGTAAGACAGCACTGAGCATACAAGTAGTTCAAAGTGTACAGAAGTGTTTGCACTCTCAATTAGTTCAGAAACACACGCATAGAGATGATACACAGTATTCATGACTGAAACAAAGTTCAGAAACTGCATAGTAAAACGTACACAGAAGTTATTACATTACACCTGAATATCTGACAAGGCAACGTCCAGAACTTGTAAGAACAACACCTCCTTCCGTAGCTATACCGCGAGAAACATACATTCTCATATGTCCATTACATGTAGATGCCAAATTAACATGAACTCAGCATCAAATAAAATTAATTATAGAGGGCGCTTCTAATTAGCATGATCATGATGCTACTGACACTGCGTGCTTGGCCTCTGAATATTAAGGTAAGGTGTAAATAAGTTCAGTACTGGTCGGGCCAGAGGAAGGCGCCCATGGCGAACCTCCTCTTGGCCTCGAGGTCGCCGGCGACGGGAAGACCGTACTCCCGGAGCAGGCAGTCGACGCGCCACTCCGGCATCGCCTCGTAGTCCGCCTTCTTGTACCGCGGGTAGTGCAGCGGCATCTGGAAGCCGCAGCTGAACAAGCCGCAAGTCTTCTCCTTCCTCTCCGGCGCCTGCTGCTGGCCACCGACGGCCACCGTGCCGTTGGCTTTGGCCATGCTCAAGCTCGCGGTAGGGCCCAAGGATCCCATGTGTGCCTGTGTGTGTTGGTGGTGCTGCTGCTGCCGGCCTGAAGACTTTGAAACTTGCAAGCTACTTGTGGTGCTGTTGCAAAGTGATTGCTCTAGTGTGGAGGGGCTTTTATAGCGGGAGGGGGTGAGAGAGGAATAATGTGGAGAGGGCTAGAAGGAGATTTTTTTACTGTACACTCAATTTAATATGAGTTATCTATTCTTTTTGATCTAATAAATCACAGTAGCTAGGATTTAGTTATACTATACCCGGTATTATGAGTAGTAGAATCTAAAGAGTGATATAATTGTAATTGTCTATGTGAGAATCATGTCACAAGAGTAGTGGTATTTTGAACCCTAGCTGAAAAAGTTCATAATACCCTTACGAAAAATTATAAATACAAAGAAAGATATATTTTGTCATTAATAAATTAACTGTCATATTTGATTTATATTACCGATAGAATGTATATTTGATTTATATTACCGATAGAATGTATCGTAAAATTTCTCTAAAATAAAGTAGCGAAGTTAATAGACGTGGCCTCTAGGAAGACGGTCCTCAAAGGGAAGATCGACTTCCGGACTGTCTGATCGTGCAGAACACAGAGCTAATGGTTGGGGAGCAGGTTCTGACGTCAAAACCGTCGCCGTATAATATCTTTCATAGGTTGACTGCAGAGGTGGTGCTTTCACAAGTTACCTGTCGAATTGGACGAATTTAAGAGACTATGTCATGTCACTTCTGCTAATTTCTCCTCTTGTGTGGAAGTTCGTCCATCCATCCTTCCATCCATCCATCCATCCACATTTTACTAAGTTAACCGGTTGGACTAGATTTTTTTTATGAAGTACTCCCTCCAGTTTTTTTTACATGACGTTTCAAAGGAGGAAATTAGTTTACTTGACGTCAACTAATTTCAAACGGAGGGAGTACTTTTGAGAGAGAACTTTGGAATGTGCTTTGAATGAACATGCATGAGATCGGCATGAACAAGCTTGCAGTAGAAGCATTTCTGTTTCAAGGATGTGACTTGTTGCCGGGCATACGGATTTTGTGGGCAAGATGCTGATACTATGGGGCATCCTTGTGCAGAAACGGCAACCTCGTTTTGGCAATATGCTTCATCAATATTTCCTCTCTCTCCCTTTTTTCTTTTCAGTTTGCTCGTCCAATTGAAACAATCAAACAATTACAAACCAGAGACTTGGCAGAACTCCAAGACGCGTGTATCATAGAGGGAAACACAGGTGGACACAGAGAAAACGAACCGTCATTTTCGACAAATGCAATGCGCCACAAGGAATGGATGTGTACATGGCGAGTTTTGTTTCGCCTTTCCCTCTTCTGAACAAGGAAGCGAGGGAAGGGTGAGGAGGAAACCAGTGAATCGGGAAACAAGAGTTGATCACCACCTGAAGAAAGACTCGTTTCAGGTCATCAATCAGCAGTGGTGATTGATGGTTACTAGTTCCATTTTTTACAGGTCACTTGATGCATTTACGGATATTACATGGGATGTTTCGCTAACATGCATAGTATGAACTTGCATTCAGTAACAACAAATCAAAGTGTTTATAAGCCTTGTTTTGTTCTCGAGAATTTTCTGGGGGGAGGGGAGCTCAAGAGCTAATGGAAAATTAAAAAAAAAAACAATGTTTCAAACATAGCAATAGGGATTTAGACCCTCTGTATTACTGTAGAGGTCTCCATTGTAAACAGTGTTACGTGAGGGGTGGACAAGGCTCCATGATGCACTTTGCAACACGTGAAATCTGATGAGCGATTTACTATAGCAAGAACACTGTACCGATTGATTTGGACCTTCAATTTCCGATCGGCCGGTCGAGACCGCTCATAATGATATGCCACTGTAGATCATCTGTATTGATAGCTTTAATGCAGAGATCCCAATCCTAGTATTAGAGTCTGACTGGTTGCTACCTTGCCTCCATGAGGCTACTCTTCTAAAACAGTTCAGTGCACACACAAAACAAGAAATATCTCATCAGGTCATGCACTAGATGAAGCTCTCCTTTGCTACAAGTTATCAAAATGCACGCAAAAGGAAATCTAAGGCAATGCTGACTTTACAAGCTACCTTGTCCAGCTTTCTTTTTCCTCCCAACAACTCCAAAAGGAAATTCCTATCTGGAATGAGGGGAGAATATAGTCTTGAAAACCGCTTGCGCATCAAGAAATCACCAGAGAAATCTATAATACAGACCTTGGTGCGAGAAAATTCTATCCACTTGATTTACCATTTGAGAGAGAATATGCACTGGAAAACTGCCATGGAAATCACTTCCTTCCCCTAGGGATAGAATAGCACTCCTAGCATAATTACAGATCAACCATATTATCTTCTGTTAAGTTTACATAGAAAGTGGACATTTTATCGGTTCCCTAAAACGACTTCAGTTTGACAACATCATACTCCACGGCAGGGTTGCAAATGGAGCGGATAGTTCATGACAGTTCATTCGTTCAAATAAATTTGGATCTTATTCGGAGCGTGAAATCGTATATCTGGGATTTTTTTTCTCGAATTCGGAGCCGGATAGTTTGCCAGATACAAAAACAGATTCGGAAAGGATATATCCGTTGGATTCGGAGCTATCTGGATAATTTATCGGATAATATCCATAAACACTGTCTCGGATATCCGATAAACTCTAGGCCCAGTGGGCCAGAGAGAGAAATCGGCCCACGAGGCTTTCATGTATTTAATTATTTTTAGAAAATACAGGAAATCCAAATAAGCCAAGAAAAATAGCAAATGAACTCGAAAAAATTCCATAAAATTTTTAAAAATACTTTTGAATTTAATGGATGTTTGATTTATTCATATTAAATCATTTTAATTTATTAAAATTCTATTTAAGCTTTGTTAAATTCTAAATAAATATGAAAATTTTATAAAACCTTATTTTAAATATTTTTTAAAAAAACTCGAAAATTAGGATGCTACAGACTTATTACCTATCAACGTTCTGTGTATCCCTAACTAGTTATTGCTACTGGTCTGTATGCTTTGTATATGTTGTATCTGTCCTGTTATGTAGATGGCTAGTTACATTTTGGACATCTTTTGTACTGCTATCACTATAACTTGCTACTACTTCTTTAACTATCCGCCGTGATAGTGTGATGTAGTTAAATTTGCTTATTAAATTGCTAATGTAGTTGTATTTTAGACATATAGTATGGTTGACTGATCTTTATATGTGCGATATATATGGTTTCTGTTTCCGCGCAATATCTGACTAAATATTCGTGACCAAGACAATCCGTATTCGGTTCGGCATGTATTCGCTTTGTATTCGTGACCGAGACTATCCGCATTCGTATTCGTATCCGTCATTGTCCGTGTCCGACTCCGATTTCGAGAAAAAATGGAATAGGATACAGGACAAGTGATATCCACCCGTATCCGCTCCGATTGCATCCTTACTCCTCTGACACATGTAATTGATGAAGTGAACATTTTATCATTCAGGCAAAACTAAACATGCATAAAGCAATTTAATTTTAGTAAATATTAGACTAATATTTATGTATCTGGGCAGGCAAGTCCTCCCTTGACCCACACTAGCAACATAGAGTAGCATGTCCACTGTTCATATGGCAAAGCGGGTAAGCCTTTAGAACCCTAGAAAGTAGAGTAGAGCCAGCTCACTTGGAGGCTAAAGTTTTTTTGAGGGAGGGGAAAGAATCCCAAATTCAATGTTGCCACTCAAAATGGATATAGTTTGCCTGGAGAAAGTGGTGAGCTCAAGAGCACAGACATAGGAAAAGGTCGAGTGTAGAGCTCCTTGCACCATGTCAAACAGATCAAATTAACTATACATATTAAGAGAAAGAACAAGTGGCATAATACAATGAAGCACCTCTGATTTGTTCCAAGAAATTACTACACGCTTGGGCTTATTTCTGAAATACATCCTAATAGTCACCCTCACAAAGCCCATACTTCCAAAGGCCACCATACAGTGCCAGGCCCACTGGCAGAGAACTCAGTACACCTGGCCCAGAACCCAAGATGATACTGCACTACATAGAATAGTCATACAGGGAGGCCAACATGGAACAATTCAATTTGAGACCAGGCACACTATTCAAGGGATTCTGGGTAGAACTAGAATTGGCAAAACAGGGTGCGGCCATAAACCTAGCATCAATTTTCAAGCACACTTATACCAACTTACATTGTTTTTCGATGAACAACAACCATCTGATAGTTGCCCAAGATAATTCAACGAGCATCATGCTTGCAACTGGTGCGCAAACCAAACAACATCCGAACTCCATCCTCAACAATGCATTTCCATCAATTTCCAAGTCAGTCACCCTAATATCCCATTTAATTATCAAGAATTAGAAATTAGCAAATGGAAAATTATGATTCAGAAATTAGCAAAATTGGTGGACTCCGCCGCTACCTAGCCCAAGCCCAAGCCCTTGTAGGACTCGGCCGTGCTTCCTCTTCACCGAGCCGCCTCCCCTGCTGTGCTGCCGGCACCAAGCAAGGAGAGGAGGAGGAGCTCTAGCAAGGGAGGATCAGCAAGGACCAAGGGAGAAGGAAGAAGAAAGCTAGGGTTTTGCACTCCGCGTTCGTTCATCGTCAATTTTTGTGGGTAACGATCTGATCACCCCTAGTTTGATCTTAGATTGATGATTATTCATCACCCCTAGTTTGATCTTAGATTGATGATTATTCATGATTTAAATTAGTTTGGTTGCGGAGATTGGACTTTTTGGATACCCTAGTTCAGGATGTTGTACTTCAGAACCTTAGGGGGGTTTGCAGGGTTTCTCTGTCCAGATTCATGACTTCGTCGTGTTAGAAAAGTTGTAGATAATTTCCTTAGCTTTTCAGATAGTCCAAGATCATTAAATTTGGATAAGTGAGTAAAAAGTTATTGCCTTGGGAGTAGTGTTGTCCAGAACTCTAGCGTCAATGACAGCAATTGTGTAGATGGCTTAATTACATGTATTAGATGTTGGAATTAAATTATGCTTATAACTAGGTTTAGCTAGATAATTCTCTGTATATTAGAAAAGTGGTATGGTTTACTAGTTTGCATGTTGTAGAAAAATAGTTACAAAATTGTGAAGTCTACTGATCTTTTAGGTTTCAGAACCACCTTTGTGTTGAAAAGAAGGCATTAGACAGCAAAATCTGAAGTTTTGCATAGCTAAGAAATTGTGGGAAATTTCATGTGGATTCCAGAAAATATAGAGTTTGCGTATTTGGAGTCCAGAAGTAAAAGTTATAGTTATTTAATCACGGAAACAGTGGGTAGATTGTCCGATGAAGATGGGTTTAATGTGTCGAGTTTGCGCGTAGGATCGATAGTGTATTGTTTCATAATTTGGTACTGTTGAGGCATGCTTTGAGATGTATTATTGATGTTTGTCCAAGGAGTGTTGCTTCGAATTCGGTACCACCCTTGCATCATCTCAACTTTTGTGGCTTAGAGGCAAGTGCATGATAGAACAGTAGACACCGGTTTGGTTGCCGTTGCCTTTAATATTTCATTGCCATGATATTTATTTATGTTTGATATGCTTATTTACATGCCATGCGAATGATTATGATAATGTTAATGACATCATGATGATGGAACATGGATTTTTTTCAAATAATCGCGATAATATTTTTCTGAAATATACTCACAATCATTACGATAATCAACGGTTGGTCGAATGCACTATAAGTGAGCATATTAGACCAACCGTTGACAAGTGTCGAATTGATCGCTCAACTGTTGAGTTTGGGATCGCTCAACAATGATCGTCCATGAATATATTTCAAAAAATATTATCGCAGTATAATATTGTAATTAATAATAAAAATGGATTATTTGAAAAAATTCGAACATGTTGAATAATAGAATAGAATTGCATTTTTGCATCATATGCACAATCAATGCATAATGGGATCATTTTCGGCATGATACGATATCTACCTCGTTGGTAGAGACTCTACGGGAGTGGAGAAATCCCCGATTTGTTGATGGATGGGCTTGAAGAAAGGTGAACACTGTCTTGGGTGTTCACTTTTGCTATACCAGTATAAGCGATAAGGTGAGCAAATGAGCATGTATAAATTATAATAGCGATGCATTGCGTTAATGAAAAATGATGATACATCTTGATCACATGAATGTTGATGTTATTAATGATTATGGTTATAAACTGTTTGTTTATTGTTTTATTATATACTTGCTGAGTCATGAACTCACCTTTACTTTGTTGTTGTTTTTAGGTGGACGTTAACGACATCATGCATGGGATGGAGTAGCACATGTATATCATATACAAACACTACACTTATATAATTCATATTAACATGCTTTCATTAAATCGAGCATCACGATAATTCTCTTCAGGATCTATTAGGCTTGATTATTATTAGATTGATGGATTGAAACTTTGGTTGATTTAATTATAGTTGATTTATTATCTCTTGATTTATTATTATTTGTTGCTATCCAATGTACCTTGAGCATAGTTCCAACATTTCTTGGGTACAAGTATCTCAAACGTTTCTTGAGTGCCTGTATCCCGAACATTCTTGGCGTGTGTGATCAAAGCTGTGAAAGTTAATTATTTATACATTTTTATAGTTTAGTTTGTTGTTTTGTGACGACGAGATTTATTCCATGCATATCTTGCTGGAATAATTATTAATTATAGTTTAAATTGGTAGTGAAAATAATTTAGATGATATTTTGAGCTCTATGTTGAGCCGGGTGTTACGGTCACTGCAAGGGCCCTCCATTTACCATATGGAAATTTGGAAATTTTATCTGCACATCGTGGAATGCTAATCTTGCAATGCATGAGGTGCAGATAAGGGGCGAGCTACTGCAGTAGGACGACAGGAGAATAGGTCCTAATACAATATAATTGGTTCATAAATAAGTATAGAAGTTAATTAATGTAACAATGCTGTGACATTTATAAATTGGATTAATTTGACAATGCTATTCCATACGTTAAGCTTAGAGTCTGCGGGCATGGATTACCCTATGTCTAGTTGTTGATGATCCAAAATCAGGGTAATAATAAAAATGCTAGATACATTTCCTGGTAGATTATACCATATGACGAGATGTCAACCACCTTATCTGATTTTGATGTTAAACAAATATTACCAAAACCGTCATTTATCTTCAAAGTAATGTATGAGATCTGTTCAACTAGCACATTAAAGTCCAGTTTGAATCCTCCCTGAAGCATAAGCAAAGTGATAAAATATAAAAAGTATGATTGCTGCAACAGAAGAAATCGTAAATCTTCGGCAAAGATGTAATAGCTCATGTTCATTCACCAGTTTTGTATCTATTCCTTCGATATGAACGTCAAAAATTTAGCTACAAAATGAATAAACCATGTGGCACTAACTGCAGAATATGTGTACACATTACCCTTTTTCAAGCCAAAAATTCATAGCAATCAGCATTCATCATTTTACCTGAATAAAAATTAGCAAAGCCCGTAGCAGTTAACCTTTTGTCCACTGGTATTCCGTGTCACTTCACTGTTCATTTAGCTTGTCTGCAATTTGTCACTAACCAAAGAAGCTGTTGAGATTGCAGCCACAAATTTTCAAGGGATGATTCAATTGTAGCTGAGCCACGGATAATCAACTAATACTGCTTCAATCAACCTACCACTCTGATCAACAGGTTAGATAACAGTGGCATGTGCCTACTTTGATGTAACTGGCAATGTTTGTGGCAATTCAACAAGCATGTGCACAGGCATAAAATACATCTGCAGGGAAATTATGCAGATGATAATGCCTAAGAAAAGCTGCAAAACAGAGGGGATAAAGCATGTGTTAGCACTAATAGATAACTACATGATGCTTCATCTCCAAACATGTAATAATAGAAAAGAACATGAATAAAATTGACCACGAACACAAGGACTCCAACAACAAAAAAAGAAAAAGAAAACACACACACACACACAAAGTACCTGAATCGTAGCTCTCACACTGAAAAGATATACAGACAAAACCATTGTTAAAAGCATGGCCATTGAAGTTGAGTACACCTGTTCAAACAGAGGTTCATGAAACAATCTTTCAACTTTGATTTCATAAAATTAAAATGATGCAAAAAAGGCATAACCTTCTTATTATCATGGTTAGATGAGTAATACTTATTGGCACTTAGTTCAACCAAATACTAGGACTGAAAAAAATATTGATTTCAATGCATTTCACCACAAATCATCACAGGTCTGCAGGACACAAGCTTGAACAGCATAAAACTAGACAACTCACGAAAAAGAGTTAAGGAAGAACTAGTTCGGTAGGGTGAAAATCATGTATTTAGCATGCATGAACAGCCACATAAATCCTGCTTTTGGACGCAGGATATATTTATCATTAACTTTCCATGTTTTCTTAGGCACAGATGTACAGCACATCTAAAGCATGCTCTAAAGGAGCTTGAGCAGTCAGGTCAACCAGTTTTCTCTGACAAATAGCAGCACAACTAATTGACATGCAAACAAAATCCACGGTTTCACTGTACAGGAATAAAAGATTATATTTTTAGCTGGTTGCTAAGAATAAATGTTCTCACCTTCACTATATTGTCTGAATACTTCATCAGCCATGAGACTAGCAGACCAGTAGACCCTAAATTGAACACAACCATCCATGTTGTGATAGAATAGCCATTAAAAAGACGCTGCCACCATGGACCCCTCTCAAATCCAGCTTTGAAGTCACCATAGACAAGATATCCCATGTTGAATATAACTCCAAACCTGACAGCACATACTATGAATATGAAATAGTGTTTGCCAAGCTATTCATGGGATGATCTTGAGAATGTTTGGATGCAAGCACATGCATAGTCAGGAAACATGCGCACTGAGGGTGACGGGTTGGGAGTTTGGACTGTGCAATTCCTGATAATGGACCAGTGTTAGATATAGATACCTACGTATATAATTGTACATTTTGCCAGTACAGACTGTCATTATTCTTCTTCATCAAGTATTCGGTGTAGACACCAGCTAGTGCAGAAAGACAAGCAGAAAGTATCCCAAGCATGTAACCCTGCAATGGTGCTGAGAAAAGAGAATCACATGGTGCATCACCACATCCTTTCACCTGTAAGAGAAAGAAAATGTTACAAGGCTGTCCAAATATAGTGACTTAGCACAGTTACAATAAAATGGGCAAAGAAGAACAAAATAACGATCTTTGTTTGTCTTTAGACGAGACAAAAGGAAAACAATAGAGAAGATACAAAAAAGTGGGTCTCTCCAACTTGAATTTTAGCAATAAAAGAGATCTCATGATGATTGGTAATGGGGGATTATTATCACTTGGACTTGGTACTAGCTTGATGCATGACCCTTACTGCCAATAACTAAATAGGTGGACCAGTATTCTTGTCTGATAGGCATTTCACTACTAAATTACAGACCATATACTATAGTTAACGTATAGACAATTTAGTCCTAAATACAAAACTCAAATCAACAGGCAGACAGAAATCACTTTCTGCTGGTAGTCTATTAGTTATTAATATAGGAAAAGACCTTGGGTGAAGGGATTAAATAGCTTCTAATAACTCTCAGAAGCTTCTGGTTTATCCAGCAATCATATGACCATTCACCTAGGCGCTAGGCGGGTGGCTAGGGCACCTAGGCAGCCGAACAGAATAGCAAGCATCAGCGCATCCAGCATCAGTCCAAGCAAACAGGATGAACACAGAACAACAAGCATCAGTCCAAGCTTATGTATATGTTGCATGTATGCATATGTGTAATTATGTAAGAAGAGATGTTACCTTGGTGTGATGCAAATATATTTGATGACTTGAATCACTTGATGTAATGATCTTGATGAGTTGATCTAAAAATTAAATATACTGCTAATTTCTAGTGCTGCACTGCTGCTGGCTGCCGCTGCTACTAAGACCGAGAGACTAGTAGTGCTAGAACTGTGCTGCCAAATCTACTGCTACTCATTCATCGAAGCCAAGCCGACCGATTGAAATGAGCAGACAGCAGAGAAAGAGAGAGACAGCGAGAGCCTCCCTTAGTGAGGAGAGAGAGAGAGAGAGAGGAGAGAGGAGGTGCGCTGAGCCGCCAACCTGGGAAACGATGGGACAAGGCGCAACGACGGGAGGATTTGAGGCATGACGGCGATGGGGAGCTCGGCGCGTGACGGGGATCCAGGGAGGAGGCGGCGCGACGTGGAGCTAGGGAGGAGGCAGAGGGGAAGAAATCCTAGAGCTAGGGTTCGGGAGTGACCACGGGTGAGTCCTATTCTGTCTTCACTTACCTCTTTTTCTCCCACGTGCACGCCCAGCTCCGCCCGACCCCGCCCAACACCATCTTGCACCACCCCGAACCGCCCAGCCGCCGCCGCGCCTTGCTCGCCTCGGCCCGCCTAGGTCCACCTTGGACCGGCGTTGACCGCCTAGGCGGACCGAGCGGCTAGGGGCCCAATTGAGGCCGAATCGTGGCGGTTGCTCTGCGCCTAGGGGAACACTGCATATGACAGCTTGTGTTCTTGGTATGAACATCTTAAATCATATATATATATTCGAAAAATCGTAGAGTTATGCCTAAATAAGTGCAAAAAGCCAATCTTGGAGCATATATATCAGGAGTAGATAACCCTCACCAAAAAAGAAAAGGACAAAAATCCAATCAGATCTTCCCTAATAACACACTCACAAAGTTTACGACCATCACAATGAAACATATATGTTAAGCACAGACTTAAATATGTTTTTGCTAATATATATGTACAACAAGACTACAAAAAAGGAAATTTCATAACATTAACAAACCTGGCTTGTAGTTGTTCCAACAGCCAGTAATACAATTGCCATCCATTGTAGATTTGACAACTTCCTTTTCAAGACAAGCCTAGTACAATTTGCAGAGAACATGAGCATTAGTTGATCAAGGGAATAAGAATAAAGCACCAATTGCATGGAATATACTTTGGTTAGCATGTTGGCTCTACTAATTGGGCAACTAACTGAAAGTAAAAAACCAAATCATGATCCCAGTGCATTTAAGTTTTCAGACAGAAACATAAGATTATTGATATCTCGATTACCACAAGCACTGTAACTCTACAGCAATGTGTTTTGTTAACAGACAGGATGCACCTCAAATCTGAGTTTTGTTAACAGGAAGCAAATTCTGAAGTGGAACTGCACCAAAGACAGAATGCAGACCAAACTAGGAAACATAATATGGATTCTATCATGTCAATAGTGTTAGGAAGCATAAGTGAATGAACATTGATTGCTGTGAAGAGAATGGCACACCTGAACAAAATTCCTGTTGTGACAATTTTCAGGTTTCCCATTATCTGGTAAGTAGATGGATCGACATAGGTCAAGGTCGCAAACTGGACATTGTTGTGGATAAGGTATATGACTGAAGGAACAAGATACAGTCGCACACTCCTCCACTCCTTTGTCATCCTTGGTGGTGATGAAGACTGGCATTCCTTCCAAAGGAAGAAGCTTGAGACAAACAGCTGCATCAAGAGCAGGGTAATGTCAACACTGGAAAAAAGATGAATAATTGTCTCCGACATGTTTGCACCACTTAGGATAAACAAATATAAATGTCCAAACATTCTTATGGGCCATAGCATAAGATTCAAGAGAATAGCAGTATATGTACCTTGAAGAGTTCTGCAAGAAACGGAATGGTGGCGTAGTCGTACTTATATTTGCCATTGCTCTGAGAGAGGGTGGTCAATATACCCTGCAGGGACATGCAAGCCAATCAGAAACATTATAATTAAGAAACCAAGTCAAGCAACAACTCATGTGCAATATTCCAGGCTTGTTTAACTATGACTTTCATGTCTACTTGTTCCACTCTGGTACTCCCATTCTTAGGCTCTAGATTGCGCAATGATCATGATCACTCATTAAGAAATCAAAATTTCCCAACTACTCACAGCCAGGTCTTTCCAATTCCACCAAAACCAATCCCCTCTACGTCGGCGCATAACCATGTACTGAACTACTAAACTATAACTATCTAGGCAAAATTGAGACTTGGAGCGCATCTCGCTACCAATCAGGCCACTCCGGGAGTCCAGGCTACCATTCATTTGTATCGCATTTCTTTCCTAGAAGAGAACCGCAACTGTATTTGGGCACACCACCGCAGATCGAAACCGCCGCCGCCTCCCTTGCGCACCTCATCAAGAAACAAAAACCCCGCACCAATCGAATTGCGCAACCAATTCCCGTTCCAAGATAGATCTGGCCCGTTATATTGTGATCATATCGCCAGAAAAAGAAGGGGAAAAGGAGGAACGGGAAGGGTTTAGGGGGGTTACCTGCGAGCTGGTGAGGACCGTGAGGAGCGCGGCCACCAAGTACCACTGCATCGTCTCCTCCTGCTCCCTCGCTGTCCACTGCTCCGCCTCTCTCTCTCTCTCTCTCTCTCTCGTACTTTTGCTGTTTGGGAGGGAGGACAGAGATTGAAGGAGGCAGCGCACCGAGGGCGAGAGAGTGAGAGAGCAGCACTTCGAGATTTTCAGAACATGCCTTTTCAATATCACCCCCTGGGTTTTCTTCGGATACCTGTGTCAATCCGTTTGCAATCTTTGGATAACATGGGTTCGTGTGATTTTGAACTGTGATTACCAGTCAGCATCTCTAATTTTTTTAAAGTACAATACAGACGCACACATTTAGCGCACACCATCCACACAAATACACTGATGCACGCCTCTAACTTTGTATACGAATGAGTAGTACTAAGGGTACTCCGATTTCTCATTTGATGTGCCTCGAGATTCGTGCTTCCTAGCGGCCAGTGATGAGTAGAGCTGGGACTTGGGTCGTACTTTTTGGGCCGGTTCAAAGCACGGTCAACGGTCTAAGCACTAAGACACGGCACACGTAGTGGGCCAAACCAAGACAAAGACGAATCCGGGTTGAACGGGCCTAAGAATCTGACTGTTAAGGCGGCCGCGACGCAAGACGGTCGGTTAGTAATGCTTGGGCGGCCCGTCTGAAATAGGCCCAACCTTCCTATTCTAGCCCAATCCCTCCCTCTCTCGACTTAGCCCAATCACTCCCCCACCCCGTCTGGCCCAACCAATAACCCTCCTCTGCCACCCGGCCTGGCCTAACATCCCTCTCGGCCTCCTCCAACCCCCATCTCCAACCCCTTATCCCGAGCCTGGATCCCAAATTCCCAATCCCTAATCGCATTCGCTGATTCACCTCCCTCCAGCTCCAGTACCGCCTCCCCACGTCTTGATCATCCGTCCTCCTCCTTCTCCTCCCCACGCGTCACCATCTGTGGATAGCGCTGAGTGTCTTTGTCTTCTCGAGCGGTGTTGTCGCCTTTCCAGCGCCTATAGTTACTTAGGGTTTGGACTTGGACAGCACAGCATGTCCCCAAGACAACGGGCTTTGGGCCGTGCCTAGGCCTGGCCGGAGGTAAGGTGGGCCAACACGGCGGGGTGATCGGGCCGAGCCAGGATAGGACGACGCGGCCCAAAGCACGGTGGGCCCAGGCCGTGCCGGCACGGCACGGCCCAATGCCCAGCTCTAGTGAGGAGTGAGGTTTGATTGGGATTTACTAGTCCGCGACCTTATATTTTGGAGGGGCTACAATGACTCGGCGATGGACGACGATGGCATCACGGGCCATGAGCTCAAAGAAATTAATGGGTGGAAATAGCAAGGACGGCGGCTAATTGTAACAATCCCAAAAATTCAAACTCAAGTTTACTGTACTGAGAATAATTGTTCAGCTATTTTTTAGCATGTTTCTGAATTTTTCCTAAATCAATTGTTGCATTTGCATGCAAATAGTGACCTTAAAAGGATTTTTGAGAAAATTCAAGATAGATAAAATTCTGAAAAAAATTACACAAACAACTAAACTAAACTGTGGCAGGACACTCCACAAAATTTTTCATGATTTTTGGAGCTCAATTGCTATATTTAGGAATTCATCAAACCCTCAGCCATTTTCAAATTTCCAAGTTTGTTTATTTTTCCCGCCTGCTCCTAGGACCGAAAGTTCACGTGGTCCAGCTTTCACTTCAGCTCGACACCAACTCGGCCACCACTCACCTCCCTCCCCACTTTGCCAAATACCACGCCCGACTTCACCTCCGTCCTCGGTTTGCGACCATCGCCCACTGATTTTCCTCATCGCCTGGCGTGCCACCAACCCGCCATGCCCCGTACGGTCTCTACAGCGACTATATACCCCATTGTCGTCTCCTGTTGTCCGATCGGCAAAGAAACATAACGCATTCCATGTTCTCGCCACGGCCGCCAACTTCTTGTCGGTCATCTCGCGTGAATCTCATTAGTACTTAACCCTCCTAACCACGCCATCATCCCCCGGATATGCAACTCCGGGACCCTCTGTGTATTATGAACTAGTCCTATGATCAGTAGCTAGCTCACACAGTTGCAACATCGATGAAATCATAACCATACAACAAAACAGTTAATGAAGCAGACAAATTAATATTACTTAGTAGCAAAAGGATCGTATGGTCAAAGATAATAGAGTAAATCCGCAATGGAGAATAAACAAACTCATGGTAGCCATCCGACATGCCCACAAGCAATCGAGTGGAGAACGCATCCTAGTTCGCAGTCTTCATAGTATTCCTCATCATAAATCTCTGTATTCCCTGGTTCTTCCTCTGTGACTATTCAATAATGGCGCAAAGCCGTGAGTACTTTAAAGTACTCAGTAAGTCGTAAGGAAATATATGTAAATAGTATTTATGCAAGGCTTGATAAGGATAGCTTTATGGTTATTTTGTAGAAAGCAGTATTTGACCTTAAATATAGTAAGTAGATTGTAAAACATAATTTAAAAGATTAATACATAAGTAATCAAGTTTCTTTGAAACAACTAGTGAACACCCTGTTCAGTTCCCAACCAACAACCAATATCCAGATTGCTTCCCAACCAAACCATTCCAATATTTTATGAAAATCTACCTCTCGTGTGAAATCACCAGGCATTGTCCATAACTGGGGACACGGCTATTCGAATAGTTTTACACTCTACAAAGGTTGTACAGCTTTACCCACAAGATACGAATTCTCTAGTTTGCTTGGCATCCGTCGATACCACTGCTCACTACCTTAGGTAAGCAATCTAGAGCACGTGACAAGGCTTTTACAAAGTTCTATTTTGACCCGGTTCTGCTTGCTAAGGTTTCGTCATTCTGGGCCCCCTCTTGCGCCAAGTGTGAATGTCTAACACAGGTTTCACACTTCCACCAAAACAGAACCGAATCAAAACATTGCTAATTAGTCGAGCAGGTCCACCCCCATAAATGAACTTGTGGCTGCATGGTATGGCCTAGATCAATGGCGCACAAAGTTAAGTCCTTAGTGGTTACTCAGGCGAGGCAACCTCATCCCAAAATCATCCCTTTAATGCATCGCGATCACTGCTTAAATATAAATCATTTGTGGTTCACCCGGCCAAATGGCAAC
This sequence comes from Phyllostachys edulis, assembly GCA_036346405.1. Taxonomy (NCBI): domain Eukaryota; kingdom Viridiplantae; phylum Streptophyta; class Magnoliopsida; order Poales; family Poaceae; genus Phyllostachys; species Phyllostachys edulis. The sequence continues at coordinate 48,705,988 of CM070556.1, forward strand.
CCTTGCCATGGCACAACATCTTTTAATAATAGTGGCTCCGCCACAATTCCATATTTTATTTAGTCAAATTCAATCATTCTTTGAGTATGTGATCATGAATCCCATCGTGACTAAGCATGGCTAAGCATATCGATACCCATGTTGGTAGTACAATAATTTTCAACTAATAATTAACCATCCTAAGGTGTCCAAGGATTTATGTCATTCAAGGGTACATGTCATTCACAATTTATTAAGGATGCATAATGGTAATTAGGTAATAAACTAATTCCCAAAACCATTTATTATAAACTTAGCAATGCATGTTTATATAAAATAATATAATTTTATAAAATGGGTTCAATATGATCAAAGGTCTCGACTTGCCTTTGAAGAGTTGGGAGGCTTTGATTAAATCGGTCCACGAATTCTTCCGAAACGTCGGAATCTATATGTGCGAACAAAACCAAATAAATAAAATAAATCCAAATAAAATTCAAAAATTATAAAATAAATATCAAAAGGAAGATACCGCCTTTAGATGAATTTAGGAACAAGAATCGGCCGAATCGGACTTCGTATGAAGGAGAACGAATATCCGGAAGTTTGACTTCACATGAAATGATAGAGTTAGAAAATGAATATTCTCTAGAATCTTTATTTTCAGAAATAAAGAATTGAAAGGGGGAGCTTGGCCCCACATGCAAGTGAGAGCAAGAGAGAAAGAGGGCGATGGATGGGAGTTTGACATGATAGGGCCCACAAGCAAGTGACTCAACAAGAAGATGAAAGGAGAAAGAAGAAGAAGCAGTAGGCACAGGAGCTCAGCCGGCTCGGCCATGGGGAAGGTTTAGTTGAGCAAGCTCCAAGGGAGGGAGGGAGGAAGTGGGAAGGAGAGGAGGTGTTGCCGGCTGTTTACAAAGAGGGAGGGGGAAAGAGAGGAGGCAGCACGAGGGGTGGCACACGGCCTGGCAAAGAAGAATAGCATGGCCGACAAAGAAGGGCTTCAATTTGGTGCCTTTGGAGGAGGGAGCAGCCACTGGGGAGTGGGAGGGAGAAGGAGTAGGGCTCTGTGCTTCTGGTTTGGAAGAAGAAAGGAAGAGCAAAGCAAGGAGGGGTGGAGCTTCTTCAGCTGCACCGAGCCAAGGAGCAGGAGTAGCACAAGGGGGAGAGGCGAGTAGAGGAGGAGCTCGACTAGTTTTATAGGGGAAGGAAAGAGGCAGCTTTGGGGGGGGAAAGGGAGCAGTCGGTCGGGTGACCCATGCAGTGTGCCAGTGGAGTGATGGCGATGCGTGGGGCAAAGCAGATGGGGTGTAAGCAGCACGTGAGGGGTGGAGGTGGCGTGGGGGGGAGCCAGTACATGGGCTAGGGCAGCCGGGTCAAGGCGCCAGGACATGGGGAGCCAACGGGAAGAAATGGAGGAGAGACAGAGAGCAGTGAGCAAAGTCCACGGGAGAAGGAGAACAACGCACATGGCCGGCGGCAAGGCATGGGGCTAGGGCGGCAGAGCATGGGGAGGAGGTAGCCGAGTCAAAGAGGGTGGGTGGAAACAGGAGGCGGCAGGGCATGGGGAGCCCATGGCGGCAGGTGGTCCAACAAGAAGAAATGGCCACAGGAGGAAGACAAAGCAATTACAGTATACGTGAGGAAAAAGAAGAAAGGAGGAAAGGGAAAAGAAAAGGAGAGGAAAAAAAAAAAGAAATTTAAAAATCCAAGAAAATTTCATAAAATACTTTGGAATTCGAATAGACCAAATAAAATAGTTTTGGATTTTTTGAAGTCTATTTTGGCCAATTAAAATATTTTTCTTTCAAAAATCAATTTTAAGCTTTAAATTAAATCGATAAAATCCAAATGATTATTTTTATTTTAAAAGCTTCAAAAGACTCTAGAAATATAATAAAACAATTTTTATTTAATTGGAGTTTATTTTACTCATGTTTAAATTATTTTTATTTATAAAATTTCAATTTAAACTTTAACAATTAGAAAAAATCAAATCATGATTTTTATTTTGAAAACTTTGAAAAGACCTGAAAATAAAATAGATTAGCTTTAAAATAATCAAAATTACTTCCAACTTAAACTTGGCTTTTAATTTTGCACATAATTATTTTTAGTTTTTGAAAGACAGGAAAAACTATTTTTAAATACCGTAAAACCAAGAAATTAATTTAGTTTTACTTTTTAACTTTAAATCCAATAAAATCTTAGAAACTTAGAACGTCACCATCCATCTTACTCCTCCCTCATGCTATTTCGTTGTTTGATGTAGCCCCTGGAGTTCTGTGAAGCCGAGCTCGAGTCATCTTCTTCTTCTCCGGCGCTCACCCGATCCAAGCCGACACATTCCCGTCGTTCTAGTAAGTTTGAACCTCAACCAACCACGTCATAATGTGTTATATACCCTGATGATGCAATCCCCTCACTTGATGCTGGTTCACTCGCAGAGAATCCTTGGATTCACACCCCATTTCCGACCGCCTCAGCCATTTTCGCTGTTTGTGGCTATCTCAATGAGTCACTAGTCGATTTCTTCTATCCTTAACATCCTCAATGTTCATGCAAGCTAATGCACACCTTCTTGTAGCTTCTTCATCGCTGTAACGTGTTGTCACCATGAAGCCATCACCGTCACATCTGCCCATCGCTGCTCTACCCTCTCCGATAATCTCTCATCGCCGTTAACCACCTCAACAAGCTCCTAGTAGCCCCTAGAGCTAATGTGCATGTTAGAATTGAAGTTTAGCTTATGTAGCATAGTGTTCATTGTAGCCATCCATGGCGCCGTCGTGGAAGATGACGTCGCCGCCACTCTGGTGACCAATGGTTCCTATGCCGCCACCAATAGCATCGCAATCACCCCGTAGAGCCCATGCGCACCTCCTTTCACCTTGTTCTTGCCCTGTTCGTAAAAGCCGTCATAGCCCGTCTTGCGCCGCCTCTGGAAGTCATCGCTGATGACACTCCGGCCACCTAGTGCCTTGCTGCCACCACTCGGTAGGTTCGCCATCAACTAGGGAACCCATTTTGCCCCTTCCTGAGCCGAACCGTTCGTGCCGTTCATCGCCGACGAGCTCGCCCACACGCTCGGCCTCACCATGCTCTGTCCCTCTCTCTCTGACTTGTGGGCCCACACGATTAGGATTTGTTTAGCGCTGATAATAGTGGTTAAAAGTGTTAAGTCACTGACATGTGGGACCGACTAGAAAATTAATTAAAAATCTAATTTAACTAAGTATTAGAAAGTGTGTCACCGACATATGGGACCCACTCACTATTAAACTCTGAGTGAACAACATGTGGACCCCACATGTTAGAGTTTAATCCAGAATAACATTAGGTTAAGGTTAATTACTTAGTTAGTAATTAACATGACACTGATATGTGAGACCATTCACTATTTTCTTAATTAAAACATGATTTAAAACCCAAGAGACTCACATGTAGGACCCACATGTAAGAAAGCGATTTTTCAGAAAAATGTAAAAATAGAAAATCCACTTTCGATTCAAAAGAAATACGTATTCTCTGTTAGAAAGCATAAACTTGGAAAATGCGCCTTCGACGTCATCACCTTTTCTAATTTTCTTGAATTTTCAAACTGAACCAGATTAAATGCTTATAACTTTTGCATATGAACTCCAATTTGAATGATTATTTTTGCTAAATTCATATAAAATCATGGTATTTATTAATATATAAAAAATTTTGAATTTTTTTATTATTTATGGTTTTTCTCGGTTCTTTCGAATAGACGGCGGAATCACGAACGAATTTAATGACGATCAATCACCCCCACACTCAGAGCAACCTGAGCAAGGCAAGCACCCCCTTTGATAACTTTTAACCTACTATTTCAATTATTGTGTTTCGCTTGCAAAGATTATTATGCATGCGTGTATGTTTGGCTAAAAAAATGTTATGTTCGTGGGTAACGGTAGTTAATTCCTATTGTATGCATGAATCCTCCTTGTGATATTGTTATCCTTGTTGTTGTAGCCCTTAGGACATGGTGTAGATAGTAGCTAATGTCAATTTAGGTATATTTCATTTACATGTATCGTATAGATGCTTAGCCATGCTGTAGTTTTCACTAGGTTTTAATATTCGGTAAAATTTGCGCATGGACTTGGGTGATTTTGATATGTTCGACCAGAGGGGCAACCTCTGTTAGTTTGGTATAAAAACAAAAAAATATGAAAAAACCTAGTTTTTGACGCAGGCGAGTTATATTATGAACTATGAAATGTGAGAGTGTGATCTCGCATGTAGACAGGGGGACATTCTCGCTCGGGTTGATTAAGGACCGAACATCGGTGTCGCCAATCTAAGCCTAAGCGTACAACCACGTGTGCTAGTATATGATAGCCTTAGCTAATTAAGTTACCTAGGACTAGCCTTGTATTTTGGTAGGCCGTAGTAGTAAGGGCATTCTAATACGGTTTGCTCGAAGGGACTCCCTTCACTGAGGTGTTGGGACCAAAGCCTTCCGATACAACAGTGAATGCCTCATTAAAGGGAGGGTATCCGCTGAAGTGAGGGTTTATCATTTGCGGGGCTGGTGCAAAGTTAGGACTAGGTAATGTAAAGGCCTCGTTATGAATTCTGGACTACATACTATCATGTTGTGTGTGGTGGTATCGACAGATACCAAATAAACTTGAGAGCTCATATCATGTGGGTAAAGTTGTACACCTCTGTAGAGGGTAAATATATTTAAATAGCCATGCTCATGGTCATATTAAAGTTATATGCTTGTTATTTTGTTACAAGTCAATTGCTCTTTAAATTCACGTTGCAAATTATTACATATCGGTATTGCAAATGTAAACTTGCTTTATGCTAAAAATACTGGTAGCGTAGAGCCATATTCCTTGTTTAGCCATGTATTTATATTATATTATGATACACTACAAGTCTTGTTGAGTACACAATGTAATCAATCTTAGTTTTAATTATTGCTCAGATTATGAGGAAGAAACACTACTACGGAAAATGTCTTCACAGACGGTTCACAAACGTCATCACAAACGGTTTCATGAGCCATCCGAGTTTATGGGTCAGTAATGATATAAGGTCATCACAGACGGTTTTCGAACCGTCTGTGATGCAGACTATCACAGACGGTTATTAACTCAGAACCGTCTATGATAGTTGATGTATCACAGACGGTTTGTAGATGAAATCGTCTGTGATAGCTGATGTATCATAGATGGTTTCATCTACAAATCGTCTGTGATAGCTGATGTATCATAGATGGTTTTATCTACAAATCGTCTATGATAGCTGATATATCACAGACGGTTTGTCCTAAGGAACCGTCTGTGATAGTTTCACCTACCTCTCGCCATTCATTACACCTTTGTCTGTTCAACCGTGTTCATGCCGGTCAATTATCCTCACTTGCATCTCATTGTTCCACCATTCTATTCCCAATCTCTTCTCTATATACAGGTACTATAATAAAGGTATATGCATGAGGTATTTCTATGTTTTGACCTCTCTAAATTCTAAAAGGACATTCCAAATATCAGTGATTGTGACAGATTAACACATAAGCAACCTAATCTTTGTAGAGCATAGTCAGTTTTTGATGCAATGATAGCCAGCAAAAGACTCCATGAAAGGAAGCATTGCATTAATTAGCTAATCGCTTTGATCTAATTGATTTTGACAAGTCAGTTGGTACTAATGTATGAATTTTGGTAATAGCACAAGCACAACAAAATGAAAGCATCAGATTGTTTAACAAAAACTTTATCAGACTCATCCACATTTTCTTTCTCTTTTGCCCATCTCAAAATTGCATCTTCAAGCATAAATCAAGAACAAAATTTTCCCAACACCACAACACACATTGCAGCTCAACATCGCCACAACATCACAACACACGTCGCAACATCTCGTTTTACATGAATACCAACAACACAAACCAATAGATGATATATTTGTCTTACCTCGACATCACCGATGTCGATGGTGACGTAGCCGAGGTCGGTGGAGAGGTAGTCGGGGGAGGTCAGTGGAGAGGTGGCCGGGGTTGTGCACGGCCGGGAGAGGACAAAGAGGGGAAGACAGATCTAGCGATGAGAAGGTGGATTTGGCCAGGGGGAGGTCGATAGGACCGGCGGCGACGGCGGCAACGTCATCGTAGTTGTGTCACGACGGTGACACTGCACAAGACACTCTTATCGTAAGAGTGTCTTACGCAGTGAACCGTGGTGTCACAACTAGCGGCGACAGGAAAAAGGGCGACGTCGGCGATGGAGTCAGGGAGAAGGCGCGACTTGGGGGCGGCCGTCGGGGAGGAGGCTTCGGGCGGCATCGAGGTCTGGGGCACTCGGGTGGGGAGTGGAACTGGCGAGAGTAAGGACGCTGGGGAGTGACGAGTTAGGGCGTAAACCCTAGCAGGCTCCTACTAATAAAGTGATATCACAAATGGTTCTATTATAGAACCGCCAGTGATACTTATCACAGACGGTTCTATTATCATATCATAGATGGTTCCATAATAGAACCGTTCGTGATTTTGGTTGTTTTCAAGTTCCATGTTTTGAGCATATTATCCTATGATAACATACATTCTCATATAAATAAATGCAAATTCACATATGACACATTCTCATATACATAAATGCAAATTCAGAATATATGACACATAAACATGTATTACTTGTTTTTCACTAGTCAGTAATGTCGTCATGTCGTTATACCGAGACCGTTTACATATATAGAAGATAGTAAATACAAATTCAACCGTTTTTTTATATTTACATATGGCCAAACAGCGTGGCCAGTCACTTCTTACAAACATTTTTAAAAAAGTAGAAACCTAAATAATCAAAGTTTTTTTAGTGGCGGAAGTAGCATGCAATCTTCGTCTTCAAAACTTCGTAGGCTACGTCGTTGGCATCGGATGGTTTACGATCAGCGTAGGTAGCCTGTAACACTTTCAACCGTTGATGTGATCGTTCGATAGTCACCCAAAGACGCTCCACCTCAAGAACCAAGTAGAAATGCGCCCATAGGCTCTGTTATATTTCTTGAGAGCTCTCGGCTTGGTCGACTCGGTCGCCTATCGCCTCGATGTCGCATTTCAAGCGATGGTAATCCTCCTAGAGACGTTTAACATCGTTGTGAGGACTACATCGATGGCGAGGTTAGCTCGCCGGAAGATGTAGGCCACTCGGAAGACACGGCGGAGGAGGTGGTCAAGATAGTGGAACGTCTCCGTCACGTGCGCCGGCATAACCTCCAACGGAGGAGGGAGACACTATTAGCACAGTGTCCTTCCGCAACTTCCACTAGCGTACGGCCGACGAGGTGCTTGTACAAGATGGCCAGGTAGGCCATAAATGCTGGTGTCAGGGGAGAAGAATGGGGAGCCATTTCGTTTGTGCCTGATAGAGTAGAGCAATGTGTGAGGAGTACAGTGGCGGATGATCATTCTTATAAAACAAGGAGTAACGTCGGCGCGCGAGATGAAGAGACGATCGCATGGGAGCCGAAGCGGCTTTGAACATATGACAGACTGTTCTTATTAAAAATCGACTATGATATTTAGTAATATCACATACGGTTCTTGTTTAGAACCGTTTGTGATACTTCACAACGGTTTTCAACATGAACCGTTTGTGATATTACCTCTTCATAGACGATTTTTAGTGCCGCCAATAACACAAACGGTTGTTAAACCAAAATAGTCTATGATTGTATTTAATACTGACGGTTTTGGTCAGCCGTCTATGATGAGGCGTCCAGTATTAGCCTTTTTGTAGTAGTGAAACGAACCCCGATGACGCGTATTTCGCACCTAGTACCGGAGGGTACGTCGACGGGTCTTTTTAGGGCTTAGTCCTTGTCGGTTGCCTGTGGGATATGTGTGGCATACCATTGGACCCTTTTGGTTTTACTTACTATGCTTTCCGCTGTTCTCTTTTGATATTCGAATCTACTTGGCCAGTTGGCCCATTGTAATGTAAACTTGGTATGTATCGCTTATGATTAAGACCTATTGAATCATGTTGTATGCATGAATTGTGTACGTAAGTGATTGTCAATGTTGTGGATGTGTGTACTAGCCACTGATCATGGGACTAGTACGGTACACACATGAGGATTTCGGGTATTTAAAGCCCAGGTCCGACAGTGTTGGTATCAGAACCATACTGACTGTAGGTTAAGCCCTAGTTGGAATGACTGTTAGTTTAAGGATTTGGTTTTCAAATGCAACCTTATTTAAATCATAATAATTTTTTGAAAAATATAGGAAATCTTGCTAAATCTTACCTCTCTTAGTTCTCTCATCTTATCTAAGTCATTCTTTTGTTTTCCTTCTCATCTCCTCTCAAAATGACCCCTGTATAAAAGGAAGGTGTACTTTTTAAAAATAAAAGTTTTTAAGCCACATTTTAACCATTAAAACAGAACCAAAATGTTTTGAAAAAGTCTCTAAAACACTATACCAAAAGGTTTCTCGAAAACCCATTTTAAACTAATACAAATGCTACTTTTAAATGGCTCTTTGCAAGGATTTTCAGAACTATGGTGCGAACTGAAAAATATGTGTTTTACAACTATTTAATCCTCTCTACATTTGAATTGCTGTGGTATAAATTGGTAGCGAGAAAATGTTATATTTAACCGCGTAGATGAAGGGATAATACAATCTGAATATGAACTTTGGAAACTAACAAAATATTGTGGAAAATATAAGGCAACACACTGCTACACCCTTCTCTTTTCCTAGCATCATTTCTTATCTTTACCTCTCATTTTTTATTGTAAAAATGATCACTAACTCCTGCCTCTTCCAAAATTGTAGATGCCTACTCGTTGGAAGCCACAATACCAAACTAGCACATTTGAGGAGGGCACATTACAGCACACTCTATGGGTGATGTTGCAGCATGTTCGCTTCACCCATGTGTCGCTGTACACTATTTTCAGCACACCCTCCAGAGCTAAAGAATCTAGACCCGCCATCAAGCACCAATGCCATCTCGGTAACAAGTATTTACATTGAAGTATCTAGCCTTGTATGCCTTGTATTTGTGTAGGTTGCAATCCATGAAAATCTTTTCAAAAGAGTATTCTTGCTCTTGTACAAAAACTTTATTATTGAAATCTTGAGCAAGATGGTAAGTGGTACATTAAGGGGGAGTGCTAAATCATATTCATGTATATCACATCCCTAAGTGTGCCCAAATTAATTAAGTACTAGTAATGTTTTTCAAAATTAAGCCTTTAAGCCAAAAGTAAAATTTTCATAACTATTAGTATATCTCTAAAAAAACAAGTTGAAATAGGTATACAAATGCATTTCAAAGTTTTTCCAAAGGTTTTGACTCAAGAAAAACCTATTTTAAGAAAAAAATGAGTTTCTAGCCAAAATTCTAGATTATAGTATCTTATTTTTGACACAAACTAGATTTTTGTGTAAAATCCATTCTAAAAGAAATTTGAAAATAGTCCCAAAATAAATATCCTAGAGTTGACTATTCTAAACCTTTTTGGTATTCAAAAGATTTCCAAAAGGCCAACCTAGCAAAAGTTATTTGATTTCAAAACTCATCCAAAATACTATCTTAACCTAAGTGGTCACTTTCTAGCACTTAAGTGAGTTTTACCAATTGAGCCAAAATTATTAACATATATTGGCTCATAAGGGTATTTCAAACTCATACAATCAAATGGATGTTAAAAACACTATCACATGCTTATTTTTGCAATCTTGAATAAATTTATTGAAAATGAGCTTGTTTTGAAAAATAAAAGTATACTTTGTTAAAAACTATTTTCAAAGGAATTATAACTTTTGCATATAGTTGGAAATGCTCTAAAATTGGTTTATGTTTCTTTGTGGAAATTTTTGGAGCAAATTACAACATGATTTCTAACTTCTCCTCAAAATTTCAATCCTCGGTGTGCATTCATTTGCACTGGCACGTACACAAGATCTCCTCTGCAGATGCGACCAGATTCTCGTGATCTAACCGCATCTTTGTCATTGTCTCGATCGGACCTAGAGAGACTTGGCTGATTTGTCTAGAATTGTTAATTTTCAATTCCCTTAGCCATTCTCTTTACTCCCTAAAGTCAAGTTAATCCTTGTTATCTTTGCTAGCTACCCTCAAGTACTTTCTTGACTCCATATGCTATTTTGATTGTATTGTGATGCCTTTATCATAAAAATGGTATTCTCTCTAAAAGTGGTATCACTTTTGATCATCTTGACCTCGGCATGAGATTCATCTGTGTCTTTACAAGTGATATCATCTTTTCCCTTCAAGTGGTAACTAATTTCCTTCTTTGCTAAGCAAAATCTTTTTCTAACCAAGCTCTCTCCGATATGTGGTATCTTCTCAAGTAATATCTCTTACAAGTGGAAAATAAGTGGTATTCCCTGCTAGTGGTATCTCCTGAATTTGGTCACTTCCAAATGATTTTCTAATCTCAAGTGGCAATTATTGAAGATCTTCCAAATAGTATCAAGTGGCTTACAAGTGAACTACATGTGGTACCTTTATTATCTAAGTGGAATCTAAAATTCGTGTTCACAAGTGGATTTCAATCCTTCAAGAGAAGGTCAAGTACCCAAATCAACTTTGTATTTACAAGGGATATTAGTTGTGCATACAAATGGTATCAAGTTTCTACAAATGAAATCAATTATTCTTGGTATCAATTATTCTCACAAAGTGGTATCAGATGTCATCATAAGTGTTATCGATTTCAAAGTGGTGTATGCTCTTCATGGAAAAGACAAAGGAACCACAAAAGGTTAAAAGAGGGAGAGAAAGCTACAATTGCAATATATTTGGTCTTTAGAGACGTAGGGAGAGAGATGACAAAGGAGAAGATGGCAAGATGGAAAAAAAATCCTTTGTGTCAAAGAAGAAGAAAGAAATGTCAAGATGAACCTTTGTGTAAAGGGAGTTTTTCTTTGTGAAAAACTTATTAAATATTTTGGGCTTACTTAAAAATTGGGTAAAATATTAATATTGGGAAAGCTATTTTAACTATTTACCCAAAATGATTTATGGATCTTGTGAATGCATGTTTTTCATTCTAATTTACGCCATTTGGTATTTTTGGAGTGAGATTGTCAATGATGTGCAAGTTTAGCCTTTTTAAAGAGCCTCCTTGGTCAAAAGTCAAAATCTTGCTTAAAAGGATAAAATTTATGAAAAACTAGATACGAGCACTTAAATATATATTTCAAATATTTTCCAAATATTTTCAAGTAAAAGTTCCTATTTTAGAAATAAAATAGCAAATTTGGCCTCAAATGGATCTTGTATGATCTTGTTTTTTTTAAAATTAAACGACATACTTCCATAAATCAAAATCTATTGAGTTTTTGAAAAAGTTGTCAATACCAAACTCATAGGGTTGGTCATTTCAAACATTTCTCTATTTCAAAGTTTTTACAAAAGACCAACCGTTGAAAAGTTATACTTATTTGAGGTTCACCGAAGAAAATAGTTTTGATCCAAAATGACCTATTCTTGCATATAGTGAGTTTGGCTATTTGAGCCAGATTTCTTTATATATCTTGTCTTGAAATAGTATTTCTAACTCATACAAAGCCAAGAAAGTAAAAATCTCCAAGAAATTCAAATTGGTTTGCATTTTGAACCTTCAATGCAAAATTATTCTCTTTCTGTGCCTACAAAGCGCTTTTCACCATATCTTTTAAAAGGAAATTACTTTTTCAAAAATTATTTTTGGAAAATTTTTTAAATAGTCCAAAGTTAAATTATGAAAATTTTCAAAGTATTTGGACTTCATATGAAAATATCTTGACTTTTCTCACATGGAACAAAAATGTTGCCTACAAAGCTCAATTTGGCTTATCTTTTGAATGAAGACTCCTTTTTCGAAAATTCTTCTTGGAAAAGTTTCTTAGGAGTCCAAAGTTTGTTTCTACCAAATTTGATAGTATTTCGACTTGATTTGAAATTTTTTTGACTTTTTCTCACTTTTATCAAATGCTTAAAATTCAGACTTTTGCATGTTTCGTGCCGTTTTGTGATTTTTGTATATCCAAATGGGTTCCCAATATGAGGAAGATATACTTATGACATTTTATCCTCTATAGTTTATCTTCTATTCTAAATTTTCTCAAATTTATTTGAACCATTTTAACCAGATTTTCAGCTGTCTTTTGAAGCTTAAATGCAAAACTTCCAGTTTTTTTGAAACTTTGTGATTTTCATATATTAAAAATTGTTGATATAAAGTTGAGCCTCCCAAAATGAAACATGTGTGTATTTACAAGGACTAGCTCCATGATTTATCTCAGATTTTTTGGAGCTTGTTTCGATACATTTTCAAATGTTTTAAGAAAGTTTTTTTTTAACTCAATGTGATTTACAATTTGTGAAAATGAGCATGGTATCTTCATGAAAAATGTTTATTGGGGAGATTTCAAAAGTGAGTTTCCTTTAATGCATTTCAAATATCATTTCCTTTAGTTAAACTCAAATAAGGCCTCATTTCGAGTTGTTTTGCTCTTTTCTGCCTTAAAGGGGGAGTTTGTGATCTATTTTAGTTTTCCTCAAATATCTTGAAAACAAAACCTTACTTGAAAATGAGGAGAATATTTAAATGATTAAAATAAAATTAATTCAATTGCCAAGCTCATTGTTTTACAAAAAGTCTATGTTGACTTAGATTTATTTTGGATTTTTGGTGATTAATGCCAAAAGGGAGACAATGTTTATATGATCAATATATTTCCATTTGGATTCTCTCTTGCGTTTTCTCTCTTGTGTTTTCACCTTTTCACCTTTTCATGCATGTCTCATTCATATGCTTAAGAATACATTATGTGCGTAAGTCTTAAATTGGTTAATGACATTCATTGATATAGTTCAATAGCTTAAATTTTTCACTTATGTTGATTTATATCCAAATATTGCTATTGATAAAGAATTTGTCATCAATCATCAAAAAGGGAGAGATTGAAGAATCTAGACCCGCCATTATGAGTTAATGGAGTATTTTGGTGATTAATGACAAATCTATATGTGATACTAACACTTTTATTGATATATCTATTGTTTAGTCTCAATTGGATGAAAATGTGAAAATCAAATAGTTATGCATTTAACGTCATATTCCTATATCTTGTTGCATTCCTCAAATCCAAAATATAGGTTGAACTCCACTAAAAGTCTAATTTGAATATGTGCATATGTTTTTATTACACATTTGTGTATGCACACATTTAGGGGGAGTTCACTCTATGTTTTATGGTTTCATTAGTATTGATCCATATTTCTTTATCCACATATATTAAGGATCTATACTTTGAAACATATCATTTGAGTATATAAAACTTGTGTAATTCATATATACTCATATTGCTTTATATTCAATTATTTGCAATTGTGCTATGGGACTAATATGTGTGTTAAGTTGTTTTAAAGGCTTAGTCCCGATTTATGGATGGCGACATGGTAATAGCAATGCAAAGACAATAGAGGAATCATGGCTAGTGGCTTGAAGATTATTTTGTGCCATTTTTTGTTATGCATTGCATTTTTTTCCCCTATAAATCTGTTCAGTAATTTCGGTATGACCGCAAGTATTGAGCGGTATTACCGCAGGTCGGTAAAACCAAAGTTTATATGGCGGTATGAATTTTGTAGAGATGAAGTTTTTGAAAGTTTTCTTGAAATCCCAAAGACGCTATGACCGCATTTGATGAGTGGTATTGCCGTAAGTCGGTAGCACTGAAATCTAGTTGGCGGTATGTTTTTAACAAAGAGGTTGTTTTTGGGAGTTTTTCTTGAAACTTGAAATCGGTATGACCGCAATTCTTAAGCGGTACTACCGGAGTACGGTAGTACTGAGTTTTACATAGCGGTACAATTTTTCCAGAGAGGGTGTTTTTCTGTGTTTCTCGAACCTCTAGAAATCGGTAGTACCGCATCTGAGAAACGGTACTACCGAAGAGCGGTATTACTGGATTCTAGTTGGCGGTAATATCGCATCTGGCAGTAATGGCTATATTTTGGTAATTAATGACAATCACATTATGAGACTAACATTTTTCATGAGTTGGATGAATAGGTTATGTTCCATGATGATAGAGACTTTGGATGATATCATGAGTTGATTGTTATCAAGTCAAGATTCAAGAAAAGTATGCATCATGTGTTGATGCATATCAAGTTCTTGAAGAGGAGATGATCACACTACTACAGAAAAGGCCTTTACAGACGGTTCAAAACGCCATCACGAGGCGGTTAGTGAGCCGCCCGAGTTTATGGGTCGATAATGCATTAGGTCATCACAGACGGTTTTCGAACCGTCAGTAATACTACTATCATCAGAGGCGATGCAGTAGATGCAACCGTGCGTGATATTCGACTACCACGAGGCGATGCGTAGATGAAACCGTCTATGATAGTCGACTACCACGACGATGCGTAGATGAAACCATGCGTGATAGTCCACTATCACGAGCGGTTTCATCTCTGCACGTCTGTAATAGTCGATTATCACTGACGGTTTCATCTGACTGCATCGTGTCGGTAATCTTTGCATTGCTAAATCTATTTACGCTTATTGGCTAGCCTCGGAAATGCTAGCCATGCCCTCTGAAACAAGCACATCCAATTCTCATTCATTTGAAGCACATCAAAATTGCATTCATTTCGAAACAAGCACATCCAATTCACAAATCAATTAACTAAAATTAACCATTAATGTACATTAATTTACACACATGTACCATTATGTTCAATCTATCCCAATCAAGTTCAATCTGCTACCTTGTGGAAACTCCCATTTGGATTTATGACACATCTGCATTAGGGAATGACGCAAGGTGTGATCGAATTTTTATGAGCTCGCTCTGTTCCAACGATTTCAATGATGGTCGCAACTTTGTCGATATGAAGGTTAAATTAGGGCTTATATAAATTGGTAAGTATATATGAAATAATTGTTGAAAGATTGACAAACCTAAGGATCATTGGTGATCGCGAACCGATGAGTAGTTGCATGTTGTGGCAAACATAGTATCCACAGACGTTATGACCGTGCCATTTCTTGGTACCTTTACAAAAATAGAATTGGTTAGTTCGAGAGGCATTGCTACGAAGTGTTATATAGGATTAATGTGTACTAGCTAGCAAGTACAGGAATTTTGATCATGTCGGCGTCCTTCCCTTGATATTCCATCCTCTAGCATGTAACACGTCGAACACCCTCGTGACTCCAAGAAGTTAGCCTTAGCCATTGCAAAGGAAGGAAAGACTACAATAGAGTTTCTATGGAGGAAATGTGTTTACGATGATTAAATTCGGATAGTTGTGAAGTTGTGAGTGGCCCTCTGTAGGGAATCTAGGTATATTACGTATTTCGTTTTGGTATAATTACAATTAGAATCCAATGGTACCTACACGGTATGTCGGCATGGTCATCAAACCTAAGTTAGGTGTTGCTTATAAAGTACAAATCAACAAGTATAGCTAGTAGTGCAACACTACTTACTTACGGTTGTAGGGCAAAAGTATGAATTCCTTGTTGCGGTGAGCCATGAAAAAATCTATAACGTAATTCTCGGCGAATGTTGCATTCGCCGTGATGCTTCTTTCGGAGACAATGTGTGGGTCGAGAAACCTACCGGTGATTTCCTTCTTTCGGCTTCACAGATCATGTATCTATTATACAAAAGCTAGGAGTTATATATAACATTTATCGATATTACACGAACATTGACCGTGATTTTACACACTTACGATGTCGGCATCATATGAGTGAGACGTCGAGCTTGTCGAGGTTGAAGAGACGAAACAAGTCGTCGAAGGTCACCGTGAAGATAGCGTCTTGATACACGTGGTTAAAATGATCCTCCTTGAACTTGACGGTGACACCCGGCGTCGTTGATCAACCGCTTGTTGGATATTCCATGTACCATGTATGCAATTCCTTGCAATCCGGTCCTAGGGTAGGGTCATCTAACTTCTCGAGCAACGGCTCGCCTAGCTTGTATTTCCGACCAGCGGCAAGAAGGGGATATCGAGAGAGTCTCGATCGTCTTCGATTTGCCCTTGCCCTTCTTTGCCTCGCTTTGTATAGGTCGACTTCACAATAGTCGGTGAGCACGAGTGTAGATGCATGTGATCTGGCGGGCCCTTGCCGTGTCGGTCTGAGTAGCCGGTGCGGTCGAGTCCGTGGACTTGATGCCGTTGCGAGACATTCCCATGAAGTTGACACCGAGCAGTAGCTCTAGGCGGATGTCCTCCTTGGGCCACTTGGATGAATGTTCCAACGGCTTGCCCTAGAGTCATGACCTCATCGTTTGGGGAATTTTCACGGGGCGGCCTCGAAATTGGCACAAACACCGTCCACATCCACTTTTGCGAAACCCGCGCTAGATTTGCACCGGCACCAAAGCTCCGATCTGGGATGGATACACAGCCCCAAGCGACATCTAGGGCAGCAGAGACATATCTCACTTGGAGCTTGCGCCGTAGCCACCTCGTACATAACGATACAAAATTAGCTACTCCAATAGGCCTATCAATGGATTGAGCATTCTAGAGATAATAATTATTACCTGGATGTCATCGACGGAAAATCTGTCATCACCTATTGTGGTAGGGTTAGGGTTGGACGCCACTACTCGGATGTTTGGGGGGGCTGCTAGCGGTATAGTAAGGCGAGGGCTTCCAATTGACTTGGCATTTGCAATCCCTAATCCTTTCCTCAAAGGTCTCTATCTGCTTTTGCTCGGACGCACGAATCCTTTCCTCAAAGGATTGAGTGACCTCTGTGTGACTTTTTCAATGACCTCATACTGATTTTTTCGGTGAGCTCATCTCGAGGATGCACGAAGATCCTCTCGTAGCTTTGCATCGTGCTCGGCTTTGGCTCTCTTCCTACTCGATGCGATCCGAGTCCGCTTGGAACCATTGTTCCCATGTAACAAAAACACAGGCGCCTCTCGTGCGACACGGATGCTCACTTTGTTTCCTAGGGCATGAGAGTATATCTTCTCCCTATCTGCTGGAATGAGCCTTGGGAAGATTGTGCACTCGGCGTTATCGCAATATAGCCCGACATGTCATTTCACTTCCTATGAAGTTATGGAGTAATTACAAACTAGGTAGTTCGATATCTTACCAGGCGTTGGAACACTTCTTGGTCTTCGGGGTTTGGAAAGTAAACTTCCCCGTAGGCGAATACATAACCTCGCAAATAACCACTTTGTCGGTAGCGCACATCGGTGATCTCGAAATAGCGAGAGATTCAAACCGCTTTTCTTGTTCTGATCCCTCCATATTAAGGCTTTACCCGCATACCCGGTGGTGCCGAGTGCGTGGGTGCTTGTTTTTGCTGGAGGGCCGTGTCGCCGCACTTTCACTCTTAAATTCATCTGTCGTCTTCTTCGCCACAAACTTCGGCCCAGACTCTTCCAGAATAGATACTTGTGGAAGGGCGCGGCAGATCCTTCTCCACGTAGTTCTTGACAAGCGTGCTCTTGAAGTTCTTCCACGCTTTGCACGCTGTAAGCAGCGTGTCGTCGCCGAGTCCGGGAGTTCTCTGGGATCTCGAGCGATGCGAAATTTCCGCCAAAGGCGGTTTTGATGGTTCGGGCACCACCTTCCACGAATCGTAGGTGATTTTGACCCGTTCCGTGCAACTATTCCGACCATTCTCCGGAATCACGGGCGCCTGCTCGGCGAGGATTGATAGGGTCCCAAATGATCGACCTCGTGATGGTAAATCGGCCGTGGGCCTTTTCGATATTCCTCTTCTTCTACCGCGGTTGGATATTGTTCGAGAGGATGGTGCATCATCGGACACATGAGGCGGCGATGACTCGAGAATGAGCGGAAGACATCTTCACAAGAAATAGAACATCATGTGAACAAATGAAATCGACATAAAGCTAAGATTTAACATTTTGATATTGCTATCGATGTAGAGTAAGCATTTCAATTAGAGCTCAAGTACAAACCCGATTATCAAAACAATTTCAATTACAAGACTATTATCATCACAGAGCATTCATCTCAAGCCCACCACACCACATTGCAATGTATTCGATGCGATATCAAAACAAATACCATATGAATAATCGACTAGAACAAATACAAATTCCTAAAACAAGTACAATTATCATGAAGGACCATGACAGATTATTGATAGAAATAGTTAGGGAAAGGCGTGGGGTCGATCGGTAACTTCGGCATTGGTTACCTTTGGGCGTCGAGGAGAAGGATGAGCGAGGAGCGAGACTGAGCAAGATAGCGGCGTCGAAGGGGAGGCGCCGGGCTCGGGAGCGGAGGCGGCGGCGGGCTCGGGGCGGCGGCTTGATGGGCTCGGGGGCGCGGGCTCGGGGCGGAGGAGGCCTTGATGGGCTCGGGGCGAGGCGCGGTGGGCTCGAGGCGGGGGCTCGGGGCGGGCCTTGGTGGGCTCGGGGCCTTGGAGGGAGGAGGCTTAGGCGGGCTCGGGGAGGCCTTGGCCGGAGGAGGAGGAGGCGGCAGCAGGATCGGGGAGAGTCGCCGGGCTCGAGGAGGCGTCGAGGACGGTGGCGGCAGGCTCGGGGAGGAGGAGCGAGAGGAGTTGAGAAACTTAATCGTTTGAGAGTGGTGGGCGCGCAAACCCTAGCTAGAGTCCGAATGTTAATAGGGATGGACATCACGAGACGGTTCTAAATTAGAACCGTCAGGATACTTCTATCACTGAGCGGTTCTAACTTAGAACCGCTCAGTGATATGTGATGTATCACACGGTTTTAATAAACAACCGTGCATGATATGTGATGTATCACGAGCGGTTCTCACTAGAACCGCTCGTGATATGTGATGTATCACGAGATGGTGTTAATAAACAACAGTATGTGATATACATGTATCCTGAGCGGTTTTAATAAACAACCATCATGATATACATGTGAGACGGTTTGTAGTTCAAACCGTGCAGTGATATTATTTTGTATTGGTTAATATCTAGATCGATCATTTTATTGGCTAGCCTCGGAAATGCTAGCCATGCCCTCTGAAACAAGCGAAAAAAGATAACAAGTACATGTATATACATCCAATTCACATTCATTTGAGAAACAATCACATCCATTTCACGGTACAAATCAATTAATTAACTCAAATGAACTAAAATTAACCATTCATCGAGCGTACATATACATATACACACATTGTTCAATTAATCTTTAAAATTAGCCCTTCATGATGATCGACTCAGTATATAGCTAGTTTAGTCATGTTCTTCTTCCTCGACCCTTATGCTTGGTTTCGAAAGGAGGCAACTCGTCAAATTGATTGTATTCTTCCTCGTCCACTACATTCTCAACTCCGACAATCCTCCTTTTCCATGAAGAACTACGTGGCGCTTCTTATTTGCCGGTCGGTAACATAGAAGACTTGAACAACTTGGTTGCTTGATGACGAATGGTTCGTCTTTGTATCGACACGTTCGAGGTCCACGATAGTGACGCCGTACTTGTCGACCTTCACCTGTGGGAGATGGACCCAACGGCACCAAAATAGGGAGGGTCTTGAAAAGCATGTAGTCGAGCTCCCATATCTCCTCTATTTGCCCATAGTAAGAGCTCCTTAGCCCATCGGTACTGAATGTATCTATGCGGACACCGCTGTTCTGGTTAGTGCTTTTTATATCCTGATCCTGCGTATAGAATGTGTACCCATTTATGTCGTATCCTCGCCATATTACAACTGTAAATGTTGGCCCTTTTGCCAACCATGTCAGCATATCACTTGACGAGCTCCTAGCAAGTCGCTCCTTCAACCATTGGTTGAACCGTCTATTGTGTTGTCTCGTGATCCAAACATCCGGCCGCACCGGATTCTGTTGCCGAAGCACGTCCTTGTGCTGGTCGATATACGGGGACACTTCAGTCATGTGTTGCAAGACCGTGAAATGGGCTTGAGCATACGCATCCATATTTGGAGTGATTGCTTTCCTTAGATGGTCCCGATACCTCGAGCCTCCCTCATGGCGAGATCGAGGCACACCTATCGGTTCGACTGAGCCATGTAATCGGCGGCGTAACTCAATGACCTCTTCGGTTGCATAACCTTCGACGATCTTGCCCTCTGGCGAGATCGATTCCGTACATATGACTTGAGAATTCCATGAACCTCTCGAGCGGGTACATGCTACGTAGGAACACGGGCCCGCACATCTTTATCTCCTCACAATATGAACAATGAGATGGACCATGATATCGAAAAACGAGCGGAGGAAATACATCTCAAGATCACATAGAGTCGTCACCATCTCGTCTGCGAGAGCATCTAGTCCTTCGGGATCGATGACCTTCGAGCAATTGTGTTAAAAAATAACACTGACCTCATGATTGTCTCTCGGACCTTGATCGGCAAAATACTTCTAATTGCAGCGAGGAGCATTTGTGTCATCAACACAAGACAATCATGAGACTTCATGCCAATTAACTTCAAATCTTTTATCGAAACAAGTTTCTTCATGTTGGCGAATAACCGGATGGAACTTTCACGCCATGCAAGCAAGCGCAGTTCGGTTCTCTCGGCCTTGGACAGAGTGTAACAAGCGGGGAAGGTACGTTAGTCCTTTATCGGTCCTTGTTGGTGCTAACTCAAGTCGATGTCCATATCAACCAAGTCAAGCCGTGCGTTGACACCATCCTTTGTTTTGTCACGAATGTTGATGAAGAGACCAATCAAGTCATCACATACATTCTTCTCTCGTGCATGACGTTGATGCGATGGCGAACTTCTAGGTGCTCCCAATAAGGTAAGTCCCAAAATATTGATCTCTTCTTCCACATGTTCTTCTTACTTGTCCTCGATTTACATCCCTTTCCAAACACAACATCTAAATTCTTAACCATATCATAGACCTCTTTTCCGCTTAAATGCCTTGGAGCCGAACTATCCTCCTTCTCTCCGTCAATTGTTTCTTCATCTGCGGTATGGGTGAGCCCTCAGAAGGAACCTACGATGACGCATGTACACGGTTTTCTTGCGAGTGATTCACCACACACTCTCGGTATCATCTAAGCGGTCGTCTGAGGCTTTGGCCCTTTTGTACTCTGGCCCGACAGATTAGTAAGGGCGGGATAATCATTTATGGTGCGAGAATAACAAGGAACGTAAAGTGAAGTTCTCTCGTTTGTCGCATCCCATACATATACCCTTCAATCCATAGTATTTTTAGATCTTCCATCAATAGTGCTAGGTACACATCAATATCATTCCCGTGTTGCTTGACCCTTGGATAAGTATCAACAACAAAATATATTTCCGCTTCATACACAACTAAGGAGGAAGGTTGTAGATCTGAGCGTCACGGGCCAAGTGCTATGTCATTGCTCATGTTACCGAAAGGATTCATTCCATCTGTACTCAATCCAAACCTTATATTCCTCGGTTCCTTTTGAAGTCTGCAAACCTCCTATCGATGTTTCTCCTTTGGGCGAAATCAGCGAGGTGTCTTAACTTTCCGTCATTCTTACGCTCCTCTGAGTGCCAATCTGACATTTTGCATTCTTTGGGTTATAAAAACCGCTTCAAATGGGGAATTACAGAAGATACCACGCCACCTTAGCGGAGGTCCTTTCTTCACCTCGATTCCTCGTCGTCATCGATTGCTTCTTACGCTTGTATCGGGATCGTTGCACACGGACATACATGCATGTTTGTATACTCGTTACGGTAGAGGATCTGATCGTTCGGACATGCATGTATTCTTTCTACTTCCATTCCCAATGGACAAAGAACCTTTTGGCTTTGTAGGTGGTTTTGGGCAACTCGTTTTCCTCCGGAAGCATGTCCGCTAAGAGACCTAACGACTCAAGTGAAACTCTTGTTGGACCAACCGTTGCTTGCCTTCAATTTCAGCGATTTAAGCACGGATGACAACTTTGTGTATTCGACTTGCGGCAGGGAACAAAGGTTTCTCTGAGTCCTTCATCACGCCGGAATTGAACATACTCCCTCTCATCACGGTTCCTTACGCATCGCGAAGCATCAGATCTAGATTGTCATCGTGCGGCCTATCCGAATCGGAACCACAATCGACATCATTCGTGACATATCGTTGACTTCTGTATAATATGCATATCGTTGACTTCTGTATAATATGCTCTTCACCGTGGTGGTCCAACATGTATAACCCTTTTGAAACCCTTGAATCAAGTGTGCTTGATCTGCGCTCGGTTGTTAAACATCTTGATTCTCGCGGTCAATGCATGGACAAGTACATATATTCGCCCCTTATTCAACATATCCTCCTCGGCGGTTCTTGTAAGCAGACCGCCATTAATGTACTCTTCATTCACACGGTTCTCGGTGTACATCGACCGGTCCATCACACGGTTCGTATTGAAAACCACGAAAATAAATAAAGGGTGATGACTTTCAAAGCGTATTTTACGAGGCTTAATTACGATTTTTTATTTTTACATTTTTGGATTTTATTAACTTACATGTGGGCCCTACTTGTCGGTGACTCATTTTTATTTCATGATTTTATTTATAAAATCTATGGCGATCCCGCATGTCATAGACTTCGTTAGTTTATTAACTAAATGATTAAAAGCAGTAGGATTAATTTGAAGCTCAAAGCGGGCTTAGGGTGACATCGCATTGCTATATAGTCGTGGCTCGGCCTAAGGTCTACTTTGAAGCGAACCGACGGTGATGTCCCATGGGCGCTGAAACTAGCGATTTGGCGTGCGCGCTGAAACTACTCAAATTAAAGGATGCTTATGCTTGATATCTCACCTCGATCACGAGGAAGGTGTCAATGAAAGTCGGGGAAGGTCAAAGGCGGTGGGTGGTCGTCGATCGGTGAGCAGGCGGCGGCGGCAAGCTCCTCGGCGACAATATATATTTGAAATGGACGGTAGGCTCGGTGAGGTGAGGCGATGTACTCAAGCCGCACGCAGGCGCGAGAGATGGAGATCAAGAAGACTATATCTGTTGGTGGGGAGGCGGAGCTATATATCGTCTGTGATGAGTTAATTATCACGGACGGTTTTAACAAAAACCGTCGTGATATTGGGTAATATCACGACGGTTCATGTTTGGGCAAATGCGTGAAGTATCACAGATGGTTCTAACCAAAACCATCGTGATATTACCAAATATCATAGACGGTTTTTGGTTAGAACCGTCGTGATACTTCACAGACGGTTCCAAACATGAACCGTCTGTGATATGACATCTTCACAGACGTTTTTTAGCGCGGAGAATAACACAAACGGTGGGTAAACAAGAACCGTCTGAGATTGTGTTTAATACAGACGGTTTCGATGAACCGTCTGTGATCAGGCGTCTAGTATTAGCATTTCTGTAGTAGTGTCATGAGTTGATCATCAAGTCAAGAGAAGACCCATCATGTGTTGATGGAGGACACGTGAAGAATGCATCATGGGTTGATGCATATCAAGACAATGACGTAAATTTGCAGTGAAGATGTGCGTCATCAAGCCTCAAGAGGATGCTCAAGGCAAATGTATAACTGGCTAGGGCTAAGGATGCGTTCCTAGTCTTTTCCCTATCTTGGTGTTTGGTTGGAAGACCGGATTGCTAGTATAGGATTGCCGTACTATTAAGAGGGGTCTTGTCTAGTAGCTTGAGTCTCATCATGTGTTGATATCTCAATCTTGCTTCCTCTAGCTCTCCGTGGCATAATGCTATTATTTGTGAATGTGTTTTGGAAATAGCCGAGGCGCATGCATCTGTTCCTTGTAGCATGTGGCTATACTTTGCAAATGTGTTTTGCAAATGGTTGAAGATCATGTACCTACTCCTTGTGGCATGATCTAAGTTTGCAAATATATTTTGCAAATTTTTGGGACTCATGCATCTTCCTTTAGCATGGCCTAAGATTGCTTGTTGCTATTTTTTTGGACTTAGACCATGGTAGTGACTCTTTAGAAGTTCTTGTGTTTTATGCATTGATATAATGTGTTTGAGATCATGCAAATAGATGGGTTGTGTAACCCTCTAAATAAGCTTTCTATAGAGCCCAAGACCACTCAATTCCGACATCGAAGTCAAACGTTATGACCTTTTCTTGAGTGTAAATCGATGTTGAAATTGACTACAGTATCGCCCTTAGGTGCGGTGTGACCGCAGAATGCTAATACCGGATTTTGTACTGTGGTATTACCACTCTAAAATCTTTAACAGCTTGTTTTTGAGCCGTTAATGTACTCTTTCTGACTGTTGAACAGTAAAAACGGTAATACCAGGTTTGTACAGAGGTATTACCACAAATACTGGTTTTTGCCGAGTTTTGTCTCCAACGGCTAGTTTTTGTGGTGTGGGCTATAAATACCCTCTTGGCCAATTGTGAGACAACTCTTGGAACTCTATTTCATTCTCTTGAGCTAGTGTGAGGTTCTCCCCTCAATTGTGCATGTGTTGCACCTTGTGAGCAAGGAGAGAGGTCTCTAGTTGCATGTGTTGCATCTAGAGTTGGATTTCGTATCCACTTGAGCTTGTGCATTCATTGCATATGGTGAGAGTCAAGCAAGGGGCTTGGCTTATTAATCTTGGTGTTTGCCGACACCTAGATGGCTTAGAGGCGTCGTGGACCGGTGATCTTTTCAAGAAGCTTGTGAGAAGGCTTCGTGTATTGTGAAGATTGGAGCTCACCTACCCGGAGCGGGAAAGAGCTATCACTAGTGGAATTGAGGTGTTTGGCTTAATTCGTGGAGCCGGTCCAGTTCATTTGGGCTTACCTCAACGTGGATTAGGGGAGACCGGCAAGTCTTCGAACACCACGGTAATACGTCCTTGTGTCATTGTGGTTTGCTCTCTTGCGATTTACTTTGTGCAATTTACATTCCTAGAATTAAATTGCTTACATGTCATTGTTGTTTGCTATCATTATCAATAGTCTTATATTGTTATTGCACTTAGTCAAGACTAGTTAATTTAGGTTTTAATTGAGTAAAACCGAATTGATTTACAATTCCGCATAAAACTCGGTTTTAGGCAAAAGAATTTAAAAACCGCCTATTCACCCCCCTCTAGTTGGCCTCCTCGATCTTACAAGTGCGGAATTTACCGAGTACCTCGCGGAGGTGCTTATTCAAGGATGGCATGCTGGAGATCAGCAACCAATTTGCTACTGCCGACCTCAGTAATATTTACACTAGGACTGATAATCCTAGGTTTTTTTTCACTAAGATGAGCGGAGTTTCTTTTTCCTCCTCGATTTCATCTCCCTCACCCTGAACACATAGGAATAATGGAAGATGATTATATGATTGCTGGGAAATCATAATTCTTCGTTTCTTCTTGCGTACCTAGGTAGTAGTTTTGGCACTCTTTGCCAACTTCTCTTCTGTCTAGGGCTAGTCATGAATCTGTTTCGACCAAATCGCGGGAAGAGTGCTAGTCGTCTCTGTCGCAACCTTGCTACTTGATTGAACAATGTCAGTTGGCGTTGTACTGGCCGTCGTAGCACTCATATTCTTGGCAATGACTAGAGCCTCTATAGAGGCTGCTGCTGCAACCTTCGCTCTGGTCGTCGATCTCTTGACCACGACCTGAGGAGGTGCTGTAGCAACAGTCTCAGTCTTCTTAGTAGCTGGGGCTTGACTGCTAGACCCTGACTGGTCGACACCTCTCTTCCTGCCATGCATCTAAAAGAAGCAAAGAAAATTTATTAAATTGCAATCTTAAGAAAAAAATTCAAGACTGAAATTAAACTTATACATATCGACATGCGCTCTTTGATGAACTTTGGAGACGCCCCAATTAAACTGGAGGGCTGGTCATCAAAGGAAATAGGCTCAGAGCCATTCGTTATGTTCTTCAACATCATTGAAGTCCTTTCTTCGACAACCTCCTCTGGCAAGACTAAAAAACAAAAAAAATTATAGACTTAGTAATACTTATATTACAAAGCCTTAAACCATAAAAACCTGGAAGAGCAACATACCTCTAGGGCTATCCTTGGTTGGATCTTTTTTCCCTTGCAGGGCCATTTTCTTCAGGGGGCTAATCTTGTGATGGAGGAAGTCATGAATAATCCTCCAACCAGTTAATCTAGTAGCCACCAAGGAGATGACTGAGTCAACCAGTTTTTCCTCCTCAACTGTCAGCTTTAAGGAGGTCTTCTCCTTCTTCGAATCCTGAGCAGACCAGGTCGGCGGAGAACCTCTGGTGTACTTCAAGCGGCTACCTTCAGGAATTTCAGAGCAAAACCACTCCTTTTGATAATCCCACCATGTATCGTAAATTGGAAGTGGGGAGATACTACTTGGACATTTGGTCCTAGAGTTTAAAATAGGTACTCCCACAGTTCCCCCGACCTCTGTTGTTACGAGTGAACTAATGAAAGCATCTAAAAAGATGAACAGAAGAGAGAATACCAAGGAAAGCTTTGCAAAGATGTGAAAAGATACTAAGAATTATGATAGAATTCGACCCTAGGTGGAAGAGTTCTGTCTTAAAGTAATCCAGGATATCCGCTAGAAATTCACTTTCTAGCAGATGAAAACCTAGCTTTACAAAAGAAGAAAAATGGATGATCCGACCTTCTTGCGGAATTAGAGCATTTTCATCACCGCAAGGGCTCCATTCGATCAAAGATCGTGTTGGAAGGTATCCTTCATCTTCAAGTTCTTTAATCCTGCTCTCGGAAAAAATTGAAGCTCCGAGAATCCCCATGATCAAATATCAAACAAGGATTTTTTGAAGAAGGAAAAGTTCGGGAGCAAAGATGAACCGGAGATGAAGAGACTTTAAGGCGAGAGATGGAGATTGCAATGAGTAAGAATAGTGGTGAAGGTAAAAAAAGGATGTACTTTTATCTCTTTTACTGTGAACCATTCGCCCACTTACCGCAACCTCTGGATACGATTTTCAAGAAAATCAAACTTTTTTTCTTTCTCCCACATTTTCATTAAATGATTGGAATGATTGTGCCATATCGAATCTTAACGATGCATGTTTCGAGACAAGAAAGCCTTAAGTAAATATTCTTCATTTTCTTAAGCCTTGGGGGCTAGCTTATGAGGATTCTTGATCAGGTCAACCTTTTTTTGGTTAAAGTAAAGTTCCTATCAAAGGAGGCCCACTTTATAATGGTTATTAACCCGCGATCGGTGTATAAAGGAAGTCTGATTTATTTTATTACGGCCAAACTGGTCGACGACCAGTTTGAGTCATGAGACGGCCAGCTGTGGATACTGTTCGACCAGTTATACAGGTTTGGACAATCCCCGACTAGCAAACTAATCGGGAGACATGATAGTTACCCACGTGACTAGTGTAGAGACAATTATTGGCGCATCTAGCAACTTACAATAGTTGATTAATGGACGCGACGATTCAAGACTCTCCTGATGAACGTGTGTGAAGATTAGAGACGTCTTTAATGACATTAACTGCCATCGATTCAAATACTATAAAGGGGGTAGCCCACGTACTCTGTAAGAGATAAATAAAAACATATATATAATCAGATTTAACATCAATTCTTTAACATCCTCATTGTATTCTCATACATAGACTCAGTGTGTTCATAGCAATAAAGGGTCTTTGTTTTGGTAGCGTTCTCATATCATTTCCTGGATAAACTATATAAGGAACCCTGTGTTCCGATCATCGACACAGACCTTGCTACCAGTTTGCACAGTATTCCAGTGCCGATCTTAATTTCTTAACTATATTCTTTCAAAAAATCTTAATTTCTTAACTTCATATTAAGGATACTGTTACTCTTGCAAGAAAATAATCAGAAGTCAGTTTAGTTTGAAACAATACCCAGCAATTCTTTCCTCTCCTCTTGAAGTGAGCTCATTTTATGCAGTTTTCATACTGAAGGTCTAAATGGTTCAGACTGCTCTTGAAGGTGTATCAAGAACATGCAACATGCAAGGGAAAAAATAAATTTCCATTGACTATTTTTTTACACTTAAACGTTTTACCAGGTAGAACGAAAGCAATAGAAAATTACAAGAATGCCTCCATATGACTGAATATACAGAAGACCTCAGACCAAGAGGCAGGACAATCAAGAAGCAAAAAGAAGAATGAGAATTAGCCTCACAAGCTGAGGTTGAAAAGGAATTCTGGAGATCTGCACTAACTTGAAATCTCCCTGTAATGAGATGCAGCTATGCCATTGATTTATCCCCGAGCTTCTCCGCAACTTGTGATTGTGCTGTGTTGGCCTGTCACTGCATGACTCTTGTGACTCAGCATGCCAAATCCGCGCCTCATTTTCTCAACACTGTAATTGTAATCAAATGTCAGAACAGCCACATACACTTCAACTAGCGGGACTGTTCACTAAAAGATATAGGTGTGGTCCACGGCAGAAAAACCACACCAATTGAACAAATATTGTAACTGTTTTGAACACGACAACCATGTGCGAATTGATGCCATTGATCACGACATACAATAGTTCCAAGAATTTTGCTGAAATTCTGTCCATAAGAGTAATGCGTATGCTGTATAGTCAGGATTTTGCACTACACATAAGCAACTGATGATATGAACAATCTTGACAGCACTATACTATTCAGTCACATGGAAAGTAAACTGATGTAGCTCTTGATTTGATGAAAGATGTTAGAGAACAGGATTTGCAAAAGTTCATCTGAGACCGATGCTGTTGTATCATTGCTAAACACTACTCTAGTTTACTGTCCAGCACTATATTAAGTTGAAAAATGCAGGAGAAACAGAATTTAGAAAAATGAAATGAAGTAGTAGGGCACCATTTCAAAATAGACCTATAATTCATCTACCAATAGAATTATAGAACAGATCTTGTTATTTTACTATCCTGATTCTTGAACATTTTTTAGACATCTTAGCAGGATCAAATTCAAAGATGTGGCGCCACCATATATCTGATCATCTCAACTCTAGTACTATTAGTACAAGGCTACGAGGAATGTTTCTTTTATCCATCATATATGATTTATGAAAGCTTTTCAAAAGAAAAGATTTGTGAAGAAGCATGAAGCCTCATAGCAATAAGAACTTGATTGATATCTGACTGCCACAACTACAATGTCTCAGTAATATTATATGACATGCTTATGAGATAACTTCATCAACTCAAGAAGTTCTATATCTCTGTGTATCCAATGGGGACAGTAAGCATTGTTATGAATATTGTGTATATTGAAGAGGCCCAATGGGTAATATATATAGGGTGTACAAGGGGTGTATGCCATATACAAATAAGGCAATGCAAAAGGTAGATAAGGAAATACAAAAGAGTCTCTATTCTAATACCTTACTCTAACAAGCACAATACATTAACATATTTGCTATAAGGTATTTGATATGACAGATTGTTCTACGCTATATCACTACAGGAAGAGGTATCACAACAAGATTATTGTATTAACTGCATTAGGTGACCAATCTAGGAGTAATTTATACAAGTGAGGAAATTCAGCCACTAATGGAAAGAATCTGGAGTGACTAGTATTATCACCTGCGGTTTGCTGCGGGTTTTTTTAGCTGATGATTACTTTTACTATCAACACTAATGAAAGTATTCCTAGACTATAGTCTCCAAAGGGTGCCATAAAAGGATGTCTTTTCATGAAACAATACATAGGGTTTTATAAACTTCCACCCTTCCAACTAAAAGGTGTCTAATCAAAGCATCTCTTAAGTATTTAAGATCTAAGGGTTACTGCTTTAATTGAGTTTGATCTAATGCCTATAGTTTTAAAGGTGATGTGGCACATTTAGGAGGTTGCTTTTATTTGCAATTTTAGATGTAAGGAGGATTTGCTTTCATAGAATCTAAAATGATTAGCAAGATACGTACGTTGGTGCAAGCTTGCCAAGGCCATAAAGCTCTTCACCAGATGCTTCATCTGAAACTTGCCCAGAACTTTCAACTATATAAGATCTGTCAGGGGAATCAGAGAGTCCTCGAGCCACAAGTAAATCCAAATCCTTCTGGTGAAGTTCTCTCCCATTAACAAATACGCCAGTGTTTCCACCAGCACAGTTCTTGGGCATAGGGTAATTAAACTCTGGAATATAAGGCTGCAAGCAAAAGATCCACTTATCAACAGAATGCGGGACAAGGAAATGCACAAAATCTGACAGCTGCTCTTACAGGTATCATGCCAAGGCAGGACCGCCCCATAACACCCCAGAACCCAGCACGGTAGTCATACCTAAGTAACAAAATATCAGACAAAAATTTGAGTACATATTATTACACATTTACTATATGAATATAGGCTGGTTTGTCTCCTCCCCGGTCCCCCCTCTAAAAACACTAGACGCCACCAAACAAGCCCTCCTCTCCACCTGTCTTCCTCCCTGCCGCCACCGTCGGCGGCCGCCGGCCGGCTAGCGGTGGCGGTAGGGCTTCTTCTTCTCGGTGGTGGCGCTTGATCTGCATCGTGCTCTCGACACCCGTCGTCTGTTCGCCGATTTCAAATGGTGTGAACTTTCGTTGGGGTTAAATCTGTGGCCCTTCTCCGCCGGCTCGTCTTTGGACATGGCGATCCGGGGCTCTTCTCCGCCGGCTTCTTCCGACGACACCTTTGTCCATGGCATGATGACGGAGGTGGCGCGGTGCAAATCCAGTTTGGGGGCAATTAGTAGAGATCGCGATGGCTCGGTAGCGGTGGCTTGTGCGGCGCTCGACTCCTCGCTGGTGGACGGTTATTAACCTGCCGATGCGTGGGCTGCGGTGGACGTCGCCTTCCTTTGGTGCTGGCGGCGGTTGGCCGTTGGGGATGTTGCGAATGTTGTCTTAGTGATCTGGCCTTCATTGGTTGGATTCAACAACGAGGTCGTACTATGGCATGGCCTTGGAGCGCTGGTACCTTCGATCCGGGGTGAAAACTTTTGATCTGGTCTTCGTTGGTTGGATTCGGCAACGACGTCGACCTAAGTGGCGTTACCTTCTTGAAGGCGTTGCTTCGGAGAACCGGTATCTGAGCTCCGAAGTGAAAACTCCTGATCTGACCTTCGCTGGTTGGATCCGGCGACGACGACGTGAGTTGTATCCCTTCTTGGAGGCGCCGCTACGGAGATTGTCCCATCATCACCTCTTTGCTACGTAGCTACTGTTTGCGTGCGGACGATCTCTTGATTGATCCCGGAGGCGGGGTTAGGTGGTTTTTTTTAAGCTAGCCTTTGCATAACAATTTGTTTATCATTGTTAGCTTTTTGGCCGTTTTTTGTTTTAAACTTTTAGCTGATGATAGTGTAATGACTGTATGTATCCCTGGTTGGTGTAGAGGTCGGGAGTTGTACTTCTATTATCTTAAAAAAATGAATATAGGCAACTAACTGAACTTTTCTAAGTTAGTGAAGCATAGCTGAAATTTAAAACTCATATGATGAAACCAAATGTAGATTGCAGCGTGAGGAATTTACCAGTAATCACCGGGACAGATTGCTCCAGCTAGCTTCTCAGCCTTCCTGACAGCACGATCAGAAATAGGAAAGCCATTTACAAAAACCCTTGCTCTTCCATTGCGCGTTCCGTTGTTAATTTTGAAGCTCTTTTTTATGAGATTGGTGAGAAATGAATCACCCGCCTTTGTCGCCCTAGTGTGGCCAGCATCTTGTGGCACATTTAACGTATCTTGTGCATATTCAGGATCATCAAACTCATTGTCTGGAGACTGCGTCTCGTTTGCTACACATACATCATTTATTGAGTTCTGCTTGCAACTTTCAGTTAATAGTATAACCTTTTCATGTTCAGAATGGGCACTTCTACTTCCTACTATAGAACCTTCAGATGGTGAGAATCCACAATGATCACGACGTGGTAAACTTGGTACATGGGAAACCACATTGGCTTCAGGAGGAAGATCCCTGGACTGAGGACTGTCCTCAGAAGTAGTCCCTAGTGGGGTATGTTTGCTCTCTGATTCACCTAAATTTGAGTGCAGATCTTTTTCTTGAGACTCGTGGCTTCCTGAAGAAAAACAATATGGTGGAAGCAACCTATCATCAGCAGTAGCACGCTTGTTCTTTTCCAAGTTATCACCGATGCTATTTTGCAGTGCAGCAGATAAATGTGCACTTGGCGCAAGTTCTGATACATCCAGCCTGCTTCCATCAAGCTTGACTACAATTGCATGTGAGCATGATCCACACCGCAATCTATACTCCTTCCCCAACAAGGAATGTTTGTTTGGTAGCTGCAGCACTTCATAGCAATTGTAGCATATTGTGAAAGGAGCACCACCAGCAATCGGCTCACAAGTTTGTGCAGGCTTCTTGCTTACATTGGCCCGCAGGTGATTCCTCTGTAATGAAGTATTAGTGCATTTTGAATTGTATCTTTGCTGACCAAACAAGGGACCTTCCACAGGATAAGCCCCATAACTGTTTAAAAGATATGGTGCCCTTTGATCAGTGAAACCCACGGGAGTTTCCTGTACAGGCAAGAACTCTCGGTGGTAGCAATGCAAGCAAGAACAGGCAGTCTGATGGTAGAAACCTTCGTGGTGACAAGAGAGGAGAGGATCAGGATCATGCTGTCCAAAGAAATAGTTATCGACATTTTTCCATGGGTAGAGGCCAGCAGGATAGCTAGTGGCTCTTGCATGTGCAATGGGCTCCACATATCCATGAAGATTTTGCTGTGTGGGCAACGGAGCATAAACATGCGGAATGCTAGGACTTCGCACATTTAGGGATGGAGAATGATGAGAATCATTCCAATGCAATTGAGATGGATCATGCCTCAATTGACTCAACCGTTCATGAGTACCATTCGAACTTGAGGCATCCGCTGCTCTATTGGCTGTAGCGCTTCTACCCGGCCCATCAGTTACCTCACAGGATTGCTGCATCTGGTCTCTCAACTCCTCAAGCATCCTCAAGAGCTCAGCACGGTCTTTCTCAAGGCCCCTGACTCTGCTTGGGCCATCCAAGTCCCTATCATTGGCATGCTCCCTGTTGGAATTTCTGTACCTTGAAGTTAAATGGTAGTTGACAGGGCCTTCTCCTTGGTAAGCATCGGGTGGAATGCCATCGGTTCGGGACCTTGGAGATATGTCAGATATACCTCTTACTCTTACTGGTTGAGCCATTTCTCCATTCTCCCCATTACGAATGCGCCTGTACTTAGCTTCCCTGCCATCATCTCTAATGGTAGCTTCGACATTGGAGATACTTGGCCCTCTTGTAATCCGATTATCATCACGGCTGTAAACTGATTTAATGAGCAAAGCTGACATTCTATTGGGTACTGATCTACCATCAGTGCTAGCTCCAGATATTGCTTCAGATGCCACTGGCACTCTCTCCAGTACTTCAAGGTATTTCACATTTCCATTATCAGAGGTATCGGAAGCTTGGGCTGAGTTCTTTTTCTTAGCTGCAAAAGGTTCAGCAGAGGAACAATGTTATCTCCGGTTTCGTATTACCACTCAATGATAGAGCTTAATTTGGCATATAAAAAGAAGGCTTAAAGAATACAAGTCATATTATGATATTAACATGGATCTCAGAAGGATGTGCAAAGCACGACCACTTCTCCTAGACTCGCGCCAATGACATAGCTTTTGGCTCCCATTGACCCCAAAAGCAACCTTGAAAAGCACAACAGGAGACTAGAATGCAATAAGGATTCTAAACAAATCGCAAACGACAGGACATACATTGGATATAAAATTACTGAATCATCATCAGTAATTTGAACTATGTAGGTCAAACTCAACATATCTTTTGTTTTCTTAAGCCCAGTGTGATATAATAGAATTAACACCAAGATTAAAAAAAAACCCCAAAGCTTCCTGCACTGGTGACAAGCGTTTCTCCAGTCAGAGATTTAGAACCAGCCATAAACTAGAGCTTTCAGCTTCAGTTTAAGAAATTAGAGTTCTTCTAAGTTTGTCTTGCAAGAAACACCAAGAAAATTGAGACCTGATACTCCAAATCAAATCCTCATATGCTTCTCAGAAGGGACAAATAGAAAATCAGAAAATAATATGGATAAAATTAAGAGAATTGCATGTGTTCCAAAAAGGTCCAAAACTGAGGCTACAATCGAACCTTTTTCATTTCAAAGGGGTGTTCAAAATTCAAATTAAATCCTAAAGTTATAAACTTTCTGCAAGGCAAAAAATGAAATGTCTCCCCAAATTTGCAGCAAAACGTGAGGACTAGTTCATGAAAAGAAAATATTCCCCGCAGCAAGTGTCAGTGTCACCAAGACAAGCTGACAAAGTGCAGGGATTGGGATGAGCCGATTCCCAAATCCACCCTAGTTGAACTTGAAGCCCATGGAAACGCAGGGGATTAAACCCAAATCTTTCGCAGAATGGAAGGGGAAAAAATTCTGAAGCCAATTAGGAAAAGAACAACATTTACTGACAAGAATGCAATCGACGAGTATAAACAAAAAACTACCCAAAAATCTAACCTTTTCCTCGTGCCTTCTTCACCTGTGATTAATCGAGGACGCCAAAAGCAATACATGAAGTAACAAATTGAAGGGATGAGAAAGAGAGATGCGCACCTTGAAGGGTGGCGCCGCATCCGCCGCAGACGTAGACGGAGTAAACGGGCAGCTCCGGCAAGAACTTGTCGCACTTGGGGCACCGCACCACCCTTATCCGCGCCGCTGCCGCCGCCGCGGCCTCGCCCCGTTCCATTCCCGACGGCCCCCCTCACGCAAACAGCCTCTTCCTCTTCCTCCTCGGCGTCCCCGTCACAACCACAACCTTCTCCGCATCAAACGAAGTAACAAAATCCACCAGGAAGTGCTCAAGAATCCCCAAGAAACTCCAAGATACACTAGACTTGTACAAACCAAGAACAGCGAGAGCGCCAAGAACCCTCTCTCCTCAGCCAAGAACTGCAGCCTAGCCGACAAACGGAGCAAGAGCTGCAAGCAGCTGGGAACGAAGGAAACTACGAAGGCGTTGGAGGGAGGGAGGAGAGAGAAGAAAAGGCGGGCTGGCGGAGGTGGGAACGCGAAAAATATAGAGAGAGAGAGGACGAGGTCGGTCGGGTGCAAGTTTAAGAGTTTTTGTCCTATTTGGTGATGTTGACCACGGACATCCTCATGAGCGACATGTGCTACACCAGTCATCCAGCGCACAGCAGCCACCGTGCTCGTGCCCCTTGGCCCAAACGGAGCGACACCTGTGCTACACCAGTCGTCCAACGGATGGCAGCCACCGTGTCCATGCCCCTTGCCCGGACAGCCCTGCGCGCACCACGTGGCTGCGTGCCTTGCGTCCCACGCCCGGTCGTCCCTCGTTCGTGCCACCCTAGCTCGGATAGCTCAACGGCCGCTCCTACGCGTCCTGCGCCCGGCTGCACCGATTCCATGCCCCCTCGGCACGGACTCAGCTGCGTCGTGCATTGGTGGCCCGAACGCCAGCTCCTCCATGCATTTGTGGCTCGAAGCGCAGCTGCGCCATTGATCGGTGGCCCAAACGCGCGCTGCGTCGTTGGTTGGTGCCCCCTAGCCTTGCTTTTTGGCGCTTTCGTTGTCCCCTAGGCCGAATTTCAGAACCTTTTTACCTGTGACAATGCATCGCCCTATGACTAGGGCACGGGCACACGGGCACGTTCGGCCAAAAGCACCGCCCTCATCCTTTCCCCTATCCCATCTATCGTCTCGCTTCCTCCGTCCGCATGCATACCTAATCACACTGCCCCCGTCTGCACGAAACGCCTTCGCGCGGCTATAAAAACCAACGTTGCGCTTCGCTCTCGCTCTCATTCCAGAATTCATGCTCATTCTCGCACTCGTCGCTGAGAACAAAGAGAATTGAATTCAATTTTTTTTTCGATTACGTTGTGAAGTAAATGTGCTTAGAACACTAGTTTGGATTACGACCGTATAAGTATCGTGAAGTCGACATCTAGGTAAAATTATTTCCTATGCTTTAGGTCTAATTATTTCAGACACGTTAATTAGCGGTAATTTATCAATCGTAGTTAGTTAGTGGTAATTTACTCGTAGTTTACAAGTGGTAATTAAGTCGTTGTAATTATTTAGTGCAAATGAAGTATTAATTAATTAGTCATAATTAATATATTGTAATTAAATTTCATGCAGTTTATTACTAGTAATTACATTATTGAGAATTTAGTGGTCGAATTTACGTGGCTATAAGTAATTTGTTGGTAAGTAATGACTTGTAGTTAATTAGTGCTAATTAAATAAACGTAATTAATTACAATTAATTAATGACGCGTAGTTAATCAATCTTAAGTAATTTAATTGTAATTAATTCAGTGGGAATTACTTGGATGTAATCAATTACTCATAAGTAATATGTAGGTCATCTTGGAAGCTTCTCGCGACGTGGTCAATAATGTGACGTGGAAGATGGCCAGGCCACGGGACCGGGTGTTAGCGGTGCCGGAGGACGACCACCGTTGCACGAGCACCAGCTGTGGCGTGATTGTAGGGTGAGACGACTACGTCATCTTCTGCAGTGCGACGACTGTAGGATTAGGCATGAGTACGCTAAGTTCTTTGCACAAGTGTAATTGAACTACTTGTCGTAAAATTAGGTTTTAGCATAGTTTTAGAAAATATTCAAGTATAATTCCTCACCATTTTTTGTCAATATTCTTCACTAATTAAATATGACAACTGCAAATTAGACTTTGAGTTAAAACTAATGCTTTACTAATATGCAAATGTGTCATATATGTTCGAATTTGTATTTATGTATATTATCATAAGACGGTTCTTTATTGGAACCGTTTAGTGCGATATGTTCAAATACACACATACCCGTCGGTGTTCACCTAAGATTTAACAAAATCACGGGGATCCAAGTCCCGTATGAAGAATGTTTCATCACGATTCTACTTTAGAACCGTCTCAGTGCTCAGCAAAGCGATGATGTGTATTTATCACGCGACCCCATCTAAACCCTTGCGGTTCTACTTTAGGACCGTCATGTAATAACCGCTCTGTGATGTCCAAATTTATTTATATTCGTATATTCTATTACACTTGATGTGTATTTATCACGATGCAGTTCTACTTTCACTACTACACACTTCAGACTTATCACGAGCGGTTTTTGAACCGTCGAATTTGTATGTCTGTGATAACCGCAGCACAAACGATCGATTATCACGAGCGGTTATACAGTTCAAAATTTATATTCGTCGTGATACGGAATAACACGACGGTTTTTGTTGAAAAATTGTATACTGTGAAGGCATAGTATCATAGATAGTTCTATTTATTTGTGATACGCAGAATATCACGAATTTAACAGATTTGTGATACGAGAATATCACGATGGTTTGTAAAGAGAACCATCTGTGATATTCTCGCATATCACGAACGGTTTGTAGATAGAACCGCTCGTGATATTCTCGCGTATCGCAGACGGTTTGTAGATAGAACCTTCTATGATACTATGCCTTCTACGAGATAGTTTCAACAAAAAATCGTCTGTGATAGTTCATTACCCTAAATACTTTTTGCTGATTTTTGGCTAGCCTCAGGAATTGCTAGCCATGCCATTTGAAAACAAGCATGCAAAAAATAGATACATCACAGATAATTAATTGTTGACAACTCAAAGTGACCATTACTCAAAATAAATTTCAAAAGATCGAATTTGTTCAAGTATTGTCACTATAGTTACAATTGGATTACAATTGAGTCAATTGTTTGCAGGTGGTTGAGAGGTGTCGACGGGGTGAAACTCTAGGTCAGCGACGGAGTGAAAGTCTCCTTTGTCGTTAACGATATCTGACATGATGAAGACACAGAGCTTCTCTCGAATGTCCACGATCTCGTTCGCAATGAGTGAATCTAATTCTATGTCCAAGCCCTGTCGCTAGCAAGCAAGCGTAAAGTGGTAAGCATATATATATTTAAATTTATAATTCGGAAATAATTATTTCAACATTTACAAACCTCGGGATCCTTCATCTTAGAAGTAATGATTTGCTGCATATGATGCCAAACGTAGGATGCACATAGCTCATCATTTTTTTGCTGGCGGCACTGCAAAAATAGAATTACATATATAGGTATAGTCAGTTCGAGACAGATTATTATGAAGTATGATATAGGATTATTGTGTTGTAGCGCGTACCAGAAATTTTGTCCTGTGTGTTAGTTTGGCGCTCGATCCATTGTATGATCCTTCTTTGGCAACATAGGCGATGAACGACCTACATGATTCTAAAAAGTTGTCCTCGGTCATTTCAAACGAAGGAAGACTACAATAGAGTTATGTATGGAGGAAATGAACATACCTATCGAGTATTCCTGTCAAAATGCTGAAGTCGTGCTTTTTTCTGACTAGGGAATCAAGGTATATTACCCTGTTCCTCCTTGGTATAATGACTAAAAAGATCCAGTACCACCTACTCATGTATGCCGCTATAGTCATTAAACCTAAATTCGTGATGCGTATAAAGTACAAATGAAATTTGTATAGCAAGTAGTGAAGCACTTACCCCTAGTTGTGGGGCACCACTAGGTACTCCTTGCTATCCTGACGAAGCAATGCCGCCGTTATGTATTTCTCGACGAAGGATGGGTCTGTTTCGATGGTTGAGTTGTGATATTTATCGGTATTACGTGAATATAGAACTTGATTGTACACACTTACAGTGTCCAACATCGTAGAAGCGAGGCATCGAGGGCAACGAGGTTGAATAGTTCATATAAGTCGCTGAAGCCCACAATGAAGTTGCTCAGCCCGTTGAAGAAATGCTCATCCTTGTATCTGACGGTGATTCCAGTATCGCACCCCTTCTTTTCGGTCTTCCGCATGTACCAGGCATGCAAAGCCTGATAACCAAATCCAGCGTAGGTTAATACTGTGTCGGAGCACAATGGTTCTCCGATAGAGTACTTCCCAGACTTGGGAGGCGTCTTAATGTTCATCGATTTTGATTTGGCCTTAACGACTGGCAGCGTCTTCCTGCGAGACGACTCGGGAAACGATACAGCAGCACGCTTTTCTTGTTCCTTCGACGTCTTCTCCACGGGAACCGATGAGGTGGCCTTCTAAGGCGAAGGATGACGTGGAGTTATCGAGGGTCTCGTTGAAGAGGAATGGTCGTGTCAAGATCGCGGCACTGTTGGGTCCAGGGTGATGTCCTTCTTGTGCCACTAGATAAAAGTGTGCCTGGCATCCCCTAGTATTCTGATGTCTTCATTTGGGTGAATCTCCAATGAGGCGCCATACCATGTCCACGGACCCTAAGCGTAACCTCAGCCTGACTAGGCAATCGGTCTTTGCCTTTGCCCTTCCTGGTATGGATACACTATCCCCCGCCCAGCATCAATAGAAATGGACCCAACCATCCTCACTTGGAGCTTGTAGGGCGTCGACTCCTACAAAACGATACGCAATTAGCTAAGGCGTCCTATAGGTCTATCTTTGGTGCATTCCATAGATGTACATTACCTTGATGTCGTCTATCGGTAATTGGGCGTCATCATGTTCGAGAATTATACGTGGGCCGACGCTACTCGATGTCGAGGAGGACTAGCTCCCAAATTAATTGGGGCGCTTATGCATGGTTCAGAGTTGATTCATTTGATCCTGCAATGCTGTTATCTGTCCTTGAAT
The DNA here is from genome assembly GCA_036346405.1 of Phyllostachys edulis. Taxonomy (NCBI): domain Eukaryota; kingdom Viridiplantae; phylum Streptophyta; class Magnoliopsida; order Poales; family Poaceae; genus Phyllostachys; species Phyllostachys edulis. The sequence goes on from CM070556.1 coordinate 48,745,517, forward strand.
TTTTGCAGTGATCATCTGTACCAACCAGTCCTAGTGCTCGTCCTTAGATCTCTTCCTACTCCTATATGTGCAGTAGTCGTCTGCAAATCCATAACTCCAAGGTACGTTAACCCCAAGGCCTCGCGTGCGACACGGGTGCTCCTTATTTCCTAGGGCCGTAGATAGTATACCCTTCTCCCTATCTGCTTGGAAGGAGCCTTAGGATGTTTGGGCAATCAATTCACACTGCAAGAGGTCATCATGTTATTATAGACACTATGAAGTTATGGACTTATTAACAACTAGGTAGTTCGACATATTTACCACACATTGGGACACTTCCTGGTCTACCGAGTTTGTGAAAGAGATGCTGCCTGAAGACGAGACTTTTGCCCTCGCTTTTAACCAGCTTAGGGCACGGGGGTCTGTGATCTCAGGAAATGCCCCGGTTGCGTTCTCCTCCTCTGCCGCCCATTCCGTGGATTTAGCCACGTACCCAGCGGTGCCGAGTCTGTGGGGGTGAGTGTTTCGTGTCTGGAGAGCTTTGTGCATCGCACTTTGCTTCTTAAATTCGGTTGTCGTCTTCGTAGCCACAAAGGCACACTACTACAAAAAGGCTAATACTGGACGCCTCATCACAGATTTGTTAACCAAAACCGCTCAGATATATGCAATCCTGCACAATTTTGGTTTAGAGATGCGTATTCTTCGTTACGTTAAAAACCGTCTATGAAGAGGTAATATCACAGATAGTTCATAACTAAAAACGTATGTGATAATTCTCCATATCACGAGCGGTTCTAAAATGAACTGTCAGGAAACCTCACAGATGGTTCTTAACAATAACCGTCGTGATATTGCTACATATCACGCATTTATTTTTGTTATAACCGCTCGTGATAATCGCTACATCTCCGATGAGTTTCTTAAATCGCCGATCGTCTCTTCGTTGCATCAATGCCACCTCGGCTCCCCGTCGTCTCTTCGTCTCACGCTCAATTTATTCCATGTTTTATAAAAAGGATCATCCGCCCTCGAAGATGATCATCCCCACATATAAGTCTACTACTTATAAAAAAAGCAAACATTTGCCTCTATTTCCTTGTTGGCATTGATGACCTACTGGCCGTCTTTGTCGAGCACCTCTCTTCTTGTCGTTGGCGGATCTTGCGAAGAACACTATTTCAACAGTGTCTTCACTACTCCTCTGTTCGAGGATTTATCGGAGCAGGTGACGGCTACCTTCCACCGTCTTGACATCCTCCTCCGCCGCGTCTTTCGGGTGATCTCCCATTTTCGGCCAGTTTACCGCGTCATCAACGTGGTTCTCCACAATGACGTTGCACATCTTGAGAGCTTGTCGTCACTTGATGTCTAATCGAGGCGGCGGCAAAATCGACGGCCGAGACCCTTAAGCAAGGAAGAGAGTCTATGGTCTAAATTCTTCTTGGTTCAACAGTCCGAGGGTCTTTGGGAGACACTCGAACGAGCACGTTAGCGGGTGGACGCATTTCAGACATCGTTCGATCACGAACCGGCCGCCCCCGACGCCGCCGCCTACGAAGTATTGAAGACAGAGATAGCAGCTTACCTCCACCACTAGAAAAACTTTGTTTATTTATAGGTTTCTACTTTTTTTTTAATCTTTTTGTAAGCGACTGGCCACGCTGTTTGGCCATATATATGAAAATTCCAAAATGAAAAAAAAGTTTGGAGGTGAAGTTACTATATTAATTATATATATATATATACACACACACACACACACACACACATACATATATACATATATACATATATATATATATATATATATATATATATATATATATATATATATATATATATATATATATATATATATATATATATATATAGAGAGAGAGAGAGAGAGACACACACACACACACACAGTATATATATGTATGTATATATAGTTAAAGCAAATTTTCAAGAGTATTTTAATGACAAAATTGACATATAAACATGTAATTTCTTCATGTCATGTAAGTGTATATACAATATAAATATACTTGAGAAAAACCATTTCACAGATGGTTTCATAATGGAACCGTTTGTGATATGGGACATATCACGGATAGTTCTATTATGGAACCGTCGGTGATATAGGACATATCACGGACGGTTCCATTATAGAACCGTCTATGATAATTATCACCGCGGTTCCATAATAGAACCGTCTATGATAAGTCTCTTTATTAGTAGGAGCCCGACCGCTAGGGTTTGCGCTCGCCCTAACTCTCATCATTCCCCAGCGCCGCTAGGGTTTGCGTCTGCCCTAACTCGTCACTCCCCAGTGCATTTACTCTCATCCGTCGTCGTCGTCGCCCGACCACGTCGCTATCGCCGCCGGTTGTGACACCACTCTGCACTGCACAAGACACTCGTACGATAGGAGTGTCTTATGTAGTGTCAGGGTCGTGCCACAACTACGGTGACGCCACGACCCAATCCATTGCGCCGCCACCTACACCTACTGCCCGCCCGCGTCCATGGCTTGGTTCTCCTGCTCGACCTCCTACGCTTGGGCCCTGGCCCCCCTGGCTTTGCTTTCCCCATCCTCCATCTATTCTCCTCTGGATCTGTTAGCTTAATGTCTTTTGTTGAGCTTGATTTTTATGCTTGAGCCTTAAGTTGTATCTTGATGTTTGTGTGATTTATGCAAGGTGAAGGAGATGGATGAGGGTTGTCTTTGATGGTGGGGTCGCCGCCGTGGTTCTTATTTATCTTGAGGTATCACCCTACCTTACTCCTCTCTGTCTCTACCCCTTGCTCTGTGATGAAAATGGCTAGTGCTCATGATGATGCCGGGGCTACTCTCTGGTGTTGTGGGTTTGGACACCCTTGGTCTTCTTTGTCTTCTTTCATGTTGAACCGCTCAATGATGTTAATAGTCTTATGCTAAAATTGAATTGATAATTAGTTCATATTAATAGTCCCTTGCTCTGTGATGTAATGATGTTAATAGTCTTATCTTTGAAATTGAATTAATAATTAGTTCATATTAATAGTCCCTTGCTCGTGATGTAAACCGAGGGCTATTGGTGTATGTGTATTCTATGCATCTTGCTTAGTTCATCTTTGTGGATTCGGATGGGGCTTGGCCGCAATTAACTTTTTCAGATTTGTAAAGGTTTAGGCTTGGTGTGTATTGTATTGAAAACAAGACCAAATGAGTCAAAAACTACTACAACACCTCTTCGCTTTGTCTCTCGCCATTCATTTCACATTTGTGCGTGTGTTTGTGTTCATCTTAGGTCAAGTTCTCCTACCTTGCATCTCGTGTCGTCCTACCATTCCATTCATAATCTCTTCTCTATAAAGTCTCCAGCGGTGGTCGCTTGTGCCATTAAAACCAGCATCATATATATATTGTTCGTAGTCCCCAGCCACTTTCGGGGGGTCGTCCACGCAGCATGAGAAGGATGAGACAATAGCCATGGGCAATCTAATTGAGCCCCTGCAGGTTTAAGAAGTATGGATGCAAGAAGAGCGTCTGGACATCCAATTACCTAGATGTTGTCGATAGGTAATTGGACGTCGCTATGTTCAGAAAGTGACGTGGACGCGCAGGTACTCCGACTGGGAAGTGGCATCATCTATCAGCAACCAACAATTCTTGAGCTTGTAATCATCTTTATGTGTCCACGGACAAATACCTTAATGTAGGCAGGTATGGGCGTCTATCTTTACCCACGGACATAAAAACAGGCACAATTTCTTGTCCATCGGGTAAACAGGCACGGGCATGGATAAGCTCCACCCATGCCCGCTTCGCCCGATTACCCACCATCTACACTGACAGGTGGGACCGTGGAACACAGCCACTGTGTAAAAACCTAGCACTCGCTCGGCTTGGTCAAGTCCCCGGTTCCCAGCCTCCCAGTCGCCAGACCGCGCCTCCCCCAGTCCCACTAAATCTCCCGGCCAACCGCGCCTCCCGTCCCCGATCCATATCTTCTTCCTCCCGCCGGTCGCCTCCTCCCGCCTGGCCTCCTCAACACCAGCTCGACTTCCTCCTCCTCCCGGCCAGCCGCCCGACCACTGCCTTTCCCCATTTCCTCCCAAGTCTCAAACCCTAGCGAGTGAACGCATGATGGAGGCGGCGACCGACGAGTGAGCCTCAGATTAGTCTCCTTGGGCCCCGGCGCATGCGTTGACTTCCCCTCTCACCGGCCCCCCTGCGACCTCCTCCCACGACGATTTCCTCCCCTCGGCGACCTCGTCCTCTCTTGAGATAGGTTTGGAGGTCAATTCCCATGGCGATTTGCCTCTACCCCCGTCGTTCTTTGGCAAATCTGTCAGTGTGATGATGATGTATCCTTGAGATCTGTGTTGTTGGAGGTACAAATTGGTGGTAGAATTTTTTGGAGTGTTCGAACAAGTGAAAATTGGATCGATGTTTGTAGTTCTGTGATGTCAGTTCTCCCCCAAGTAGCATTAGAAGTTGATGCAATAGAAGAAGTGAAAACTGGATGTTGATTCATATGAGCCATATACTTGCAGTGCATTCTTCATCTGTTGGATCTGGTGCTTTGTGTAATTCTGCAATCTCTTCTACTTGTGGACAAGAATGCTAGCTATTGCAGGCTATGGCTTCTATAGAATTGAGCAAATGTTACCTGATGAGTAGATGTAAATAGCTTGTGTTTTGAACCCGATTTTTGTTAGTATCATACATTCATATATCATACATGCTAGTTGCTGTTTTCTTGTTTGTTTGTAGTGTATTCATGATTTTGTCTCAAATGAACAAATGTCAACCTTTTGTTCGGTTGATTGTAGTGTTGTCATTATTTTTGTTGTTTCAAAATTTCAAACGGAACATTTTTTCTGTCTTTTGATACTTTGTTATTAGTTGTTCCTTCTATTCTTAAATGGATGTGATGATTTTGCTGCCCCTTGGAGATCTTTAGCATCTCCTGAGTTGGTTTCTCGGCTATCTGTTCAATAAGTTGTCAAACTAGGAGGCCTTGCTCCCTGGCAAGTTACCAGTTGCAACTATTTGTTTGTTACTGTTAGTGCATCTTATTGGACATTGCACGTTGAGTCAACTTGAGTTCTGCATGTCAACTTGAGTTCTGCATGGTCCATTGTAACATTTTTTTGATATGTGTTGGCTGCTGCTACATTTCTTGATTTGTGTTAGTGATGTGTGAATTGAAATGAATTTGATGTGTGCATTGTTTATGGGTGATGAGCATGCCATGCAGGCGATGGTACATTGTTCGATGTAAGCAGGCATGTATTCGCGGATAAGCGACGGATACCCGCAGTGGCGGGTATGGGCGATGGTTTTTCGTCGTCATCCTTCCCAGGTATACCCGTGGGGGAAAATCGGGATCACATATATGGATATGACGAGCACTACCTGTACCCACCGTGTCCGATTACCATCCCTATCCATGCCTCCATTGGTGTGGCCGTGAGCTCCAAAGAGCAGAGCTTGGTCCAGCACTCCAGCTCCAGAGAATCTTGAGGCGCAGGGAGGAAGACGACGCTGCCCCTCTTTCCTGACCGGCATTTTGCTCCAGTCGTCGTCACTGTTGCTCCGGCTGCTGCTTTCAATTCGTTTCTTTGGCACTTTTACAGCCTCCAACGCTGCTGCCGTAACTGTCCCAATCCTACCCTGCTTCCTGCATTGCTCTGCTCCACGCGCTGCCATGGCACTGCACACGGTAATCGGCCACGTGATACACCTCTGCCCACTGCAAACTAACACAAACGGAGCCGGATCCTCTGCGTTGTGGTGTCCTACGTATCACGAGCTCCCTTCGGTCACAAAAACAAATATCGTTTTAGCTATTGATGTGGTTCCTAAAACATAATTTTACCACTAATTTCTATTCTAATAATTTTATAAAACCTAATAATAATATTATAAAAGTTCTTTTAGAGATAAATATATACATATCATTTTCATATATTCAATCTAATTTTACGAAGTTTAGATGCACGTACATTCTCTTATGACCAGAGTGAGTATCAGGTTACAGAAATTGTCTGTCACTTGGCTCTATGAAATCACTGTGGCGATGCTCCTTTCTCATTAAACCACTGTATGAGACATGATCAACGGCATGTTTCACCGTTTTGTTATTTGTAAAGGGACGTCTCTGCACACAGTTTTGACTAGTCGAGTTTTACCGCTTTAGTTTAAAGAGTCGCAAAACTATACGTACGTTGGCTAAACCATAAAAAAAAACTACACCTTCAATTTAAGATTTCATTTCACAAAACTACACTGTTTGCATCAAATTTGATTAAAAAAACTAAACTCCGTCATCTCACTCGATACCTGACATGTTGGGCCCGCAGTCAGCCACACATGCTCCTTCCTCCGTTTCTCCTTGCTGACTAGGCATTCCACGCCAGCCTGTGCTCAAACGCATGGCTAAACTCCCCTGCAGGCCTCATTGGTCAGATCAGAGGCAGAGACCAGAGAGGAGGGAGGTGGTCCTTATCTTTATTTCAAACAGAGGAGATGAGTCCGGGCGAGCTCGGCGCCGGCGGGGGAGATAGCGGGGAGGAGAAACAGAAAGACAGGAGGTGTGGCTTGACAGGTGGGCGCAACATTTTAAGTAGCGCTGGTTGTGACAGAATGTGGTTTTTTTTTTAATCAAATTTGCTGCAAAGAGTGTAGCTCTGTGAAATGAAATCTTAAAAGTGTAGTTTTTTTAATAGTTTAGCCGACTTACATGTACTTTTAACAAATTTACTCTAATTTAAATTAGAAAACACTGGGTTGGTTCATCTGCCCATGCGTGCAGCAGTGGCCGCAACAGATGTACAACAGAGGAAGCAGGATGCACGCGTGCAGCAGCACTCTGTCCATCGATTTGTTCGTTAGCACTGCAAGGCTGGAGGGCCTTACACAGGCTGTGGATCATGGATATGTGTACAGAGATTAACGATCGAGGGTAGAGCAGCTACTGCTCCCTACTATCAAATCAAATGATCAATACTTGTAAAACCTGACAAAAGATCACACTTATACAAAACCACTATGTGTTTGTAAAACTCATAAAACGCGAACAAATGTACCATATATAAACAATGTTCACCTAAATTTTAGGCCGTCTAAAAAGGCTTTCTTCTACAAGTATGGCCATGTACAATATAGGGCGGTACCAAAACTGTCATCTAATTACCACATCACATGTGTGTTAGATTTGTTTTTCAGCTGCAACACGTAGCACCCCCTTCTCTCTCCAAAATAGGACTTACAACTAAAAAAAATATCACATCTTTTTCTTTCACAATACTTTATCACTTTATCTCTCGTTTCACTTACAAGTGGGTCCATAACTTTTTTTTTCAATTAACACCGGTTGCACTGGTGCTAGAAATGCTCGTGCTAGTACCCCTTGGCTTGGCTTGCTCCAAGGGCTAGCACTGGCTTGTAAAACCCGATTTTTTTGCTGTTTTGGCACATTTTCGCTGTGTATTTACAAAAATGGCCATCTTCGGATTGTATTTGCAAAAATGCACCGTTGTCGCACGGCCGTTGTACGGCAACCCCTCCCCGCCCATCACGTCGCCTGTTGCCGCACGGTGGCCATGCGGCAACACTGTAACAATTTTTTTCCTTTTTTTTAAAAAAAGTCATTAATGTATATTTTTTTGTATGAATTTTTAAATATAGCAAATGGCCTCTAAAAATTATGAATTTTTTTGAAGCCTCCTGACACAGTGTACTTACTTGTTTATTTTTTTTCAAAATTTTATCCGTTCTGATTTTTTCTCGAAAATTCATTTAAGTATACTGTTTGTAGGAATTTTTAAATATAGAAAATAAGGTCCAAACATTATGATTTTTTAAAGGCTCCTTACACAATGGACTTGATTGTGTAATATTTTCCAGAATTTCATGTGTTCTGAAAACGTCTCGAAAATTAAGGGTTTAGGTCTCGAAAATTAGGGTTTTAGGTTTCAGAAATTAGGGTTTCATGATTTCATGTGACTTAGAATGTGTGAAGTTTAGTACCACATAGACCACTCTAGGTAAGATACACTCATTAAGGGTTTAGACCAACGCTCGGCCTCCCTCCTTCGCACGTCTGTCACCTCATCGCTAATATCCCCCCTTGCCCACAGTGCTGCACCTCGACAACGCCTCCAGAATTTTCGGCGCTGTGACTACTCTAGGAATTCCTGGATGGGATGCGAAGGGCCTAGTGAACCATTTTATTTAGCTCCTGTGCTGACTGATGGGCAGTGTAAAAGGGGGGCAACTTTGATCGTGTCTTTGAGCTAATGAGTAAGATGATGCATGAAAGCTTCCTGAGACAGCAGCATGACAAAATGTTTTTGCCATGCCGTGAACCCTTAGTGAACCATTTGTTTCCCTTCCTAACAAATGACGGCATGATTTCATGTGACCTAGAATGTGGGAAGTTTAGTACCACATGAAATGACGACATGATTTCATGTTTACCCAAGATAGTAATAGTAGTAGTATTACTCCAATTGAGCTCATATGAGGCCAACTTAACTCCTAGAAAGTCTTAATTGTCAGCATTTCTAACCCATCGCAGCAAACACAGAACTTCTTTAAACATCGTTGTAATAGTACTTGTCCTGCTGCGTCTTGCAGTGTTGCTATAGTACAGATTCGAAACAAACCGAAATATTTGCTAAAGACATTGGGAGTTCAAATTCTACCACTACTACTATAGCAATCTTACTAGGTGAAGAACTAAAGATAGGGGCCATGTTATTCACTACCAAAATCTAAATAATAGTAGTATAGTTAGTACTACTCAGAGCGAAAGAAAATAGTATGGTACCGAAAATATAAATAATAGTATTATGATTAGTACTACTATGGGAGTTCAACTTATGCCACTACTGCTATAGCAATCCTGCTGCACCTAGAGTGGTCCATGTGGTACTAAACTTCACACATTCCAAGTCATATGAAATCATGAAACCCTAATTTCCGAAACCTAAAACCCTAATTTTCGAGGCATAAACCCTTAATTTTTGAGACATTTTAAGAACATATGAAATTTTGGAAAATATTACACAATCAAATCCACTATGTAAGGAGCCTTTAAAAAAATCATAATGTTTGGATCTCATTTTCTATATTAAAAATTTCCTACAAATAGTATACTTAAATGAATTTTTGAGAAAAATTCAGAACAGATAAAATTTTGAAAAAATTACACAAGAAATTACATTGTGTCAGGAGGCTCCATAAAATATTTCATAATTTTTGGAGCCCATTTTCTATATTTTAAAATTAATAAAAAATATAAATAAATTATTTAAAAAATGAAAAACAATTGCTACAGTGCTGCCACACAGCCACTGTGCGGCAATAGGTGACGTGGCGGGCAGGGAGGGGTTGCCCCACGGCGGTCGTGCGACAACGGTGCTATTTTTGCAAATACAATCCGAAGACGGCCATTTCTGTAAATACGCGGCGAAAAGGTGCCAAAATGGCCAAAAATTCTATAAAACCCAACAAAATATCACTCTTATACAAACAACTACGTGTTTGTAAAATACATAAAATGCAAACAAATGTACCATATATAATCAATCTGGTAAAAATAATGTTCACCTAGATTTTAGGTCGTCTAAAAAGGCTTTCTTGTGCAAGTAACAACCGACGGTCATGGTCGAGGGTCTTGATACGCCTGAAAAGGGGGCAAAAGTCACCAAATAGACCCTGCATGAAAGCAAGAGATGCACACCACATTACCTCTGTGATCCCAAAAAGGATCCCCAGTGATGCGAATGTCGCAACGGATTGGATCATGAACGGACCTGTTCCGTAGGTACACCTCCTTTTAAGAGTGCGGTTGGTTGTTTTCTCACCTGCCTGAATGCTTCCCAGTCACACCCATTAACAAGAACATTACTGTTGAGGAACCGTCGCTGGCGTGTCCAATTCAAGCGATCACCTTGTAGACAAGCGTAGAATCGCACACAAGAACACAAGTACATAATAGTAGATTGAACACACAAAGAGACAAATGTGTAGCGAGGTATTATTCTTTATTCTTTTATCAAGCGATCAGCCTTTTACAATGATTAGCACCCCCTATTTATAGTCTAGAGACCCTGCTAGGGTTTGGATGGGGCGCCAACCCATGGGCCAGCTGCTAGGCCAAGCCCATGGTTTCCCAACACTCCCCTTGGGTACCCATCCTCACATGTTCATGCCTTGTCAAAACTCTATAAAAACCCAATGGGAAAAATTTGGAGAAAGAGCACATAATACACGTTCTATTGTGTTGCACGAATTGCCTCATTAAAAACCTTAGCCGAGAAACTTCAGGAAAACTCGTCAAGGGAAAATGAGTACAATCCAGCCAATTTTATTTAATCTCCAGGATTTACTCTTTGGGTACTTGATCTTCGTGATCAAGTTTCAATAATGAGTTCGTGAAGATTCTCCCATGAATTATGCACTTATCTAAGTCTCATAATTCCAATTCCACGTATACATCTTTCAAGACTAGACGCTAGAAGTGACTTAGTGAATAAATCTGCAAGATTTTCACATGACTTAGTAATACTTTAATTTCGTCCATCTTTTGCAATTCATGAGCATAGAAGAACTTGGGGTTGATATGCTATGTGAGAGGATTCTTCACATAACCCATCTGCACTTGTGTAACACAAGATGCATTATCTTCGTAGATAATAGTGGGGGTTTGCGTGGTATTCAATCCACACGACTGCTGGATGTGGTGGGTCACCCGCCGAAACCAAACACATTTTCGTGAGGCCTCGTATAGTGCTATGATTTTCGAGTAGTTTGTCGAAGTTGATACAAGATTTTGCTTAGATGATTTTTATGAAATTGTAGTTACACCACATAGGAATACATAGACTGTTTATGACTTGTTATATGTGGGTCCGACAGATACCCGACATCTGCATAGCTATTTATAGACAAGTCTTGGTTCTTTCTATAAAACATACCAAGGTCTTTGCTTCATTGGAGGTATCGAAAGATGTCCTTTATTCCCTGCCAATGCCTTTTGGTAGGTTCTGTACTATACCTTGCTAATAGGTTCATGGCAAATGCAATGTTCGGTCTAGTACAGTTTGCTAAATACATGAGTGCTCCTATTACACTTAACTATGGGAATTTCGGTCCCAGGACATCCTCCCCTCTTCTCTAGGTTTGTACAGGTCCTTATCTTGCTGCTAGGATCTCCCAACCATTGGCACTTTTGAAGGGTATGCCTTTTCAAAGTCGAACCTTTCTAACACCTTTTGAGTATAGGTTGATTGATGCACTAGTATCCCTTCAGGGGCATGCTCAAGTTGCAAGCCTAGGCAATATTTGGTTTTACCCAAATCTTTCATTTCGCACTCCGACTTCAGGTAAGAGCTTACTTTCTTAATACCTTCCAGGGTTCCGATGATATTCAGATCATGAACATACACTGAGATTATACAAAATCCATTCTGGGATCGTTGTATAAATACACAGGGATAATTCTTATTGTTTGTGTAGCCTTTCTTGCATAGAAAGTCACTTCGAGCGATTATACCACATCCTGCATGATTGCTCAAGTCCGTACAGTGACTTTATAAGTTTCACACTGTATAGATTTTTATTTGCTCTGTCTTAGTTCAGGGCAGGGATACATTCCGGTATCTTCATATAAATGTCCGAATCCAAATTTCCATAAAGTTATGCAATTACCACATCCATCAATTTCATTTCTAAATTCAAGTTCACTGCCATTGAGATTAAATATCTAAAGGTACTTCTGCCCATGATCGAGGAATAGGTTTCTTCATAATCAACTCCTAGACGTTGAGTAAAACCTTGTGCAATGGGTCTTACTTATTTTCATTTCTTTTTTGAACAAATATCCAGTTATACCCTACGGGGGGTGCACATGGGGAGGCGTGCGGCTTACAGGCTCAAAACACCTCTCTTTTATTCAGAAACAATAATTTTGTTTCTATTGCCTTCTTCCAATCTTCTCAATATGATCTTTTCTTATATTCAGCGAGCGATGCAGGCTCTGGATCATGGTCAATGATTGTGGTAATTTTTTTTGCAAAGTAAATGTCGACATTGGTTGTTGTCTTATTCATAGATTCTCCCGTGATCACAAAATTTATCGCTATTTTTTCAAGGGGCGATTCTTCTAATGCTTCTACTTGCTCACCGTTGCTTCCAATTATAGGGGCAAGTCACTTTAGTTTTTCAGCTCCGATGTGTGCGCACACATCCATGCTGGTATCTCCCTCCGTGAGAATGTTCAATTCGGTATGCTTTTCCTGAAGGTTCCAGATCTTGGTGTCAGTCTCAAGCGGCTCCCTTCCAGTTCTAGGAACTTCAAGTGATCGGTACGTGTTAAGTCCTTTTTATCCTTTTTTCACCAAGCATCCCCGATTACTTGGGATTCGAGGAGCCAAAGTTCACGTCTTTTTTTGAGGCCTCAGGACGGGATTAGAGATATGTTCATCAGTATTTCAACCCTCTTCGATGCATTGTGTTCAGGTATATGTGACTTGGTCACACTCTTCAAATCACTAAAGTGGTCAAGTAGTTGATTCACTAATGTTTGCAAATCAATTATCTTTTGTACTTCAATTATCTTCCGGACTTCTCTATTTGATTCACTAGTGCGCGGGCCATGTGCATGGATTCTTGTGGCTTGCTACGTTATTTCTCTATATTTTTCATTAAGGGGTTGATTTCCTCCCCCTAATTACGAGAAAATATCCTCATCTAATATACTATCAGCAAATCGAGTAGTATGAAAATCTCCTGTCATAGGGTCAAAATACGTGATTATGGATGCTATCACATAACCAACATATATCCCATACTTGCGAGAGGGCCCATTGCAGTTCACTGTGGTGGTGGTATAGGTACATAAACCTTGCTCCCAAAACTACAAAGATGAGAAATTTTTCGGTGCTCACCCTTGCGCTAGTTGCATAGGTGAATGGATGTTATATGCCGATGGTCTAAAAATTGATGCTGCGTACGGGACTGCGTGTCCCCAACATATAGTTGGTAAATTACAATTCTGCAAAAATCTGCTAGTCCATTCTGTGTGTGGATATGCGGTATGGAGTGCTCATCGTTAATTCCCATTGCCATGTAATAATCATCAAATGTCTTTAAAGTAAATTCTTTGACATTGTCCATTCTGGTGGACTTCACATGATGATCAAGGAAATTATTTTTTAATTTTAATTATCTGCGAGATTAGCTTTGCAAAAGCATGGTTTCTCGTAGACAATAAACATTTGTGCAACCATTTCGGGGAAGCATCGATGATTACCATAAAATACCTAAATAGCCCTCACACTGGTTGTATAGGACCGTAAAAGTCTCCCTGGATACGGTTCAGGAATGCAGAAACTTCATCCTTCACTATCAGAGTAGAAGGTCTAGTAATTAATTTTTTGGTGGCACATGCGGGGCACACAAAATATTCCTGATTCGAAAAATTCTTTACATCGATATTATGTCCCTGTGAATTGTTAATTATCTTTCTCATCATCCTAAGACCTGGGCAGCATAATCTATCATGCCAGAGATAGAAAATTTCAGAACTTCTAAATACGGTTTTCAGGACAATATAGGCTGCAGGTGCCTTAATATTAGTGTAGTATAGCCCAGTTTCATATGAAGGAAGTTGTTCTAATACCCTGTTTTCACTGTCTTCATGCTTTGTAATGAGCAGATATTCCTTATCATACTCTTCTTCAGTTTCTACGTGGAAACTGTTAGCTCAAATATCCTTGAGAGTTCTAGTCGATTCTGGGTTCAACAAGGCTTCTTTAATGACTAAAGTTGTGCCCATCGGGAGTATAATCATGGCCATTCCTAAGCCTATTATACAAGTATCGCTGCTCGCGATTGTCGTAAGACTACCAGCCAAGGTTCAAGAAAGCGCTAGGCGCTAGGTGGGCTGTGGCCCGGGGCCTAGCGCCTAGGCGGTGACTAGGCAGTGCCCAGGCGGCCGGCTTGGCTACGGTGCAGATAAGCCCACAATAGGAATAATTTGATGAATTGAGCAAGCATCAGGCATCAAATTGAACAAGATAGAAGGAAAATTACCCGAAGAAGCAAGACATGTGCAATTTGGTGTAGTCATGTATATTATCTCCCCTCCAAGGCTCCAAGAGCTTGATGTAAACATGTATGTATTATAATCAAATAATGATGTAAACCTGCACATTTAATCAATCATGAGTTATTTTGCTACTGTGTTGTGTACTTGTGTAAGAAAGAATGTATGAATGATTGGTGAATGAATGAAAGTATGAAACATATGTAGCCACACATTTCAAAGACTTGACATAGAAAATAATCAAAATATCATAAGTTCATAACATGATAGTGCCAACTCCACATAGCAAGCAAAATACTAATATAGTTTATGATGAATTGCTAAGATGACTCAATCTATCAATCATGAGTTATTGTCTTCGTCCTCCTCATCATTATTCCTGGTAACAACCACTTCCTCTTGGTCGGACTCGAACTCAATGTCGTCCTCCCCCTCGTTGACATCCTCTTCGGAATCGGACGAGAAATCATCTTCATAGAGGTCTCTCACTCTTGTGATCCTATAAGGTTGCATGGCTTCACTAGCCCAGATGCTTCATCAATGGCCTTCCATGTAAGCCCCATACCGGCCTCAACCTCTTGATCATCATCACCACTGTCAATTATCCACCCTTGAGTTTGTGTAGCATCCAAAGCTAAAATGACATCGATGTTCTACACATTGCTTTTCTCTTTTTTGCTCAACAATCTTGCATTGAATTGAACATAGACTAGATTGTTGAGACGTTTCACATCTAGCCTATTTCTTCTCTTCGAATGTATTTACAAATTGCAAAGTGGAGTGTAGTAGTTACATAGTTGACATATTGAGAATGAGATAGTTTATACTTTATAGTTGAGAGTTGAGACTTAACATATCAAAAGTGCTCCAATTTCTTTCACATCCTGATGAACTTGAGGTCAAGGAAAGGATTCTTATGGCCATTCTTTGCAAAGTAGGAACTTGATATCCAAAAGTAGACCACCATGTTGGTAGCCATTAGGAAAAGTAGAAGGAAATTAGTACAAGACAAATGGTTAAATAAACATGCATTAAATCGAAATCATGATTATGAGCACAAGTTTACCGGGATTTAAATTGCTTTTTTGATACCCAAGTTTGGCGGTAGGTTTTCGAAAGACCCCTTCTTGATCTTTAAACTTGTGCCAATCCTTATTAAGCACTTGAGCTTGCATTTCATCATGATCATGATAAAATATTTCAACACATTCAAATAATGCATCCATGAGATTTGTATCTTGCAAGATGGTTTTATCGTTGTAACTATAATGTGGATTCAGAAGGTACGCTGTCGAGTGAAATAAAGAATCAAGCCTCCCTGCCATCTTTGCATCAATTGCATCCATGATTAATTTGTAGTTGTTATCCAAATTGTTCAAGGCCTCTTTGATTTGCTTCTTTGCTTGTAGTATTTCCCCATAAACAAATGCCAAAGATGGACCATCCCCATCTACCATGCGAAGAACTTTCACCTATGGTTGAAAAACTTTCAATCAATGCAATATACAAGGTTATGAAATAGCAAACAAGGCAAGAATGACATAACAGACATCACATATTCACAAGGATATGATGACTGGCTATACCTTCAAACAAGTAGACACACCATTCCAAAAGGCCCTACTCATTAGTGTACTAGTTGCCGTCTTGCCTTTTTGTGTTTTAGTGTGAATGCTATCCTCCCATTCCTAACTAAGTGCCATCGACCTTGGTACGTCCTTCTTCTCAATCAAACTTTGCAAAGTAAGAAAAGCCGATGCAAATCTAGTCACCCCCGACCTTATTATATCTCTTCTCTTTGTGTGTTTCCTCATCAAGGCCAATGTCCTATGATGTGCATAGACAAATATGGTGAATGCCTTTGCTTGATCGGTTGTCTTCTTATACTTTGGCATATTCTTGACAATTGCTTCTAGCATCAAGTTAATGGTGTGAGTTGCACATGAGCTCCAAAAGATATTTGGTCTCTTGTCCTTCAATAATGTCTCTACTCCCATGTTGTTGGAAGCATTGTCCGTGACTACTTGTACAACATTTGTTGGACCTAGTTGTTAATGCAAGTATCCATGTACTCGAAGATGCACTCACTTGTGTGTGCATAATCTGACGCCTCCTTTGATTGTATGAAGCTTGTCCCCAATTTGCAATGCACACACACATTCATGATGCTCCTCCTCTTTTGATCGGTCCAAGCTCGGTCATGATGGAGCACTCGGTCAAGGCTCTCTCTTCTTCATATGTCTTCAACAAATCCTTTGTTCTTTCCACTTCCTCTTTCAACAACTTCTCCCGACAATCATATTGAGAAGGACCTACAAACCTCGGTCCAAAGTGACCAATAGCCTCACACATTTGTTTGAACTCGTCATTGTTGATGGTATTGAAAGGGACGCCTAAACATACAAACATACAATATGAGGCTAGCAATCAATAGTTCAACAAAAGGATAGCAATCATGAGAGAATGAGAGTTGCAAACAAATTATACCATGAGCATAAAGCCATCTCACAACATATTGTTTCACCTTATGATTCCTTTCTTTCCAAAGTGCATCTTTAATATTTTGTTGTCGGGTTGTCAAAGTAATAGAAGTATCAATAGGGTAAGTAAACTTATCCATTGGTCCTAATCTACGAGGTGCCGAGCCCCCAACAACTTTAAGCTCTTCATCTTCATTAGGGTCATCTTGTTTTTCAATTGTCACTTCTTTTCTAAGCTCTTCCTCTTTTGCTTTCTTTGCCTTCTTCAATGCATGTGCATGCTCTATAGACTTCCTACATTTCGTTTGTTCTTCTTGTGTGGACTTTGGATATTTAGCAACGTTCCCGAATATGACCAATATGTTGTTTGAGCCTATACACCCCTCCGTGAATTATCTTTTGACACAAGCGACACTTCACTCTATACAAGTTGTTTGGATCATCTAAATACCCAAATTCCCATCCTATATCTTTGAAATTTCTCTTAAGGATGCTTGAAGTTGTCGCACCACCGGAAGCAACCGATGACATCTTGACAAAATGACAACCGATGACATCTTGACAAAATGACAAATCAAAAATAAGTCATAACATACATATCACACATTTTATACATCTATATTTGCAAATCATCAAATTAGTCATAACTAGATATCACAAGACAATAAGACGACGAAAAATACACATCAATGTAAAAAGATACATCGCATCTTTATGTAAAAAGAAAACTACAAAGCAGTCATAACTCATAAGAAAGTACATCTGAACATGTGTAATGAAGAGTTCTCAGTCTCATAACACACTAAGCTAACTCAATTTATCTCTTAACAGCGTAATTTGAGAGCGAAAAGCATATGCTACCAAGAGTTCTTAGAAGTTAGAACTGTGGATATCATGGGGATATGCTCATGATCTTAGGATGATGGTACAATTGGCAATGGCGTTGAAGGTTTGTCGAATCACGCGTTTTCGGTGAAGTTCAAACTGCTGTCTGACCGGCCCAGGTGGCGGTCTGACCGGCCAAGGGTGCGGTCAGACCGGCGTTGGGAAATCGGTCAGACTGACCATAATGAGATGTTGGATTTTGGAGCTGGGCCAAAAATAGAGGGTGTAGGCAAGAGAGTAGATTCTACTACACTTGGTCTCATAATTTTTGGAGCTTCTAGGCAAAAGTTCTATTGGTTTGAAAATTCCAGTAGGTTTCGGATTTCCAGGAAGGAATTTTGGCTAAGTCGGTGGGCGGTCGGGCCAAACCAACAGTGGTGGTCGAGATCGGCCGAGGCGGTCGAGGCCGCCAATGTGGCGATCGACCGTTTCACTGTCTCATCGGCCAACCGGTGGCGATGATTGTTGGGTTAGGTCAAGTTCATGGGTTTCATGGCATATGTGTTGCATGATGCATATTTTGACTAATGTGGGTCAAGTTGTGAATAACTTGTTCCCGAATTCGATTTCTTTGTCTATTGATGTGCAGGTTGCTTGGAGGTCAATGATGATCAACGGCGAGGATGATCGGGACTAAGCTTGGAGAGCTAAGGTCCAGAACGATCGGGGATGCCGGGTGAGGTCAATGGAGTCAAGCATAGCACAAAAGGGACAAAGGTGATCGAATGGGCAGTTCGGTGCAACGGGTTGGATCAAGTGGCGCGGGGGTCGGTGCAAGTGCCATGGTGGTTTCGGTGGGAGCCGGATGGGAGAGTCTTGCCGACATGATGAGAGCTGCTGGATCAACCTACACGTGGCGAAGCATGGGAGGTGCTTCACGAATATGGGACTCGGTCTTCGAAAAAGATCGAGAAGGGGAATTTTGGTAATTTTACCAAATACCGCCTTTGTGACCTTTTGCAAACCCTCGGCGTAAGACGGTGCGTGGAGAAGTGGATTAGGTCAAGAGGAGATGAAGACGCGCTTCAAAATGCGTGCGTGTATGACCCGTTTGTTTATCCCTATGGGTTGGTTTGAGGGGGAGTTGGATCTTTTCTGAGCTTTTCTTGTTCATTTGATCTTTTCTTGATTTTCTTTTGATCTTGTTGATCTTTTTAGGTTTTTTGAGCTTTTCTTGCATCTCATTGTATCATATTGCACTCATATGAAAAATCCAAAAAGATGCATTGTAATATAAGCTTTTCTGCTTATCTTTTAAAATTGATGAAGCTTTACTTATTACCCTTTGGAGCTTTAGTATTTTAATTCTTGCTCAATGCCATGTCTAGTTCTTTGACTTGCTAGAATTATCATGCTTTCACATGTGTAGCTAAGTCTTTGCTGTATGAGCTAGAACTTTAAGACAACTCGAACTAAAAACTGCAATTTCTGGATGTTTTAGTTAGTTGCGCAATAGTGCTCCTTTTGTGACGTTGGCCCTGTCAAAATTGTTGTGTTAGCTCTTGAATCTAAAATTGACTATTACTTGAGCTTCATGTGTTCTTGAGAATCTAAAACTGCTCTTGTACAAAATGAAAAATGAAAAATCAATTTCAAGATTGTCTTATGCTTAAATTGTGCTAAACTACTCTTACGAGACTGCATGTCATAGACATGAACTTGGAGATAGTTTGATGATCCAGATGATCTCATGGGGACTGCTTGTCAAAACTGACATGAACCTCAAGATTTGTCGCCCTGGTAGAAGTTTAGGAAGAGTTTGTGGATGGCTCCTAGTCCAGGATCTTGTTCACTAAGATATACCTTTAATCAACTTCTGATCGAAGCTTAGGAAGAGTTTGTGGATGGCTCCTAGTCCAGGATCTTTTCACTAAGTTAGACCATTAGTCAATTTTAATATTCATTGCAAATGAAAAACTGTTGAAAAATGGGCGTTTGAGAAAATTGAGCAAAATGATTCATTTTAGGACCTGTTTGTCTCTTAATGTGGTCATTGTTAGCTTTTTGATCTCACATTGACATTTTGACATGGCCAGTATCAGTTTAGGATCCTTGTTGATGAACTTGCTAGATTTGAAGCATTGCTTAAAATACTAAAATTCATTGCTTTACTTTGAGCCTTCGAGCTTAGCTTTGATATATATGTCTTATTATGATCTTGCTAGCGCTGTTAGGCTTGATATGTTGTTTGTGCAATATTACAAATGCTAGCTAGTTCTTTTGGATAATCTCCAAAGTTTCTTGTAATCAAAAATTGAAAAATATATATAAAAAAAGAAGTCACTCCATTGCATTTCAAGCATGCTCCTTATGCTTTTTCCTCATTCTGCATTTATCATCTCTGGACGAGAGGAATGCATGATTCCTTGATGACTCCATTGTCAAAGGGGGAGAAGATGGTTGAAAAGGGGCAAAAAAGGGGAGTTACGAAAAAAGGGGAGCTACTTGGAGAAGAATTGAAAATTTGAGATTTTCTGAAATTTGAGGATCATAGTGAGGGGGAGTTTCTTATTTGCATTCTCATGGTCTTATTGCTACTTCTGGACTTGAATTGCAATTCTTGATCCTCACAATGATCAAAGGTCATATCGAACAATTGTTTTTTCACATGGACCTTAAGTGAGATTTTGACTCCTTTTGAAATTGAAGCTTTCTTGCTTTCTTTTGCCTTATCTCACTTGCCTATACTATTCTGAAGCCAACTTAGTCATTTCCATTGCTTTCTCTTGCATATGGACCAAGTTGTTCCTTTGCGTGAAAATGAAAGTATTTTACTTTTCAAACCTCAAATCTTACATTTTTGGGAAATTGCCAATGAGTTCATCAAGGGGGAGATTGTGGATATGCTCATGATCTTATGATGATGGTATAGTTGGCAATGGCGTTGAAGGTTTGTCGAATCACGCGTTTTTGGCGAAGTTCAAACTGCCGTCAGCAAGTGGTGGTCTGACCGTCCCAAGTGGCGGTCGACCCGATAAAATCTTGATCAAGCCAGATTGGAAAATCGGTCAGACCGGCCATAATGAGATGTTGGATTTTAGAGCTGGGCCAAAAATAGAGGGTGTAGGCAAGAGAGTAGATTCTACTACACTTGGTCTCATAATTTTTGGAGCTTCGAGCAAAAGTTCTATTGGTTTGAAAATTCCAGAGATTTTGGATTTCGTGAAGGAATTTTGGCTAAGTCGGTGGGGACGGTCGGGCCAAGCCAGCAGTGGCGGTCGAGGCAAGAGAAGCGGTAGAACCGGCCAATGTGGCGGTCTGACCGGTTTTCATTTGTCTCATCGGCCAACTGGTGGCGATGATTGTTGGGTTAAGTCAAGTTCATGGGTTTCATGGCATATGTGTTGCATGATGCATGTTTTGACTAATGTGGGTCAAGTTGTAAAGAACTTGTTCCCGGATTCGATTTTTTGTCTATTGATGTGCAGGTTGCTTGGAGGTCAATGATGGTCAACGGCGAGGATGATCGGGACTAAGCTTGGAGAGCTAAGGTCCAGAATGATCGGGGATGCCGGGTGAGGTCAATGGAGTCAAGCATGGCGCAAAAGGGACAAAGGTGACCGAACGGGCAGTTCGATGCAACAGGTTGGATCAAGCGGCGCGGGGGTCGGTGCAAGTGCTATGGTGGTTTCGGTGGGAGCTGGATGGGAGTTGCTGGATCAACCTACATGTGGCGAAGCATGGGAGGTGCTTCACGAATATGGGACTCGATCTTCGAAAAAGATCGAGAAGGGGTATTTTGGTATTTTTACCAAATACCGCCTTGGTGACCTTTTGCCAACCCTCGGCGCAAGACGGTGCATGGAGAAGTGGATTAGGTCAAGAGGAGATGAAGACGGCGCTTTAAAATGCGGGCGTGTGTGACTCGTTTGTGCTGGGCCTTAACGGGAGCCCATTAGGGTTAATGCTTCTAGAAGGTCTAAGCCTCCACTATAAATAGAGGAGGGAGGTGGCTGCACCTCCTTCAACCCTTTCATGACATTGTAAACCCTAGTTTTGCTTTTGTGCTTAGGGAAGGATTGTTGGAGGTTAGGGTTCTAGAGAGTTGGATTTGATTTCGTACTCATGTATTGAGTCTTTGTCCTCCATTGATGGAATGGCTGTAAACCAATATCATATCAAATCAATCCAAAGAAAGTTCTCTCAAAGATGAGTTCATTTGCTTTCTTTCTCTCTATTTGGTGATTTTGAGTCTTTCTTTGATCCACGAGTTTTAGCTTGTTCTCTTGTCGTGATCTAACTTGCTGTGACATGTGGGAACCCATCTAGGATCATCTTGATCATCAATCACCCACGAGCAAGTCTCTAGATCATATTTCGATTTTGACTCGGTTTTGGTGCAGACTTCGTTCAAACTAAAAAAGATAGGAACTTTGGCATGGATCTCTACGATCTTTGATTGGAATAGGTTCCTAATATCTTAGAGAAGGTGTGTCTCAAATTTCATGGAGTTTGGCCTTACGGATCAAAAGTTAGACCGATTTGAGTTTTGGTTTTCGGGCTGTTTTTACTGTTCATTGGCCTGGAGGTCTAACCGCCATGTATTGAAAGGTCAGACCGATTTCCAAAGGTCAGACCGCCCAACACATTTAGGTTTTGAGTTTTTATGTTTTTGGTTTATTTGTTTCGGGGTTTTGATTGGATTCAATACAAGTCTTCCACTGTGCTTGTATATTGATCTTCATAGCTTTTATAGCTATTGGAGTGAAAATCGTATTGAATTCGATCAAGGTGAAAAGGAGATCGTGCTTCTATTCACCCCCCCTCTAGTCGCCTTTTCGGTCCAATAAGAACAAACTAAACACTAATGCTGCCAAGTCCCAAGCATATGTAAACAGTGAAGAGTTCTCAGAACACACTGATGCTCCCAAGAGGCCAAGAGTTGTGTATTCACTATTTAGATTTCAGACATTGTTGTAACTTGTAAGCAATAAGCAATTTAGCATTTGTAACTATGTAAGCATATGCTCCCAACAATTCAACGTATGTAAACTGATTAACTGAGATCCAGTATCCAGATTCCAGAATATGGCAATATGCAAGCATATGTATTATGTAAACTGAGAGCCAAAAATATGCAAGGCAAACATTCAGACATTCAACACAATAGCACATTAAGTCATTCAAAATCAGCAGTTTCAGCACAACCATTCAAATCATGCAGATTTCAGACATTCAACACATTCAGATTTCAGAATTAGTAGTTTTAGACTTTCAGGCTTCAGCACAAGCGCACAAATTCACAACCAAGACTCCAAGAGTTGTCGGTTTGTCACACACCTGACCTGAACCTGAGACACATTCAGACATTCAGCACATTCAAAAGAATTCATCAATTCAATCAATAGCAATTAGCACTTTAGTAGAGTAGTAGAGAAGGGACTCAGGGGGAGCTGCGGCGCTAGAAGCGAAGAAGGAAGGGAGAGAGCAGAGCAGAGACTGAGGGGGAGTGGGAAGAGAGGGGACGGCGGTGGCGTGAGGGTGGAGCAGAGAAGGAAAGGGGGCATTAGAGGATGGGAGGGCGGCAGCGTGGGAGAACTGAGAAGAGAGGGAGAGGCGGCAAGGCCGGAGGGGGAGTAGAGAGTGGAGCATCGTAGGGGAGGGCGGCGGCGCGGGAGGAGGGACCAGAGAGGAGCTAGAGTAGAGAGGGGAGGTCAGCGGCGGGGGAGCAGAGGGAAGAGGTGTATGTACCACAATTCGATGGTGGGACGACCGTGTTTTGGAGGCGGCGAGCTCGATTCAGTGGCGAAGATGGCGGGGCGAGCTCAATTCGTCGGCAGCGAGGTCCAACCAGCGTCGCAAGAAGATCAGAACCCGGCGAGGCTGAACCCTAGTGCGCCGCGACGAAACAACAACGTGGTCGGGGCATCGGGCGCTATTCTTCTTATCTTTCGCCTCGGCGCCCGCCTCGCCTAGAGCCGCTGAGAGCCACTGACGACGGTCGTGGACCGCCTAGCTTCACCTCAGTGCCCATCCTGCCTAGCGCGCCGCCTCGATGGAAATCGCCGTGGGAGAGGGACGACTCGCGCCTAGGCGATGCCTAGTCGGCGCCTAAGAGCGCCTTTTAGAACCTTGCTATCAACATACTTGCTGATCGACTGAAAAGGATTGTCTCTCTTAAGGTGGTATTCGTTGCATCGCTATCCGCTAATCACACTTCCTCCATAGGGCGCCACACACGTTCTGATACTTCAAATACCAAAACATAACTTGCTATTATAAATACAGGAAAAATAAGCCTTACAGGACTCATCATAAGAATTTAATGCTTTACTCTCCTAGAGCTTACAATCATTATTCAAAGAATAAAATGATTCAATGTTCTACTTGAATCACAAACTACAAGTTACTATAAAAAGATTTGAGTGCAATGCGTGCACTAGATCGAATCAGCGAAGTATTCAAAAACTTATGCCTCAATATGATCCATAGCGATCTTCCCCTCTTGGAAAACTACGGCTGCGGCCGCTGTAATGTCCAAAGGAGGCGTGATGGGGGCTGCTACTAGGCTGTTCACATCCATGAGTGCAACTAATGGGCGTGGATCCTCTGTACCTGCAATGGCGAGGTGTGCCTCATGTTGTCCTTTGCCCTTCTTCTTAGACTGTAAAGCATCAATAACATGCGACCGACGATCTTATCCTTCTTGCCCTTATCCTTTGTGAGAGGCTTTCTTACCTTGTAGCTGTTAGCATTAGCTTCATGGCTAATATTACTACTAGGTGGCTGTGAGATATAGTTCTTCCTTAGAATATCATCTAGAGCTTCTGTAACTTGCATGATGTCAATCAATTCGGTGTACTCCTTATAGCCGTCTTGACAATAGTTGTGTGCGGATTGCACCGCATTCAGGTGAAAGGTAGAGAGAGTCTTCTCAATCTTCTGTTCATCCGTGATTACCTTCCCACAGAGTTGAACAGTTCGTGATGCCAGTCATCTACATATTTCATGCAAAGAGTTCATAAGATTAATGTGGGTAATTTGCATAAAATGGTTGCAAAATTCTCATAATGCTCTTCGAACTCCCAGTTCGTGACCCCGTATTTTTCTATGTATTTTTCATGATTTACTGCTATTTTCAGTGATCAACAGAAATATAAACAATCACAGATAATCCAAACAGTAAATACAATATATAAATTGCATAGAAATAATAATAACAGAGTTTAACATGCTTCAAATAACCAAAAGGATTCAAAATCTGAATTCCCAAGGCCATTTTCTGCTGGAATATGAATTTTCAGTGAATTCTACAATTTCGAGGGGCTCAACTGCTAAATTTCAATTCTGAGAAATTTTTGTGCAATTTGCCAGTTTCTGAGGGTTATTCTGCAAGAATTTCTTTCCCAAAATATTTCCTCGTAATTTTTAGAATTTCTAGGGTTTATTTGCAAATTCCAGGATTTTTCCTTTTCTTTCCTTTTTTCTCGAGATTTTCTCTCTCGATTTTTCTTTTCACTGGAATTTCATTGGGCCAGGCCCATGCATGTCCATATGGCCTATGCGGCGGGGTCAAAGAAGGTGGGGGAGGGTAGGGTTTCCCTGCCTCTGTGTACCTCAACGGTGGCGCCTCGACAATGACGGCGAGAGGGCTCGCGAACGCCCACGTAAGCTGCCGGCGGCGAAGCTGCACGGCCTTGATCTTGAGGCGATGGAGGCGACTTGGCGATGTCACCTCATGCGGGAGGACTGAGCGGGGACCAGCGGCGACACCTCATGCGGGAGGCCAGGCGCGTTCATGTGTGCGGCGGCTGTGGCGCATCTGCGCAAAGCGATAAGCGTCGCGACTATTCTCACGTGGGCGGCGGCGATGCGTCGGGCGTGGTTCGTGATGGGAGCTCGCGCGTGAGCAATGGCGGCCTTGGCGGCGCGCTATCTTGGGAGGCGGTGGTGGCGGCGGCGGTAGCGGCTTCGCCAGCGATCTGCGTGTCGCGGCGGCGGTGTTGACCTCGGCGAGCTTTAGGCGGCGTGGCGGCTGAACGCAGTGAAGCGGCGCTTTGCTTTAGGATGGCGATCTTGTGGTCGGCAACCTGGCCGTGTCTTGTCAGCGTCCGTCGCGAGTGACGCACATCTGCGCAGACGTGCGTGTTAGTGCAACCGCATGTGGGTGGCGCGGTGGTGCGGCCAGCGTCTTTGGCCGTGATAAGGTGGCGTAACCGGCGGCGTGGCGCTAGGACGCTGTGTCTGAAAGCGGCGGTGTCGGTAGGCAAGTCAGGCAGCGGTCTTGATCGTATAGGCTCTGACGATCGAATTTTTCTTTTTACTGTTCATCCATAAAGTGCAATCAACATCTACTCTTTTCATGTAATCTACCGATCGGCTTGGCTGTTGACTTGAAGTCGGCTCGCGGTAGATTAGAGCGGATTTGCAATCTACAATCTACAGTGCAATCATTATCTACTCTT
This sequence comes from Phyllostachys edulis, assembly GCA_036346405.1. Lineage (NCBI taxonomy): Eukaryota > Viridiplantae > Streptophyta > Magnoliopsida > Poales > Poaceae > Phyllostachys > Phyllostachys edulis. The sequence continues at coordinate 48,771,359 of CM070556.1, forward strand.
TCATGCAATCTACCGATCGGCATTGTGCTGGCGACTTCAAGTCGGCTCGTGGTAGATTAGAGCGGATTTGCACCGTAGGAAATAATCTAGAAAGTCAAATTTGCATAATTGAAAGCGATTTAAAAAATACGATTTGATTTACGAGCGTCGTGCTTCGACGGTTACCTTTTGATCCGAGTAGAGTAGGCTTAGAGGTAGGCCAGAGTCAATTGTGCTGATAACGTGCTGAGGAATCGTTGCTAGCGAGTCCAGTCCGAGCGATCACCTCATAGACAAGCGTAGAATCGCACAGAGGAACAAAAGTACAGAATAGCAGATTGAACACACAAAGAGACAAATGTGTAGGGGTATTCTTCTTTTTTGTTCCTTCATCAAACGATCAGCCTTTTATAATGATTAGCACTCCTATTTATAATCTAAAATCCCTACTAAAATTTAGATAGAACGTCCACTCATAGATCGACTGTTGGGCCATGGTTTCCCAACAAATGCTACTGCGACACCACCTGTACGAGAGCTATGCTTCACGGATTCAGGTTTTAATGCAAGCATCTGTGTAAGAATATTTGTAGGAATCAACCTAGGAACAACAGCTACCGGATAGATAAATAAACTTTGATGCATGCATGACACTGTTTTCGTATGAATAGCCCGATCCGTACCATCTGATCAATGCGGTCTACAGTGTATACCATTAATAATGGTTGTTAGAAGACCCAGTGGTCGCGTGAGGACAATCTTCGCATAATTGCACGATGCTCCGATAATATTTAATGCAATATTTGGGTTATTGCTGCCTATTGTGGGCAGGGACGGATCCGCTAGGTTTATGGGCGTCTAGCTGAGCACCTAGATTTTTTAGGCAAAAATTATGTATATTTAAGGTATTATGCATGTGTATACTAAAAAGCATGTTGAATCAGTACGCTAGCTTCCTCGATGGCACTCTCACACCTGACCTCGCACACAATAAGAAACCCAATGCGAAGGCGTCGCCTCAAAACCACAAGCACGCTCGCCGCTCGGGACTCGCAAGCCCAATGCCGGACTGGCCTAACCTGTCAACCACCCAAATTCCCAATTAAATGAATCAATCCCAACCCTAAATGGCTCCATTCTTATGCATCTCAGGCGCTCAACGGCTCCATCCTCCATCTTGGCCTTGATGGCGGTGGGTGGCGTGGCGGCGCGATGGCATTTGGCGATGGGTCTGAGGACCCGGGCCGTGGAGAACCGAGAAGGGGTCAAGGAGGACCGAGCGAGCAGCGGCGGCGAGGACCGGAGGCGAGGCGGAGCCGGAGGCCGTGGCGGTGGGCGGGCGGGCGGCGGTCGGGCCGTCTGGCGTTCGGTCGGCGAGGTCGCAAGGCTGTCGCGCCGTGGACTCCCAAGGACCGCGGAGGCCGGGAGGACCGACCGAGCGAGGAGCAGGTGAAGGCGGGCGAGGACCGCAGGCGGAGGCGGAGGTCTTTGCGCGCTCGCGGCCGTCTGGCGGCACGCTGGCGGCGCTTGCTTTGCTCACCGCCGCTAGCTGCTCGACTCCGTCGATCGTTGTTTGCGCGCGCTGCGCCTCATAATCTTGTCGAATTCTGACCTTGGGGATCATTGTAGTGTTGTGAACTTGTGATTTGTGGAATGCAAGAAAGGGGTTGTTCTTGCTTTGCTGAAATGCTGACTTAGCTCATCCCGGTGATGAATTTGCAGTATTGTTACTTTGTGAGCCACAAAGCCAGTGACAAGCAGAGAGCATCAGGGCAGAGGCAGCCAGAGCAAGAGGCAGGTAATTCCCATTTCCCAATTCCCAATTTGGCAAATCCTTGTGGGCAGTGGGTTGTGACAGTGAGCCTATGAATGAATTAAAGTGAATTGTGTTATTGTTATATTGTGGTCCTGAATCTTGAATGTATGCGAATCGTAGATATTAGAGCTTTAAAAAATAGAGAAGAAGTCTGTCAATTTGAAATCTTTGTGGAAGAGAGTCAAAAAGAGATATAAGAAACCATCCACCTCAACGTCAGAACTAAAACCTATTGAAAGCCATGTTCAGGACTTCGAACACCCATCCTCAAAATCCTGGGTCCACCATTGATTGAGGGTGGCTTATGATGCCATTTCTCAAGACAATTTGGGTATTATGTGATTGCGTCAATCGATCAATGCTGCTCTTTGTGATTTGAGAGGTCACGTGTTCAATTCCTAGTAAGATAGGTTGTGTTAAGGTTGGGACCTAGATTACAAAATATGAAACTCTCTATGTATTCTGTATTAGTTCAGAATCATGCTGGTGCATATAATGACATCATAGATGAAATACCAACCATTCAATGATATAACTAACAAAAGTAGCAAAATATTTTTAAATTGTAGCAATGAGATCTTATGGTCAAGATTTACATAACTTGCCACACTGGGCTTAATAAACTCTTCGAGCGGAAATAAAATAAATTGTAGTAACCATTCGACATGCCCACAAGCAATCGGCTAGGGATCGTATTCTAGTTTGTAATGTCTTCATAGTACTCATCCTTGTAGAACTCTAAATTAGCTGGTTTTTCTTCAACTGAGCAACAATGTATATTGTCGTGAGTACACATAGTACTTAGCAAGTTGTATAGAACTGTATGCAATTATATATTCATGTAAGGCTTGAACAAAGGAATAGATATATAGTTCTTTTTCATAATGCAATTGTTGAATTTAAATAAAGTAATTATATTGTAAAGCATGACTAAAAGTAAATAAATAAAGTAGACAATTGCAATAAAACAACAAGTGAACTAACCATTCACTTGTCAACCAAACCATCATCCGAAAGTTTATGAAAAACCTATACCTCGTGTGAAATCCCAAGATATTGTCCATAACTAGGGACACAGCTGTTCGAATAGTTTTAACTCTGCAGAGGTTGTAAAACTTTACCTACAAGAGACAATCAGCTTATACTGTCTGTCTGACACACTTCCATAGGTTGTGAGACTAAGTGATTGTGACAATGCCTTTACAATGCACTATCTTAATCCAATTTCCTCCGCTAAGGTTTCACACTGAAGGGTTAAACCACTCAGTCGGGAGCCCCTCTTGCGCCATGTGAGAATAAACTGTACTCCCGACACCCACACCAATCAATGGCGAAATCAAAGTCGAGACCTCACAAATTAATCAGCCAGGTCCATCCTATCCTGAACATGTGGTTGTACGGTATGGTCCAGTTCAATTGCGTACAAAGTTAAGTACTTAAATTACTCGAGCGAGACTACCACATCCCAATGTGCACACATCACCCCTTTAACCAAGATCAATGGCATACCCTATCCCGATGAACAAATTTTACAACAGTGGCATCACACCACGATTCAATATCCCATATAATCAAATTGATATAATTGATCCAATGAGAATGAGCCCAACATACAACTAAGCATGGCTAAGCATAAATACGACAAACACATGTTGGTTCTACAAATACGTCCAACTAATAATGACACAACCAAGGGTGACTAAGGATACATGGCATTTAAATAATCAAGATGACATAATAACAATTAGGTATATAGCTACTCCCTGCAAATACGGTTGATATAAAAGTAGCATGCAATTTGATATGTAAAACAAAGTAATTTTGCAAACATTGGTTTAACATGATCAAATATTACAACTTGCCTTGATTGTACATTGTTACTATTGGACCTTGGTCTTCAAACCCTTCGTTTGCTCCTTGAGGATCAATGTTTATCGAGAGAGAGCGCGAAACATAAACAAATACCAAATATAGGCACAAATACACTCCAAATCAAATAAAAATAGTATAGGGAGAAATATCTCGATTTTAAATGAATTTATATATAAAAAAGAACAGACTAAATCAGAGCTCGTATGAAGGAGAACATGCTTCCGAAAGTTTGAATGAGAGAAAATCGAAAAAAAGAAAAGGAACAAAGGAAATAGATACTAACACATGGGACCTACGAATTTATTAAATTTTCAAAATAAAATAAATTAGGGAAAAATAAACAATCTGATAGGTGGGGTCAAGGGAATATTCTGGAAATCTTCCCTTTTTTGGATTTTAGAAAATGACTGAGGTTGACATGTGGTCCACGGTCTATGGACCGGATCCATGGTGGACCAAGTTCACGCACATAGGATGGCTGACATGTGGAGCCACGGTGGATGATAGGGATGGTGATGTGGCACCGACGGTAGCACACAGGAACCAAGGGCAACAGTGAGCGGCGGTGCAATTCCTACGACAGCGGAGGGTGGCGGTTCGACGGGCTTGGAGTGGCGCAAACAGAAGAGGTGACGGTGATGAACTTGGTAGCTGGTGCGTGGAGACTGATGGACAACGGAGGCGGCTAGCGGTGAGGTCTAAGTGGTGGCAGCGCTACGAGCTTTGGCGGCGACGGTACTCCGGTGACGAATCGACGAAACTGAGGAGGGAGCGAGATAGATCGGGACGGGGAACCCAACGATGAAGGCGGCACCGTACCATCGACGACGGAAATTGACGACGAAGGCAGCAAGAGAGGCGGCGACTTTGCGACGGATTTGGGGTGCGTGAACTGAGGGCGAGGGCGGCTTATGGAGGTGAAGTTTGAGTCTAGGATAGCGGCGGCGGCGTGACGGAGAAGGAGACGAAGAGCAGGGACGGCAACGGGCTGACAAGTGGGTTCTACGCCTGCAGGTTAGAGAGAGGAGATAGATGGCGGTGTCGGCTACAACGACGAACTGGGCTGAGGCAGTGGGTTGTGCTGGTTAGTTGTCGGAGGAAGGAAACGGACTGGCGGAGGGGGAAAAGAGATGACCGGACCAAAAGTCGGCCCACATAGATTTTGAGAAAAAGAAAAGGATTTTGGATTTTCAAAAAATAGGAAATTCAAATAAGCCAAGAAAAATAGCAAATGTACTAGGAAACATTCGAGCAAATTCTAGAAAAAACCTTGGAACCATAGGAACTCCAATAAAATAATTTTGGATTTAATTCATGTTTGGATTATTTATATGAAATATTTTTAATTCCTAAAAATTCAAATTAAGCTTTAATTAATTCAAGAAAAAATCCAAAAGGTTACTTTAAATTTTGAAAATTCCAAAAAGATGCGAAAATTGATGTGTTACAGTTAAGTAGTGCTCCTATGTTTTAGCCAGAAAGTATGTTTTAAAGAGGTTATACAATAAACCTCCAAATTAATAGAGTTGCATGCAACTGCTGAGCTCATTTAAGCCTAGGGTGGTCCATGTAGGCCTTTTATCCCCTGGGTATACATGATGTTGGTCCTAGTCTGCTAACTAACTTCCCTGCATCATTGTAGCTAAACCTGCTAACTGACGGTGCAGACCAACGACCACGCAGCATATTTGAACTACTCATGGCACAGTGATGATCCAGCAATTGGCATCAAAAGAAGGGTAAAAAAGATGGAAGAATGGAACAAAGCAGACGACACAATCATCTTTCGGCAAAAGATTAGCGAGCTAATGCAAACTTCAGGCTCTGCAAGAAAGGAACACCCTACACATTTCAATTGCAATGAATTCAACATCAAATCTACTTTAAAACTGCAACTTTTGTTTGAATTTGGATTCTCTCTTTTCTGCCCTGGCAAATTTGAACATATGCAGATAGGAGGCAGCACAAAAGGAAAAGAAAGAAGAGGAAAACTTTGAGATGGAGATGCCCTGGGAAACTTCCTCACGTGAAAGCTGAAGAGGAAAAATGGAGATGATGTCCCAGTGACCTAGTGCAGTTCATTTCCTTCATGCACAAAGATCAATGTAGCATTGTTCTGTCTCAAAGATGCCCAGAATTGTTCTATATATCACATCTCTGATCTCTCCCTCCTTTTCTTTTGAGGATGCATGCCTTTAGGAATAATTTTGCACTTTAGCTCTTTGTGTGCTTTGCTTTTAAAGTTCATGTTTAGATTGTTTTGGATTCCAAAAGCTGGCAGGGAGATGGTGTGGACACTGCACTGGGCACTAGCATCACTGCTTGCCTAGTTTGTTGTATCAGTCACCAGTGGCAGTGCAGCACTGACTGAGCTAGGCAGCATGTGCGTAGCAAGAAGTGTCATGTTGTGTATGTCTTGATGTTGGAAGGATAAGCAAGGAGATGCAGCCTGAGTTCTTGATCTACTTGTTGTCCCGCGAACAAATAAATAGAACAATGGCGGAAGTTCTTGGGCTAACTTCCTTTTAGGTTGCAAATGTCCGTTTGAGCCAGCAATACACTAAAAAAACAAACACAAGAGTCACCCAAAGTGGTAACTTAGCTGTAGGGTGGATATCGAACCAGGTAGTTGTCTTACCGACTTTTTCACGAAATTGAAAAATTTTGATTTAATATCATTTTATTTATAATTTGAAAGTATTTTTAGAACCGAGCTAACGAGACGAGCCAGAGTGAAATCCAATTTCATTCGAAATTAACTTATTTTAATGTTTATTCAAATAACGAGTTTAATTAAAACAATTTTGGTCCAAGCCCAATAACTAGCTTTTTGTCCACCCCGCTTAGCTGACAGTATTGTTGGAGAAAGAAAATGCCTTCTCTTTTCAAATGAGCACGGAGCGTTCTCCGTTCTGACATTTTTTTTTCTAAATCAATGTGTTCTGACCCTATGATGGCCAACTGGCAAATGAGAATCCTATGCACTGCAACAGTTGCAGTACCTAATAGATGCTAAGGTTCTTAAATGTTTCTGGCCAATTCAGGCACTGCTATCATTCATGCATGCAGACAATGAGAGAAACGTTGGCATGGGGTCTCTGACAATTTTATCATTTTTTAAGACAACTGAATTTTATCAGACAAATAACAATTTTATCTTTGCCAGGGAGGGAACACCATTTATTCTGGCCCAATGGAAAGTGGGAAATCCTCGGGCCCAAACTAGGAGCCAGCAGTATGTGATGTGTTCTCAATGAAATTCTGATTGTCGGCGACTATATTGTTGTTACAAAAACCCCTCATCTGGCAATTTAGCAACAGATATCATATGCAAGAAACATGACCATGCATGTGAAACAGCCTAAATTCAAAGAATATGAACTAGTGGTACATGTTTGAGTTATATTCAACCCAGATAATCCAATTCCTAATCCGTCAGACATACAACTACGATGACTCAAATGATCAAGCGCCAAAAACCGCATATTGTACAAGGAGGGTAGGGGGGAGCGCACATAACTCCACTCACAACATTGCAGACCTTCTTTGCATCTCAGGAGGGAGCGCACATAAATCCACTCACAACATCACAAACCTTCTTTGCATCTCATTTTGCAATGGATCGGTGCTCATCTCCAACTGCGGCAAAGCAGTCACAACAAGGCAGCCTCAGGTGTTCAGATCAGTCAGTCGTCATCAGTATCATCTGTTTTCTGCTTCTTCCATTTGTAAGCAGCTTCCAATATCTTCAGGTTTGGTGCCAGAGCAACTTCGTCAGGGAAGATATAATCAATGTACTCCTCGTACCTAAGGTTTAAGCAAATGATATGTCAACGCATGTTTTCTAAAATTGCAGGGAACTAAGCAGAAAAAAAAATTCTGTTAACAGGTTAGCACAAGTTATTGTCATCTTGTGATTGCGAATTTCTTAATGGATTTTGGATGGCACATAGCATGCTACACATACCGAGACAACATCTTCTGAAAAAACAATAGCAAAAAGAAAACTGAGTAAAGAGCATACGCAATAGTGGAGCCATCTTCTGTAGGGATTTGTCTCTTCCTCTTAACTTTTCTTGGCGCCTTCTTCTGCACTACGGTAACATCACCAAGATCTCCAAAGCTCACCTCCTTGTTAAGCCATTCTTCAAGGAGCATTGCTCTTTCCTCCTTTAACTCTGGGGCATTAGTCCTGAAGTAGTCAAATGCCCTTTCAAAGACAACTGATAACATAACACAATGTTAGATTTAGTGTACCATGAATCACAAAAATGAACAAAAAAAAGATATCTAGCTGCACAAGGTAAGTTGGTTCTCTAACTCATTACTTACCTCGACACCTTCGGACCCGCTCCATCTGCTGTTCCTGATAACCAACTTCGTTCTTATTCTCCTCACTTTCAATGTCTTCACCACCCAAGCCAGCTGAGGCCTCGAACTCAGCATAGCTGATCCATACCTTTAAATGCTTTGTTCTATCAAGCAGTCTCTCATAGAGTTCCCTTGTTGTATCAAATTCATTTTCATCAATTTCAAACTGCAAGTACTCCTGTAAGTTAAAGGGCAGGAAATGAGTTAGCAAGCACACATAGCAATTAAAATTATTTCAATTTGAAACTTCAAGTACACCTGGAAGTTACAGGCAGTAAACGACTGAGTAAACATCTGCAGATTTTATTAATGAACGATTTTCAGGATGTCTCAAATGTTACACTAACAAGGATCAATGCTGCATCCAATAGATTAACTATTTGAAACATTTCGTAAGAAAAAGGCTCACATTTTCAAATATACATTATCTGAACAGATCTTTCACGTAAAATGCAATGTATCAGATGACTGTCCATCATTTGTTTTTCTTAAAAACTGTGACAGCCTGACCGGAGATTCAAGAGCTTACAACAGCACAAAGAAGTGTTTTCAGTTGCTGACTAAACCACATAATTCCCTTAGCTCTTTGCATTGCAAGGGAGAATTAAGTGTCATAAAGAAAGTCAATGTTATGAACCTTAGTTCATAATGGGGTAAATAACCGTTGGAGGGAGATCGGCCGGCGACAACTTGAGGTAGAACAGCGCTAGACGAAGAGAGTAACGGTTGGGGGAGAGATAGGTCTAGAATAGCCAGCCTGGGGAAGAGACCAGAACTAGACTTAAGGACTGGGGAAATACTTCTTCACTGTTGATTGCTTGCTTAAAGAAGGTACAATGTCATCTCTTTTATAGGGATAACTTGACTTGACCCCTAAGAAAGAATATCTAAAATATAGAAACAAACTAAGGTACAATGTCATCTCTTTTATAGGGATAAATTGACTTGACCCCTAAGAAAGAATATCTAAAATATAGAAACAAACTAACTGAAGATAAGCTGCTAAACTAACCAAATAAATCTAATCCCTAACAAAGGTAACTATTCCCGGGTGAACAGTAAACACGTGAACAGTACCACGCCCATGACATTACACCCCTCTCAGTAAAATAGCTCGTCCTCGAGCTGCAACATAGGGCGACAAACGGGCGACAAACTCCTCCGATGGGGTGGGTTAAATCTATTGGAGCATCATCTTTAACGTCGTCTTCATCGATTCCATCAGGTTATCTAGAAGGGATAGCTTGGCAGCAGAAACCATAGTGTTGGCTCTGATACCAAATTGTTATGAACCTTAGTTCATAATGGGGTAAACATCCGTCGGAGGGAGGTCGGACGGCGATGATTTGAGGTAGAACAGCGCTAGACGAAGAGAGCACCGGTTAGGGGAGAGATGGATCTAGAATAGTCGGCCTAGGGGAGAGACCAGAGCTAGACTTAGGGGCTTGGGAAATACTTCTTCATTGTTTATTGCTTGCTTAAAGAAGGTACAATTTTATCTCTTTTATAGGGATAACTTGATTTGACCCCTAAGAAAGAACATCTAAATTTTAGAAACAAACTAACTGAGGATAAGTTGCCAAACTAACCAAATCAATCTAATTCCTAACAAAGAAAACTATTTATGTGAACAGCAGTACCTTGTAGCACATGATGTGTTATGTGACACAAATATTATGCCGGGTTTGCTGTTTAGGAATCTATCTATTAGGTGTTTGGAACTATTTATTAGTTAGGCAAATTATTATTAAGTTGGATTGTTAGAGATATTTTCCTTATAAATTATTTCTAAGGGGTCAAGCCGGGTCGTCCTTGTAAAAGGGATAGCATGTATCCATTATCAATAGAAGCAATGATAATACAATAGTCTAAGTTCCAATCCCTTTCGTCTCCCCAATTTATAGTCTTCCCTCTCCCCTAGCAACCGACGGCACCCGGCTATCCTCCCGGGGATATTTACCCCTATGATCTAAGGATCATAACAACTTAGTATCAAAGCCACTCACCATGGCTTCCGATGTCACACTATCTCTCTTGGAGAAGTTGAAGGCTAATAGCGAGGAGTAGAATGTCTTACTCGACAACATGATTGTTGTCCATTGGAGCTTCGTTGATCCGCGTCCACGTGACGCGATGTCGTCATTGTACCCTCTCATCAACATTGGGTCAGCAAGGACTTCAACTGTGGCCACCATCGCAACTCAAGGACGAGCTACCTCGCCGCGAGGGCACCGCGTGCTACTGTAGCAGCACGTACTGTAGCGGCACAAATATTAGGTAGGGTTTGTTATTTAGGAATCTATCTATTAGGTGTTTTGTATTATCTATTAGTTAGGCAAGTTATTATTAAATTGGATTGTTAGAGATAAGTTTTCTTATAGATTATTTCTTAAGGGTCAAATCGGGGCGTCCCTATAAAAGTGATAGCATGTATCTATTATCAATGGAAGCAATGAGAATACAATAGTCTAAGTTCCAATCCCCTTCGTCTCCCCAATCTGTAGTCTTCTTTCTCCCCTAGCAACCGATGCCACCCGGCTATCCTCCCAGTGGTGTTTACCCCTATGATCTAAGGATCATAACACTCAAGAATATAAGAAAAGTCAACAAAGTCCCACCTAGACTTACACAAAAGGGACATCAACTAAGGCCATTCTAAATAAGCATGTATACCAATTGCTACATTAAATAATGCAACTACATCTGTATCCAACAATTTTCTAATCATGAAGACCGAATAGTTTGCCAAGGCAGTGAAAGATAAAAAATTGAGCATTGTCTTGCAATTGTTGAGAAATAAGTTATTAGCCCTGTTGAGCAAATCTGATAGCATAGATGCCGAAGAAGCATAGATGAAAATGCTTTGTTAATTACTAATACCTGATAGTTTTTAGTACCAGGATTTAATGCAAAGAAAGAACAGATCCACAGTAAACAAATGTACCCATGAGCCACAACTGTGGAAAAGTTGAGCTCTAAGATAAATAACTAAGGCTGGGATTCAGTTTTCAGAACCAGAAAACTGAAACACAAAAAAATGCAGTATGTCCCCCTATTTAATGAAAAGATAACTAGTTGGGATAATCCTCCCCACCGTGCAAAACTACTAACACCCAACAAAGATCCAAGTCTATACTCTAGCTTAGCAAGTTATGAAGTAAACCATCGTTTGACATCACCTAGGAACAAATATGGTCAATAAATATCTACATAGCCTATCATGTATGTACACTGAAAATGACTTTGTTAGAGAAATGAGCAGATCGTATAAATCAGAAGCCAAGAATCATGGATTGCATCCTCTGTGGCTTCAGAAAAAACCAGATGAGCACTGCAGAGTTGAGCTATTAGTTTTCCCTCCCAACAAAAAATTTACGATATCACTTGCATGAACACTAAGCTAGATCAAATTGGTTTCCTGTGCACATAAGCCTGGAGAGAAATAGAATCCTCCCCCAAAAACAATGTGTTGACTGAGCTGAACATGGACTTAAGTGATGCTAGGCAATGATCAACCCAGTCCAATATACTACAATACTTGCAGTCTATTTCTTTATGCGAAGAGCGTGTAGCGAACAGAAATACACCCAAAATGACAATGAAGAGCGCAGGCAAAAAAAGCTTCTGCAGGGCCAAACAACAACCTCGCAAACAAACGGCCATAAAAGAATGGGTAGAACCACCACCAAATTTAGCAAATCTTAGATAGCTATATCAATAGATTTCTATCAAATGAATAGTGTCACTTAAAGGCAAACTGTGCCCAATTTGCCAGTTCACTATAAATGAAACCTATAGATTCTAGGAACTAAAATAAGGCTAATAGATTGTTCATTGGAGGATCATTTACATTGATTTTTGGAATAAGAACATATCCATCAGTTTCACTCCACAAACCATAAAATGTGGATAAGCTAAGAGGATAACAGCAGGAACAACATACCTTCCATAGAACCTCTGGCGTATCGAGGGCTGGCTGAGCAATAGCAAGCTCATATATTGATCGAGCACGATCTGTCTCGCTAAGGTTCTTTTCTAATTCTGCATACTTCCTCCAGGCATAACAGTTTGCTGGAGACCATTCAATATACTTCTCATAGAGAGTCCTACAACGGTCAAAATTGCCCAGATACAGCTCGATCTCAATGTACTTCTTAAATATCTTGCCCTTTGGAGCCATCCCAATTGCATTTCCAAGAATCTGCCGTGCAGCCTTTAGATTCTTCTGCCTTATCTCAAACTGGGCTGCCATGAGCCACAACTTGGCAAAAGTGAATTTCTTGTGTGGAATCAATTTCAAACACTCCCTGTAAACGTCTCTAGTCCGCTCCATGTCCTTTGCATCAAGCTCCTCATACAAAGCATAATTTATCCAAAGGTATATGTACCTCTGCCAGTAACGCTTCTCCTCTGCAGGGGGAACATTGGCGATGGCCCTCTCATACACCTCCCTGATCCTGTCCTTATTCCCGACACTCTCCTCCAGCCTGATGTAATCAAACCATGAGTCATAATTGAGTGGATTCTTCCTCACCTCGTCCTCATACTGGAATCTCCTCTTACCCACAATGGCATCCTCAATCCCCTCACGGTCACCAAACTGTTTCTCAAATGCCAGGAACTTCCTGTACAGATCCTCAGCCCGGCCCTTGGGCACCCTGTCAAGCGCGTACTTGTATATCGCACGGGCACGCTCCACCTCCCGGCACCTTTCCTCAAACTCAGCGAACGCCACAAACAGCACCTCCGCATCCTCATCATCCACAAGAAGGTCCGCCGCACACTCGTACACCCTCCGCGCCCGCTCCACCTCTCCACGCTTCATCTCAAACTTGGCATAGCGGATGAATGTGTCGGGGCGCGGGTGCTCGGCGACGAACCGCCCATAGATGGCCCTGGCGCGTTCGACCTCTCCGTACCTCAGCTCGAACTTGATATACGAGTTCCAGCCAGCCGTGTCGGGGCGCCAGGCCATCCAGCGCTCGAACACCTGGCGCGCGTTGGCGACGGCCCCGAGCAGCTCCTCCATGTGGATGTACTTGTACCATAGCTGGTCGACCCGCGGGAGGAGCGAGACGGCGCGGTCCCAGACGTTCCTGGCGTGATTGACAAAGCGGTTGCGCATCTCGAACTCGGCATACTTGAGCCAGAGCGTGTGGTCGCGGTGGGCGACGTCGAGGGCGCGCTCGTAGACTGACCAGGCGCGGCCGAAGTCCCGCTGCTGCTCCTCCCAGCGTGCGTACTTGACCCAGTTGGTGATGCTCCAGCGGACGCGGCGGATGACGTCCTCAAACTCCTTGTGCTTGCGGAGGCGGTACTCGGAGATCTCGATGGAGTCGGTGATCTTCTGCTTGGGCGGATCTCGGGCTCCTGGCGCTCCCGGGCCTCGCGGAGGATCTGCTCGGCGGTGATCTGGACCGACGCGGGGTCTTGTTCTTGACCCGCGTCGCGCGGGGCAGCTTCACCTCGGTGTCGCGCTTGGTGAGGAATCCGAGGCTCGGGTCGGAGGACGACGACGCCTGCGGGGGATCGGCCCCGCCGCCACCGCCGCGGGTGGTGAGCGCCATGGCCGCCGGTGCTCGGGCTAGGGTTTGGGGTTTGGGAGAAGGGGAGGAGGAAGACGACGATCGAGATGCAACGGCTGCGATGGATTTAGGTTAGGGATTGGCCGAGACAGTCGAGTCCTCGGCCCGTGGGCGGGTTTAGGGTGAGCGCGCAGGCCCACCCTGCTTGAAGATTTACGAAGCACCCACGCTAATCCGGACACCGGTTGATGTAGCCACCGAATCGAATACCGTAAGGAGCACATCAGGGGGCACAGCACCAAATTTCTTCTGGGGCAAAAGGAGCTTAACGTTTATTGTTGATTTGAAACTCGATTACAAGTGCCTTGAAAACTAGATTTTTTTTAAAATAATATTAATTTAAAAGATAATTACAAAAAAAAGTTGAAAACTAGAAATTTTTTTAAATAATATTAATTTAAAAGATAATTATAAAAAAAGTTGATTCTTTTTTACAAAAATAGGTGTATGTCGTCATTTGGAACGGCGACAGAACCTATTTACTGCCAGTCGCCATTCCGACTATCTGTCGATATTTCAACTAGCGATTTGCATCGAAGAGGGTGTAAATCGCCAATTGAAATGGTAACACCAGTTCAACTGTCGGCAGGAATTAGCTATATAAAACCTGAAAATTCAGTGAAAAAGTCATTTTAATTACAGAAAAAAGAGAAGCAATAGAGAGAAGAGAGCGGAGGAGAGGGGCAAAGAGACGTAGCGAAGCCCTGCCGGTTCCTAGGGGAGGAGAGAGAGACGGAGCAGCAGATTTGGTTGTCCATTTTGCAGGTAAATGTTCTTACAGCTTTATACCTAAATTCGAAACCTTGTAGGTTAACAAATAAAAATAGCGCCATAAAATTTAATGAATTAGATAATTTTAGAGGTATTGATGTTTGATGTAGTACATTATTTTAGCTGTGTATAGTTTAGTTCATCGTATATATATTATTTATGTTGTAGTACTCGAACGATTTAGAATAAATTCGTAGAAATACTAAGAAAAATTTGTAGGTTTTTATTTTTACACGATAAATATTTTGTTAATACCGAAAATACTTTTTAAACCAGAAAAATAGGAAGACGCCTCTAAAAATAGCAAGATACCTATTAAAAATGGGTAAAAATTATAGGGTAGCTAAACAGAGTATGTAGAGCTTAATCAAAATAATCCCAACTTAATTTTGGTTTCCGTTTATGCACGGTAAATATTTTGTTAATGACGAAAATATTTTTTAAACTAAGAAAATAGCAAGACACCTCTAAAATTTCTTGAAGAAATCCAGAGTAGGTACATAGGGTATGTAGAGTTGAATTAAAATATTGTGGACTTATTTTTTATTTCCATTTGTACATGGTAATTTTTTTTTGTAAATGCTAGAGACACTTTCCAAACGAGGAAAAATGGTAAGATACCTATAAAAAATCTATAAAAATTGTAGAGTAGCTATATAAGGACTTAATTTTGGTTTTCATTCGTGCACGCTAAATCATTTGCAAACAACAAAAATAGCAACGTACTGGTACACACGGAGGTGCTTGGTGCATTATGTCTTTGTGGAGGAGTACCACGTGCACCGGGTGATGCGCTAGTACGGTCTATGGCAGGAGGTCCCCGTGCCTTGGGGGCAACGGGTGGCACTGAACATCCAGGGGTAAGTTCACATTTTACTTCTGTCGTACCATTCGCCTTACGTACCTATGAAACAATCGTTTTTCCTTCCATAGGTACATTAGGAAGGGAATCCATGCTATGACTTCCGGGGACGGACAGGATGTTCCCTTTTGTTCAGGGGTTGCTCCGTGCCTTGGAGGACGTCGTCCAGAAGGATGCTCCCTACGACCCCGGGACATACGACGAGTACATCGAGTGGTACTCCAGTCGGACAAGGGTTCGCTACATCAGAGTCATGGACGACCCACCACAACACAAGGCCGCGCTGTCCGACACGTACCCTACCCAGCCGGACTCCATATTCCATCGCATGGTACGTATTGAACGGTTCATACATATTATTTGCTTCGTAAGTTTTCGGTTTCTAACTTGTTAGTTACATGTACATGTCGATCTATATTGGGAGATGCACGAGTTGGTGACCTCTGTGCGTTGTATGACGCTCGGGGAGCGCTTCAGCATGATGACGCAGGAGATCAAAGGGGTCATGGACCAATTCGTCGAGAAGACGAGGTGATACATCGAGCTGGTGTCCCGCCATAGGCTAAGGGAGGCCACTAGGAGTGATCGATTTCGTTCCAATGAACCTTTTTTGGGATTCCAAAAAGGTGCACATGTATTATAGGTGTATTTCGGTTTGTTGATTCGTGCATGTTGTTGTTTCTAATGTACGTAACCAAACCCAGCATGCCATGTATTTCGTAATTAAATTATGAAGTCTTTCAAACTTAAATCTCTTTTTCCAAATATTTATACTATTAAATATTACGTAATCTTTTCTTGAAGGAATTGGTTCCACGAACAATACAATCGGGACAACTATGCGCATGGTCACCCTATACCCAGATTTTTTTTTTGCTCCGAAGGAGGCTATTTGTGTTATTGTACTGCCGAACTTGGGTTCCAAATTGCGCCACCGATCTCGCACTCCCTACCTCACATTTCGTTATCTTCTCCAATTTCGGATTCCGAACTACGCGGACACTTCAAGGTATTACCAAAAAACTTTGTGAAATACACTAAATCTTTAAGCTGAATTCTCTAGACATAAATTAACAAAATATATAGGGCCCTGTCGCCAGTTGGAACGACGACAGGCTCGTGTCGCCAGTTCAATTGGCGATAGAAACCTCTCTGCACTGTTAAAGAATCTAGACCCGCCATTATGAGTTAATGGAGTATTTTGGTGATTAATGACAAATATATTTGTGAGACTAACACTTTTATTGCTATACCTATTGCTTAGTCTGAATTGGATAAAAATGTGAAAATCAAAGATGTATGCATTCGACATCTTATTTCTATATCTTGTTGCATTCCTCGTATCCAAAATATAGGTTGAACTCCACCTTAAGTCTAACTTGAATATGTGTATATATTTTTTATTACATATTTGTGTATGCACACATTTAGGGGGAGGTCACTCTATGTTTTGTGATTTTAATAGCATTGATCCATATTTCTTTATCCACATATATTAAAGATGTTTACTTTGAAACACATCATATGAGTATACAAAACTTATGTAGTTTATAAATACTCATATAACTTAATATTCAATTATTTGCAATTGTGATGGTTGGCATCAATGACCAAAGAGGAAAAGATTGAAGTATCTTGTCCCACCATTATGAGTTAATGGTATATTGTGGTAATTAATGATAATCATTTTGTGGAACTAACATTTTCCATCAGTTGGATGAATGGGTTATGTTCCATGAGGTTGGAGACTTTGGATGACATCATGAGTTGATCGTCATCAAGTCAAGACTCAGGATGAGGGAAATCATCATATGTTGATGATGTTCAAGGCAAGATCCCAAAGTAAAGGATGCATCATGTGTTGATGCATATCAAGATTTCTAAGAAAAGAAAATCATCATGTGTTGATGATGTTCAAGAAGAGGAGATGATCATAAGTTGATCATCAAGTCAAGAGAAGATCCATCATGTGTTGATGGAGGTCAAGTAAAGAATGCATCATGGGTTGATGCATCCAAGTCAAGAACCCGGACTTGATGTGAAGATGTGCGTCATCAAGCTTCAAGAGGATGTGCAAGGCAAAGGTATGACTAGCTAGGGCTAAGGATGTGTTCCTAGTCTTTTACCGGTCTTGGTGTTTGGTTGGAGACTGAATTGGTAGTATAGGTTGTCGTATTATTAAGAGGGGTCTTGACTAGTAGCTTGAGTTAGTCATGTGTTGATAGCTCATTGTGCTTGCTCTAGATCTCGTTAGCATGTTGCCAATATTTGCGAATGTGTTTTGCAAATAGTCGAGACTCATGCATAATCCTTGTAACGTGTGACTTTAGTTTGCAAATGTGTTTTACGAATGGTTTAAGTCCATGTACCTTATTTCTTGTGGTGTTGATTCTAAAAGTTGGCAAATGTGTTTTGCAACTTGTTGAGAATCTTGCCTTTAACCTTTGTTTGCATCGCGCATCAAATTGGCAAATGTGTTTTGCAATTTGAGTTGAAGCGAAAGCCAACTGCTATTTTTCTCAGGAAGATCGGTAGTACCGATATGTTGTTGACGGTACTACCACGCTGCGGTATGACCAGGGTTGTGGTGCGGAACTACCGCAACCTGGTCGGACCGAAGATTAGTTGGCGGTACGTCTTTTCCAGTAAGACACCTGTTGAGCATGAGTTGCCCTCCTAAGGTGCGGTAGTACCGGAGCTTTGTGGCGGAACTACCGCGTCGAGGTAGTACCGTGTTTTCTTGGTGGAACTACTGTACTTCGGTATATCCGAGATTTAGTGAGCGGTACGTTATTTCCAATGAGTGCCCTTTTGGACCTCAAGTGGAAGCGGTCGTACCGCCCTTGTGGATCGGAACTACCGGAGAGCGGAACTACTGTGTATTACTTGGCGGTAGTATCGCACCGTATTTCCAATAGCTATTTCAGAGGCTCTGTTATAGCCGTTACTGTGTGTTAGTGGAGGTGCGGTAGTACCAGCCATTGAATGACGGTACTACCGCTTGTGCTGATTTTCTAGTAGCTTTTCCCCTAACGGCTAGTTTTTGTGTGTGGGCTATAAATACCCACCTTGGCCGGTTGTGGGAGGGTAGCTGAGCCCCCATTCCATTCTCTTGAGCTAAGAGCAAGCCCTCTTCTCTCTTTTGTGCATGTGTTGCACTTAGTGAGCTTAAAGAGCAAACCCTAAATGCATGTGTTGCATTAGGTAGTGGATTGTGTATCCACTTGAGCTTAGACACTTGATTCGTTCAAGTGAGAGTCTTCGACTTGTTTCTCTTGGTGTTTGCCGACACCTAGACGGCATAGATGCGTCGTGGTTCGGTGATCTTCTCAAAGAAGGTTGTGAGAAGACCCAGGCGTTTGTGAGTGGCTTTGTGCTCACCATCTCCGGAGTAGAGGAAGAGCTACCCCTAGTGGATCGAGGTGTTGGTTTGTGTTGGAATTGGTCCAAGTGATTGGACTTACCTCGGAGGTGTTTGGCTTAATTCGTAGAGCCGGTCTAATTAGTTTGGGCTTACTTAAACATGGATTAGAGGAGACCGGCAAGTCTCCAAACACCACAGTAAAATATTATCATGTCAATTGTGGTTTGTTCTCTTGTGTTTTACTTTGTGCAATTTATATTCATAGAATTAAATTGCTTACTTATATTTGTATGATTGCTATCTTTTATTTAGTCTCTTGTTGTTGGTGTACTTAGTAAAGACTAGTTGATTTAGGCTTTAATTATGTAAAATCGAATTGATTTACAATTTCGCATAAAACTTGGTTTTAGCCAAAGAAGTTTTTAAAACCGCCTATTCACCCCCCTCTAGTCGGCCTCTTCGATCTTACAACTGTTTCAATTGGTGATAGGGATACTGTCGCCAATTAGAATGGCGACTGGAGCATGTCGCCGTTGTCAATTGGAATGGCGGCAGGAGCCTGTTGTTGTTCCGAATGACGACAGCCACCTATTTTTGTTAAAAAAAATCGACTAATTTTTTTGTAATTATCAAATTAATATTATTTTTTAAAAAAAATTCTTGACAACTAGGCACTCGCACCTTGGAACTCCAGGGGAAACCTGCTTTTGCGCTAAGGCCAGCTCTCACATTCGCTTTCCCTCGACACAAAAACTTCATCAAAGGCAAGAAAAAGTTGGCCGAGCTCCCCAAATTTCCTAGATAACTTGAGATGGTTCCCGGGCCTGTGAGTGACTCGCACAGTCTCACTCTCCACGGATCGACCAAGCCGATCGATACAATCTGTTTCGGTAATCGCCCTTTGCAAACCGCGTCAATGGGCCAACGCCACAGTCCACACTTTTCTTGAGCGCTAATGCTTCCAAAGTTAAAGTATCACAGACATGGACGAACCACCTCGTCGAAGCCTGCCACGGAACCAATTGGATGCAGAAGTGAAAACTGTTGTAACGTGGCACCGCTAGGCCCAACCACGTGGAAACTTTACCTAAACTAGAAGATAACCCGTGCTATTTGGCGCGGGCGTTGAACATTAGGTTTTTAGTTTTTGCACAGTTTCAGTGTATTTTGTTCTATATGTTGTGAGTATGTATTGGCAGATGCATTCTTAGGAGATAATAGTATGATAGACATGTGTAGCTGACTATTTGAAAAGTAAGTAACAGGGTCTACAAGAGTTGGGACTAATTAGAGGATAGTGTTGTTGGAGTTTGTTGACGTAGGAATATCTACATAACAGGGTTTTAAAGGAGTATGAGCGTAATCAGGAGTGCTATATTACAAAATAGTAGTAGATAGAGGCAATGAAATATGTAGCAAAAAACTATTCGTAGCTGGTTGGGAAGCACCGACTTTAGCGGCTGCTTACGATGTTGGATATAATAACTGCACAGAATATTAGTGGGTTAGGATCGATTCTAGAAATATATATTTTTTCCTAGGCTGGTAAATGCGTAGTGTATGTTACCTCAAAAGGGATGGATTCATAAAGCATATTCTGATCATTCACTGGGCTTCTTTGCAGCTGATCTGGTTTTTTTTGTGGGTGGACCAGACCTAAACTGGACAGGAGGTGATGCAGATTTGCGAAGTCAAAAAAGGTTGTAGTATTATGCGCTGCAAAAATTGCATAGATTAATATCGTCACTGGTCGGTATGGTGTAAGATATATAATCTGATTGGCGAACATACCTTTTGTACGGGAGATCTGGCAAAGGTCTAACTGGTGACAAAATAGATCTGCCGGCCTGCGATTCTTTGGTCTATGAGGTTAGACAAATAAGATGTAGCAAGTATTTGGAAACAAAGGTCAATGAAATGATTGTGTGCTGTATTTAAGTAAGCTAAAAAAGTAAACGATTCTAACGGTAGTGAAGCTTGAAGAATCATATACACAGGGTGCTTTGTTCTGAATTGTTTGCTTGAGCGGTATATATCTTTTTTTGGTCGCAGGTCCATTAGTCTGAAATCAGCATTTGATTGGCTATTTGGCAGTTTTTTTTTTGTAACGAAGAAATAGAACATTAGCTAGGATTTGTTTATAGGAGTGTAAGTGCGACAGATTAGCCTGCGCAAGTGTAGATGTAAATATGGAATTGTATAGTCTGAGAATAGAATGGACTAAATATTTATTGGGGGTTTACCTTTGTGTCCATAATCTGA
This sequence comes from Phyllostachys edulis, assembly GCA_036346405.1. Classification (NCBI taxonomy): domain Eukaryota; kingdom Viridiplantae; phylum Streptophyta; class Magnoliopsida; order Poales; family Poaceae; genus Phyllostachys; species Phyllostachys edulis. The sequence goes on from CM070556.1 coordinate 48,792,241, forward strand.
TATGTAGCTGAGTGATCAGCAAAGATGTTTCTACGAATAGGCTGTGTTGGCGGGACGGTGCTTTTTCACTGCATTGAACTATGGATTTATATCTTTGTAACTACAATTTAATTCTGTCGGTAAAAATAGATTGGTGTTAGAATTAGATATCGTCTCTATGAAAGGATGCAAGGTTGGTGTTAGAATTAGACATCGTCTCTATGAAAGGATGCAAGGTACCTGGAGGAAGAGCTAACTGGCATCTTTAGTTTAGCAGCTAAAATCAGGGTTGTCTGAGGATGATTAGTGGAAATCTATAATGATGTACAAGAACAAAATGTTTATGGAAGAACAGGAGATAACCAAAATGGTTGATAACAAATGGCAATAGTACTCAGTAAGTGAAAGTAGGTTACATACTGACTAAATAACGACATAAATAAGATAAATGCAAGATGTGTGCTATCGTTGGAAGGCTGATCGTCGTAGAAAAGAACCATAAAGGATAAGGCAACGAAAGACGTGGTGTTTGGTGTGACATTAGGGATATTGTGCATCTAAGTAGATAGTAGAAATAGGCATGTGGAGCTAATGTGCAAATTAAATGATGCTGTTAATGGTTGTGTAGTATTAGGTGGCTGAGAACAGCTGTACATGTATGATAAAGATGGGGAAAATGGAAACCGTGCCAACTGTTGCGGTTTCTTTGCTAAACAATCGTTGCTAAAGCAAAATATGTCTCTGTTACAAAACAGATAAAAAAGTTATGGTGCGCAGGTTTCTCTACAGAAAGTTTCATGGATGTGCGTAGTTCATATATCGAAACTATGGAAGGATTTTGGTAGGACTCTAGTACACTCTAGAATGTATGTAGTACAAAAGCAGTGTTGCAATGACACGAGTAATGACCGAATATAAAAGAAGAATAAAAATAGATTGGACGTTACCTCTAAAGTAGTTGAGTGTTCTTGATGCTCTGGTAATGGAGGTGCTATGAGTTGGGAATGCATTTGGTACGGTGACTAGTCAATAGCCGTGACATCTGTGTTAAACAACTGATGGGAAATAAAATCATATTTCTGTTACACGACAGATATAACAGCTACGATACTTAAGTCTAGTTGGTGTAGAATTTTATGTTTGCGCATAATCCATATAACAGAAATATGGTAGGATTTTCCTAGGAATTTAATGTATTCCAGAATACATGTAGCACAAAAGCTACAGTGCAAGCACACAAATAATGGTTGAATATAAGATTAGGTAAAAAAGAAGCCTTGATGTTACCTCAAAAGTAGCATCAATTTGAGAGATGGCCTGAGAAGTTGCAGTGCAAGAAGGTAATGTTGGAAATATTCCCTAGAGGCAATTATAGAGATGATTATATTTCATTATGTTCATGACATTGGATAATGTGTTATCTTGTTCCTAGAATAATATTGTTAATATTTATTATCAAGTATGTGACTTGGTTGTGAAACTCTATATTTCTGCGATAATTATTCTTATACGATCCCTGGTCGGAAACATATGAGGACATATATGAATAGACTAGCATATGTATTGGTTGATGACTATGTTTCACGAGTCATAGATATGGAGATATCAAACCAATAATATGGACACATGTTAGAGAACATGGTGTTGGATAAGACCCACCTTGAGACACTATTGAGATTGTTATGATTCTATGTGTCGTTAGTTGGTCTCAAGCAATGATGATGTATAATCCTTAGACTGAGATCGAGATGGTTTCCTACATGTGTAATAGCACTCTTAGGGGTTGCCAAACGCTACACCATAACCGGGTAGTTATAAAGGTAGCTTTGGGTATCTTTGTGAAACATGGAGAGGAATGTGACCGGCCTGGATATGGATTTGCCCTCTAACATAATAGAAGAGATGTCTCTGGGCCCCTCGTTGTGATCGAATAAAGAAAGTGCATGGCCATGCTACTAGTAGTCGAAGTGTTCGACCACGTAAAGTTATCTGATACTCGATCGAGAAAGTATTGAACAGTCCATGGATGACACAATATCTCACCTGGAGTTCAACCAGACATCGTGAAGCAAAGAGAGTATACACGAGTAGGTCACTCAATTCGAATAGTTACGGACTGGTCGTATGGATATACGAGCTGGTCGTAGACTGGTCGAACGTAATCACAGAGTGGTCGTAACCTGGTCGTAAAGAGTTACGAACTGGTCGTGACCAAATCTGAATCGTCAGATAGAGATAGGACACGGTCGTAAGTGATGAGGACCGGTCATAGATCATATTGCATTAAGGTTCGTCCGATATAATTTGTGTGTATTCGGGAATCGTTATGTTCTGTTAGGAGCCGCTACGACCCGTGATCGGAAAGGATTTCCGAGTCACAACCGAACTACGCATGAACCTACAGGGTCACACACTTAACGGTTTGGAACAAACCAGTACGAATACGATTCGTCAAACGTGATCGGATAGGATCCATCATGAGCACTATATAAGGAGATGCATGAGGCTGTGGGGAAGGGGGGGGGACAAAAGAATCACCACCGAAACCCTAGCCACCATCTTCCTGAGAGCTCTGCCGTGCGACTTGCTGCTAGCACACCGGCGTATGGTTGTTCCATCCCTGGACGTGTGGATACCGTAGAGGCGCTACTACGATTGTTGCGCTTGAGGACGATCCGCGATCTTCATGAGGAACTACAGAGGTTGCTGGAGGAGACGATCGACTCGCGAGGACGCTGGACGATCGACTACGACCACTGCATCGACTTGTTGGTCATTGGACGATCGACTACGACCACTACATCGACGCGCTATACGTTGGACCAGGCTGCTCTAACCCTTCTTCCGCTGCTCTGCGCATCTGGTGGTAACGATCTATGATCATCTATTTGCTTGGCTTCCTGGTTTGCGTGGTAGAAATTTTTGTTTGTAGCTATCATAGCCTGTCCGCGACCCAACAGGTAAGTGCTGTAGGAACCAATTTTAGTTGTAGAAAACCACAAGGCACTAAAATAGTGTATCATATGTAGAATAAATGTGCATGTCTCCAGGAGCAACCAGCATAGCAGACATTTATATATTGGGTATAAAAAACAAAGTGCAAACAGGGTATCATCAAACAACGGGACTGAACACACCGTAAGACAAGTGAGGTTACAGGAACTATGAAAATCAAATGGGCCTCTGCTCATGTCTAGCACAGGAAAACCTCATGAGGCAACTATAATAGCATAAATATACATTGATTCATGACAAACCTGAGCCCAAAATTTAGAACTGTAATAGTGAAGCAGTGCTCATTGAATCTAAGAACTTACTACTGCAATCTACGAAGGGCGCAGATTAAGCAAAGCGCACACTAGTGATTGTGGCCCATACGATCCAATATTTCCCATATATGAAGGTAATGTCTGAGCCAGCTTTTTAGACCATTTCATTGCCCCTGGAAATGGAAGCAGATATATAGTAAGATAATTTAAAGATGTATAATAAAATGAGAAGAACAAATGTAGGAACCACCCCAAGCTAGAAACGTAGCACACATAACTCTATTTTGCTCAAACAATCTAAAAATGTAGGCAAGATTAAGCAACCAAGATGCACACCGCAATTCAAGAGATATAAATACCAATAATGAAATCATGTGATTTATAGATGCAAGTCTTTATCTAGGACTCATATTCTGACTGCGGTATATTATGACCACCAACCGTCAGGCTACGGTTTTGGGGGGTTGGGAGAAGAGAGGGGACGGGAGGGAGAAGAGTACCTAGTTCTGATGTGATACTCCAAATTAAATTAATTGAGAAGAAATAAATTAGAGAGAAGGAGCAATTAGAAAAGTGGTTTTAACAGGAGATTAGAGGGGGGTTTATGTATAATTTGGACAACCTGGGTTGTGGGCTTCCGACCCACGGCATTTAGGCCCAAGGGGGAAGGGCAGCCGACCACATAAGAAGGAGAAGGGGCAACCCTAGGGTTGCTCTGATCTGCATGCAGCAGTGTTGCGCCGCCGTGCTCTGATGCCCTCCCACCCTTAGCTTTCGCAGCCGGCCAAGAAGGAGGAAGGGAGAAGCCTCCTCGGGTGCCACCAGCCAAGGAAGAGAAAGGAAGAAGAGGAAGGAGAAAGAGGGAGAAGGGAAGAAAGAGGATTTGCGGGGTGTTTGTCACGTCCGACAATGAGTTCTTCAAGGGTAATCCCAATTCCCATTCGATTAGTTGCGTAATTGGATAATTAGGCAATGTCGGTATTAGATCTGTTTAGGGTAGATAGGATTGGCCGACGTTTTTCATGAGGTTAAGAGCGGATTCTGTTCTAGTCGCCTCCTAGAGAGTCGTAGGCGACGTCGCTAGGTTTCCGTAAAGTATTGGATCATGTTGATTGGACGAGCGGATTAGGAGTTATGAATTTCGTAGCGCTGCTGTTCTGTAGTTCGGTCATAATCCTGACAGTTAATGGTAATCGGACTGTAGCGAATAGTTAATGGAATATTTAGAAGATCTCACTATAACGAAAGATGTAGATAATTGGTTTAGCTTCCAGAAAGCTAAAGAACATGAAATTTGGATAACTGTACTGAAAGATATGATGATCTTAATGTCGCTGTCCACAAACCCTGACGTGATTTAGCTGTTCTGTTAATCAGCTTAATAAGGGTAGTATATGGCTGATTATAGAAGGCTTACCAACTATTTTTAGTTGGATAATTTGACAAGCTTTCCAGAAAGTCCAAGAACACCCTATTTGGATCTCTATACTAAAAGATATGAATTTTTGATTACGATTGTCTGTCGAGGGGACAGATCGATATTTAGGAGTTTGGAGTTGGGATTGCGCTAGAGGGTATAGCGAGTTCGTATTTACTTCTAGTTTTGTTGCTGGTCCAGAATTGCTATCTTAGAGTGCTTGCTAAATTAATTTAGGTGGGGGATTGGTCCCGGGGGCAGCGCCCACTTCGCGTTCTCCATTTTCGCACGGTTGAGGCAAGTACTTTGATTGATAGATTAATTATGAGTGTTTGATCGTGATTGCAAGTATTTGGCACATATTAGCTATGCATGGTTGCTAGTATGATAGGTATGTAAATGGTTGTGAATGCTAGAGGTATGAGTAAGTTTATTCATGTATGTTGCTGCCGTTAATACATGTTAATGATGGATAGTGTAATTGCTCATGTGCATGTTGCTATCATATTTGAGGCTTGGTCACGTGGTGACCAAGCATTTCTTTGAGGTCCCCGTCATGTATATGACGGGCTTGTGGTCCCCACACTTGTGGAGTGTGGGCTTGTGGTCCCCATACTTGCGGAGTATGGGCTCTTGGTCCCTGTGCTTGCGAGCACAGGCATGGGTATGCATCGACAGTTGCATACCCTGCATTACCGGTAAAATGCAAAGAGAGTTACAGAGAAAGTATGCATTGTGCATTGCATAAGCATGTGATATGTTATAATGCAAAGATTTGGGAATGGATGCTGATATTTTAATTGTGTATTATAATGTCTTTTTATTTGTACTTTGCTGAGTCTGTGGACTCACTCTTGATGTTGTTTGTGGTTTTAGGTACCCCTTACAAGAATGGCATGCATGGGAGGGAGTAGTCATAAGAGTGAATGCATATTGGCGCGAATCATTCACTTTAGAATAGATTGGATTGATGATTTAGTTTTTGAATAATCTGCTTAAAGAATTATTTATGATTACACTCTATGCTTGGAATAAATTGTAATAGAGTTGATTAGAAGATTATAGATGCCCTTTGAATTATGCTTTAGTTGTTTAGCATACTTTGGATGATCTGTGATGATTAGATTAAATGGGATGATTAGTAATTTTGATGTGTGTTATATTAGACTGTTAGAACCTTTGGTATAGTCACCTATACAAAGGAGGTTTTGCCGAATTTTAGAGAAATTTCTTAGTTTTAATTGGTTAAAATATTAGTTTAGTAGCAGTCTAGGCTCACGTGAGCTGGGGTGTTACAGTTGGTATCAGAGTGAGCTTTAGATCCGTGGTGATTAGATTGATTAAAATTTGCTATCAACTAATCAGCTTAAAATTTTGACACACTGGTGCATAGTAGGATGGGAATGGGAAAAGCATTGCATTTACGTTTCCGTTATATCGTATTGATGATTGCTAATATGAATTTAGTATGATTGCTAATTAATTGATTATTTTGGGTTATGTGTGATGATGGTTATTGTTGAGAGGTTGAGGTCGTGGTTGTGGCCCTGAGCTTTATCAGGTTACACCACCGATCGTGGTAAGGGATTAGTGAAGTGGTTACCTCGGTTATCTTAGTACAGGCATTGATAGTGAGTATCTTTAGAAAAGTTGTTCTCTTCCTTGAATTTGAATTTGGTCAACTCTTATCCAGTTGTGATTGATGAATTTCTCTTGGGTTTTTAGTTCATTGCGGTTGATGGGTTGCTTTGAGAAAGGTTGGTGTCTTTCCATTGGCTTACTTTGTCCCGTAAAACAATCAATGTTTTTCCCAACTGATGAGTTATTCTTGCGGCTTGTGAACTTAGTTGATTGTCAAGATTGACCTTTATATTGGAGTTTTGTCTTTCTCATTAGAAAATATGACCCATTTATTCGCTTCATGTCTTTGGTTAATGAAAGTTTCCTTTTGCAAGTCCTTTAGTACGTGGAGGCTTTGACTCAATGTATCTCTTTTGGGTATTTTGAGTGTTGAAGTTTAATAGTTCTCTTTTATGAAAGAAGATGTCAAACCCTTTAGCGATGTTTTGTCATGATTAAGTGAGAAGTTATAATCAAAGCAATTAATGGTTATGATATGGATTATCAGGCTAGGTCTGCAGTGTGTGCATGATCGATCTTAACTAAGATCCTTGAAACGGAAGTTGATTAATTTGATAGTGTCTTATAGTAGTTCTTGATGAAATGTGATTAAGAGTATGGCTATACCTAATTGGAAGCAATAGAATTATTAAAAGTGTAAGGTATTGATGAATTAGTTTGATCGCTAAGGGTGATAAATTGGTAAACTTCTTGGGTAGAATGGATTAACGGGTCCCAGCGGATTAACCTAACCATTTAGGATGGTTAAGTTCAGAAGATGTTAGATTATTATCTTAGTGGATATTAATTTTCGAGTTATTTCTTGTGGAAACGTAGTGATCATATGTACAAGTTAGGTGCATTTATTGTGTATAAAAGTTTGGTGTTGAACATTACTACGAGATGAACTAATGGGATTTGATATGTGATCTATGTTTACATGATGGTGGAATTGTCGAATATTAGTATGTCCTTGATGAAATGGTTGATCATTAAATTATTTAGGTTGCTGAACTTATTGGATTATTTGGTCTCAATGGATTGATCCAACGGTGTAAGGGAAACTTAAAGGTGTGTTTGACTGTTGTCTTAGTGGATAATAATCTGGAAATTTTCTTTAATTGACTACTTGATGATTTCTTATATGCTAGTGGGAATGCAAATAGAGAAAGGAATATAAATTCTTCCATGATGGAATAAACGCCAATTGTTTATGATAGCATCTGGATTAGAATTAGTGTGCACTAAATGGGTATTGAGCATTTGCTAATAGGTGAATAGTGGAAATTAAAAGTAGTCGATGTATGTGTGTTTTGTGAGGATGACTAGGGGCAGCATGCCCTTGTTAAAAGAGGTTTTACTTCGATAAGATAGTTTGTGCATTAGATATTCTCTTGAACAAGTTGATTGTTGCAATCTTATTAGAAAGAAAAAAAAGAAATAAGTTATTGTGTTCTTTTGTAAATGTTTGTGTTCTTTTGTAAATGTTTATGATAGGATAGTAGGCTATGATGATTCGTGCTAAGAGTATATAATGATGAGGTTAGTAAGATTGTGAGTATGAGATAATAGTTGTATTGTCGATTCTTTTAGAAGAAAAGGAAATTGATCGTCTTCCGTGTTATTATTTAAATGAAATGTTTTGAGTTTTGGAACTTGTGATCTTTTGGAGTTTAGGATTTATGTGTAGCTAAAATGGGTTCGAGCATAGTGATGTGTTGGAAAGTTTTGCTAGTTCTTAAGTGATTCAAGTGATTTAGACTTAAACGCTCTTCCTGTCTGAGTTGGCAGAATGGTATTGTAAAAAAAAAATATTGTTTCCTTTGGTAAAGGAAAGAGTCTAGTAGAAATATTTGAGGTTGGAGTTAGGCTTTGTGATTTGCAACTTATTGAAGTGTGCTTAACTTTACTGTTATTGCTGCTTAGTAGTTTCTTGAGCTTCAATAGCCATGTTTAATCCTTATTCGTTGAGGGTTGAAATTCCCTTCTGGTGGGACTTGTGCACTCAACTATGGTCTCGTATTTTGTTTTCCAAGAACTTGGCTATTTGACTATTTTCCTTGGTCTTGTGTCTACTGCGAGTGGTAAACGTTTTTATATGTGCTGAAAATTGTTTCCATCTATACCTTCTTCTGAGAAAGGATTGACCTATTTATGTTGCAAAGCCTTTTAGGATGTATAATGGCAACTCGATAGTGATAGTTAAGTAGATGATTTGGGTGAGGCTGTAGGTGTCAAGTTGTTTGAGATTCATTGGGTGATAAATTGATTTCTTGGAGTAATTCTTGGTGATGATTTGATTTTAATAAAATTGTTGTCCTTGGGGCTAACTGATTTTGATGCTGCAATTAGTAGAACCTATAGTGATTTGTGGTTCAAGATTTTTAGTTATTTGATGGAACATTAGAACAACACGATTGAGTAATTTGGAAGGTTGTGTAGGTGAAATATGAAGGTGTAGTTTAATGAGAGTTGGACTAGCGAATAATCTAATCGTCACGGCAATTAATGGGATAGCAGAGATTCATGAGTATTGTCAGGTATGGCTTGGAATCAGTGAGCAACCCTCTGGAAGTTAGAATATTTCAAAATATAATTAGATCGAGAATATGTTTACATGTTGATGTTAATGAATGAGTAGGTTTAGATTGTGGAAATTTTAGTCATCGAGAATGAGGATTTTCCTATCATTTACACCAGCTGTTAATTGTAGGATTCTTGGAGGTTCAAATTGGGCTTGTGATTTATTCTAGAACCTTGGTTGCTTCACGATTATGTGTTTAAGTAGAAGAACAAAAGTGGATTTCAAAGAGCGTTGATCATTGATAGAATCCTTTGGGTGTAGTAAATGAGTATGTGTGCTCAGAATTTCAAATTGATTATCCTTAACAGAATGAGGTGATGTGGTTGTGGGTGAATAATCTTTATTGAGGTGATGGAAACCATTTGTCAAAGTAATTCCTTTGGTATAGGAGTGGACTAAAGAATCCTTTTGTGGATTAGTAGAGTCCCTCTAAATAGGTATGGTTGTTCTTTCGGTTTGAGGATTGTTTTGGGATTGACGGTTAAGAGAATGAGGTAGTGTGATGATTTGGAAGCCCGTGATTTGGGAAATGATTTATTTCTTAAGAGAACATTTGAGAAAAGAATGTTTTCTCGAGTAGAAAAGTGCTTTATTGGTTCTTGTTTGAGTTGGGTTTTTATGATGGAAATCATATACAATTTGAGTTGACTTTATGATCGGCAAGGTGGTTCTTTCCGGTTCAGGAGAATAAATGAAGTGTTTGATTTGAGCATTCGGGCGAATTTTCTTTTGGCTTATGTGGTGTTTATTAGTAATCTGCATAGTTGTAATGTGAAAAGGTTTTCTTGATGAATCTTTGATTTTGGATTTGAGTGTTTTGGAGGAAAGTTGGTTAAGGTTGGGTTGCATTGTGAACCTTTTGTTTTTGGTTGAGTTCTGATTATTAAAGCTGTTTAAAATAAGTTGTGTTGCGCATCCCTACTTAACGAAGGTTCTCCTTGTTAGGATCAGGAAATCAATTGAGAGATGGAACAAGAGTTCCATATGTTTTTATGCAAGTTCTGTGGATTGGTTCCAAAGGGAATGATAGCCCAAAGCATATCTGGTTTGTTATAGAAGTTGTGGGGATATTGAAAAAAACAATTCGCTAGAATCGTCTCGAGTCTTGGAGCGGGGTATATAACATTTTGGATGAACCGGCGCTAAGAGAATGCTTGAGGTATTTTGGAGTGTGAAGTTTCAAAAGGGCAGTTGACCAGCGAGAAATACCGCATCTTCGAGTTCAGTCCGTTGAGTGGTTCTGGTTAGGTCGGTACGAGTGATGAGGCGTAATACACCAGTTACATCAAGGTGTGGTGGTCCCATAAGTCCGGGGGAAAAGTGACTTGGGAACTGAAGTCTCACATGCGCGAGCAATATCCGAAAATATTCACAACAAGTACGTGGTAATGTTGGTAGAATTATTAGTTGAGATTGTTCATTGGCGTTAAGCGTGGTTAGAATTCGGGGTAAAATTCTATTTAAGGGGGGTAGAACGTAATACTCAAAATTAAATTAATTGAGAAGAAATAAATTAGAGAGAAGGACCAATTAGAAAAGTGGTTTTAACAGGAGATTAGAGGGGGGTTTATGCATAATTTCGACAACCTGGGCTGTGGGCTTCCGGCCCACAGCATTTAGGCTCAAGGGGGGAAGGGCAACTGGCCACATAAGAAGGAGAGGGGGCAACCCTAGGGTTGCTACAGTACCATAGCTACAGTACCGCTACCGTGCTACAGTGCCCGCCAACCCTTAGCTTTCGCTGCTGGCCAAGAAGGAGGAAGGGAGAAGCCTCCTCGGGTGCTGTCGGCCAAGGAAGAGAAAGGAAGAAGAGGAAGGAGAAAGAGGGAGAAGGGAAGGAAGAGGATTCGTGGGGTGTTCGTCACGTCCGATAGCGGGTTCTTTAAGGGTAATCCCAATTCCCGCTCGATTAGTTGCGTAATTGGATAATTAGGCAATGTCGGTATTAGATCGGTTTAGGGTAGATTGGATTGCCGATGTTTTTCATGAGGTTAAGAGCGGATTCTATTCTGGTCGCCTCCTAGAGAGTTGTAGGTGACGTCTCTAGGTTTCCGTAAAGTATTGGATCATGTCGATTGGACAAGCGGATTAGGAGTTATGAATTTCGTAGCGCTACTTTTCTGTAGTTCTGTCGTAATCCTGACAGTTAATGGTAATCGGACTGTAGCGAATAGTTAATGGAATATTTAGAAGATCTCACTATAACAAAAGATGTAGATAATTGGTTTAGATTTCCAGAAAGCTAAATAACACGAAATTTGGATAACTGTACTGAAAGATATGATGATCTTAATGTTGCTGTCCAGAAACCCTGACGTGATTTAGCTGTTCTGTTAATTAGCTTGACAAGGGTAGTAGATGACCGATTCTGAAAGGCTCACCAGCTAGGTTTAGTTGGATAATTTGACAAGCTTTCCAGAAAGTCCAAGAGCACCCCATTTGGATCTCTGTACTAAAATATATGAATTTTTGATTACGACTGTCTATCGAGGGGACAGATCGATATTTAGGAGTTTGGAGTTGGGATTGCGCTAGAGGGTATAGCGAGCGTATTTACTTCTAGTTTTTTTGTTGGTCCAGAATTGCTATCTTAGAGTGCTTAATAAATTAATTCAGGTGGGGGATTGGTCCCGGGGCAGCGCCCACTTCGCGTTCTCTATTTTCGCACGGTTGAGGCAAGTACTTTGATTGATAGATTAATTATGAGTGTTTGATCGTGATTGCAAGTATTTGGCACATATTAGCTATGCATGGTTGCTAGTATGATAGGTATGTAAATGATTGTGAATGCTAGAAGTATGAGTAAGTTTATTCATGTATGATGCTGCGGCATTACTTTCAGACGCACAAGATAATTGTGCCGTCTGAGTTTCCCTTGGGAGTAATCCTCTAGAATAGGGAAGCAGCGGGGCGCACGTCTAAATGGTTAGTAGAACTTGGGGAGTTCGACCTCCATTTCGTGTCCCAAACGGCCATTAAATCCCAGATCTTGGCAGACTTTGTCGCCGAATGGTTAAATCCTGAACCTGTTCAGGATCTCCAATACGATTCCCACGACCAATGGACGATGTACTTTGACGGGTCGCTTACTTTAAGTGGCTCGGGGGCTGGGGTGGTCCTAGAATCTGCTAACGGTATAAGCATGTGTAATCTAATAAGAGCAAAAACTAAATGGGAGGCAAGTTTTGAAATGCAATACCCTTATAACAGTAAGCAAAAGCCATGTCAACTACAAAGATCAGTTAAGTAAACCTCATATTAACTAGCCATGAGTATTTGATCTAAAAGAGTATAATTATTTAGAAGACAAGAGTTAGGCTATATGAATGTCAAATGACAGCAACCTTATGCCTTGGTATGATAACGAGCAATAGTATCACTTGGTCACTAGATGGTTTATAAATATTGGTAAAGAAATTAGACATTAAAAATCATTAGTTTATACTTAGAATAAATTCATAACTAATTCAAATTGACTCTAAATTGAGTGAAATCAATTTTGTTGGTTTCCATTTTTATTGTACTTTAACTTGGAATAGATTTTAAACATGTTAATGTCACAGAAAAATTCGGAATTAGAATTAATTTCTGAAATGAATTATTTTAACACTGAAAATTCAATTAACTTCAAAAATCAACAAGAAATTCATATGAACTCCAAATGGGGTGATTCCAATTTTGTTGTTCATAACATTTTATTCCCTTTCATGCCATGTAATATTCATCTCCACTACAACTCTAGAAAATTTTGCTATTGTAATTAAATTCGGATAGAGCAACAGCAGGCTGAATTTTTCAGCAATTTTCCTCCAGCAGAATTTGTTCAGTGCATAATGCGCTTAGCTTAAGTTTCACCAACGATGGACAATGTATCTTGCTCTTCTATTAGATGCATTGCATGTTCTAACTTGGACATGTAGCATGTGAGTGCATGTGGTTGCCACGTTGGCTTCCTCAAGGAGACAAATCTTCCTTTGTTTTTGTTAATATTAGATTTTATAGAGATTTCCATTGAAGCAATTCAAGTAGAATATATCCATTGATCTTGATCTGACGGGCTAGCTTAGTTACATTAGAATACCTTTTATTTTTCTAGTAGAGATTTATGACGCATCAACATGATAGAGATTATTTAAAAAAAACCATGATAAAGATAAAGTAGCATCAGAGCTACCAAACTTTAGTTGCACGATGTGTTTTACCACAAACACCAGTAGCACCACTACGTCACTCAAGTTACTCAACCACTACGAGTGGTCTATTCATGGAAATGAATACCATATACCACTAAAGACAACACAGTGATCAGCATGTCATTTATGTCACTAATTACCCTCAGTATCATTTGTACCAATGGCTTTACATTTTAAAGTAACTTTTATTACCCTAACGGTCATTTCTACCAAGCATGCATATTTACTCCAACTATGTCATTCATTTGAAATAGTTTCCTAGGATGTTGAATTGTTGAACATCGCATACTTATATTTAAGGTATTCTATTTCAAGTATAATAAGCAATTGTATAACTTTTCAAATTTATCCTCTTCTTATATGTAGCATGTATGGATTTTTTTTTTGTGGTAGCTATATACTTACTAAGAAAGTATCCTAATTTATTCCCTACATATCCCAATTATATCCTAATTATTTATTAATTGGTGTGTATACCCATACACATAGAGAATCTTATGATAATATGGTCATGCGTGTCAGAACTTCTATTTCTTGTGAATATGTCATCCGCTCATTCTCCGTCATCGTCATCTCATGCGTCTGATGTGCCGTCTTCTAGAAAATCCAAGTGCGATAGAAGAGGAATATTGAAGAGGCCTGAGGGACGATTTACCATCACGAATGTCAATGCGTCTGGGACCCCTCTCAATCCTCATCGAGCATCATCCGTATTCTGGAGAACAGTTAGAATAGTTGCATGGGAATGGATCAAGATCACCTAAGATTAGTGGAAGGAGTTGACCGAAGCTCAGAAAGATGCGTTGGTAAATCGTTCGAGATCCCGGAAGAACACCAGGCCTCCGTACGACGACACACATTTCTAGTGGCGTGTAAAGCATGGAAGAACTTCAAGAGCACGCTTATCAAGCAATACGTGGAGAAGGATCTGACATCCTTCCGGAAGTATTCGTTCGTGGAACCATACTGGCAAGAGTTTGTGGCGAAGAAGACGACAGATGATTTTAGGAGTAAAAATGCGGTGCACAAGGCCCTCCAAGCAAAAAACATGCACCTCCACATACTCGACACCGCTGGGTATGTAGGTAAAATCCCGCAATAGAGGAAGGAGGACGAGCATGCAATCCTATGGGAGGCCTCCCCACCATTTGCCGGGATCCCTGATGAGCGTGTCCAAAACTGGATAAGAGAGAGGTCATCTACCGTGTCTTCAGGGGCCATCTCCTTTCCAAACCTCGCAGACGAGGAAGTTTCCCAGCACTTGGTAAGATATCGAACTACCTAGTTTGTAATTACTCCATAACTTCATAGGAAGTGAAATAATATGTCGGGCTCTTGAAGGAAGCACTAAGTGCAGGATCTTCCCAAGGCTCATTCCAGGCAGTCAGGGAGAGAGATATACTCTCTGCGGCCCAAGGAAACAAGGAGCACCCGGGTCGCACGAGATGTCTTGGTCTTTATGTCCCATAGAAACAGGGATTCTCGAAGGACTCAAAAGCGTGCTGGAGTAGGAAGAGAGCCAAAGCCGAGCATGATGCACGGCTACCAGAGGGGATTCGTGAATCCCTCAGAGAAGAGATCACTGATGCTGTCAGAGATGAGATGCGATGGCAGATAAAGAGTATTGAGGAAAGGCTTAGGAAAAATCAGTTGCAAGCCCCCGCCGTTATTGTGCTAGCTAGCCCCCCAACCGTTGGAGTAGCTGCGTGTCCAACCCTACCTCAGAAAGCGACGATAGATTTCCTGTCGATGACATCCTGGTAATAATTATTATCTCTGGAATACTTGATCCATTGATAGGCCTGTTGGAGTAGCTAATTTTGTATCGTTATATAGTTGGCTACGAAGTGCAAGCTCCAGGTGAGATATGCCTCCGTTGCCCTGGACGCTGCTTGGGGCTAGGCGTATCCATCCAGTGTCGAGGCCTTGGTGCACGGTGTAAATCTAGCGCCAGGTTTTTAAAAAATGAATGTGGACGGTGTTCATGCCAATTTCGAGGTCGTCTTGCTGGAGATGCCCCTAAACGACAAGGTTGTGACTCTAGGGCAAGCCATTATAACATTCATCCAGTGGCCCAAGAGGAACATCTGCATGGAGCTACCTGCATGGGTGTCAACTTCATGGGAAAGTCCTGCAATGGTGCTAAGTCCACAGGAGCTATCTGCACCGGAGCTACCTGCACCAGAGTTACATGCACCGATGCGGCAAGGGCCTGGTGCATCGTATGCATCTACACCTCATGCCCGGTCAACTCCCGTGAAGTCAACCTCTAAAAAACGAGGTGGCAAGGGCAAATCGAAGAAGCCCGATGATATCTTCTTCTTGCCGTTGGCCCAAAAATTTATGCTACGTGAGTCGTTCGTCGTCCTCGTAGAGCGCCTCCTAACCATAGGATTGGCTTGCCAGAGATTGCATGCATGGTACATGGAACAGGCCAACAAGACGGATGGACAACAACACTCGAGTGTCAACGTCAAGTTCAGGCCACATCATTTTAACTACGAGGTTCAGGACTGTGTCTTCATGGTGACCTTCGAGAACTTATTCTTTCTCTTCAACATCGACACCCTCGACGCCTCACTCAGGCGACGATGGACACTGTAAATGTCTACAATCACGGTCTACGTTCGTATAATACCGATAAATGTCATATGTAACTCCTTGCTTTTGTGTGTGTGTGTATACATACACATACACATACACACATACACATACACACACACACACATGATTTCTGATGCCAGATCAAGGAAATCACTGGTAGGTTTCCTCGACCCACACTTGGTCTCCATGCAAAGCATCCAGGAGAATGCATCCTTCATTGAGGCTTACATGATGACGTCATTGCTGGCTCACTGCAACAAGGAATTCATACTTTTGCCCTATAACTAGGGGTAAGTGCTGTACTAGTGGCTATAATTGTTGATTTGTAGTTTATAAGTAACACAAACTTAGGTTTAATGACCATGGCGATATACATGTGTAGGTTCCACTAGATTCTAAGTGTAATTATACCAAAATGGAACAATGTAATATACCTTGATTCCCTAAAGAGGGCCAAACACGACTACACAGTTGTCCGACAATTAATTGACATGTAAACACATTTTCTCCATAGATAACTCTATTGTTGTAATATCTCGTTCAGTCAATAGAGAATCAAATGAATTAGAGATGAAATTAAATAGAATTATTTAGTTGAATTTCAGAAATTTTAGGTTTGGAAAGGAACCTGGGCCTAAGACCCATGGCCCAGAGGCCCATGTGGGGGACTAACTAGTATTTAAGAGAACCAGATGGAGGTGAACCCTAGCTGCCCCATTTCCCCCCCCTGTCCTTCCCTGTGCAGCCGCCTCTCTTCTTTTTTTTCCCTGTGGCACTGCCCCCAGTTGGTTAGCCTAGTCGCCATGTTCCTCCAAGCATTGCGCCGCCCTCCAAAGACCTTGGCGCCGCCCTCAATCTTCTTGCTTGCCTCCAAAGACCCCAAGCCCGCCCTCCATTCTTCTTGCCGCCCCTCCTTCCTCGCTTCTCCCCTTGTTCTTGCCGCCATGGTGAGATGAGCTGGGATGGTGGGCAACCTGGTCCTCGCCGTCGCATCCGCCTCCCCTGTCGTCCTCGCGCCCTCCAAGGAGGTCCTTGGTGTGCTACCGCTCCAGGGGAAGAGGCCGCAGGGTGCCGCCAAAGGCGTTGACCCAGCTCGGCGTGCAGCAGCACCTTGAGGGTGTTTTCCAAAGGCCAACCCATGCAGATGTTGGTGCCCGGCCATGGGCAGGCCGCCGCCCACCAAGCCTTCACGATGCCCGACAGGGCCGCGCTCATCGACGTGTAAGATTCTCCCCTGACTTGGTTCAACTTAGCTTTGGAATTTCTGAGCAATGTGCTGATCAAGATGTACTAGGACGCCGGCCTCCTCAAGTTCGTGCGCAAGGTGTTCGACGGAATGGCCGAGCAGGACTGCGTCTAGTGGAATGTGTTGACCATCGGAACTGGTGCGCCTGATGAGCATGTTAGTTTTGTTTGAGAATGTAGAGGCTGAGGACCATGACTACTACAACATCGGTGAGCTAAGTATATCAGGTAAAATCATGGAGTCCTTTGTGTCAAATTGCGGCCGAGCCCTACATGCTCTCCATCCTCGATGAGGCAATCGGATGCACCGTGGCATTAGATGGCTCAAAGATACTTTGTTATTCTTTTCAATGGGCTTGCAAGAGTGCTCATTTCGATTCAGAGGAGACATATCGAGCAAGTAAGGGTCGCACTTCCTACTATCCTTCGAACTATGCATGCTGCTGTATCAGAATGTTTACATCCCATATTATGCAGCGCACATTATTGGATCCTACACAATGAATATGGAGGAGTTTGCAGAACGTGCGGTTCGTGCTGGAGTAATACCTCCATTAGATGAACTCTTAAGAGGTAGGCTGACTTGGGTGGACTTATGAATGAGATACTTTTATAAAGAAGACCAATTTATCTTGTAGAAAGGCACTCCTGGAACTAGAAGCTTAACAACCGTTTTGCCTTTTTTTTCTCTCTTCTGTTGCTGATTGTACTATTAGAGGATATGAAGGGCGAAAGCGTGGTGGTGAACCCCGGTGCTAGAGCTTCCCGCTGTTGCCTTCCGTTTCACGGTTAAGGCAAGTGCAAGTATTACTAATGAGTGGTTATATTATATACTTGATGAATGCCATAGTTGATTGATGTTGATTGTTGCTTGGTGGTGTTGATGAGCCTAAATGCCATAGTTTAATGATAATGTTTTATGATGACGCTTATGTGATGAAGTTTACATGGAAATGTTTAGATGACAATGCATGCTAATGTTTATGTGATTACGCTTACATGGTGGAGTTTACATGAGAATGCTTATATGGCAATGTTTAAATGATGATGTTTACATAGTAATGGTTTTATGATTGATGGCAATAACGATGTGCCAAGGTGAGCAATGAGACAACCTTGTTAATAATGACAATGATGAGTTGTATTGTGCTTTATATGTTGCATCATGTCATTCATTCTGAACCTTGGACTACGTGGTAGCCAAGGGTTGTTTCCTTGTTATTCCCCGTCAGGCATTGGATGGGCGTTAGATCCCCATCATGCATTGGACGGGCTTTGTTCCCCACACCTCGTGGAAAGTCATGTAACTAATCCGGTGAGGTCGATGAGAACTGTTACATGACTTGGAGTGCGGGCTTGGATCCCTGTGCCTAGAGGGCATAGGCCGTGAGTAGGTATCGACGGATACCCTATTCGGCATTACCGGTAATTGCTAAGAAGTGAAGAAATGCATTCATGACATGTTCATCTCATTTCTGCATAAGATTTGGATTTGGTTGTTCGGCATATAATATTATTGTTCAAGGTGTGAATGTTTATTCCCTTTGAATGCTTTTGAGGCTATCCTAAGAGATGGATTTGTGGTATATAATGATATTGTTCATGATGTAATTGTTTATTTCCCCTTTTACTACTTATGATGCTATGTTTGATTTACTATTGCACTTTGCTGAGTCGTGGACTCACACTTGCTGTGTTGTTCTTGCTAGGTACCTCTCGAGGCAGCGACATGCATGGGAAGGGGTAGACTTGGTGCACGTCACATATTCACTAACCACAATGAATAACCTAGTCCATTTAGCCACAATTCATATTCTTGATAATTGCTCTAGATTCATAATGTGACCATCCTTCGTGGTGGATGTTTTAATTATGGTCATGGATGATCCATTTATGATCATATTCCTTCGTTGCTTGAGTTCATTTAATTCTCGTTGATGGATTAGAATGTTTGGTTGATGGTTTAGTGAGATGTTGAAATTAATTGGT
This sequence comes from Phyllostachys edulis, assembly GCA_036346405.1. Classification (NCBI taxonomy): domain Eukaryota; kingdom Viridiplantae; phylum Streptophyta; class Magnoliopsida; order Poales; family Poaceae; genus Phyllostachys; species Phyllostachys edulis. The sequence continues at coordinate 48,811,141 of CM070556.1, forward strand.
TCAGTAGAGTCTCAATAATTTGTAATAGGGTTGATTAGAAGATTATGGATGCCCTTTTGATTATGCTATAGTTGTTTAGCTTATCCTGGATGTCCTTTGATGATCCGTTAAATTGGATGATTTGATTGTTGAACGATGCTATATTAAACTGTTTGAATCCCTGGTATAGCCATCTGTACAAAGGAGGTTCTGCCGGATTTTAGAGAAACGTCTTAGTTCTATTTGGTTAAGGTATCATTGTTTGAAAAATGGTTGAAATTATTCCGTATTGCCATTGTACGTTAGTCTTTTAGGTAGCATCTTGGCTTTCGCATAGCCAGGGTGTTACAATTGTAGTATTTCCTTCCTTTGCAATGGCTAAGGCTAGCTTTTTAGAATCATGTAGGTCGTTCGTCACGTACGTTGCTGCTGGAGGGAGATCCAAGGGAGGGATTAGCGCCCAGCGATATGATCTAAATTTTTTGGTATTCGCGAGTACACATTAATCCTATATAACACTTCGTAGTAATGCCTCTCGAACTAACTAATTCTAATTTTGCAGTGCCACTAGTAGCCGCTGGGCAACACTTGTGGATACTATGTTTGCCGCAACATGCAACTACTCCTAGGTTCCGCGATGACCAATGATCCTCAGGTTTGTCAATCTCGCAATAATTATTTCATACTTATCAATTTACATGTATGCATGACTTTAATCTTCCTAGCGACAGGTTGCGACCATCGCTACAACTGCGTGGGAACAGGCTGAGCTCAAATACATTCAAGGACAGTTTGCGTCCTTCTTATTGCGCGAGGTCATAAACCAAAAAGGGGAGTTCCACAATGTAGATTGAACTTGATTGTGATAAGATTGAACTTAATGGTACATGTGTGTATTTGTTTATGAATGGTTAATTTTAATTCATTTGAGTTATGAAATGAATGTGCTTATTTCTGAAATGAATGTGAATTGGATGTATACATGTACTTATTGTGTTTCTACTTGTTTCTTTGTTCATGAATGGTTAACTTTAGTTTATTTGAGTTAATTGATTTGTGAAATGGATGTGCTTGTTTATGAAATGAATGTGAATTAGATGTATACATGTACTTGTTGTGTTTTTGATTGTTTTAGAGGGTATGGCTAGCATTTCCTGAGGCTAGTCAATAAACAGAAATAGATTTAACAATACAAAAGAATATTATAGATGGTTCCTTAGGATAAACCGTCTGTGACACATCAGCTATCATAGACGGTTTTATCTACAAACCGTATGTGATAACCTCATGTCATTACTGATATATAAACTCAGACGGCTTACGAAACCGTTTGTGATGACGTTTTTGAACCATCTGTGATGACCTTTTCTGCAGTAGTGATTTGCTTAGAATCTAGGCAAATCACCATTCCAAATAGCAGGCATTTCATATTGTTTGGATAGCGACAGGTCTCCTATCACCAATTCAAATGGCGATATGACCATTTCGCCATTTGAAACGGCAACAAAAGCCCAGTTTTGTAATTTTATTAAACAGACATTTATTTCTGTGATTCTATTAAAAATGTATTATTCAAAAAAATCATGACTTTTTTACGAGATATACGCATATCGTGAGGGTAACACATGCGAAGCATAGGCTCCGAATTACCTGTTAACATAAGCCAAACCGATTTGGCCATCGGGCATCGGTTGTTAGTCGTAAGAGTGAAAGTTGCGTCAGTGATTTGTCATAAACTAAAAGAATGGATTTACAAAATAATTGAATAAACATAGCAATTTCCTATGTAAATTAAGAATGCTTTATAACGACACTAGTTTATTCAATAAAACAATTTTACCACCTTAATATCGGTGCAATTTAGTTTCCCAGAAAGCACTAAGCACACCCTGAGGTTTATGGTATGTCTGAAATACAGGAATTTTTACAGGAAATAGTTCAGTTCCAACATAAATCGGAAATAATTCTCGTGTTCTAAACATAGCCTTAGACTAAATACAAGTGTATCGATTTTTTTTTCTTTCAAAAAACTAAAAGGTATAAGGTCCTGGCAGTAGAGAATTAAAATTGTGTGTTTTGAACTTTTGGATCTAGCCCGAAAAAACAACTAATCTGAGGACACTGTACTCATAAACCTAGCTAGCAAGAAATAGGAATATGTCTTGCTTTAGATTTCAGAAGCAAATAGATTGGGCAAGAAACAGTAGGGGGAATACGGAGGTTTGTTCGGTTATGAGTCTTTCAGAGGAGATAAGTGAAAAGTGACAACACTAGGAAATCGAAGTACTCACCAACCCTTGGCTTTCAGACAGAACAGACAGGTCACATGCTGAAAGCTTCGAGTGCAACCAAAGCAGGACTGGACATATTTGGCCCATCGTCAGCTTTTATTCCAGATTTGGCCTCCCGGCGAAAGAATCTCCGTTCGTAGCCCCCTCGCCGACCGTGCGAGCAGCGGCAGACCACCTCTGTCACCCGCTGTGCTCCCCGACCGCGGCATGGATACATGGTGCTTTAGCTGGACTTCTGCTGTGGACAGGGAGCGCAGTAGGTGACAGATGTTGCCTAGTGCTGCCCTTATGCTTTAGCTGGACCTCTGCTGCGAACTGGGAGCTCAATAGGTTACAGATGTTGCCTATTGCTACCCTTAGGCGAAGGTGTAGTACGAGGGGATTGAGCCTCTTCCCTTCAACCGAAACCCTCTTTTTCTCTCGGTTGGTTGCGCTTTGATTGTTCAATGGTTGGCATTTGGTTTTGTTTCGCTCATATGGATTTATTTGTTTCTTGAATGTGAGTAGATGGTGCCTGTGGTAGCCTATTTTTGTTGTGTTCTAACCTAATGGGAGTTGTGATGTGGTTTGACCCTTGCTCGGAACACGTATGTCGTATATCGGGGTGGGCAACCGGGGCTGTACGCAACATGGCCTGAATGCCATGGCCAGATCATGCTTACAGGGGGCGGCGTGCTACAACAAAGTATGGAACAAAACAGGAGGCGTTAGCTGCATTTTCAAGGACCGTGCAATACTTGCTTGACGACACAACAATTCTTCCTGCCAAGATGAAACATCCTCAGAAATCAACGTGTTGGAGATCTTGTAATAGCCATCCAATTTGTTTTAATTACCCTCTTATTGTACAAACTTATGTAACCGAATGATTTACTGCTACTTTGGGGTTTATTTCTGTTGAGCTGGTTGACTTCGTGTGACATGCAATCCATATCCCAATTTCACGTTGTGTACTTGAGAACCCGCATAATTAAATCAAACTTATCAACAGTAATCATGTAATTAACATATGTAAAAATTTCATTAAATAAATATCAAGCATAATCTCAGTAATAATTCAATCGCATAATTAACGCTTTGAACTTGGTAATTAAGCAAATATCATTATTCATATCACAGTTTACAACAGTCCATTTACAAAACCGAATTAAAATATTACAATCCAATGCTTAATTCAGAATTAATATTGCAACTCTTTTACAAACACTAATTTCAATAATTAAGTAATTTACAGCTGAAAGTGCTTGCATTCATTTCGTCGAAGCTTTCTTGCCATCTCATCCAACCACCCTTCGCTTTTCCTGTCTTTCAACCAAAAGCTCAAGGAGTTGTTAGTAAAACCGAAAGCAGTAGTGCTAGCTAGAGTAGAGGAGAGGGATTGCCGTCAGTATACCCGAAGTTCAGTAGGCCTTCCATACCAACCTAGGCCAACGGGTTCCTTAATCACCAAAATACCCTGATCAACCGAAGTTAATTGGCTCTTGATGATTAAGTCGTCCAATGCCAACCTAAGCTAGTAGGCACCCGTTACTTCTGGGGTTTTCATCATTCGGCGTCGTGAAAGCCAACACCCACCGTATTTCTTTTACCTCAACCACATTAGAATCCAACAATGCATTTCCATTCATTTCCACCCTCTGTTCAAAGCATCATCGGGCAACCGAATCCAACACCCACAATATATTTCCGATCAATTGGAAAGCCCACAGTGGTAGCCACATAACCATTTATACCAATTATTTAGCTCATATGCCTCACAATGGAGAGCAGCCAAGAATAGGAAGCAATAGGAATTTGAGGTAAATAGGATTGAGGTAAATAGAAATAGGGTTGCAGTAAATAGGAAATTACCACAAATGAGGATGAGATCAAACCCAAGTCAGGATAAGACCACCCACAGCCCAACCCCATCCACATTCTCATCACCTTGGCCACAAGAGAGGGGAGCAACCAGGAGGAGTCTCACCCACAACCACCACCACATCAACCATTGCAGCAAGGGGGAAAGGAAGGAAGGAGCACCAGCAAGCCGGCACTGCAACTTCTCCCCATCCCCAAAAACCCTAGCAGGAGGTAACCCAGCCCACATATGCTTGTTCTAATCATCCATAGCTATCTATCAAATCATCAGACATCAAGGTAATCACCCACATCCACCCTCAGTATTGCATATCATCACAGAGCAGAGGGGAGGGTTTGAGAGTCATCAAGCACAGGAGGAGTGGTACCTCAGTGAGTGTTGGCCAAACTACCCCCAAATCACCACCATCACCTCTCTTTTGCATCATCTAGAAACAATCGAACCACCATTAGCTTTGTGCATCATTCAAGCACCAGTAAGCAAAATGACTAAATCACTAAAGCTTTAAAATCTGAGCATCAGTAGAGGGGGTTGAGAGAGGTAGGGAGGTGGGCTCGATGGGGAACCCGAGAGGAGCCGAGGCGGCGTAAGCATGGGCGGCGTGGCCATGCAGGGCGGCCAGCGACCTAGGGCCCGAGGCGGCGAGGGAGGCGAGCCAAGTGCAGCGTTGGCCCCTGTGCCGCCGGATTGGAGGAGAGAGATCGCGGCGGCGTCGAGGAGAACCGGGAGGAGGCTGACCCGCCTTGGCATGGCGGCTACACACACAAGCCGAGCCGGGAGAGAGAGAGGCGGCGGTGGGGCCGACCATGGAGGATCTTGCCGGGAGAGCGCCGTGGGGAGCCATGGAGGAACCGGCGGGGCGCCGTGGAGGAGCGGCGCCAAAGGGGAGGCGGCGGCGGCTTCAGGAATGGAGAGGAGGAGAGAGAGGTGTGAGGGAGAGAGAGATTTGAGGGAGGGGGTATGACCGGTTGGAGGAAAAAGAAAGGAAGGAAGAGGGGTTTATTAGGAAAGTGAGAGGTTTTGGTTAGAAGTTAGAATTTGAGTGCTAATTTTTGAATATATTTAGATTAGATCAATAATTTTGACTCGCTAACAATAGTTTAGCTAAATTAGATTAATTAAGTTCATTAACTTTACGTTTAATTAGAGAGTTGAAGTTTTTGCTTCCGTACTAAATAAAATCAAATAGATGTTTGAGCGTACATAAAATTTGTTAGAGTTGCTAATATTCGGTCATGTGTAGCATTTCTCGTCGTTCTTTAGATAGTGTGTATCTTTAATCATAACTCTAGAATGGGTATGCTCGAACGGCAGTAGCAGGAGTGCTAACATGGCGATAATCGAAAAGGGTTTGTTAGCAAAAATCCATTAATGAAAAGAATCATCTGATTAATATACTTTTAGTAGCACCAAAATGTCACTAAGTATTTACTTTACTATTTATTATCCGTTCCGTCACATATTTGCGTAGAGCGACGTGCGTATTTGGCGGCGATAGAGTTGAATAGGATTTTATCGACAGTAATCCTTTCCGCTCGTTTGAAGGCAAGCTACTCCCTTGTTCATTAATATAGCTATATTAAATGTAAACATTACTTTGCTCTATCTTATATGTATTGCATCAAAACTATTTTCTCAAAACTAAATTGGATTTGAATGAAATTGGGAAGATAAGAAATGAAATGAAAGAAAATAAGGAATGTGACTAAATAGGTTGGTAAAGGGGGGCCCGGGCTGGGGAAACACGATAATGATGCTGAGGTAAGAGGTGGGACCCCTTTACATAGGGTTATAATATAAGGACCAACAAAACTCTTACTCGGTTAGAGGTCGTAAATTCAGTGCCAACCATGTTCCTGTTTCAACGGGCAGAAAGTGTTACCTGTTACGTAATTATACTCTCCACATCGGGTAAGTAAATACGGGGAGGATCCCAGAATATGGGGGACCTAGGGCGATATACTACCACGGTGGAGTGTTGGGACCGGGGCCGCCAACCAACATTCTCGGAACTCGGTGTATGGCGAGGTCGACAACGTGATCATCGATGCAAGCGGAAAGTAATGGGTGGAGACTTAATCACGTAACTGGAAAGAATTCTGTATTCTGAACCCGAAATCGCATCAAAGGAAATGCGGTGGACCTAGCTCAGAGAGGGTTCAGGATAGCTATGGGTAAAGTGGTACAAGCCTGCGCAGTGCTATACAAAATCATGAATTCATGCCAGTCTCCTGGATTGGAGTCTACGGGAACCGCTAGGGGTCTTTCTTCTCTCCGAGTAATCAGGTAGTCTTTTCAGAATTAAAATTGCAACCTAAGTTTTAAGGTTTATTTTTAGAGTAAGAGAAGAGGTAAGAATGTTGCTAAGGGCGAAATATGAGTCATTAATTGCATTTTAGCTACTAATGCTTGCTGAGTACACTATAGTACTCACTCTTGCTATCTTTCCCTTGCTTAGATCCTGATCCAACCGGGAGTTAGCCCGAGTGGGATGAGGAGATTTTTGCAGGTATCGAGAAGGCCGTAGGTGACGGGGGTGTTGAGTACGAGAAGCAGGGCGAGATGATCGCCCCTTTTGATTTGTGGGACGAGAAGACTACCGGAGGAGCCTAGTAGGAAATCGCGGGAAGTGTTTTCCCCTGTTTGTAATTAAATTTTTGTATTTAAAACCTTAGGCCTGTGTGGCAACTGTTGTAATAAATCGCAGTTTCTATTTTATTGTTCTGCTGCGTTATCTCTGATAAATGGCTTACTATTCGTTGGAGCGGTGTTCTCTTCGGGCAAGCGAATAGTAATCGTATCTTAAGTGTGATTACCTCTGGTAATGACACGAGCGTCAGAAGATCTTGCAATGCTTGCAGCTAGGCTTAGCCAAGTTCGGTTCTCACTTTCTCAAATTCGGTGTGATTTCCTCATCTTCCCGAAGACTTTGCAAGACTGAGTTATCACTTGTATAATCTCATTTTCAATACAAATTAGGCAAAAGTCATTGACTTCATCAATTTCGATAGAGAATTCCTCATTTTACCAAGTGGAGTCCACTTGGTAAAATGACAGCTTGACTAATGAAATTCTTGTAGATTTGGCCAAAACATTCAACCAAATCTTACCAGGTAAAAGCGCGTAGAAGTTCTTCGTGGAGAAACAGGCCACGTCGCCCCGAATCCTCTTGGCCGTCGGATCCCACGCGTCTTGCTCCATGCCCATCCGATTTTTCCTCTGAAGTGCTCGCCCTTCGCGTCGTCATCCTCTCTCGCTTCTTCTTTGCTTGCTTGGGCGCCTCTTCCCTTTGCTCCCAGCTTGGTCCCCTGGCGCCGCCTCCCGGCCGCTCCCGGCTCATTGCCGTCTTGTGCCGCCTGCCTCTGGCTCATTGCTTGCCTCTCCTTGGTAGCTCCCTCTGCTCGTTCCCTGACCCGCGCGGTTTTTGGGGGAAGGTGGCAAGGATTGGTTTTCTATTTTACCCAGTTTCATTTCCCCCTTTTGGTTGCTTTTGATTTTTATGCTTGAGCAATGAGTTGTGTTCTGATGTTACACACAGAGAAGCTATATGCTTGAGCAATGAGTTGTGTTCTGATGTTACACATGGAGAAGCTATCTCTTTCTGAGAGCACTGATGGCTTCAAGATACATCCAAATAATTTTTTGCAAGAATTTGTGATGTGCTTATTTGTTTATGGTAAGACTGGAGGCAATGATTCAAGGACATGCTCTGCAGTTGGACCATTTCCTATGGAGAAAGCAGAAGTTTGAAAACAGTGCAATCTTAACACACATCGATGGTCTAGATTCTGGTGTTTTCACTTCCAACGGATCATTGGCTTGCATAAGCTATCTTGCTTCCACGGTGGTGAAGGATAACGAAAGAGATATCTGCTACAAAGCAACAATGAGTTTTAGTTTGAGATAGGGCAGTCTTTGTTAGGAATCAGCTTGAATCGTGTGTAGCTCAGCTCTCAGTTAATCAAACCACATCGTTTGTATCTGAACTACCTCCTAGGGTGAATTGCAACATCAGAAGCCTCCATCTTTTTGGAGACTTGCAGCACTTAGTATTGCTGAATGGCCTTATGCTCTTTTAGGCACAATTGGTGCTACTATATTTGGCTCATTTAATCCACTGCTTGCCTACACAATAGCACTTATAGTGTCAGCATATTATCAAAGAGAAGTTAGTGATATGCACCATGAACACAATGAAGTGAATAGGTGGTGTTTATTTATAGTAGGCATGGGTGTTATGACAGTGCTGGTCAACTGGTTGCAACATTTCTATTTCTGAATAATGGGGGAGAAGATGACTGAGCGCATAAAAAGAATGGTGTTCTCTGGTAATTGCCATTTGCATATTTATATATGAGTTCTTTGGCTTTATTTTATTCTCAGAATCGTGAAGTTACTCTTGATCTTCTCTGAGTTCCACACGATTTTGATATTCTTTCACAGCAATCTTTGCGCATTGAAATTGGGTGGTTTCACAAAGAGGAGAACACTTGCTAATACATCACATGTGCACGGCAAATGATGCTACATTTGTTCGTCTCGCATTCGTAAATCATCTTTCCATATTCATACAAGACAACATCGTTGTTTACGTGCCTCTTCTTATTGGAATCTTTGTTGGGATGGCGGGTGGCACTTGTTGCACATGCAACTTTACCTTTTCTTGTTATCTCTGCTATTGCACAAGTAATATCCTTAAGGGTCTATTGGTCTATTATCATCTCAAAAAACGGGTAGCAATTTTTGGCATTTTAATGAAATCATGGTGTCATTGATTAGATCATTGGACATTACGTAATACGATCGAGTTTTGATTAGAAAACCTTACATAAATGCAAGGATACGCTAATACATTAAATATGACCTCTTCAAAAATAAAATCCCTGGATTGGTATAGGTCTCGGTTAGGTTAGATTTTTTAGATTAGCTGGATCTTCAGAGGGGTATATACAAGATGAGCCAAAAAGGCAAACTCAATGCGCCCCAGAGACTTACAAAATTGTCACTAGAATGATTTTTTTATTAATTAACCTTTTTTTGAATTTTATTTTAAAGTTAACCCCCGACACACTTTATTTCTAATTTTGACCCCTTTGGTCACGCCACCACCCCTGGCATGATAAAATAACACTGTCACGTCAGCCTATTTCTGGTCAAATTCTTGTCACGCCACTGGAAGTGGCGTGACAGTATTATTTGGTCATACCACAACCAGTGACGTGACAAAAAGTGCTATTTTGGAGACTTATCTTGACGCGTGACAGTGTTGTTTTGTCACGCCACCACCCGTGGCGTGACCAAAGAGGTTAGAATTGGAAATAAAGTGCATCGGAGATTAACTTTAAAATAAAATTTTAAAAAAGGTTAATTAATAAAAAAAAAGGTTCCACTAGAACACAACCATCACGGTGACTTAGCCAAATTCCTACCAACTTGCCTCACTCCTCGACATGGGGTTGTAACCTCACCAAAACAAACAAGGGCTCACCATATCCCACTCAATTACACCCTGTGAAATGAAAGAAATAATTAATAATTTGCCACGATATATGCGATTCAAGATTTGTCACTCTATGGCCTTGTTTGGATCATGCGTTATGTGAAAACCGGTTTTCCCAAAACGGTTTTTAGTATCGTTTTAGGAATACTCTGTTTGGATTGGGTAACTAACTCTCATGATAAGTAAAACTGATTTCTCATAAGTCCAATATATTATGTTTTCCCAAAAACGATGGCTGGTCGTTTTTTAGAAAACCAATTTTACATGCACACGTTCTTGGCGCCAACAAACTCTGCGTGTGGAAAGAAAACTTTGGCGAGGCTGCGCGCGTATTCCTCCCACTGCGCGCGTATTCTTCCCACTATCAGTTTGCACATTAACACGTTTATAAGGAACAGAAGGCCATCGCTATTTGCCGAACTGATACATTCAGATCAAAGATAAATCACATCGGGAGAAAGTCGCGCCGCCTAGCCGTCTTTATTACTGACCGACCATGATCCTAGACGCACCCGTGATCCTAGACGTGTCTGTCGTGCACTTCAATCTGCCTACAGGTAAGATATCTTCTTGTACATCCAATTCAATGCCAAAGTATTTACGTGCATTGAACCTCAGACATGCATGCACCAATGGCCTCATCTTGATTAGATACCACCTCTTATCTGGTAATGCACATCGGTTAGTTGTTACCCCTCAATCGGTAGAATGGTACAAAAGTATTTGCGTGATAAAAAAATTTGCAATTGAAGTGTCAAGAGTCAAAGTCATCACCTCGGGCGTGCTTTGACTTTGGTAATTGTGACTTCATCTGTCATGCAATCCCCTCTAGTAGATTTGAGGTAGCTTTTGGCAAAAAATTTGCAGATTAGTTTGGCATGTAGTAGCTTTGTTGATTCAATGCATGTGAACTAATTGAACATGGTTGGAATCTCAGCGTCCTGGAAAGAAGGTCATTATGGCAAGATTTATTACTTGGATGACAGCATGCATACATCTGTCTAGAATATAGATCAGTAGATCACCGATAAATTAACAGTATAGCTAAAATATTTTCTAGTACGAATTGTTGAGCAAGCATAGATTATAGTCAGTAACATATGTTTGCGTGAGCATAATGTCATAAAGAGTCCTTGACTGGTTAGTTGTTACCCCTCAATCAGTAGAATGGTATAGCTAAATTATTTGCGTGATAAAAAAATTTGCAATTGAAGTGTCATGAGTCAAAGTCATCACCTCGCGCGAGCTTTGACTTGGGTAATTGCGACTTCATCTGTCATGCAATCCTCTCTAGTAAATTTGAGGTAGCTTTTGGTAGAAATCTGCAGATTAGTTTGGCATGCAGTAGCTTTGTTGATTCAATGCATGTGAACTGATTGAACATGGTTGGAATCCCAACGTCCTGGAAAGAAGGTCATTATGGCAAGATTTATTACTTGGATGACAGAATGCATACATCTGTCTAGAATCTAGATCAATAGATCACCGATAAATTAACAGTATAGCTAAAATAACTTCTAGTACGAATTGTTGAGTAAGCATAGATTATAGTCAGTAACATATGTTTGCATGAGCACAATGTCATAAAGAGTCCTTGACTAGTTAGTTGTTACCCCTCAATCAATAGAATGGTATAGCTAAAGTAACTACAGTTCTAGATCTTACATTACATGTCAGTCCACCCATGTTGTGTCAACATTCTCATGCTACATCAAGGAATTTGATATATCTGTTTATTTTAGAGAAATATGGATGACCAGGTGCCAAAAAAAAGTTAAGAAGGAGAATGTAGAAAAAACATCCATAAAGCGGCACATCTGGAAATCTTCTGAGGACAAACTCCTCCTCAATATACTAAAGGATCAAACTTTAAATGGTGGGAAGGAAGGAACAGGCTACACAAAGAAAGCATGGCGTGAAATATTAGTTAAGTTTAATGATTCCAGAGTTGACAAGCTTGAATTGCAGCAATTGAAAAATCGTCATAAGTACTTCCGGAGTTGCTACGCTACCATGAGCAAACATCTAGCACACACAGGGTTTGGTTAGGATGACAATGACAAAATGATCAAAGCTTCTAACGAACATTGGGAGGATCTTATTACGGTATATCCAAATCTTAATAATAATATATTCTTGTAGCTGCAAAAGATTTGGAAATAATGCACATTTTTAACGAATACATTTACTAATTGTAGAGAGATAGCTCAATTCAAGAATATCGTGAAAAAGTGTGGCCTAGTTGGATAGATCTTGAAGAGATATGTGCTAGTTCAACAACATCTGGATTTAATCTTATATCTAGCAAAGGAAAGGGTGCAGTGGCTACAAGAAAATCTAAACTAATTGATCTGAATGAGGATGTTGAAGTACACGACATTGGTTCACCTGAAAAACAGGTTAGCCCTGTTGTTCATCCCCAGAAAACTGAAAAACCCCCAAAATTTCCAAAGAAAAAGATGAAGTGCTATGATGCTAATGGAGGTGGAGCCCCCGATAATCCTAAAGGGCAAAAGCGCACAGCTGATGATGTCGTACTCGCAATGGATCATCTTGCGCAGGCATCAATGAGCATGGTTGAAATGAAGAAAAATACAGCACAACAAAATGAAGCTTATTCAGTGAAATCATGTATGAAGATATTATATAGTATGAAGGATCTTGAGTCAAAGAAAAAACTAAAAGCTGCAAAAGCATTTTCAGATGCTGATCAAAGGGCGATTTTCATTGAGATGGATGACGAGATGCGGACTGAATGGATACTGGATCTTTAGCTGCTTGTAGTACAACAATGAGCTTAGTAATTGATTACAGTTATCTTCGGCATTTTATAACTTAAGAAAACAGTTTCCATTTAATTGTTTTCAGATTGTCGTACAATGTTTGATGCTACTTTCAGTTTTAAATGTTTTATGTGCTGGTTCTTCATTATTGATTGTTTCACTTTGGTCACATCAAAATATCTTTGTTCATACCGTCATTTGTTTTAAATTGTGCAGGAAATATCAAATGAGGAATTTTCTAATTCTGAGCAAATGCTTATTAGCAATATTTCTGCAGTGTCATTGTTTCGTGACATGTTTTTCACAAGAGTATTCAAAAACCTGTCGTAACACTTCTAAGTTAACTAGTGCTTAGCGAAGAAGAGAATTGTTGGAAGGACATCCAACAAGATTTTTTGATCAACTTCGTGTTGATAAGCACACGTACTACTTGTTACGTAATGAATTGTGTGAGAAAAATTTACTTAAGGACAAACTACGGATGGCAGTGGATGAGCAACTAGTGATGTTCTTGCATACAATTGGTCACAGTGTTAGTAATCGTGTTATGCAGGATAGATATCAACATTCAAGAGAGACAATTAGTCGACACTTCAATAAAGTTTTAGATGCCATTAATAGTTTGTATGATGTTTACATAACAGACCCACCCAATGAGGTTCCACTGAAAATTAGAGGCGATCCAAGGTTCTACCCATATTTCAAGGTAAATTTTCTAGGTCGATTGCTTTGTCCATTTTACATTTCTTTCATAAAAATTCACAGAACAAAAACTTATATATTTATATTCTAATTAACAAAAATTTCCCTACAGAATTGTACTGGAGCAATTGATGGGACACATATTGAGGCAAAAATCAAGCCTGAAGAACAAACTCCATTCAGAAATAGGCATGGTTTTCCCTCTCAAAATGTAATGGCAGCGGTTTCATTTGACATGATATTTTCATATGTTGCTGCCGGATGGGAAGGTTTTGCATTGGATCAAGCCGTTCTTAGATGGGCTATTACAAATGAGGTTTTTCTGTTCTAGAAGGTAAAAGGACAAAACGAGTGAACTATTGGAGTGCCTATTATTTATGGAGATATTGTTTAGGTGATAAATATTTATTTTTGTAGGTAAATATTATCTAGTTGATTCTAGCTACGCCAATACTCCAAAATTTATTGCACCGTATCGTGGGGATCACTATCATATTGGTTCTTTTCGAGGAAGCAATCAGCAATATTCCGGTGAGAAAGATTTACATAATCATTATCATGCACAGCTACGGAATGCGGTTGAACGGACTTTTGGTGTTTGGAAAGCTCGTTTCCCAATTTTAAAAGTAAAAGGTGGGATTCCTTATCCATTCGAGACTCAAGTAAAAATCGTTATGGCCTGCTGCATAATCCATAACTTCAAACTTCATAAGGAAGGTTGCACGAAATGATGAGTTGTTTGGGCTTTATGAGCATAAGGGATCACAAGTAAATGGTGACCGTGGTGATCAACAAGTAAGAAGTCAAACAAATATACAAGATGATGAACGAGCTACTAGTGAGCAAATTTGAGCATGCATTGCTCAACAGTTGTGGAGTAATCATCAACAGCGTACCACTCAACTAAGCTAAGATGATTAATCATTATATTATGTGCTTTGATTTTGTTTGGAGGACTACAAATGATGATTATCAATTAATCTTTACAGACTTTTGTTCTAGATTCAAAACTTTGCCATTTGTTAGTGTTCTATTATTGATATTTTTTGGACATTTGATCTGTATTTTTAGTGTGGGCAAGCTCTAGCTAGTGTCTAGTTTCAATTCAAACTCGAAGCATCAAATGCCCAAAATAAATGTCAATTTGGAGGCAGGGCTAGCAGCTAGGGCTCACCTGCGTACATGACGACAAGGAGGAGGTGGCCTGGATGTCGCCGAAGCTGTTGAGGCTATGGATCATGGCTGGAGGGAGGTGTGGAGCTCATCTAGCTCAGCCATGGCCGGACGGAGGGCAAGCGGGCGGCGAAATCCATGCACAGAAGGAAGGTGTGGAGATCAGCCCACGTCCATGCGGGAGCTCAACGATGAGATCCGTCGGCAGCGGTGACAAATCGTATGTGGCATGAAAGGTGAGGGGGTGAGTAAATTGGAAGGGGTGGAGAGAGGGGGTGAGGACATCGGGCTCACCTGCGTACATGACGAAGAGGAGGAGGTGGCCCGGATGTCGCCGAAGCTGTTAAGGCTGTGGATCATGGCTGGAGGGAGGTGTGGAGCCCATCTAGCTCAGCCATGGCTGGATGGAGGGTGAGCGGGCGGCAAAATGCATGCGCAAAAGAAAGGTGTGGAGATCAGCCCACGTCCACGTGGGAGCTCAATGATGAGATTCGTCAGCAGCGGCGACGAATCGTATGTGGCATGAAAGGTGAGGGGATGAGTAAATTGGAAGGGGTGGAGAGAGGGGGTGAGGAAATCGGGCTCACCTACGTACATGATGAAGAGGAGGAGGTGGCCCGAATGTCGTTGAAGCTGTTGAGGCTGTCGATCATGGCTGGAGGGAGGTGTGGAGCTCATCTAGCTTAGCCATGGCCGGACAGAGGGCAGGTGGGCGAGCGGGCTCGCGGACGACGGAATTCATGACCAGAGGGGGGTGTGGAGCTCAGCCATGGCCGAACAGAGGGCGAGCGGACGGACGGCGAAATGCCCAGTGGAGATCAGCCCATGTCCACGCGGGAGCTCACCGATGAGATCCGTAGGCGAGCGGCGACGAATCGTATGGAGCGGAAGGGGAAGGGGTGAGGAAATCGGAAGGGGTGGAGAGAGGAGTGAAGGGGAAAGTAAGAGAGAGAGGTGAGTGAGTTAACCGATGAAAAGGGGAAAGCAATGTTGTGCCGTGTCAGCAGTAGGCACAAATACATCTTTAGCCAAACACGAAATTAGTAAAAGCTTGTTTTAATTTTTCAGATCCAAACAAAGTAATCCATAAATTCATCCTAACAGAATAACAACTTAAAACCAGTTTTGCTAAAAATTCTCCTAAAACTAGTTTTCTTAAAGCCAATTTCTTATTCCTGAGATCCAAACAACCACTATGTGTCTATGACATGTGAGTCTCAGGGCCACGTATCATAGCATATCATAGACACATAAATAGCAATTCAATTGCGCATCTTTAGCAGCCGGGCGAATAAATCAAATCTCCCCAAATAAAAAGCCAACCAAATCCAGCCTCAAAATCAACAAACCAACCACCGTCCCCCTTGGCCCAGGCTAGACCAACCAGACCTACCAAGCAGTCGGGCCATGGCCAACTCAGGCAGGCCGGTTTGGCCCGGATCAGTTGATCGGGCCTGGTTGGGACTCGTTAGGGGTATCAAATGCGCTGGGGCAGAACTAGGATTTAAGACTGAGGGACCAAATAAGCTATACAATAGAATTTTATTTTACGAGAGGATTAAATAGCACTAATGACAATAATATTTTTTAAAATATGCAAAATTATAGCACAAATTTATCAAAGCATGAGAGTGGCTTGGCCCCTGCCAGCCCCCTCTCCCTCCGCCCCTGCAAATGCGCCCTAAGAAATCTCATGTTCACGTCACATAGCCCTGCAAATCTGCAATGTCTCCCTGATGCTTGGCTCCTTGCTAATTTTTTCCTCACTTTAAAGTTTAAACTGGTTAGGTCAAATCTGACATTTTTCTTGGAAGCTCGGTCAAATCTTTGATGGCTCCGTTGAGGAATTATGAGAAAGGGAGCGTATGTGCTTCAGTTGACCGAAATTTCTTTATCTATCAGTCATATTTCTTAGCTGTAGGATTTTGATCCAATGGATACCACAAGTTTCTGTGTTGAGACAAAAAAAAATCTAAACTAGACAAAAATAAATCTTGGTCCAAACAAAAGTAAATCTAGGTGAATCCTACAAATACAAAAACAAATAGAACTAAAAGTTACAGTAAAATTGTGCTAAAATTATAGATCACTTGGTAGTGTAATTTTAGACTTAGTATTGTACAATTATAGGTGGCTGATAAATAAAAAAAATTCAGACAACTGAAAATTAGCAAACACGTCTGAGAAATTGTTTTGAAACAACCTCATACGAATTTTGATGCTCGATGCAAGGCCATAGGATTGCAAATTTGCAATTATGTATAGGGGTGTGTGTGTGTTCGTGGTCATTTTTAAGGCTCTTAACCTACTAGTTATGGGATTAATATATGCTAAAAAATTAAAGTGAAAGGAAAAATCCTCACAAATAACACACCAAACCCGTGACCCATGGTCGACGATAATCGAACTCTGATCATTAGCCAGAGAACCAAGATGAACACACCGAACCCATGACTTATGATCAACTATAATCAAACCTTGATCATTAGCTACAGAACCAATATAGGCACACCGCTGGACTAAGAAATGGATGGCTTCATACATAAGGCTGCAAGTTGGTGGGTGGATCTAGAGTTTTTGGCTTAAATAGCACTGTTTGTACATGAAATAGCAAATATAGCCCCCTCTAGAGATCAAAGTCCAAAATGGCACCGCGGACTCGCTGGTAGGCGACATGTGTCTTCCCTCATCCCCTCTCCTAGGGAGGGGGCTTCCCTCGGACTGCTAATTAACTACGATTAAATTGATTATAACTAAATAATTAGGACTAACTAATTAGGACTAATTAATAACGAGTAACTAACTAGACTAATTAATTATGAATAATTAGTTATGACTAAATTAATTACGGATAATTAACCACGACTAAATTGATTAGGACTAATTAATTACGACTAATTAATTATGGTCAATTAATTACAACTAATTAATTACAACTAATTAATTATGACTAAATAATTACTCTTGATTCAAGAATTAATTAGTCATAATGGTTAACTCTAACCACACATAGTAATTAGTTATTTGGTTGTAATTATTTAGTAGTAATTAATTAGGTGTAATTAATTTAGTTGTAACTAATTAGTCCTAATTAATTTAGTCATGATCAATTAGCCATAATTAATTTAGTCATAAATAATTATTTATAATTAATTAGCTGTAGTTAACTAGTCATTATTAATTAGTTGTAGTTAGTTAGTCCTAATTATTTAGTCATAATCAATTTAATCATAATTAATTAGCAGTACGATAGAAGCCGTCTCATCTAACGTGCGGACGAGAAAAGTCCTCTCTCCAGAAGAGAGGACGAGAGAAGTCTCCTCCCAAGCACGAGGATGAGAAAAGTTCACTCCCAGGAAAATGGACGAGACATATAGGGTGTGTTTGGTTGCCTGTATATCCCTAATCTGTCCCGTATGGGCCATCCAGGCTAGGGCCAGCCAGGCTGAGTGGATGCAAGAGGGGTTGTTTGATTGACTGTTTCTGTTGGGTCAAGCTGTGTTGAGATGTTGTTTGGTTGGCCGCATCAGGAAGTGGACGCATAACTGGATGCAAATTTGGGTTGTTTGGTTTCCTGCATGTGGGAGTGTGTGATCACCTATTGTATTGGAAGGTAAGAATACCCCTGTAGTAGTATGTGTTAGTAGGATGAAAAAGCGGCTAAGGACTGTGTTCATCGATGATCCGTGAGTTTTCAATTACAAGGTACCCGTCTTTTTCTTTGGAGACTAGATCCTCATGAGACGATAACATTTCTAGAAGAATAAGTCGCATCTTGAGATTTATTTTTGATTGGAGCAGGTCGCATCTTGAGATTTTTTTGATCGTGACCACTCCGGTTCATCGATATGAAAAGCCTTCCTCTCCTGGACTCAAAAGAATCAAAACCCGAGAATCCGAGATCGATCCGCATCCAAATCAAAGCACACATTCTTGCGCTTGGCCAAATGAGGCAACCAACACCAACACCGGTAGCGCTTACTAACAATACAGGCGACATATCAATGCAATGGATAGGTAAAATACGACATCCTCTCAAATAGACAATCAAAACTTTTAGTATCTGTGGGCAAGATATGAGGATTCAAAGAACCGCTTGACTTACAATTGATGTAACCATACACAAATATACAAACATTGTCGATCCATATACGATATTGTCATGTCCATATACAAGCTCTATATACAAACATTGTCAAATTCGGCCGACCATGCCGTGCTCTTATGCCATTCAAAGGAGAAGAAACATTTATACCACCAGAAGGTCTCCCAGTGTGAAGAGGTAGGCACACCACGTGAATTGTGAACCAAAGTCTTCGTAATAGGGTCTTGTAAAAGGAACTACGTGGAACAACGGCGGTTGAACTACCCAAATGCCCAAACAAAGATCTCGACGTGATCTATCAATGTTTGCTTCCTCCATAACTTTGTAGATAGGCATCATAGAAACCACTTAATATTGCAACTCTAAGGAAACCTCTTGAAAATTGGCAAGCAAAATTCAAGTTCGCAAAGTACAACAAGAGTAGATATAAAAATAGTCAAACTCTAAGATGGATCGAAACACCATATCCTACTCAAAGAATTGCGGGAATGTATTTAGTATATACATCATAACGAAAACCATAAGTCCCTAACCTTGTAATAAAGAAGTGTTTGCCTCAAGTCATTTATGCACTCAAATTGCTAATATACCATTTTCATATCCAAATATCCGCACTGATGACCCTTAGTTTGCATTGCCTCGCACCCAATTTCATAGATATACATGCTTCGACTTCAAATATTGCACACCCCTGAGATTTGGACTACTTCCTGTGATACCGTTCAAGAGTCCAACACAGGTTCTCTAAAATTTTGTTGTTCCTCTCCCCTTACCTGAATCCTCCTTCGCACTACAAGTGTACTATTGGGCCCGGCGTGTCCTTGGACACGCCCAATCGGAAGGAGCAGCGCATCCCGCGAGGCCAAAAAAAAGCGACCACGGAGTGAAGCTTACGTGTGGAGTGACGGCCCGGTGGGGCCCGCTGCATGAGGCAAGGCGAAAAACGTGGTATGAACCATGTGAAAAAAAAGGTGGCGGCTTCGTCGTGGGGCCCAGCGTGGAGAGGACGCGTTAACTCTTGCGAAGGAAAATTTCAGCGCTCAATCGAACGGCCGAGAAAGAAAACGAACGAAGATCGGATGGCTAAAAAAAAGTGACGTGGACCTCTATCTGCGTCTGAAACTGCTTCTCATTTATACCGGAGGATATGAAGAAAGCATGGATCCAGGACAATGGTTACCTCTCGCAGAAACTCCCATCCTCCTTCAAATTCATTTCACAAAATAATTAAATTAAAGGGGCAAATCAATTTTCACCGACTGACAATAAGGGCAGGCTAGGGAAAGTTTGAACCTTGTGAGCTCATTGAGCTCCTTCACTGTCATGGACCGGAGCTGATTAGGGTCACTTCCAATTCGCTCTATCTCCGGTTTGCTTTCAGCAACATCTTCCCATGCTCCAGACAAAAAAATACATCAAACCACAATCAAGGGGCAGATAAAAGGATAATATTAGCATAAAGGTAATTAAAGACTAACTCCTCGTACACGAGCTCCGGGTTCTCGTGGATCCGCCGCCGCAGCCTCACCATCCAGCGGTGCGGCGGAACGCCGCGACGGCCTCGGGGTGGGCTTGCTTACCTCGACGACCACCCAGAGAATAAAGTGGGACGAGGCGCAGCTGGCGTCGCCCATCTGCTGCGGTGCCGCTTCTCCTCCGCCGGGGGCCTCCGCCGCCGCTTTGTCAAGCGCTTCCTCGCCGTCTCCTCCCTCGGATGCACGCGAGGCCAAGCTGCACCGGGTTTTACACACGCGACTGCTCGCGAGGGAAGCTCCCAACCCGTGTTTCCGTCGGGCCAGGCTCAGGACGGCCTTTTGCACGAACGGAGCCTGGCTAGAGCGATGGTACAGACAACCAAACGTGCAGAGACTTGTATGAACTAGTACGAATCAACCTAATACAGGGAACCAAGCATGCCGTAAGTTCATTGTGCCACTAGATTTGTTATTTGGCCCGCAGGGAAGTGTCGTTTAATAAAAAAAAAACTCGGTGGATCAAAGCAGTACCTACCACTTGGTACGGAGGATAACACCATCGATTGGTGGCGTTTCTATCTTGGACCACATAGGTCCATTTATGAGGCCGGGAATAACGGATGTATGGATCTCGCTAATTAAATAATCCGGGTCGATTTCCAGGCTCCAGCTACTTGCCTCTCCCTTCCCAGCTTATCTCCAAAATGTCGGTGCCACGTGGGTATCCAACGCTCCTACTAACCTGTTCAAACGTCAGCCAGGTCGAAAAGCCTATCCTGGAACAAACAGGTCTAGGCCGAAAAATATTTTTTCAATAAAAAATATTATTTTAGTTCTTTGAAAGAAAAAAATAAATTTTAATTCATTTTAAGAATAAAAAATTAGTTTTTATTATTTTTATTGTATTCAGCGGGCTTTTTCGGCTAAAATTCAAGTCCCGATGCTACCATGAACGGAATCTAATCTACATGCAGCTATACTTGGCAATTGTCATAACTACCGTCCACTCATCATTCTAAACATAAAATATGGAGAATTTTTTTTAAAATAATATTATTTTAAAACATAATTACAAAAACATATCGTCTCTCCAAAAAATTACAGAATATATTCGTTGCCAGGTTGAAATGGCGACGAACATATCGCCATTTCAACTAGCGACGTAAACCCTCTCCTCCTCGTCATGCCGGCCCACCCACCTATCGCCAGTTGAAATGGCAATAGGTCCCTATCGCCATTTCAACTGGCGACAGGTTCCTGTCGCCATTTCAAATAGCGACAGGAAGCCCATCCCTATAAAAAAAACCCAAAATTCAAATAAGGACTCATTCTTATTCGTAAAAAGAGAAGGAGAAAAGGGTAGAGGTGAGGAGAGGTTAGCGGCTACCGTCAGTCGGATTGCCAACCTCTCGTAATTTTTTAACCGAATGGATTACATGGTTTTAGATGTACTGCTACATAATGCAAGATAGTTTTACATAATACTTTTCGATTGGGTAGTATAGTTTTAGATATACTGTTAATCGTGGAAATGTTCTTTATGGTGCAAAGTCAAATATGTCCGACTCGACATCGCTAATTTCAAAATTTACTATGGTCAAGGGACTATTCTAGAGGGTCCCGAGGGATTGATTTGTGTTATTTCCAATCGCAACCGCACCCTAGCAAGACCGAGAGCAACAGTATATGGGGTATTTGTGATGCGGGTTGTTCCATACATTCCAAGTGGACCGTGATGTGTACGATCCGACTTTGAGTTGCCTTTCCCCACGGAGAGCACAACCGATATATTGGGAGTTAGTGTAGCCGGGGACCAAAATCATGGCGATATATGTACGCATCACGAGGGAGGCAGGTGGAAATTGGTCCTTCTCGCCCAAGCATATGCCAAACCCACTCTCCACCCGCAACCGAACAAGAAGGAGGTGTCGAGGTCAAGAGGAAGTCGGGGCGCAACCACAAATGCGGCGCACACAATTGCCAAGCTCCTGAGTTACCGATGTTTGTCGATGAAGACCTCATGAAGTAGCTCCTACGGCCATGCAACCCATCGGGTCTTGCCGACGAGGGTGAGGAGGTTGAAGCCGTAGTGCAAAGGATGGATCTCAAGACCGAGACTACATGGCATTGTCTCAAGATGAAGGTTCCGACGACGAGGATGAAGTTGACGAGCAGCGGTTCCATCCGATCGAACACATACTAGTTCGACAATCTCGCTGCACAACGGCGATCCTGTGTTGCCGTAGAGTACGACCAGAGTGAGGTCGACTAGGAGCTATGTACAAATGCAAGGAGGCCGTGCAGACGCGGTCAAATCTGGGCCTTGTTTGTCGGCGCACATTCGTAGTCGTGAAGTCGACCCCAAGATTCTACGACATGAAGCGCGGCATAGAGGATGCCCTTGGCGAGTGCACGATTTCACCAAAGTGGACACCTCCGAAGTGCTCTATAGTGGTCCTCACATGCGCTGCTTCGAAGTCAAGATACCCCCACCAAACTCGTCATCGCTTCATCGCTAACCTTATGTACAAAGGAGATCGTGGATAATCTAGAATTTGAGCCACGATGCATCATTCGGCGATTGAGGCAAGGTTCCAATACACAATCGGCTATCACGAAGGCTTGGAGGGCAAAACAGAAGGCATTGGAATTAAGATGGGGCACGCTCGAGGATTCCTACCACAACCTCCTCGCGAAACCGAAATCATACAAGACGAAATCTCGCACCCATATCGATATTGAAGACGCCACGCACCCAAAGTGGACCAATAAGAGGGTATTGCGTGAGTATTCTTCGCGTTTGGTCCATGTATCAATGCATTCAAGATCGCCGCCAATCTTGTGCGAGATGGCACATTTTTGATCGGGAGGTACAAGGGCCGACATCGACTACAATAGCGACAGACGGAACAATCAAGTTCTTCCTGATGGCATTCGCTTTCGTTGAAAGCGAGAACACGGATAGTGGTTGTCGCCTCAAGAACGGAGGATTTCACAGCAAGATCGCCCCAACGTGTCCTCATACATGATCGGCATGCAGGGCTGTTGCGTGCAATAACCCAGCTGCAACAAGGAGAGAACGTACCACTTCCATGGCCGGATCTGCAGAACAGGTGGTGCATGAGGCACTTGGGTGCAAACTTCTACAAGTAGTTTCACAACAAAGACTTGATGAACATGTTCAAACGGTCAGGCAACCGTAACCGGCGGAGCCGAAATTCAAACACTCGAAGATTCTAGATGAGCGACCAAGACACACGAAGGAGGTAGCGAGAAGGGTCGCCTAGCGTGACCACTGTGCCCGAAGCATTGCCAGAGATACCCACAGATACTCCCTTGATTGACGAGGAGGATGGGGCGCAGTGACATGCTTCTGACCGGATTG
This sequence comes from Phyllostachys edulis, assembly GCA_036346405.1. NCBI lineage: Eukaryota > Viridiplantae > Streptophyta > Magnoliopsida > Poales > Poaceae > Phyllostachys > Phyllostachys edulis. The sequence goes on from CM070556.1 coordinate 48,834,395, forward strand.
AGCACGAGCCTAAGGAGAAGTGGTCATTGCTCCATGACAGGGTGGCGCCGATATGGTGTCATGACAACTAATCTAGCCGAGGTGTACAATCGGGTCATGCGCGTGCAAGGTGCCTCCCTTTGGTGGGTATTGTGGAAGCAATACTCGCGATACGACGAAGTACTTTGTTGATGTAAGCAACAACGCATCGCCGCCATGGCAAATGACAGACATCAGACTCGCCATGATCACCAAGTACATGGAGGAGAAGAGCAAGAAGGGTGAGACGACCGCATTCAAGATGGGCACAAGGGAGCTTCGCTTTGAGGTGATGTGCAGGGATAAAGGACGCCATGAACCGTGAGAGGGTTACCCATGAGTGCACGTTACGTCGCGCTAGTTGCACATGCACTTGCAACAAGCCCATTCTTCTGCATAAGCCCTGCTCCCATGTCATAGCCGCATGTTCGACGGTGGCGTAGCATCCCGGTCAGTACCTCTCTGTCTATTTCACCAAGGAGACGGTGATGCAAACCTGGACCACGGAGATATATGGTTACTGTTGTGGTTGGCCATTTCATCGACCATCCGACACGGAGCAACTAACTGGTCATGCGACATTGATAGGCTCAAGGGAAAAGTTGGACGGCGACAGGTACGGCGCATCAGGAACGACATGGACGAAGTAGAAACCGGACGTCGTACGAAGAAGTGCTCTATTTGCAGGGAGTCTGGGCACACCTTTAAGAAATGTCCCACGAGAAATCCTCAAGATGAAGGAGACATCGCCACTCCGGACGTCGCAATGGGATCTCATCCGTCACCCAACTCGAGACACCACAGGGGACGTTGAGGTCACGACCAATGTTATTGCCAATGTTCAATTATCATTTTAATTAAGTGTTATCATGTTTTGTCAATGTTATGTAATATCGCTGCTATTAAGTGTTATGATGTTTTGCTATGAATGATGTTTTGTTTGAATGTTATGTAATTATCGTAGTTTTCATAGTAATGGCAAGTTCACATTTGTTTCTTACATAATATGCGTTCATGTACATGAGCAAGCGTATTAATTCATCGGGGCGCATCGCAATATCACTTACCTTTCTACTTACGAATCGCTCATATCTCAATCTTTCTCGTAAAATTCTTCAGAAATTCATCGCACTAGAACAACATACAACGATCAAAAAATGTTATTACGAGTCTAACAGATTTTGCACCGTTAAAAATGTATAAAAACCAAAGGGCGGCAAAGCTAGCTAGAGAAGGGGAAATTTGGCTTGCTTCCTGTCACCATTTGAAATTGCGACAGGGACCTATCGTCATTTCAAATGGCGATAGGTGGCTGGACCGGCGACAGCAGGGGGAGAGGGTTCCTGTCGCCAGTTGAAATGGCGATAGGTTCCTGTCGCCATTTCAATCAAGCATGTGAACATATTTCTGTAATTTTTTGGAGAGACGATATATTTTTGTAATTATGTTTTAAAATAATATTATTTAAAAAAAATTCGAAATATGGATGCCCAATGTGAAACACAAAATTTTCGGTTTGAAAGGTAGATATTCTCAAGAAAACACCTTAATTTCCGTACAGATCGAAAAAAAATAGTCTTCTTCAACCTCAGATCTCACTTCATGGCAGGGGCAGATCCAGAAAATAAAGCCATTGGGGTTCACCATGAACTAGCCTATCCCCGACCTTAGAAAAAAAATGCAAATTTGGCTATGGTACATTAGGGTCATTAAAGTTAATTAGCAAAAGGATATATGAGTTAGATTGGGTCTCATGAGAGCATGTACAATAGGCTTATGTCGGCCGTCTATAGTCATTGTCACATAAGATTTTTGCTGACGTGGATAAAAGAGAATGAAGAGAGAGAAAGATGATGCCTACAATCCTATAGTCGACTATAGCACAAGAAACAAAAAAACATTAAAAGATTGTGTGTTCTATAAAGACAACTAAAAAAACAGCAGCCAGCTGTACCATTATATAAGCTGTCTTTAATGTTGTTTACAGGTGATATACATAATTACTTTAGACAGTAACTGTCTATACCATTGTACATACCCTTAGAATCCCATGATCCCAATAAAACTTATACTAGATCCACCCCAGTCCTGCCCCAAAGCTCTGCCTCCTTGCTCCTTGCGCTCATGGCGGCAGGTGCTGCACCATGAAGGCATGAAGGGCCAAGAAAATGCACCGGTGTTAGGGGTACCAGGGTGCGCGGCGGACAGAGCCGCTAGCTCCTCGCCGAATCAAGAATTTCATTATATCCCTTTCTTCTACCTTCTATTTTTGTCCGCCACTGTGACCGACTAACCTCTACAGTCGCAATTGCTTTTAGCGGCGCCTAAGCAACACGTACGGAATCTTCACGACGGACTGTTGCAGGTTTGCACCAAGCAAAAGGATCTAATGGTTAAAGTTGCCCGGAAAAAGCAAAGCTAAATGCTATTCAGTACACACATGATGCAAAAAAAGAACAAGAAAACGTAAATAGACTGTATCGGACTGGTCGAAATCGTCTCAAGCTGCAAACCCAAAGTTAATTAGCTGAATTACTGGTTGGCGATCTAGCTAGTTTAGTGGTACTGCACTATTTCTGTGTAAATATTGAATTAATTGTTGATCCTTGACAAGAAATGGAAAACACGAGTAAGACCGATCTACGTCTAACGTATTTTCGAGTGATCCAATGATGGGCTTCTTGAGGTTATACCGTCGGTGCTATAGTGCCATTTTTTTACAGTGGTTAAATAATTACCAGACATACTATGAGGATTATTGGCATCTTTAATCCTACGTGATTCTCCTCGTAATTGATTAACAAAAAATAAACAAAAGGCGAGTAGCTCGACGAGGCGCATCTACGCGAAACCAAAAAAGAATGCGAGATAAGTAGGAGAGTTGGCGTGGCATTGTTTCCTCTCGATCGTTAAATACAGCTAGTACTCCCACAATCACAAAAGTGGATAGTTGGACATGGATATAGTCCCCAAACACATTTTGATCACTAATTTTTATTTTTAAACATATTTATAAACCTAAAGAAATTATAATATTATAAAAGTATTTTTCAAGATAAATCTACACATATCATTTTTATATATCCAAATATAAATATTTATAAAGATATGATTAACTAAAATTTATAAAATTTGACTGCACATATCTCAAAAAAATCACTTTTTTATAACCGGAGAGGGCAGTAATTAACTAATCCCTCACTTTTAACGCGAGCAGTATAAACATGTGACAGTGTGCAGAGCTTGATGTGCGTTTGATGCTGTTACTTACTGAGGAGACTCCACGTGCGCCATGCATGCATTCATCTTAATTTCTTATGGGCAAAAAGCCTTTTACTCTCTCCAGCTCACAAAAAATGGATTGTTTTGGATATTGATATAGTCTCTAAAATATAATTTTGATCACTAATTACTATTGTAATTGTCGTAGGGGTGACACAACGGCCCCCACGACCTGGCGAAGAGCGAAGCGCACACGTCACGATGGCCAAAGTCGCCAAGGGCCGATGCTCTAATAATCCCGAAGGGCACGAAGATGTGCGAGGGTCCCAAACCCTCCCGAGGAACTCGGCCCCTCTAGAGGAATCCTGCCTCCTGAGGATCCCGGCCTCCCGAGGAATCCCGGCCTCCGAAGGATCCCGAGGTCCGCCACGAGCCACCGGCGACGGAGGCTCAATGGCGCCTCAAGGGTCTGCGGAGGGCTCAAGATCCAGTGCTCCGGATGGGTTATCGCACCCTGACCGATGCACCTACTGGTAGACCAAGTCTAGGGCTGCCCACCACGTGTGAGAAGCTAGCACTAGGGGTAGGAAGGTCCCCAGCCCTATCAAAGATAGGGTCTAGTAAGGGTAAACTTGTAACTCTGGTATCTCCTAGGAGAGCTATAAGTAGCCACCCTTGCCCCCATTGTAGGGAGAGAGCTTTTTGGCTTTGTATCTGATCACATGGTAATACAAGTGTGTTGACTTCATCGACAGCCTAGTCCCCTCTTGAGGACCCTTCGACATCGAGGGTCCCCTCACTCTACTGCCTAGTCTCAGAATTCACGACAGGTTGGCGCCGTCCGTGGGGACTGGCGGAGTAAGCCGCACTAGCACTAGCACAAAGATATCAAGATGGCCCCTAATCGAGGGCTAGACCGAAGCCTCTAAGAATGGGCAGCACATGGCCCGCCCCGCAACCTCGAGGGCCAAAGGAGCCGAGTCAAGAAGCAGTTAAGTCGCCCCGCCCAAGCTTCAGAGGAAGAAGCGAACAACTCGGCAAGACGGGAGCGAGCCAAGAATAATACGAAACTCTCCAGCAAGAACTAGCGGCTCTCCGTCGAGTCTGGCAGACCTCCCAAGACCGCCAGAGACAACCTCGCCGCCTCTCCCAAGAATGCCGCAGAACGGAGCGGAGCCCACCACCGCACTTCGCCCCACTCCGACAACCGCCGATTTAACGAGGAACCCACCTCGCCATCGACACCCCGGTGCTCGAGGCGACCAGTGCTCGCCATTGAGCGCCGGGCCGAGGCGCCAGTGGCCTCGAGGATTCAAGATGCCGAGGAAGCGCCGCACGAAGGGTCCACTGCACTCTCGCAATTCCTCCGGTATACGAGACCGCCATTGAGGCCGCCGAGGAGACGATACCATGAAGGCAAAAGCGCCACCGGCGCCAAGGGCGCTGCTGACTTGGTTCTTCACGATACCTCCTCGCCCGTATATGCGTGGGAGTAGTCATGGATTCTGCTCCGCAACAACTTCCAGGGGAACTACACGGAGCCGAAGGGCAAGCTCCGGAGAGGGACCCCCCTTGGAGGTTTTCTACGAAGTCCTCACAAAACCCTCCGCCCCAAACGAAGCGCAAGGGGCTCTGCCCGAAGCGCAAGGGGCTGCGCCACAAGAGCAAGCGGCACAACTGGTGCTGGCCTTGGGAACGGCGGAGCAGCCCCCGGCAAGGGACTGGCGAGACGTCATTATCAAGTACTCGCGGGAAGAACTGAAGACCCTACCAAGCAAAGCGCATCCGCTGTCGAGCAAGAAACTACTATATGGTCTCCGGCGAAATGCATAAGGGGGCGTCAGGCCCCTTCCTCCGCTGTATCACGGAGGAAGGCCAATCACTCAAGGACGTCCACGAGGGCTTATGCGGCGCACACCAGGCGCCTCGGGGCCTCGTGGGGAAGACGTTCCGCCAAGGATTCTACTGGCCGACGGCGCTCCGAGACGCACAAGACCTCGTCCAGCGGTGCGAAGTGCCAAGGGCGGTCAGAACTAAAGGCGCCAAGCTTCCTTTGTAGCCGGTGCCACCGGTGTGGCCCTTCGCACGTTGGGGGTTGGACATCATCGGCCCGTACCCCGCAGCCAAGGGCAGCCTCCGATTCGCGTTCGTCACCATCGAATATTTTCAAGATGGGTCGGCCAAACCGTCGCCAACATCACCGCCAGCACTACCAAATGATTCGTGTGGAAAAACATCATTTGCCGGTACGGCGTACCAAGGCATGTCGTCGCCGACAACGGAAAGCAGTTCGACTCTGACCACTTTCGAAAATTCTGTAACGACCTAGGCATAACGTTATGCTTCGCCTCCGTCGGGCACCCAGAGTCCTACGGAGCCGTCGAGCGAGCCAATGGCAACCTCCTCGACGGGCTGAAGAAGCGCCTCGTAGGGCTGCCCAAGGGACTATGGTCCGAAGAGCTCCAGAAGGCCCTTTGGTCAATACACACATCGCCCACCAGAGCCACAGGCTTTTCTCCTTTCAAGCTCCTCTTCGGCGATGAGGCCATGACGCCAGCAGAGTTCGCTACTAATTCCTACCAAGCTACAACCCAGACAAACCCAGGAGAACGGGAGCTCTCGCTCGACCTCCTCAAGGAGCAACGCGTACAGGCTGTCTCAACAATGCAAAGATACAACGCAGGCGTCGTCAGGGCATACAACAGAAGGGTCAAAGCCCGCCACATCGCCCCGGGCGATCTCGTCTTGAAACGAGCCACCAACCAAGGCCAAAGAAGTCGAGTCTAAGTGGGAAGGACCGTATGTCGTCACAGGGGCTACAAGGGCCGGCGCGTTCCGCATCGCAACCCCGGAGGGAGACCAGTTGGGCCACACCTGGTACATCAAGTCCCTACGAAAGTTCTACCCTTAGCAATCGTAAAAAAATCAAGGCCGAGAATGTTTCCATTGCCTTCATAAGGTCAGCAAGCTGCATTTTTTTGCAAAATAACTTCGTCCGGAGGTCTATCTGTTCAAGTGGTAAAAATTGTATGCCTCATCGCTTTGACTGGTTCCTCCAAGTGTATAAACAAAGCCACCGCGCAGGCATCGCGCCCCGGTGCACACCGATGCCCACTGCGGCACGAGTGTATAAACGAAGCCACCACACATGGCCTCGCGCCCCGGTGCACACCGATGCCCACTGCGGGCACGAGTGTATAAACGAAGCCACCGTGCAAGGCCTCGCGCCTCGGTGCACACCGATGCCCACTGCGGGCACGACTGTATAAACAAAGCCACCGCGCATGGCATCGCGCCCTGGTGCACACCGATGCCCACTACGGGCACGAGTGTATAAATGAAGCCACACAAGATGGCCTCGCGCCGGTGCACACCCATGGCCATTATGCACGAGTGTATAAACCAAGCCATCACAAGATGGCATCGCGCCCAAAGGCACACCGATGCCCACCGCAAAGACGAGTGTATAAACGGCCAGCCACAAGATGGCTCGCGCCCGGCACACCGATGCCCACTACGGCACGAGTGTATAAACGGCCACCGTGCATGGCTCGCGCCCGGGCACACCGATGCCCACTGCGCACGCGAGTGTATAAACGGCCACCACAGATGGCTCAAGACTCGTGCATACACGGTGCCGCCAAGGCACGGTATAAACGAATCACACGAGCGGGCGTAACGCGCGAATCATAACTCGACCGGAGGCCGTCGAACCGCTAGCCCAGGCCAGGGGGACGGTGTGAGGCTTCGCCTCCCCCTCACAACATAAGTATAGTTAGGGCTCCCCGGAGCCCTATCTAAAAAAGTATGGGGGACGGCGCGAGGCTTCGCCTCCCCTCGCAACATAAGTATAGTTAGGGCCCCGGAGCCCCATCTAAAAAGTATGGGGGCGGGCGAGGCTTACCACCCCATAAAATAAGTAGAGTTAGGGCTCCCTGAGCCCCATCTAAAAAGTATGGGGGCGGCGCGAGGCTTCACCTATCTCTGCAAAAATAAGTAGTTAGGGCTCCTGAGCCCCATCTAAAAAGTATGGGGGCGGCATGAGGCTCGCCTCCCCCTCAAAAAATAGTATAGTTAGGGCTCCCGAGCCCCATCTAAAAAGTATGGGGGCGGCGCGAGGCTCGCCTCCCTCAACATAAGTATAGTTAGGGCCCCTGCAGCCCCATCTAAAAAGTATGGGGACACGAGGCTTCGCCTCCCCCACGCAACATAAGATAGTTAGGGCTCCTGAGCCTATCTAAAAAAAGAATGGGGATCGGACGCCAGGCTCACCCGCAACATAAGTATAGTTAGGGCTCCCGAGCCCCATCTAAAAAGTATGGGGACGGCACAGGCTTCGCCCCCCCAACATAGCAGATTAGGCCCCCGAGCCCTATCTAAAAAAGTATGGGGGGCGGCGCGGCTTCGCCTCGCAACATAAAGTATAGTTAGGGCTCCTGAGCCCCATCTAAAAAGTATGGGGGCGGCGCGAGGCTCGCCTCCCCCCATAACATAATTATAGTTAGGCCCCCGAGCCCTATCTAAAAAGTATGGGGACGCACGCCAGGCTTAGCCCCCAGCAAAATAAGATAGTTAGGCCCCTGAGCCCCATCTAAAAAGTATGGGGGCACGCGAGGCTCGCCCACCATAAAATAAGTATAGTTAGAGCTCCCCGGAGCCCTATCTAAAAAAGTATGGGGGACGACGCGAGGCTTCGCCTCCCCCTCGCAAAATAAGTATAGTTAGGCTCCCCGGAGCCCTATCTAAAAAAGTAGCACTACCGGCGTGAGCGCAAAGATAAAACATGCAGCGAGAAAATAAGTGCATATGTATTGATTCATTCACCAGTCACATACATTATACACCAAAGACAAATACAAAGCGTCTGAGATGGCGGCAGATGACCTATCGGCCGCACGCGGGTGCAAAGTCGTTCGCCTCGCGCTCGCGCTGCTCCCGCAGCACCCACTCGAGTAGCTCTTCGTCAGATGGATGCGTGGGCATGAGGCGCGCATACCCCCTCTCCACAGTGCAGCTCGAGTCCTCCGAAGAGCTCGAGGAGGCCGTAGGAAGAGGCCGAGCAGATGGCCCCTTGGGCGCACCCACCACGCCGCGATTCAGCCAGAAGGATAGTATTTCATTCCGCGCCTCCAAGGCCTTCGCTCACAAGAACCGAAAGAACCTCTTCATAGACCCTCCGAATTTTCCTTTTTCCACCGCTTCCATTTCGCACCATGGCACACGATACATGCGGTAACAAATCCTCCGAGGCCACTTACAAACCAAATAGCTGCTCATCTTTCGAATCACGCAAAGGAGCATAGGACTTCGTACGCCACCACGGAGGAACCGCACCTCGTCCGGCGGTACGGCGGAACAACATACCCCCCTGAGTAGAGCAAACGCCAATGTGAAACAGGCACCCAAACCCTTTTTCGGTGTATATTGATTGACAAAATAACGGTTACAAGCCACGGATAGTCAACAACTGGCCCACGTAGCGGTGCCAGTCGAAGAAACAAAACCCTAAAACAACGAAGCAACAAAACCCTAAAACATCGATTCCCCAGGAAGATGGCCGAAGGGTCACACCTTGCCTCCGGGGTCGGCCCTCCGCTCCGCCACGCTCGCACCATCCGCAGGACCCTTTAGTTTCTGCTTCTGGGCCAAAGACGCCCGGAGCGACTCCATGGTAGCGTCCTGACCAAACGGAGCCTAGAACTCCTTGGCAAGGGCATTGCTCGCCCTCCGCGCCTGCCTCTGACCTAAAGCGACCTCCGCAACGGAGGCGACGGGCACGGCGCCAGCACCGAGCGCATCAACGTGACCACAGCCACCACGCTGCAGGGAAACAAAGGCAGCTGTCCACGCCGCCTTCGGGCAATGATTACCATAGGCACGAGCAGCCGGGAGAAAGACTTCCCCTGCAAGACGAAGGCGGTCGAGGGTTGTCGCCAATCGTCCACAAGATGCCTCGGCGGGGGCACGCAGCGAAGCTCACGCATGGCGCCCTCCATGCGGTCCAATGCCTCCCAGCTAGCCTTCGCCGCAGTAGCTGAGACAGAACGCTCCGTCACAATCTCCGCCTCAAGCACGGAGCGGCATCACAGAGACTCTCAACCTCCTCCCGAAGGTGCGGCGCTCACCCTCTAGCTGGGCAACCTTGGCCTCCAACCCCTCCGCCTTCTCAGCAAGGGCCAAACGCGCGGCAGCCAGCTCTTCGCTCCGAGCGAACTCTAGGTCAACTCGCGGCAGCCAGCTCTTCGCTCAGCGTAACCGCTCTGGATGTCCCTCTCCAGCGACCACGAGAGAATGATAGTCTGCCAAGAAACATGTCAACAATTCGCCCATAACAAGGAGGACGGTTATCGGGACATACCTTCATCGCGTTCGCCTCGACGCTCCGGAACATCATCTCCGTGCTCCATTTCACGAAGAGCTCAGACACGCACGGCGGAGTGACAAAGTTCGACACCTCTCAGACGGCAAGCAGCCTGGCCGACCAAATCGGAAAAAGAGGAGTGGCCCCAGTTCAAACGCCGCGGCGGCGGCAAAGCCGCAGCGCCCACGCTCGTTCGGGCGTGCACCGCCACGGCCGCCAAATTTCGCCCTCGTCCCGGATCCTCCGCGCGCGCGTGCCTGAGGCGGCCTACGCCTCCACGATCCCCCTGGCCGACCTGCCCGGCGGGGAGATCGGTGCGAGCCTCGACCACAGTATCCTCGGTTCCCGGACCGTAAACATGCGAAGGCGTGCCGCAGGACGCATCCTCGAGGGCCATGCTGGCAATCCCAAATGAGTTGGCAACTGCCTCCGTAGTTCGAGCCAGCGGAGGAGCAACCAAGGACCCCGTGGACGAGCTCGCGGCGCTCTTCGCCTATCTCGGCACCACGGGTTCCCGCGACACCCTCTTCGCGGACGGCCCAGCCGAGCCACCCGCAGCGAGGCCTAGCTTAACCGCTCGCGACAACAGCGATAACGCCAAGAATGGCACAATCATTAATCGGGTTTACGACTCGAGCTCCTCCGACTCGTACTGCTTTTTCTTCCCTGCGTTAGGGTCACCGCGCTTGCAAACAGTGTTCGTCCTGCACGCGCGGTTCAACCGACGCCGGCACGCGTTCGCCCTCGCTCAATGCTCCTCCCCCGTGTAGGGCCCAAGGAGTTGCTCCACAACACACTTGGCCTCCGCAAGAGGCAAAACTGCGTAGGGGGTGCAGATGTAAAAAAAAACCACACACACACACACGGACACACCTGTGCGGTCCCCGAATTTCCGGACAGGCACCTCGTCTCTCGGCTCGTCAAGCACGACCTCCCAATTCTGCGCCAGCGGCCACACCCGGAGCGCACAAAACTCCTCTACGAAGTCCCGCGTCGATATCGCCGTGCAGCGTTAAGTAGCACGATAGCGCACCCTCCTCCCGGGTGAGAGGTCGATGATGGGCGCTATGATAAGCTCGATAGGCCCCCTACAGAGCGGCCCTACTCGTCGGAACACTTGTGATAGAACCAGCGGGTCCAATCAAGATCCCACTTTATTCAAGCGGCCGGGTGGGCAGGTAGTGGAGGAGGCGCGCCTTCGGTTGAAAGTTGACACTACCGAAATTCAAGGTCTCCCCCGTGTCCTTCTTTTTCTTGGGCTGGCACCACCCATCGTGAAGGTATGCGAACAGCCTCGCCTCGCTACCAGTCACCCCCGCGGTGCGCAGGACCCACTCGAAGACCCCAAGCTTGACGATCGAGTTAGGTGTCAACTGGGCCAGGTCCACCCCGTACAGTTGAAGGACGTGGTACAGCGTATCAATGCAAGGCAGACGAAGACCCGCATCCAGGTAGGCCACGAAGACGATCGTCTCCTCCTCCTCGGGGGCAGGAACAACCTCCAACCTGGGGACCCGAACGCCGTCGTGTTCGCGATCTTCCTCGCTGCGGGGCCGACTATCGGCGCCACTGCGACCGACCCAAATTGTCGGTGTATGACACCGCGCCACCCCCATCCTTCGCCCGCTTGGTCATCACGACTAGCACGAGCTAAAACGCTTCGGCCGCCGAAGCCTGTGGTGAAACCGAACCTCGCAAGCAACACACAAGGGCGGGGGGGGGGAGCGGAAGACCGAACAAGAAAGCGCTACGGACAAATACGCGCAACCGAAGGCGATGGGACCCAAGGCCACCTATTTATAGGCAGCCCTGCCAAGTCACAGAAAACGAGGAGCCCAACGCCAAGCAGCACGCGACACGTGGCAACCAGCAACCCATTAGTTCGCACGAAAATCGAGGTGTCACATTGAAATACGTGCCGACTCGGCCGCCATAACGCGAGGCGGCACCTCGAAGCGCGCGCATGACAGCGAAAAGGCGCGTAGAACGAAACAACCGAAGAGCGAGAAGATTTATGGCACACGCAACCCGACGACGACCACAGCACTAACGCTTCGCCAGGCCGAATGGGACGGTGTACCTGTACCCTCCGGGAAGAGGCATGGTTTCAGCCATGATGAAGCAAGACCTCGACCGCGAGGGGCTTGTCATAGGGGCGGCACAACGGCCCCCACGACCTGGCGAAGAGCGAAGCGCACACGTCACGATGGCCAAAGTCGCCAAGGGGCCAGATGCTATGAATAATCCCCGAAGGGTACGGAAGATGTGCGAGGGGTCCCGAAGCCCTCCGGAGGGATCCCGAGCCCTCCGGAGGAATCCCGGCCTCCGGGATCCCGAGGGTCCGCCACGAGCCACCGGCGACGGGAGGGCCCAGCGAAGCGCCCCGAAGGGCTGCGGAGGGCTCGAAGATCCAGGTGCTCCGGATGGGTTACTACACCCCTGGACCGATGCACCTACAGGGTAGACCAAGTCTAGGGCTGCCCACCACGTGTGAGAAGCTAGCACTAGGGGTAGGAAAGGTCCCTGCAACCCCTATCAGCATAGGGTCTAGTAAGGGGTAAACTTGTAACTCTGTGTACCTCCTAGGAGAGCTATAAGTAGCCACCCTTGCCCCCCATTGTAGGGGAGAGAGCTTTTTGGCTTTGTATCTTGATCACATGGTAATACAAGTGTGTTGACTTACTGACAGCTAGTCCCCTCTTGAGGACCCTTCGATTATCGGAGGGTCCCCCCTTACTCTACTGTCTAGTCTCGTAACTATGACAGTAATATATTTGTAAAACCTAATAAAATTATAATAGAAATAAGTCTATTTTACAACCTTCAATTATGGCTTGAGTCCAAATTTTATTCCGCAACCTTAAAACCGTTTAATTTTCACGCTCAAACTCTGAAACCGGTGTAAAACACCCCCTCGATACAAAACCACCATGGTTTCAGCTGACACGATTGCAGTTTTCGTTCACGTGGACTCCTATTAGGCATGATATGCTGACATGGCATCCCAATTGCACGAGCGGCAGCAAAAGGTCGGCGATACCCTCCTTCTCCTCCTCGAGCAACATCGCTTCCCACTTCATCGGGGCTGTGCCACTAACTTCCCTTCGCCGGCGGTGCTTGGCGACCGGCAAGATCGGTTAATCCTTGTCGCGGCTGGGACGTGGATACTTGGCAAGCTGGCAGCGCCAACAAGCATCTCGACTACATGAATCGACACATGATTTTCATGTATCTAATCTAAATATCTAAAAAGTTATTCATAGCCAAAATTTTCAAAGTTTAACTACATGCATTCCAAAATGACATGTTTTTGTGAACCAGTGGGAATACCTCTTAAGGGGACATCCTCCTATCTCATCTAATGTCTATTTTGTCTCGAGATTCACACCATTTTGTCTTTTACTATATTTGCTATTCCTCAAAATATACATGTACGAAGGTCAAGGTAAAAGCAGACAAATTAGACGGTGGGTGAAATAGAGAGACGCCCCCTTAAGAGGTAAAAAACCACTTCCAATTTCTTATCCTTTGTTGTCTCCCCTCCTCGTATTGCCAATTTTGTCCCACTCAGAAACAAATACAGTAAAAACTACTTCACAAATTGCAAGTTATTAGGGAATTTTCAAAGCTCCAGCGCAGTCGTCCCTTCACGACGAAGAACACGGAAAGAGAGGGAAGCCACACGTCGTTCGTGCCGGGACAAACATTTAAGTTTATTTTAAGCAACATGACCCCGAAGAGCCTAGAACTCTGTCATTAACCGGTCGTAACAAAGGAAGCGACAAGGTGGGCGGACTACCGGGATGAAAGAGCTTTTTCATGTATGCACGCTTGCTTGATTGTCTCACTCTTCTCCTCTCGTACAAGTATTTAAGTTGTGTTGTTCACTTAAAGAAATTATGTAGAAGTTTGAAAATATGGCATATTTCATATATAGCCGAGTGTCTATGTGTTGCAACGGATCTCAAATAAACATAATATATATTCTAAATTTGGAAAATTGTGATGACCCACACATGCCACTACCTTAGGTAGCATATTAGTCTAGGACCCACACCGGATAAAGTATAACTTTACCAGATGTGTGCACATCAGATTATCGCAGAGAAACAATAGCACACATCAGAGTATCGCAGAGAAACAATAGCAGCGGTCACATAGTTATCTTACAACTAGAACATAGTCTTAACATAAGGTTTTTAGGATACATGGCATTGAACATCAAGTTCAGGCCTATACTCGCCACGTAAGGCGAACAAAAGCTACTTCCGCTACACGACTCTCAAGCTTCATCTTCAACACCAAAGGTTGAACCATCGAAGTCCTGATCCTCTTGAGCTTCTTCCATTTGCCACTGTGGATCACCTCCGTCTTGCTCCTTGGCAATGAGACTCTCAAGATCGAACTCTCCAAAATCTAAAAAAGGAATTATAATATAGGGATGAGTACAGAAGGTATTCAACAAGTTCAACCAAAGCAAGCAAACAATTATATGCTACATTGCCCACAGAAGTCTCTGTATTTACTGCCAACTAGATATACACACTTCTTTTAGTGTGTAGACAAGACCAAGTGTTCACTATGCCTTTTCAATATTCCTTCAGGATATATCTCTAGCAAAAAGCCGCAACTTCCACCACTAGCTTCCGTAGAAGCTCATAGTCCTTAAACCTAGCTTTTGCAAAAGCACAATCCTTAATCCCACCAAGAGACACACCATCCAGAAAAATTACTTGGTAAAACCCAAATAACCGGGTATGTGGTCAGCGTGATTGAACGACGCTAGAATGTCTTATGGTAGTTGTTACTTAGTCCTTATATGATAATTCTATATGTAGTGGAATCACAACACTTCCATAAACACATCCAGCGATTCCAGCTACCAGCCATACTAGTGATCATTGTTAAAGTGTTGTACATACTCTCTATCTCTCTGGCCCATATGGCCCATGTAGCCCATGAGGCCCATGTAGCATTGTCTATATATACTCTCTAAATTAATGAATAAGATGCACAGTTGTGAATAGCAAACCCTACCTTCTTCTTTCTAACATGGTATCAGAGCTATCTCCAACCATAATCCTAATTCCATAGCCGCCGTCGACTGTGCTTGAGATTCCTCTGCTGGGGCCAGCGGGCCCGAGCCGCTGCTCGGCCGTGTCATCATTCCCGGAGATTCCATAGCTGTCGTCGACTCGTCACCTCATCGCTCGGATCCTGGAGTTCCCCAAGTGGAGTTCCTCTCGTCACTTCTGGATCCGACGTTGCCCTCGACGCCCACCTCTGCTTCGACGTGTTGCGCCTCTGAATCATCACCCAAAACACCTCTCGTCCGGATCTACAGTCATCTTCGATGCCTGCCTCTGCTCCATTGCCTGGATCCATGCTTCCTCTTCAGCTGGAGGTCGCTTCCCTACTCCATCTCCTGGATCCGTGTCGGGACCCAAAAATACGATTCAGGAATCCTCTGTGTATTCTGAACTAGTCCCAGATCAGTAGCTAGCTCACACAGGAAACAATGATGAAATACCATCCATTTATTCAATTTAACTAAAAAGATCTCAAAATAACAAATAGTGAAAAGGCCAATCAACATGCCCACAGGCAATCGAGTGGAGAACGCATTCTAATCCGCAAAACCTTCATAGTCCTTCTTCTGAAAGAACTCTTGAGTAGCTTGATATTCTTCAACTGATCAACAAAGCCGTAAAACCGTGAGTACCTAAAGCGCTTAGCAAGCCGTAGGGAAATGTATGCAACTAGTATTCATGCAAGACTTGATAAAGGTTAGCTGCATGGTTCTTTTGTAAAAAGCAGCATTGATGATAAATACTAAGAATAGATTGAAATGCATAGTTGAAAAACAATAATAAATAAATAAACATTGCTTTGAAACAATAAGTGAACTACCCATTCACTTCCCAACCAAACCAATGATAAGTGAATCTCCAATTCACCAATCGACACAAACAACCAAGTGAATTACCCATTCACCAAACGAACGTTATATTCATCAAGTGAACTTCCCATTCACACCTCGACACATTTTATAAAGAAACTCTACCTCTCGTGTGAAATCCCTAGACACGTCCATAACCGCGAACACGGCTATTCGAATAGTTTTTCACTCTGTAGAGATTGTACAACTTTACCCACAGGAGATAATCAAATTATAATATCCACTCACACAATTTCGTGGGTGTATGGCTAAGAGATTATCACAAGGCCTTTACAAAACTCTGCTTTGACCTGGTTCTACTCGCTAAGGTTTCAACACTGAATGTCTATACCGACCAAGCAGGGCCCCCCTCTTGCGCCAAACACAACCAAAACAGAACCAAATCAAAATATTGCTAATTAGTTAGCCAGGTTCCGCTCATACAGGACATGTGGTTGTACGGTTAAAACCCAGTTCAATGACGCACAAGATTAAGTCCTTGACAAGTTACTCAAGCGATCTTACCACAACCCACAACGTGCTAACCACACCCTCAATCCACCATCCACTCGCCCGAGCAAAAACCATTTTGTTTAACTAAGACCAATGACATACCCTGTCATGGTACACAAATTTTAACAAGGGTGGCTAACCACCATGATTTCATATATCATTAAGTCAAAATTAGTCATTATGACACGTGATAATGGACCCATCGTAACTAAGCATGACTAAGCATCTGTACGATACCCATGTTGGTGATACAAATATGTCCGACTAAAAATTATCCATGCTATGGTGACAAATGATTCATGATATACAAATAATCAATGGAGGCATAATGACGATAGGTAATAACTAATATGAAAACAATTTGTATAAATATAGCATTCTATTATATGAAACAATATATTTTTGAAATCATAGGTTCAATATGATCAAAGGATTACGGCTTGCATTGGAATAGATCCTGGTACTGGTCTTAATCTTGATGCACTCCTCCTTGCTCAAAATTCCTTGAAGTATCGATGTCTACTCGCAAACAAGGTAATAAACCAAATAAATAAATAATAGAGAGAAAACAAACTCCAAAAATTAAATAAAAATCTTAGAAAAATAGATCTCGAATTTAGATGAATTTATAAATTTGAATCAACTCAATCGGAGTTCGGATGAAGAAGATATGGGCTTTGGAAGATCAAAACCCTAAGAAATACCCAAAATGGAATTTCTGAATTATTGTTCTATTGAAAAATCTGGATTATGACGTCAGCCCTGGAATTTTCGAATTAATATAATTTTGAGAAAAAGAGAATAGGAACTGACATGGGGGGCCCTACATGTCATTGATGGGGTTCACCATGGACTAGCTTCATGTGTCTTTTGGTTCGGTTGGAGCTTTGGTGTGCCATATGGCATTGCCAGATGGGATAGAGGGGTGATATGCCGCTTAGCTGGTGGCTGACTCGTTACAGAGCAAAGGAGGCTGCAGCCATGGCCGACGGTTGGAGCTTGGCACCGAGGGTGATAGAGAGTGACAAAGTTTCAGAGAAAGATGAAAACAAAACCCTGGAAGTACGACGAAGCTCTAGGAAGTAATGGCGTGGCATGGGCGGTGATGAAACGAAGATGGCAGCGACAATGGAGGATGGCAAGCTCTCGGGCATGGCGGTTTTGATGGGAAAACAACGCTCGAGCGAAAAGGGGTAAGCATTGGCTCAGTGGTTGCGCAAGGGTTGTAGAGAGTGGCTTGGTAAGTCTAGGGATGAGCTAGAGTGGTTGAGATATGAAGGTCACCGATGAAAAGAAAAAACTTCGGTGGCGGCGACTCAGTGGCTAAGGAGACAAAATAAAAGTGTAGATTAGATGAGAATAACCAATAGCACGATATGATGCTCATGATTGACAAACACGCCCACTGGAGACGTGGATCAATAATGTGGGTGACGGCCAGTTTGTCAGACGAAACCGACAAAGACGGAAGAGGGGTTCTCGGCCAAGGGCTACCGCATCATGGCGAAGAGCGTCGCAGCACGAACTCAGAGATGCGGACGACACGACCGGAGAAGCAGGGAGGTCAGCAAAATTTGATGAGGAACAGTTTCGGTGGCGGCTCGGGTTTTGGCAAAATACAGCAAAACCAGATCGAAATCGGGGTGGAAAGCATAGGGCTTCGATGGAGAACTTTGGGGCGAAGTTTTTGACGCAGGTGCCGGGCTTATAGAAGGTTCGGGAGAGGGGAATCCAAGTCAGGGCCGGCACTGCTATGCATGTGCAAAATGGACTCAAGATGTAACACCCTGGCTATGCGGAAGCCAAGATATTACCTAAAATCTAACATAAAGCAACAATATGATTTAATTTTAACATTCTATCAGCTAAAAACATGTAAAGTTCATCTCACAAGAGAACGACTATAAGAATTGAATTGGATTTCAGCAACATATCCAAATTCTAAATATCCATTCATAATAAACCATTCAAATTAAAACTATCAAGAATCTATACGAAGAATATTAAGCATTCACTAGTTCAACCAAGTCATAATGAATGATAACCTCAACCATCAGAACTCCATTATTACAATCCAGTATTATGAAATGAAAGATAATAACAAGTTCATTAATTAATAGTGAGATGTGAAGTGAACGAAGTGATCCGTGACTAATCCCTCCTAAGCATGCCGTCATCAGTGTTTACCTAAAACATACAAACAATGGCAAGAATAAGTCCATGACTCAGCAAGTACAACAGAATAATATGAAAAAATACTGAATCAAGAACATAACATTCATAATGTCTGAATATGAAACAAAATAGTAGAAATCTTATACGAGAATGGAATGCATGCTCTTTACTTTTGCTTATACCAGTATAGCCAGTGAACACCCGTTGGTGTTGACTCAGGCCCACATTATCCAAAATGCAGGAATCCAAGGCCCGTATGAAGAATATTTCATAACGGGGATCCAATTTGCCCACATTGGAATGGTGAGTCTTACGTGCCCATATTGGAATGATGGGTCTTTACTTTCCACTCCTGTGGGTGAAAACATGATCGAATGAATGAATGAATTAATTAATTAATTAATGGATATGAAAGACATAATCTTAAGAAGCATGGATTAATATCCATGAAAAGAAACAAGAATTAATAGAATTACTCGAAATCCATAGAACTTAATCATAGCATGAACATCAAGCATTACAAATAGATATCAATCAATACATTTCACAATGTAATTGCCCATGTTAGAATGATGAGACTTCACTACCCACTCCCGTGTGTGAAACATGAATGAATGGACGAATGAATATGTTGAACGTAAACATATTATCGAAGAATCATGGTATATCAATTATGAAGAGAAACAAGTAATACCGAAATTATCCATTGCACATTCATCAATCAAGTGGAACAAATAGCAATCAAGACAATTCAATTGTACTTGCCTTTCGCGTTGCGACGCGTTAGGAGACAAGGATGATGCCACTAATCCCAAAGCCTCTCCTCCTACATAATCAACTTACTCAAATAAGAATGAAGTGGAAATGAGACTCTACTCGCAATGCTCTAAATCGTTCTCCCAAACCCAAGGTTTATCTACTTGTTCTACTCAAGCTAGACAACATTCTAACAGGAAACTACACTGGACAGCAGTATTAAAAGTTACATAACTTTCGCTCTGAAACTCGTAAAGAGCAAACTCAGATTCTCTGGAAAGGTAGTGAAATCCTCTACAATAACCTAGTTGGCGATAATCTCCAATTCGGCCAACCTCGGAGTCTAATAATCAGATGAACATTTAGAACTATAATCGATGCATGCACTATACAAAGAAGATAAGAATTTTCATAACTTTTGAATGGATGAACCAAATTTTAAGATTTTTGACAATATGGGAATCTTAAGAAATCTCCTACAAAAATCGTGTTGGGTGAACTCTCTGAATTAGCCATTAACACAATCTTAATTTAATAAACAAATCAACTGCTAATATTCGTCAGAATTCTGGACAGCAGTAATGAAATCAACGTAACTTTGTGCCACAACTCTGAATTGGGTGATCTTTGAACCTATGGAAAGCTGAAAACAAACCCTACCAATCTCTAGGAGACGAAATACTCCAATTTGGATTCGATCTACACGAAAACTGATGAGGAACAAGATACAAAATACTGGAATTAATCGCAGCAGAACGACGATCCCCTAATCATAGCAATTTACGAATCTAATTCGATCTAACCAGCGAGGAATCATTCATTACCCTTGAAGACATGTGTGCCCGCTGAATTCTCCCGCGAGGTGCTCCTCTCCTCTTCTTCTCCTCTCTCCCTCTTTTTTTCTCCTTGGCCGGCGGCACCCGAAGGGTTCTTCTCCCTCCCTCCTTCTTCTTGGACAGCGAAGAATCTGAGGCGGTGGTATCAGAGCGGCGGCGCTTGATCAGAGCAAGAGGGCGGTACTAGCCGGCCAAGACCGAATGGTTCTTCTCCCTCCCTCCTTCTTCTTGGACAGTAGCAACGGAGGTGGTGGTACTATAGCGGTGGCGTGGTATTGTAGCACCTAGGGTTTTAGCTACCACTAATGGGCCAAGGCTATGGGCCTTTAGCCCAAAATTTAATCTCCCTTTAAGAGAAATTTTGAAATCCCATTTTAATTCCTAATAAAAAGGTTCAAATTCAAATATAGTTCTAAAGATTGAACGGGGTATTACATTCTACTTCCCTTAAATAGGATTCGACCCCGAATCCTCGCAACGATCTATGCGAAAGAAAAACTACAACTGAAAATTAACAACAGAATGCAAGTAACCGCCGTGAACGAATCCGGATATTGATCGCGCATGCGAGACTCCAGCTCCCAAGTGGCCTCTTTCTCGGACTGATGAGACGAAAGCACCTTGACATACTTCAATGATTTGTTCCTTAGAACTCGTTCTGACTCTTCTAGAATTTGCACTGGCTGGGATTCGAAGGTAAGATCGTGTTCAATGATCAACGGCTCTAACCGAATCACATGCTCTTGATCTCTCAATTATTCACTCAGCATCGGAACATACCAGACGTTGCGTACCTCGCGTATGGACCCGAGTCGGTCCTAGCGATACGCTAACTTCTTAATTCCAGCAACTGTCAAAAACAACCCAGTGTACCTTGGGCCTACTTCCCTATTGGTACCAAACCACACAACATGCACATAGCATACAAAACTCTTGTTCCATCGCTCAGTCTAACTCTTTCGCTTAACAAGGAGCACCTCCTTTAACCCAGAACACACAAAATAACTTGCTTTAACCAAACTCTTTTACAAACAGATCCCAACTAAAAATAAAGGATTCTCATCGCAACCACACAATGCCAACTCCCCACTAAAAGGGTCAAATCCAAAATCGAAAATTCATCACGAAAACCATTCCACTTTCTAATTAGGCAGTTTGCGAATGAATACCACGAAAGCCAAAGGAGAAATCACTCGAATGCCCAAATCAAATATTTCTTTTATTCTGTCTGAACTGGAAAAATCATACATGCCAGCATAGCGCCAACTCAAATTGCCAAAGACATCAGTCATAAACACATAGCTCAAACAAGAATGAAGGGAGCATTTCATTACCCAAGGCCACATTTTTCTCAATTTCTCTTTTAAGAATAGAACTTCTCTCAAATTATGGAATTCCAATTCATCGCATGACACACTAACTCATTTATGTTAAATTGGCAGCCTCAACGCCATGCTCAAACCAAATACATCAACCACACCTTTATAGAGAGGCTCTGTTGACTCCACAGAAACATACTCTAGCCAACTCCTCTACCGACGGAATTACTTTCACAGAAGACTCCCAATGCATCTCAAAATAGATCTCACACGCAATCACATCACCTCAATCCTTTAAGAATAAACAACTTGGAATTCACATCACACACTCTCATGTACTACATCAAAAGGGTTCTATCAATGATTATCCCACTGTTCGGAATCCACCTTTATTCTACTTCCTCTACACAGAATCCTTGGGCGACCAAAGTTCTAGCATAAAAATGCGAAGCCCAAATCTAACCTCCAAGACTCCTATAATGAACTTCTGGTGTAAATGGTAGGGAAAACCTCAGATTCGACGACAGAAATTCTCACAATCTAACCATACTCGACCATTAACGTCAATAGATAATTATACTCTTAACCAAATTATCCTTTGAAAGATTCTAACTCCAAGAGAGTTACTCATTGAAACCAAGCCATACCTGACAATAATCCAACAATCTCTGCCATCTCATTAATTGATTTAACGATTAGATTAATTTGCTAATCTTTCTCGCATTACACTACACCACAAAATGAAATAAAGATCTTGGTCCACAAATCACTATAGGTTCTATTAGTTGCAACAATACAATTAATTTAGCCCAAAGACAAACATTCTGTATAACTAAGATTCTCTCCAAGAATTATACACGAAATCATTTCATCCACTAATGTTCCTCAAATAACTTACAACCTAAGGTCTCACAACAACAATTAATAAACACTTCAAAAAACCCCTGTGAAATGAATAGGTTGATTCTTTCTCAAAAGAAAAGGCAAATGAAAACAATTTTTACCAACTAGAAAAAAACATTTACCACTCGCAGTGAACACAGGACCAACGAAAATAGTCAATTAGGCAACGAACTCGGAAAACATAAGGGAAGACCACAATTGAGGGCACAAGCCTCACAAGAAGAGAATATCAAACCTTAACTGACAAGAACAAATGTTGCCATTGAAACTTCGGATATTTCTATACGACAAAAACAGAAAGGTTAAGTATGCTTCAAATAAGCTACAAGTTACAAAACTTAAATCCCACCACAAATACTTTTGCTACACTCCTTCATTTAAAATAAAACAATTTTCTTTGATTACAACCCTTCTTGCCAACTCAAACAAACGAGCATGAAGATCAAACCACTTGAATTACTTAAGAACCAATAAAACTTTGAAACACGTCGCTTTACTTAACAAATTTCAACTACCACATAAATCTTGAAGCCCAAAAGATCTTGAATGCAAAATTTAAAATATTTTCATTGAAGAGATATCACGAAAGGTGATCAAATTTCTTTTTCTATAAAAGAATCAACATCACTCTCACATTACTAACCATTTTATTAACATCAATATCATACATTCTTGGTAAAATTCAATATACCTTACTATCACATTAATAAATCTTCTAAAAAGAAACACAACAAATCGTGTCATAAAATTTCCATTATCATATAAGATTGTAATAACGAATTATTCTAGAAAGGAAACATAATGCGCAAGCCACAATATTGAAACAAAACTCTTTTAACAAGATCATACTAGTACATGACAATCTCATAAAACACACCAATTTAAATCACTTATTAGATTTTGTCCATTTAACCCTTACTGACGCTCAACGCCAATTAGCACACACTAATAGCACTCTAAACATTACTACTAACAATTGATGATTATTTAATCATGGAAGCATTCATGGTCTTACCTCTGTTTGCAAACACAAAACAAATATGAGTATAGATTCAACGTACTACCTTATGTTCAGAAATTAGAATGAAATATCTTTAAACTTCAATAATAGAATATTTATAAGACAAGGTTTCGTAAGTCAATACAACAACCTTCATCCATTACTTCATACATATATCAACAATTTAGCATAGCAAAATCAGGTAAATCTAGCATTTGTACAAATTCATCAAGTATCTAAATAGAAGACAGATTCATTATTAATATTTACCAAGGAAATAATCCAACACCTCCATAATTAACCATCTCAAATGCTTAGATTAATTACCTAAGACCAGATAATCCAATTTATCCAACAAGTTTAGGAATTTAAATAATTGAAATGATCAAATAAGTTCATTATTGTTTCACACTCCCAAATAACTCCATGAGTTCCAAACATGTATAGAAAAATTCTTATTCAATTTTTTTCAAGAAACTATTACAAGACAACTTGAAATTAATCAACTTCACTTCTAAAGATATTAGCTGAGAATCATTGGTTTGCACCATGCTAATAACCTAACCTGATAACTCATGCCATACAAATTAATTCATTTAATTAAAGCCACTTAGTTAAGTATGACAATACATCACTAAAGGATTTTAACATTCTCTTTCATAAAAGAGAGGTATTAAACTTCAACTCTCAAATTAATCTAAAAGAAATACGCAAGGTCAAAGCTTCCACATAATAAAGAACTTGCAAAAGAAAACTTCCATTGCCCAAATACCAAGTGAACAAATGAGTTACGTTTCCCAACAGAAAATAAAAACAGAACTTCCGTAAAAAGATCAATCTTGCAAATTAACGGCGTTCCAAAGAAACAACAATGGATCAACCGTCAGGAGAACAAATAATCACTTAATTGAACCAACAAAAAACAGAAACCCACCTACTGCAATGTAACTGCTATCCAAAGAAAGTTCATCAATCACAAGAAAACTATAACCAGAACCCAAACACAAACTCAAGGAAGGCAACAACGTCCCAAAGAACTAACCCTCAACGCATGTAACTAAGTTGCCCGAGGTAACCAGTTTACTATCCCAAACCATGAACGGTGGTATAACTTGGCAATGCTTAAGGCCATAACCACGACCACTACCTCTCAACATTTCTGAACACCAAGGATATATAGCTAACCATTAACTCAATAATAATAACAGTAGCACAGAAGCAATTCATTAACAGTTCAACATAATGAAACATACCATTAGAAACACGGATGCAATGGATTACCCAAATCCCACCTACTATGCACAGTGTGTCAATTTAATAATTCAATTACCACGGACCTAAAGCCTGCTCTAATACCAACTGTAACACCCTAGCTATGCGGAAGCCAAGATATTACCTAAAGTCTAACACAAAGCAACAATACGATTTAATTTCAACATTCTATCAGCTAAAAACATGTAAAGTTCATCTCACAAGAGAACGACTATAAGAATTGAATTGGATTTCAGCAACATATCCAAATTCAAAATATCCATTCATAATAAACCATTCAAATTAAAACTATAAAGAATCTACACGAAGAAAATTAAGAATTCACTAGTTCAACCAAGTCATAATGAATGATAACCTCAACCATCAGAACTCTATTATTACAATCCAGTATTATCAAATGAAGATAATAACAAGTTCATTAATTAATAGTGAGATGTAAAGTGAATGAAGTGATCTGTGACAAATCCCTCCTAAGGATGCCATCATCAGTGTTTACCTAAAACACACAAACAATGGTAAGAATAAGTCCACGACTCAGCAAGTACAATAGAATAATATGGAAAAATACTGAATCAAGAACATAACATTCATAATGTCTTAATATGAAACAGAATGGTAGAAATCTTATGTGAGAATGGAATGCATGCTCTTCACTTCTGCTTATACCGGTATAGCCAGTGAACACCCGTCGGTGTTCACTCAGACCCGCATTATCCAAAATACGGGGATCCAAGGCCCGTATGAAGAATATTTCATAACGGGGATCCATTTTACCCACATTAGAATGGTGGGTCTTTCGTGCCCATATTGGAATGATGGGTCTTTACTTCCCACTCCCGTGGGTGAAACATAAACGAATGAATGAATTCATGGATATGAAAGACATAATCTTAAGAAGCATGGATTAACATCCATGAAAGGAAACAAGAATTATTAGAATTACTCGAAATCCATAGAACTTAATCATAGTATGAGCATCAAGCATTACAAACAGATATCAGTCAATACATTTCACAATGTAATTGCCCATGTTGGAATGATGGGACTTCACTACCCACTCCCGTGGGTGAAACATGAATGAATGGATGAATGAATATGTTGAACATAAACATATTATCGAAGAATCATAGTATATCAATTATGAAGAGAAACAAGTAATACCGGAATTATCCATTGCACATTCATCAATCAAGTGGAACAAATAGTAATCAAGACAATTCAATTGTACTTACCTTTCACGTTGCGACGCGTTAGGAGGCAAGGATGATGCCACTAATCCCGAAGCCTCTCCTCCTACATAATCAACTTACTCAAATAAGAATGACGTGGAAACGAGACTCTACTCGCAACGCTCTAACTCGTTCTCCCAAACCCAAGGTTTATCTCCTTGTTCTACGCAAGCTAGACAACATTCTAACATGAAACTACACTGGACAACAGTATTAAAAGTTACATAACTTTCGCTCTAAAACTCGTAAAAGAGCAAACTCAGATTCACTGGAAAGGTAGTGAAATCCTTTACAATAACCTAGTTGGTGAGAATCTCCAATTCGGCCAACCTTTGAGTCTAATAATCATATGAACATCTAGAACTATAATCTGACGGACAGACTATACAACAGTATAAGAAATTTCATAACTTTCGAATGGATGAACCAAATTTTAAGATTTTTAACAATCTAGAAATCTTAAGAAATCTTCTACGAAAATCGTGTTGGGTGAACTCCCTGAATTAGCCATTAACACAATCTTAATTTAATAAACAAATCAACTGCTAATATTCGTCAGAATTCTGCACAGCAGTAATAAAATCAACGTAACTTTTAGACCACAACTCCGAATTGGGTGATATTTGAACCTATGGAAAGCTGAAAACAAACCCTACCAATCTCTAGGATACCAAATCCTCCAATTAGGATTCTATCTACATGAAAACTGATGAGAAACAAGATACAGAATACTAGAATTAATCATAGAAGAACAACGATCCCCTAATCATGGCAATTTACGAATCTAATTCGATCTAACCAGCGAGGAATCATTCTTTACCCTTGAAGACATGTGTGCCTGCTGAATTCCCCTGGAGGTGCTCCTCTCCTCTTCTTCTCCTCTCTCCGTCTTCTTTTCTCGTTGGTCGGCAGCACTCGAAGGGTTCTTCTCCCACCTCCTTCTTCTTGGACAGCAGCAACGGAGGCAGCGGTACTGTAGCAGCAGCGTGGTACTGTAGCAGCAAGGTTGGCACTATAGCATGAGGGGGTGGTACTGTTGCACCTAGGGTTTTGGCTTCCCTTAATGGGCCAAGGCTATGGGCCTTTAGCCCAAAATTTGATCCCCCTTCAAGAGAAATTCTGAAATCCCTTTTTAATTTCTAATAAAATGGTTCAAATTCAAATATAGTTCTAAAGATTGAACGGGGTATTACACAAGAGTCCTGGAGGTTGATGACGATGAACTAGCAGAGGCAAGGCCAACGTGGCAGTGGAACAAAAGAAATGGAAAGGAGAAGATTGGCTTTGGCTCTGGGCTCACGCGCGCACAGGCTGGGGAAAGGGAATGGCCGAGCGGGAGTTTTGGGCCAGAAGAGAAAAATAATGGGCCGAAGAAATGGGTTTTGGCCCATTGAGGTTTTCTGAGATTTTAATTAGTTTTCCTTTTTAGAAAATAGCAAAAAATACAAATGGCAAATAGAAAATAGGAAATGCATTTAGAAAAATTCTAGAAAATATATCCAAGCACATAGAACCCAAATAAAATAATTTTGACAATTGTTGAAGTTGAGATTAATCATATTAAATTGTTCTGCTTTTGAAAGTCCATATTAAGCTTTATTTTAATTCAAATAAAACTTTTGTGAATTTTCCTACAGAGCTGTGCTACTCAAAAAGATTTTTAAAATTCAGAAAATTGGGATGTTACAATCCGGGCCTCCATCACCTGGATCCGCGCCACCTCGCCTGGATTCTCGCTGCAACTGCCTCCTCTACAATCCTCTGCTCTAGGCGGGTCTGCATCTGCACCACTGCTACTCCTCTGCTCTAGGTGGATCTACCTCTCGCTGCAGTCGCCTCCTCTACTCCAGGCCGACCCTGACGAAGGATCCTCTGCTCCAACCAGGACCTCCTCTGCTCTCAGCGAGGACTTGGTGAGCACCTTCTTAGTTTGCTTCCCCGAGCTCGAAGTTTCGCCGAGCGGCTCGAAGCTTCCTCAAGTAGCGCATCTTCTGCTCCGACAGTAATCTAGTGGTTTCCTCTTCTTCTTCAGCCGAGTTCCTCCTTGGTATCCTCTGCTTGTCTAGCGGGATCCAGTCTAACAGCCTCCTCTTGTGCTTTGGTGTAGCCAGCTAGCTCTCCAGCACCTTCCTCTACTCTTGTGCTTCAGTAACCTCTCACCCTACCCTACTACTGTGGTACTAGTACTGCCGAGTGTGCTACTCTTCTACTACTGTTGATGCTACTGGGTGATATTGCTATTGTCTTGTTACTGTTAATACTCTTTGGTGCTCTTACTATTGATTGTGGTCTATCAACATGGCTCTTGATGGCATTCTTGGTCCTGGACCTATTCAAGGTGATACTACTATAGCTTGTTCTATTCCTGCTAGTGTTGTGGAGTCTTATGCAACTCAGTTTGGTCAAATTCAGACTCAGATGAGAAATCTTCAGGCCCAGTTGTGTCGACTGAAGGCATCTTCCAATGCATCCACCGGTGTGACTGCACCATCATGTCCTGTGCCGGGTGCTTCACTCCCATGGATATTGGATTTAGGGGCTTCCTTCCATGTGACATCTGATGCAGCTCAGCTCATATCATGTCGTCCTGCTGCATAAGGTATCAAAATTCAGACAACTGATGGAACGCCATTCACGGTCACTCATTAGGGGACTCTTTCCACATCTCATTTCGTAGTTTCAGATGTCTCACTTGTCCCCACACTCTCCATGAATCTCATCTCTGTTAGGCAGCTTGCAGATATGAACTGTTTTGTTGGGTCCGACAATAGCTACTGCTTTGTGCAAGATCGTCGAACAAGAATTGTCATAGGTACAGGTCATCGTCAGAGAGGTTTTGCAGGGCTCTATGTTCTTGATCGTCTGAATCTTCCTTTATCTTCCATTTCTGGTACTGCTCCTGCCCCTATTCCTTCACCCTCTATTGTTGGCTCATCTACCCCTTGTTCTTCTGCCTCTACTTCTATTTGCTAATCCTTTCTTGAATGGCATCTTTGCTTGGGGCACTTATGTGGCTCATGCCTCTCTACCTTGATCCATTAAGGTGTTCTTGGTCTTGTTTCCGTTGACACAAATTTTCAGTGCATGGGTTGTAGACTTGGCAAGCAAGTACAATTCTCATATCCTTCCAGCATTTCTCGCTCTGATTGTCCTTTTGATTTGGTCTATTTGGATGTTTGGGGTCCCTCACATTTTGCTTCGAAGGGGGGGTCACAGTTACTATGTCATCTTCATTGATGATCATACTCGATACACTTGGATCTACTTCATGAAACACTGTTCGTAGTTGATTTCTATATATCAATCTTTTGCTCATACGGTTCATACTCAATTCTCTTCCACCATCCGTGTTTTTTGTGTCCTTCTAGCACTTTGTGAGCGCACAAAGCTGAGTCCTCAGTTAGTTGAGTGTGTTTTTCTAGGTTATAGTCCTGAGCATAAGGGCTATCGTTGATATGATCCCTCAGCACGTCGCATTCGCATATCTCGTGATGTGACTTTTGATGAGGGTTGACCTTTCTTTTATCATCCTTCTACACATCCCACTTCTTCTTCCATAGATTTCACTTCCTTTTTGTGTCTACCTCCTATTCCTTCATCAGACTTGCCTTCTCCAGATACACCTTCTTCACTAATTTCACCTTCTAGTGTGCCTTCTCCAGATACACCTTCTCCACAAATTTCTCCACAAGCTCCACTAGTTTCTCCACCAGCTCCACCAGCTTCTAACACTTCCACTTTTTCCTTTCACTATAGTCATCGACAGAGAGTTCCTTCTAATCCTCAGTCGTCCTCTCCTCCACCTGACCCTCTGGCCAGTACCACTGACTCTGACGATCGTTCTACTACATCACGATATGCTCTACGTGATCGTTCTTCTATTCAGGCACTAGAGAGATGGGGTTTTTCTCGTGCAGGTGCAGTAGCTGAGCTGAGTACTTATTAGGAGGCTGTAGTGTACCTGAGTGGCAGTTGGTTATGACAGAGGAGCTCACAGCATTAGAGTGTACATGCACTTGGGATATTGTTCCTCTACCATCTGGAGTTGTTCCTATCACTTGCAAGTGGGTGTACAAAGTTAAGAACAAGTTAGATGGGTCGGTTAGTAGAGCGATACAAGGCTCGTCTTGTTGCAAGAGATTTCCAGCAGGCTTATGGTCGAGATTATGATGAGACTTTTGCTCCAGTTGCTCATATGACCACAGTACGTACTCTTATTGCAGTTGCAGCGGTATGCACATGGACTATATCTCAGATGGATTCTATATGCAGCCACCCCCTAGTGTTGAGGCTCCTACAGGCTATGTTTGTCGCTTTAAACGTGCTCTATATGGTCTCAAGTAGGCTCCTCGTGCTTGGTTTGAGCGTTTCAGTTCTGTGATCCGAGCTGTTGGTTTCACTCCAAGTGAGCATGCCCCTGCCTTATTTATTCATAGTTCTCAATAGGGTCGTACTTTGCTTCTGTTGTATGTAGATGATATGCTGATCCCAGGAGATGACATGGACTATGTGGCCTTTGTGAAGAAGAAATTGAGCGAATAATTTATGATGTCTGATTTGGGACCATTGAGCTATTTTCTGGG
Organism: Phyllostachys edulis; assembly: GCA_036346405.1. Classification (NCBI taxonomy): domain Eukaryota; kingdom Viridiplantae; phylum Streptophyta; class Magnoliopsida; order Poales; family Poaceae; genus Phyllostachys; species Phyllostachys edulis. The sequence continues at coordinate 48,864,520 of CM070556.1, forward strand.
GATTGAGGTTCATTCTAATAGTGATGGCTACTACCTCTCTCAGCATCGCTATATTTAGGATCCGCCTGCTTGCTCTGGTATGACTGATACACGCAATGTTGCCATACCCATAGAGCTCCGCCTACAGCTTCGACCTACAGATGATGTACCACTGACAAATCCTTCACACTATCGTCAGCTCGTTGGGAGTCCTGTTTATCTCACTGTCACCAGGCTAGACATTGCTCATGATGTTCATGTACTCAGTCAATTTGTTAGTGCTCCCACCTCAGTCCACTATGGTCATGTTCTTTGTGTGTTGAGATACTTGAGGAGGACTGCGTTCAGACATCTGTTCTATGCCAGTTCGAGTCAGCTTAAGCTTCACATTTACTACGATTCCACTTGGGCTAGTGATCCTGCTGATCGTCGATCTATTACTGGCTACTATATCTCTCTTGGTACTTTGCTCATTTCCTGGAAGTCCAAAAAGCAGACTGTAGTGTCACGCTCTAGTGCAAAGGCTGAGCTTCGAGCTCTTGCTACTACCACCTCAGAGATCATTTGGCTTCGATGGCTCTTGATTGATCTAGATGTCCATTGTGACAATCCTGCACCTCTCTTTTGTGATAATACAAGTGTCATTCAGATTGCTAGTGATCCAGTTATGCATGAGCTAACAAAACACATTGGTGTTGATACATCCTTCACACGATCTCACTGTCAGCAGTCGACCATCGCCCTCAAGTATGTTCACTCAGAGCTTCAAGTTGCAGATTTATTCACTAAAGCTCAAACTTGAGAACAACATCAACTTCATCTACTCAAACTTAGTGCATCAGATCATCCTGATCCACTTTGAGTTTAAAGGGGGGTGTTAAAGTATTGTACATACTCTCTCTCTCTCTCTGGCCCATATGGCCCATGGTCGATATATACTCTCTAAATCAATGAATAAGATGCACAGTTGTGGATAGCAAACCCTAGCTTCTTCTTTCTAACAATCATCATATAGCCAAATTCAGATGTCATGTTGATTTAGGAATTTATAAAGTAAATTTGACATGTAGGTGATAACATGAAATAGATTGCAAGTAATTTGTACTGAAATTAAGTCCAAAGCAGTATGATCAAAGTGTTGAACTTGCCTAATAAATAAGGAAAACTAGAGTATTGAAGTTTAGGTTCGATAAGAACTTCCCCCGATGCTCCGACTCCTAAAAAAATAGCAATGGAGTCCGATAACGACTAAGAACCAAATGGAAATCTATGTATATGTCGATAATAAGTCTAGACGTCTATGCTATTGCTTTAATCGAATGACACTCTCCCCCAAAAGACTAAGGTTTTGAAGGAGAAAAGAAAAGAGAAAAACAAGAAAATATTTGATTGAAGAAGACATGCAATTCCTTTTCATTAAGCATTCTGATTAATAGAATTTTGAGAAAATTGCACTGTAGGTCCCTGAATTTGTGAGGTTATGCCACTTAGCTCCTTGAACTCGCAATTTACTTTCATAGCTCTATGAACTTGCGAGGTTATGCCACTAAGCTCTCTGAATTTGCATTTTACATTCTCAGCCCCCTGAACTTGCGAGGTTGTGCCACTTAGCTCCCTGAACTTGTGTGAAGTGAAGTTCGCCGGAAGCGATGCCGGCGACTTCATCCTCTCCGAGTCCAGTGGACAAGTCGTCACCGCGTTCAGGCCATGTTCATTGTCTCCCGTCACCTCACGCTGACAAAAGCGGATTCTTCGGGCCCAAGAATCGTCAGTGAAGATGCGAGCACAGTGCGTTCCCAGGCCCGAAGAATCCATTTTTATCGGCATGAGGCGACGAGGACGATGAACAAAGCCTAAATGTGGTGGCGACTTGTCCACCGAATTCGGAGGGACGAAGTGGTTGGCTTCACATCCAACAAACTTCGCTTCAACGCAAGTTCAGGGAGTTAAGTGGCACAACCTCGCAAATTCAGGGGGTGAGAAAGTAAAATGCAAGTTCAGGGGGCAAAGTTGCACAACCTCGCAAGTTCAGAGGGCTGAGAAAGTAAAATACATATTCAGGGAGCTAAGTGACACAACCTCGCAAGTTTAGGGACCTACAGTGCAATTTTCTCTAGAATGTTTAAAGAATCTATCGATTTTATTTAATTAGAAAAGGTGTGTCATCCTAAAAAAAATCTTAATTACGGAAAAAGGCTTTATTTGGTCTATACAAATAATCAAGAACTTCTTTTACTAGAAATTAATAAGTAATTAATGATAAAAGGGGTTTATTTAATTGGAAGGAATAATGATTAACAATTTTATTTGCTTGATGTGTATTTTATTGAAGTTATTTCTGAAATAGGAGTAATTTTGAAAATAAATACAAATGGAAAATAAAAGAACTCAGCTGGGCCGGCCCAACTGGCCCAGCACACACACAATATAACACATACGCAGAGCTAGAGCTGGCCAGATGGGTCGTGCCTGTTGGGTCGGCCGTGTACTAAGACACCAAAGATTGTTCATGTCTTGCGTCTTGCCCAAAGACGAAAGTCCGTGTCGTGCTTGGGCCGTTACCTTGGCACGGTGGGCTAGCCAGGCATGGCACGAATAGTGTTGGGTTGTGCCAGGCACGGCACGAGCCCGACCAGCCCGGCATGGCCCATCTAGCCCGCACATGCTGGAGGCAGAGGAGGCGACGCCGACGTTTAGGGAGAGGGGGCCGGGAGGAGAGGAGGCGGTGCGGTGCCGCCGCGCTGGTGTGGAGGGAGAGGGAGAGCCGAAGACAAAGAGAGGAAGAGGGGAAGGGGAGGTAGAGTCGCGAGAGGAGAAAGGCCTTGCCACATGGTGACAGGCGCAGAGCCGCAGAGGGAGAGGGAGAGTCGAAGAGGGAAGGAAGAGGGGGAGGGGAGGCGGCGCGGCGTGGGCCGACGCTGAGGGAAAGGGAGAGCCGGAGAGGGAGAGGAAGAAGGGGTGGGGAGGCGGTGCAGCACGGGTCAGTGTTGAGGGTGAGAGAGGACCGGAGGAGGCTGTCGGGACCAAACAATGCAATTCTGGGCCCTCTGTGTATAATGCACTAGTCAAGGATCACACTAGTGCACACAGTGTCAACACAGGTGAATATTGGTCCACACAAGACGAAATAATGGAATAAACGAGTAATTTGAATAACAAATAACTGTTGTGACCTTAAGGTCGAGTTTTACATTTACTAAGCCTCGCTTGGCTAGCAATAATGAAATAAGCAGTAGCGAAACAAATAACTTCAGCGAGAACCCATCGATTCACCACCGGCAACTGACTGGGATCAAAACCTAGCGATCAATACCTTCGTAGAACTCCTCCTCAAAAGCGGGCAAAGACTCCTCCACTTCTGTTGATTGATTATAGCAAGCATGAGTAGACAACCGTACTCGCAAGTCATACCACAGAATGCAAAGTATATATGATGGCTTATTCCAAAGGAATGACTTTTGTGGTTCTTTTGTAGAAATACAATATTTGTAATTGAATATGAATAATAGATTAAAACATAATTCAAAACAAATAGACAATATTAATTTATCAATTGTTTTCACAGAGAACATGAAGTCTAATCAAATTATTCACACATCCATATGACTTAGATCAGACAGCTCCCTTCCCAAGTGTTTTATGAAAATCTAACCCTCATATGAAATCTTCGAGCATGTCCATGACTGCGGACGTGGCTATTCGAATAGATTTGTTTATCACTCTGCAGAGGTTGTACACTTTACCCACACGATATAACCAGTGTTGCAAGCACTAATCATAACAAAATATTTCACAAACTTCATCTCGAACATTGACACTCCCGATGTGTTTTACTACCGGTACTAACCCACTAAGAAAGTTAGTTTGATGCACACCATTAGACCTGAAGACGACGAACTACTCATAAATGTGTACTACGCAGTAGTGCACACCTCCACCCATCACTGAGCACCTAACCTACTGTGAGAACCCGGGGTATTTAACTTGTAATACTTAACCATCAAATTGGTCCTAGTATTTCAAATCAAATATCTCAATTCTCGGTATGTACTTCCCAGAATTGTAGTACACATACCCCATACAAAAATTAAGCATCCATTCCATACATAAGTCATCACAATACCAAGTCTACAAGCTTACAACATAAAGGACATACAAGTTCATATTACAAAAGTAGGGCCGACCGGCCAAATGACAAGTAAATAACCAAAGTAGCAGCGGAATCATAAGCCATAAGATGGCGATAAATAAAAGCTAAACGGTTTGCCATTACCCACAAGGCAACCGACTGGAAATATCCAAGCTAGTCGTCGAGGTCAAAGTTGAAGTCGGTCTCACAATAGTTAACCCCTTGGGGTCAACTTCCTCTGCAACAATTAAGCAATGCAACTGAGTACGAAAACGTACTCGCAAGTCTTACGAGTAACAAGCCTATACATAGCTACATGCAAGCTGAATCAAAAAAGGAGGTTATATGGTTCATTTGACGCGCAAAGCAACATTTCATTTGCAATATGTAATAGATTGAAAGCAATTTGACAAATCTGTTTTTAATTGATTAAATAACAGCGAGACAACATTTATAAACATAATTAACATCGTAGAGGTGACTTCCCAACAGCCACCACACCCCACCCAAATGAAAAGAATCTACTTTAAATCTTGTATGGTTTTCTTTACTGAGATTACAGAAGCATTTCTTGCGTGCCAAACTGAGCAATAAAGAATAATGCCTCCAATCTTTGCGCAAAATATAACCATAACTGCTTTCGGTGATTTTCAAGATCAATTATCAACCGTCATCATTTTGCTCCACTACAACGTACATTTGGTGAGAAGAATCGCATATGCAGCTAACGCCGGTTGTTCAATCATTAAAGTTTGCCTCCCAAGATACTAAACCGTGAGAAAAGCACAGCACAAAGGAGCACTTTGAAGTTATTCTTGTGTGCACAAATGCACAAGGAATATTTACAATTCTCTTCTTCTCGGTGATCATATTAAAAAAGGACGGCCTTACAAATTTGACTTGCGCAAGGCCACATTTCTTCCGAAAAGACGGTGTGAGCTCGACCGTGCGTGAAGGCTATTTTCTTGTGCCCTTTTCTGTGAATGGAGTGATTTGGTGATCCTTGTAGTCCAGCACTTTAAGTGAAACCAAGGGAAAGAATAAGTGTGCAATGCAGCTAGGTCAATGAAAAACCTCTGCCTAAGCTTTCTTGCCAAGGGTGTCATCTCTCTCATTCAATGCATGCAAATTGCGAATGAAAGTAACCGGTCGAGTGGTTAATTGTGTGATCTTGTAATATGATACGCATCATGGTCATGGACTACTTCCACTGGGACATTCATGTTCTAAAGTACTCCAGCTTGGTCCAACAGTGCTCCACATGTGTATTGCACCTAATTAACTGGCTAGTCCCTTGGATGACGTTGCTGTGGGGAATGCAAACCTTTAAAGGGAAACATCACTGTGACACTGTGATATCTCTCTCGCTGACTGACTGACTGACTAAGTGAAAAAGATGTGATCCTGATATGTAGTGCCAAATTTCTGACAATAGTCTGCATGGCAACGTTGTATTATGCTTAAAACTAAACTATGCACACATGCTTAGGAGCAACAATATGCTAGTATACTTGAACTTTGTAGCTCATTAGTATACTTACGATATCTATACAGTTTTTCTTTTTCTGAGGTGTATGAATTATGAAACTAACCATCTTCGACAATGCTACCTTGATCGATCCTACCGAACTTAAGCATGAACTACCTCCTAACTATGAAGCCTTTTGAAGTATAGGTGAATCGTCTGTCTTATTCTCATCAGTTTAAGCTTTTAGGTGAATTGGTTAGTGCATGTAACTCAATACGGTATCAAAGCCAAGAGGTCTTGAGTTCTAGACCCGATTGACGTAATAAAAAAATTGCAGCCCACTTCTATTACACGTCATAGGCCCGAGAGGGTCTAGACGTGAGAAGGCGTGTTGAAGTATAGGTGAATTGTCATCTTTCCTCATCAGTTAAGCTTTTGAGTGAATTTGTTTATATATATATATATATATATATATATATATATATATATATATATATATATATATATATATATATATATATATATATATATATATATATAATATAATAAATATATTTATAATAAAAACATTATAAAAGCAAAAATATTTTAACAAAAATTGCAACATGATTAAAAGCGAAAATTAGACCAAGCACTCACCGTCTTGGCGTGGCGACGAGGCGAGGGACAGCGACGCCATGACGTCTGCTGCTCCACGAGTCCAACGTTGTAGACCATCCTGCCGTCTGGCTGGTAGAGGCCGTAGTTCCTCTCCGATGTCGGCCCGGGCTTCATGTCCTCGTTGAAGAGCGCGAACAGGTACACCTCCAGCCGCTGCCGCGGCCGCAGCGGCGTGCCCTCGTTGCTCATCTGCCGCGCCCGATGAGGTTGCGGTTGTCTGTGGCGTTCTCCGCAGTGGCGCCTATCTGCGTCGGCGTCGCCTTCGACGCCACCCGTCTCCGACACGTACACGGCGATCCCGCCGTAGCCAGCTGCCAGCGGCGAAGGTCACCGCGTCCCACTGCGGCGTCACAAGATGCTCGTGTCTGCAGCGGGTGTAGGGTCCACCGTGCCGACGTGGTACTGGTTCGACAGGGCGTAGTCCAGGGACACCCTACACGTTGCACGCACGATGACACGTTAGAACATATGGCAAGATGCTGCTGACATGGCAACCTAAAAGCATTTGCCAACATGTGTGTTGGAAAGAGGTTTCGCATATAGCACTTCATCGTGAGTTTGCATGTGCGCGTTCACCGTTGTAATAAAAAAATGATAACTTAATATTTCTTTATGCAAAAAGTGAAAATACCGGTGCAATTAGCAATTTGCATTCAGTTGAAGAAAAACTATTCGGAAAAGAAAAATGGAAAGGTGAACTGAGCCAGTGCGTATGCGTATTACCTTGTAGGGTCATCCTTGTAGGCAAAGTAAGGGTACGCATTTATCCAGAAAGGTGCGTTGGTCTCGGCCAAGAAGCGCAGGAAGGGCGCCATGAGCCCGGCCACCTCCGGCGTGAAGGCGCCCAGCGACGGCGGGTACGAGGTGGCGAGCACGGCGAGCGAGCTGGCCGTGGACACGTGCACGGTCCCGTCCATGCCGAGCTGGGCCAGCGCGGCGTGCAGGTTGCGCATCGCCGGCAGGAGGCTGGCCTTGAGAGACTCGTCGTCGTCGGTGAACAGCTCGTTCCCGACGGCGATCCCCGTGACGCGCGTCGCCGGGAAGTAGGGCTTCACGTTGGCGGACAGCCACTGCAGCGCCTGGCCCGGGCTGCCGGCCATGGGCTGCACCAGGTCGTTGGGCACGGTGACGATGAGCTCGATGCCCGTGCCGGCGAACGCGGCCAGCACCTGCGGGTTGACGTCGTAGATGCGCACCTTGCCGATGCGCAGCGACGACAGCAGCGATACCACCTGCGTCGGCGGCGGCAGGTTGTTCGCCACCTGCCCGTAGTTGATGCCCACCGCCGTCGCGCGTCGCAGCACGCCAAGCCCTGCACGCATTGTTCCAACAAATACCAAATTAAGGCTTTATATGTCTGTATTCCCCTTAACATTATTGCAGCGTTTGGTTCGTAGCCACACTCGGAATAATCATAATGGGCTTCAGAACACATCAGAATACGCGCACGCGCGTGCATTACCTGAGGAGAGGAGGATGCAGAGGAGGGCACAGAGCAAGGTTCTTCTTGACCTCACCAATGCAAACGCCATTGCTGTGATCGATGAGCTCAAGAGAGGAAGGAAGGGGGAGGGAGGGAGGCAGGAGGGTGATGTGTATTTATAGGAGGGGAAGAAGAGGAAGTATGCACTTATGTATGTAGTAGGTGTGGGGGTTGAGTTAAGCTAATTGGTCAATAATTCCTTACTTTACTTGGATTGCCTTTGGAAGTTGATAGAGAAATGGAGAGGAAAAAGATGAGGCACAGAGGCTTCGAATTCAGTAGCTGGGTTAATCGGTTGCCTCTGCCTTCCGTTCCGTTGCCGTGGCTTGGCTGTATGTGGTAGCCTAGCCCTGCAGAGGAAGGAAAATGGCCGATGCTCTTGTACACCCGGTGCATCCACCGGGACGGTGTGAAAGCACCCGGCCGGGCTAATCTATCATTTGCAGGAAGTTTCATTTTTGTGGTAGCTTGTTGTGGCAATCATAAGCCCACCGAAAGGGAATATTACCTGATCAGTTAATTGTTGGAATAGGTAGCAGAGGCTTGTTTTATTAGCTACCTGCTGGAGCAAGGGGAAGTGACCCACAATTTCAACTTCATATTCTGAACAAAATTATTTCAGGATGTGTTGACTTCAGTCTTCGAACTTTTTTTTATTAATTAACCTTTTTTAAAAAATTTTATTTTAAAGTTAACCCCGGCGCACTTTATTTTTAAATCTGACCCCTTTGGTCATACCACCACCCATGGCGTGACAAAATAATGCTGTCACGCCACAGGATAAGTCCGCAAAATAGCACTTTTGATCACTCTACTGATCGTGGCGTAATCAAACAACATTGTCACGCCACCACCCATGGCGTGACAAGAGTTTGCCCCAGTGTGACAGCGTTGTTTTGTCACGTTATGGGTGGTGACGTGACCAAAGAGGTCAGTTTGGAAATAAAGTGCGCCGAAGGTTAACTTTAAAATAAAATTTTAAAAAAGTTTATTTAATAAAAAAAATTGGGTGGTACCTCGGGCAACTATTCGGCAGTGAACAGTAGTTGAGAGAAGAACAGATTGATTAGTGCTCAAGTTCACAATGTCTTCGTCCTTGTGTGATTAGCGCTCGGCGGTGAGAAAAGAACAGATTGTATTCGTCCTGTAGTAGCACTCGGCTGATTAGTGCTCGGCGGCCTTGAGAACAAAAAAAAAGAGTGCCGAAAAAAAAGAGTGCGCAAAAAAAAAGAGTGCAAAAGTTCCGGCCATATAGTTAAAGTCTTTTGTTGGAGCATTTTTTTCTATATTTGTATCCGCTACTATTCATATACCATAATTTTGAGCAATCTTGTGCCCTCATATACAATTTTTGAGCACTAGCTAGCATCTCTCCTTGAATTATTGCAATACGAGCGTTCGGCTCCATACAAAATTGCTCTTTTATCGCTCATTCATTTGATTGCAATAGTCCCATTATCATTGTGCGTGTGTTGCTGTCTACTCATTTATATTTATCGATCAACAATTAGGCATTGTGAGTCTCATTTGGATTGTTAACTAGCTCGACAATCTTTAAATTTTGAATTTGTTGGGTTGTTTTCCTCACCTAGCTCCACCAAAAACATCCGTGTCACGTATTGGCTGTCGTTCTTGATATTCACTCGCATAATCTTGGTTGGTCGTTCATTGCTACGAGCATAAGTTTTTGCTGCTCTTAATTTACTTCGGAATGGTACAACTTGCTTTGTTTCAGAATAGTAGTTGAGAGATTCCCACTTATTTTTCACATATATTGTCACTTGGTATTTTTGCTACTGTAACAATGTCAGGAAGCGAGCAAGACAAGGATCTGGACGGCAACCTTACTGATCCGGTCACCAAGATGTCCTTTCATACACTTCGTGCCACACTCCAAGATGAGTTTCGGACTGAGGTCGACCTGGTGCGCGGCAACCTTGGGCGTGTCCAAAATAACTTGGACGGCCTAGGGACAGATTTCCAGAAGCTGTCTGTGACCATTGACGACAACCACAAGATACTGCTCGACGCTATTGCCAAGCTTACCATTTCGATGCAGCTGGGTACACGTGGTGATGCGGGGAGTGTACACCTTCCGTACGAGCTGCACAACGAGACGGATGCGGAGGCTACCGCTAGACTGCAGCGCGAGGATGAACCATGCCAATGACAATTGGACGAACAGGCACGTGTACGCGAGGCGGCACAACAGCGCCATGTTGTTGCTGAGGTCGTGGCGCGCCCCCTGCACATGGGCGTGGTGCCTACCTGGGTGCTAACGATGGCGTCCACGATGGTGCCTATGGAGGCGCACATGGCGGTGTCTTTGGGGGTGCATACTATGGTGCCTATGGAGGAGGCTGTGGCAACCGCCACGCTGACGATGACGGCGATGAGGCCGTGTTCGACAACTATTTGCCGCGCCGTCAACATAATCAGTATACACACAATCGTCGATGCGATGAGGACACCGATGATCTTGTTGCAAAGCCCAAGTTCACAATGTCTTCCTTTGAGGGTACTACAGAGGTGGAGGTTTATCTTGCATGGAAGCTGAAAGTTGATAAGCTGTTTCGCATGAACCGCTTTTCTGATCAGCGCAAGTTGGATCTTACCGTTGCTGCTTTGGATGGATATGCTGCTACATGGTGGGAGCGTTGTGTGCAATAGCGTATGGAGTGACACGAGCCACATGTGGTTACATGGGACAAGCTGAAGCGACAGATGCGCATGTGCTTCGTACCTACACATTACAGGTGCTCGCTACATGAGAAGCTGATTGGTTTGCGACAGGGGTTGAAATCAGTTGATGAATATTATAAAGAGATGGAGTAGATTATCATACATGCTGATGTGTGAGAATGAGGAACAAGCGATGGCTCGCTTTCTTGCTGGGATGAATTATACTATTCGGCGGATCGTTAATCATCATCAATACAACAACATGGTTGAGTTGATGCATCAGGCACGTGAGGCTGAGAAGCAGGTAATGGAAGATGCTAAGTATGCTGCACGGCAACATTATTCAGCGAGCATGGCACCACCGTACAACATGGGACAGTAGGGCAAGTCTGCTCCATCCGGGGGCAATTTAGCGATGCGTAGTTCAGCACAGAGGAAGACAGATAATACGCCACCACTGGCGCGCCGACCACCGACGCCTACTGCTAGCACAGCATCCTCAATGGGTTCTACAGTCTAGTCACGTGATGTGACATGCTACAAGTGCAAGGGAGTTGGTCATTTTTGGAAAGATTGCCCAAATAATAAAATTATGATACTTACTGATGATGGGTATATTTCAGCTAGTGATGAGGACAGTACTACTCCGTTTGCTGATTTTGTAGAGGATCCCACAGAGGATGAGAGATTGGACTGTAGGCTGGGGTTGCCAGATGGAGCGTATATGCTAGTGTGCACACCTCGTGTACTTAGCGTGTCACAAAGCTAGTCTACCGCACAGCGGTGCAATTTGTTTTAGTCATGGGCGATAGTTGGCGGTAAAGTGTGCAAAGTCATAATTGATGGAGGAAGTTGTCATAATCTTGCCAACAAGGAGATGTGCAAAAAATTGGGCTTAAAATATTTACCACATCCTCATCCTTATCATGTGCAGTGATTAAGCGATGCGGGCGAGGTGAAAGTCAGTCATATGGTGAAGGTGCACTTCAAGATTGACAAGTATGATGATACCATTGTTTGCGATGTAGTGCCCATGTTAGTTTGTCATTTGCTATTGGGGCGCCCATGGCAATTTGATCGTCATATTTATCATGATGGGCATACAAACTGCTACAAGTTTAAGTGGAGCGGCAAAGATGTGATTTTGTATCCACTTACACCGACAGAGATAGTCAATGCTGATAAGAAGAAAGTTGAGGTGAAAATTAAGAGTACACCAAATAGCGAGATTCCACCTTCGGTGAGTGAGAGCCACAAGCCAAAATTGAGCGGTAAAAAGAAAAGTGAGTGAGAGAAAGGTTTAGCAATGTTAGCCACCAAATCAGAGATGAGAGCTTTTTGTGAGAATCCTAATTTGGTGCACTTCGTACTCCTATACAAAGATGCTTTGCTTTCTACTGACGACTTGACGTCTCTTCCTAGTGGTGTCTCTCATGTTTTGCATGAAATGACTCGGAGGAGGTACCCACTGGTTTGCCACCAATCTGCGGGATAGAGCATCAAATTGATTTGATTCCGAGAGCGACGCTACCAAACCGACCACCGTACCACACCGACCCTGAGGAAACAAAGGAAATTCATAAACAAGTACAAGAGCTTCTCGACAAAGGGTATGTACGCAAAAGTTTAAGCCCTTGTGCTGTTCCTATTATTTTGGTTCCTAAGAAAGATGGTACTTGGCACATGTGCATAAATTGTAGAGCGATTAATAATATTACTATTCGATATCGTCATCCTATACCTCGCTTAGATGATATGTTAGACGAATTGAGTGGTGCTGTTAATTTCTCTAAAATTGATTTGCGTAGTGGGTATCATCAAATTAGGGTGAAAGAAGGGGATGAGTGGAAAATTGCTTTGAAAATAAAATTTGGTTTGTATGAGTGGTTAGTCATGCCATTTGGGTTAACTAATGCACCTAGTACATTCATGAGATTGATGAATCATGTTTTGAGGCATTTCATTGGGAAATTTGTGGTCGTGTATTTTGATGATATCTTGATTTACAGTCATAATGAATCTAATCATATTGATCACATTAGACAAGTGCTACAGATTTTATGTGATGCTAGGTTGTTTGGGAACTTAGCGAAGTACACTTTTGCAAAGATTGTGTAATATTTTTGGGCTATGTGGTTTCGGCACAGAGAGTAGAGGTTGATGAGTCTAAAATTGAAGCAATTAAAAATTGGCCTACTCCTATGAATGTTAGTCAAATTAGGAGCTTTCATGGACTCGCTGGTTTTTATCGGCGTTTCGTTAAAGATTTTAGCACCATCGCTGCCCCACTGAATGAATTAACAAAAAAAAGGTGTTGAGTTTACATAGGGGGTGGCACAGCAAGCTGCATTTGATGAATTGAAAAAGCGTTTAATTGAGGCACCGTTACTTGTTTTACCTGATTTCACTAAGAAATTTGAAATTGAATGTGATACTAGTGGAATTGGTATTGGCGGTGTTTTGATGCAAGAGGGTAGACCGGTTGCTTATTTTAGCGAGAAACTTAAAGGTGCACAATTGAATTATCCGGTCTATGATAAAGAGTTGTATGCTTTAGTGCGAGTTTTAGAAGTTTGGCAACATTATTTATGGCCTAAGGAATTCATTATACATTCTGATCATGAGGCTTTAAAATATTTGCAAGGCCAAGCTAAGCTGAACCGTCGACATGCTAAGTGGGTAGAATTTATCGAGTCATTTCCTTACGTTGTGAAATATAAAAGTGAAAGGAAAACGTGGTTGCTGATGCTCTTTATAGGAAAAGTGTGCTTTTAAATCGTTTAGATGTGCAAGTTCCTGGTTTAAAGAGTTTGTGTGATTTATATGATAATGACCATGATTTCGCGTCCCCTTATGCGTGTTGGAAAGATGGGAAAGGTTGGGATAAATTTCACATTCATGATGGGTTTTTATTTCAGGCTAACAAACTATGTGTTCCCGAATCGTCCGTGCGTTTGTTATTATTGCAGGAATCTCATGCAGGTGGATTGATCGGACATTTTGGACGTGAGAAGACGTTGTCTATGTTGAGCGATCACTTTTATTGGCCTAAGATGAGGCATGATGTGGACAGGTATGTACGACGGTGCATCACTTGTCACAAGGCGAAATCGAAGTTGCATCCACATGGTTTGTATACTCCTCTTCCAGTTCCTAATGCACCATGGGAAGATATTAGTATGGGCTTTGTTTTAGGACTCCCTAGGACGAAGAGGGGGAGAGATTTTGTTTTTGTTGTTGTGGATCGATTTTCGAAGATGGCACACTTTATTCCGTGCCACAAGAGCGACGATGTGTCGCATGTTGCTGACTTATTTTTCAAGGAGATAGTGCGGTTGCATGGCGTGCCTAGAACCATTGTCTTGGATCGCGATGTCAAATTCATGAGCTATTTCTGGAAGATGCTTTGGGGGAAGGTAGGGACAAGGTTGTTATTCAACACAACTTGTCATCCCCAAACTGATGGTCAAACGGATGTGGTGAACCACACACTTTCAATATTGCTGAGGACCATGATCAAGAAAAATATCAAGGAGTGGGAGGACTGTTTGCCGCACATGGAGTTTGCCTACAACAGAGCTGTCCATTCTACTACTCAGATGTGCCCATTTGAGGCAGTGTATGGTTTTAAGCCCATTACGCCACTTGATTTGCTGCCGCTTTCAAGTCAACAACGAACAAATATGGAGGCGTCCAAGTGAGCTAAATATGCGAAGAAATTACACATAAAGGTGAAAGAAGAAATTGAGCGCAAAACAAAGTACTATGCTGAAAAGGCGAACAAGAAATGAAAGAATATGCTATTTCAGCCAAGCGATTTCGTGTGGGTACACTATCATAAGGATCGCTTTCTGGATAGGTGCAAATCGAAGTTGCTGCCAAGAGGAGATGGACCTTTTAAGATGCTTGCAAAGATAAATGACAATGCTTACAAGATTGAGCTACCGGGGGATGACTATGGCGTGAGCTCTACATTTAATGTCACCGATTTGTCTCCGTTCTTCGGTGGTGATGATCCCGCGTCGAGGACGACACCTTTTCAGGAGGGGGAGGATGATGAGGGCATCCCTACGACACCTTCTTCTCCTCCGCCTAATGATCCATATATACACATCGAGTTGCCGACTGGACCAATTACAAGAGCACATGCCAAGAAACTACAAGATCAGGTGAACTTGCTTCTTAATGAACATGTCATCAATTTTAACGAGAATTTTATACTACCTAAATCTTGTAATTTACTTGTGCTTAGGTATTTGGATCAATACGATGCGCAAGAGGAAGGAGAAGAAGAACTACAACCTACACAATGTCTGTTGGCACATAGACTAATAGAAAAACCGAGAGGCATGGGAAGAAAAGGCTACGACGAGATGCACACTACAAACAGAAAAAGGAGGTGTTGCCATGTTCAAAGAAAGGAGTGCACGAAATAGGCTGGTGCATGCAAGTCCAAACTGGAAAGAAAGCACATGGATTTAATGTTGTCCAAGAACAAGGAAAGCATGAAGCTTCATGTCACATACATGACTTGCAGAAGGCTAGCACCAACCCACCATGCACTTGACCAAATCCCACATGATTCGTTGTAACCAATTAGGCAGGATCCTGTTTTGGTATTGATTGGTCACTATTTTGGAAACCACAGAGGGCTACCGATCAGCTGCTAGCTCTTACCATACGTGGCCCTTTAATTAGCGAGCGAAAACAAATTCTGGACATACCACATTTTATGAAAAAAGAATAGACAAAGCTATTGCTTGTTTCTTTCATACCAGAGTTCATGCGAGGATTTCTGAGAGAGAATTAGGCGATCAATTGTTTGTTCTGTAAATCAAGGTCAAGTTTGTTTTTCCGCTGGGAATTGAGGGCTTGGCGATCTCCCCTCGTGGTCTAGCGGCGATCATCCCGGTGTGTGTTAGTGAATATCCATAGAGCTGCAAGTCCGTGCATTGGCGCGTGGTGTACAGCTGAGTGTTGTTCGTCGTCAAGCACTATTTATCCACGGTTCTACTCGAGAAAATCGGGCCACCTCGTATCAAACCACTTGCCTCAGTCTAAATCCTTTCCCACCCTGTTGGTTAAGTACAACACACGCTATCACAAAGTAATAATACATAGCACACAATTTTATCACAAAGTTCCATAATCACTTAGTCAGATTCATATTTGCAACTTACATGAAATGATGACTCATGGCATGGCTAAGCAATCTACTCATATCCAACCAACCCACATTGGTGCTATGATGTACCAACTAAATAATAACTAATCTAGGGTGACAAAAGCGTAACACCCTGGCTATTCGGAAGCCAAGATGTTACCTAAAAGACTAACTTACAACAAAAATACGGAATAATTTCCACAATATCTCAACTAATAGTATATAAAGATCAACATCTATTAAAACGAATGCAGGAATATAGACTGAATCCAACAACATACCGCAGAACAAAATATCCCAGTCTACTAAATCAATTAAGATAATTCTATCAATAGACTAATCAGAGATCACAAGCAGTTATTTAATCAACCATATCATAGAGAAAGGTAACATCCACCATCAAACTCTATTTATTACAATTCAACATTTAACGAATGAAAGACAAGGACAAGTTCATATCATTGAAAAGTGGATAACATGAAGTGAATGCAATATCCGTGACTACTCCCTCCCGAGAATGCCATCATCAGTGTTCACCTAGAATAAACAAACACATGCAAGAATAAGTCCAAGACTCAGCAAGTACAAAGAATCATATGAACTACAATGAATGTAAATAAGACAGTCTCATTTAAGAATATGAATATAGAACTGAAGAACACATATGAATGAATGGAATGAATGGACTACACTTCTGCTTATACCGGTATAGCCAGTGACACACCCGTCGGTGTTCACCTAGGCCCGCATTTCTCAAAATGCGGAGATCCAAGGCCCGTATGAAGAATGTTTCATACGAGGATCCAAATCTGCCCACATTGGAATGGTGGGTCTTATGTGCCCATACTGGAATGATGGGTCTTTAGTTCCCACTCCCGTGGGTAATTCATGAACATGTGTTTGAATGGATGAATATGAATATGGAATCATAATAATATGAAGCATGGATTATCATATGACGAAAGAATAAGAACCAATGAACCTATTCATAGAACATAGAATGAAATGAAAGCATGAACATCAACAATCAACAATCATCAATGATATATTTCACAGGGTACTTGCCTTCCGCTCTGCGAAGCATTATGAGGCAAAAAGGGTGCCGCTAGACTCGAATTCCCTCCTCCTACACAAATTAATTACTTGAATAAGGAACAACGCGAATAGGACACTACTCGAACCGCTTAGTCGCATCAACCTAAACCCAAGGTTCACATGGTCGATCTATCCAATTAACCTGACAGTTTAACAGGACGATAGATTGGACAGCAGTACTAAACACGACATAACTTTTGATCTGAGACTCGAAACGGAGTGAGCCCAGATCCTATGGAAAGATAACGAAAATATATATCCACAATAAACTAGTTGGGTGAATTCTCTAAATTGGAAAAATATTAGGCTAACAATTAGATGAATGTCTATTACGTAATCTGCGCCAATGTAAATAGACAAAGAAGAAAGAAATGATCATAACTTTTGTTCTACCAATCCTAAAAGGACGTTATTTATCAATCCGGAAAGATGATGAAATTATCTTCAGAAATATTTTTGGGCAACAAGTCTGAATATGATCCTAACCAAATAATATTTTAATAAACCTCTTGACTGATAATTCACGTCAAATTTTTCAGGACAGAAGGAATGAATCTATCATAACTTTTGAACCGTAATTCGGAATTGAGTGGTCTTGGTGGCTACGGAAAGCTAAGAACGATTCCCATATAACTTTAGGAGATGGGAACCTCAAAATCGCAATCTAAACACATGAAAACCGTCGTGCAAGGTACTGGATAAAATTGTTCTAACTGCAGCAGGAATTCGATCCACTAAATCTAATCAAATTCACATCTTTTATGATTCAAACAGCAAAGAAAACCCTTCGTTACCCTTGAAGATTTGTAGGAAGACGAAGAACAACCCCCACGAAGGAGATCTTGTCCCTCTCCCTCTTCCTCCCTCTTGAATGGATTGTAGTCCTAGGGTCTTCCTCTCCTCCCTTCGCTTTGGCCGGCAGCAGGGAGCACCGATGGTGAGGAGGGGAGAAACCAATGGCAGGGGCAGCGCTAAGAGGAGATGGGGCGGCACCAATGGCCAGAGGGGGTGGCGGCTTGGAGAGGGAAAGGGGAGAGGTGGAGGCGCAAGGGGGGAGAGGAGGAGGCCGGTTAGGGTTAGGAGGTGGGGAGGGTGCCCCTCCCTCTTGGCGGGCCCAACATGGGCCTTTTGGGCCAAGGCCCAAGCCCAGGTTGGCGATTCTTTGCAGAAAAACCCTTTTCAATTGATTATTCTATGGATGTCATGGGGACATGCTCATGATCTTAGGTGATGAGACAATTGGCAATAATGTTGAAGGTTTGTTGAAATCTGGAGTTTTAAACAAGTGTGAGGAAAATTGGTAGTACCGGAGTGAAAGGAGCGGTACTACCGCCGAGCGGTAATACCGCAAGTATAGAGCGGTACTACCGCAAGTCACTTGGTTCGAAAGTGTATTGGACGGTCAGATCTTGATCGAACGGTCCATATCGAGTGGAACGTTTGGACCGTCTGAACAGTGCCCAGATCGGACAGCTAAGACAGGCGGTCTGAATGACCAAATCAATCTGGAGCGTCCACATGGCAGGGCGTTCGGTTCTAAGGCTTTTTGAGCGTTTCAGAGGAGCGGTATGACCGCGCATTGTATGGCAGTACTACCACATCACGGTTGTATCGTTGGTTTCACGGCGGTACGGAAAAACCAGAACGCATGTTTTGAAGTGTGGAATTTCTCCTGGGGCGGTATGACCGCACTTTGGTTGGTGGTACTACCGCATATCGGTGTGATCGCTTGAGAGCGGTATGGAATTTTCAGAGGAGATGTTTTGGGAGATTTTGGGTTTCTCCGAGGAGTGGTAAGACCGCAGTGTTTTGCGCGGTATTACCGTAGGGCGGTAGTACCGGGGTTTATATGGCGGTGTTACCGCTTATGTGCTGATTATAGATTCTCTTGGAGAATTTGATTTGGGTTAGGTCAAGTTCATGATTATCATTGCATAGATGTTGCATGATGCATGTTTTGGCTAACGTGGGTCAAGTTGTGAAGAACTTGTTCCCGGAGACGATTTCTTGGTCCGTTGCTGTGCAGGTGGCTTGCAGGTTGATAACAGTCAATGGCGAAGATGATCGGGACTAAGCTTGGAGAGCTGAGGTCTAGGATGATCGAGGATGTCGGGTGAGGTCAAGAGACTCAAGCAGGGCGTAGAATGGACAAGGATGACTGAACGGGCGGTTCGGTGTGACTGGTTAGATCAAGTGGCACGGAGGTCGGTGCAAGTGCCATGGTGGTCCGGTGGATCCGGATGGGAGAGACTTGCCAACATGATGAGAGCCGTTGATCAATCTACACATGACGAAGCATGGGATTGCTTCACGATTTGTGGACTCGGTCTTTGAAGAAGGATCGAGAAGGGGTATTTTGGTAACTTCACCTAAATACCGTCTTGGTGACCTTTGACTAAACTGCGGCGCGGGACGGTGCATGGAGAAGCGGTTTAGGTCAAGTGGAGATGAAGACGGTGCTTTGAGATGCGTGCGAGTGTTAACCCGTTTGTGTGTAGGTTTAACAGGTGCCCTAATGAAATATTCCCTAGATGCTAGTCTCCACTATAAATAGTGCTTTGTGCTGGTTGCACAGGGGCTGCGGCGGCTGAGCCCTCATTTTGACAACCCTATTTTGTGTTTAGGGTTTTGGGGAGAAAAGAGGAGAGCTAGGGTTTCTAGGGTTTGGATTGAGTGTGTGCTCTTGGATAGAGCTTTGTCCTCCAGATTGGAGTGGCTGTAAACAACAATCTTCCGTCTCAAATCAATCCAACCAAATCTCTTGAGTTGAGTCCCTTGTGTTCTTGCTCTTTATTTCATGATTTTGAGGCTTTCTTTGATCCGTGAGTTTCTCTTTGATTTCTGACCTAGATTTTTCTTACTGTGACATGTGGGAATACATCTAGGATTATCTTGATCATCAATCACCAAAGAGCAAGTTTCTAGATCAGTTTTAGGTTTTGACTCGGTTTTGAGACAAACTTCACTCAATTACAAAAAAGGTTGAAACTTTGACATGGATCTATTCGATCTTTGATTGGAATAGGTTCCTGATCTCCTAGATAAGCTTTGTTTCAAGATTCATGAAGTTTGGCCGAGTGGATCAAAAGTTATTCCAATTTTAGTTTTGGATTTTCAGCTGTCGGGAAGGACTCCAGGACAATCGGTAGTACCTTTCATTTGCCTGCGGTAGTACAGCTCTGTACACTTCGGTAGTACCGTTGGTTACACTATGGTAGTTCTGATTTTCCTGATTCTTCAGCACTTCTTCGGGATTTTGTTGCTATGCCTTGGGGGTGTTGATTGGTTTCAAGGCAAGCCTTCCGCTATGTTTGTACATTGATCTCCATAGCTCTCATAGCTATCGAAGAGATTTGTAAGTCGAATCCAATTAAGGTTGAAAAGATTTTGTGCTCCTATTCACCCCCCCCCCTCTAGTCGCCTTTTTTGGGTCCAACATATTCTCTCTTTTCTTTATTGCATTTGCTAACGAATATTGAGTAAATTCCTTCTCCGAAAAATATTCTCCCTAATTGATGTTTGGGGTATTACATTCTACGCCCCTTAAATAGGATTCGACCTCGAATCCTCACACAGCTCTATGCGAAAGAACAACCACAACTGAGAACTAACAACGGTAACCACATACCCGTGGTGAACAAATTCGGATAACGCTTACGAATGCGAAACTCCAACTCCCAAGTGGCCTCTCTCTCAGACTGGTGAGACCACAACACAAAGACGTAAAACGACGTTTGTCCTAACACTCAACCCGGTATTTCCAGGTACACTCATCAGAAGAGAATCGAAGGTAAGATCCTACTCGATGGTCAACATCTTTAATGAAATCCCAAGCTTTGAATCGCTCAGTTGCTCACTTAGTACCAGAACACCAGACGTTGTGTACTTCGCGTATGGACCTGAGACGGTCAAAGCGGTACGCCAACTTCCTAATTTCTGCAACTATCGAAAATGAACCAATGTACCTGGGCCAACTTCCCCTTTGGTACGAAAGCACACAACATGCTCAAAATCGAACTCTTCATCTAACAAGGAGCACCTCCTTTAAACAAGAATGCACAACAGAACTCGTTCTTAAACAACGATTTTACAAAGAGAATCCAACTGAAAAATAAAGAGTTCTCATCGCATCCACGCAATGCTAACTCTCCACCAAAAGGGTCAAATCCAAAATTGACAGTTCATCACAAAATCAATTGAACTTTCTAATTAGGCAATTTGCGAATGAACACCACGAAAGCCAAAGGAGAAATCACTCGAATCCCCAAATCAACTATTTCTTTTATTCCATCTGAACTGGAAAGAATCACACATGTCAACACAGCGCCAACTCAAATTGCGGAAGACATCAGTCAATAGCACAAAGCTCAAGCGAGAATAAAGAAAACGCTTCACTACCCAAGAAAACATTTTTTTTTCAGTTTCTCTTTTAGGAATAAAGTTTCTCTCAAACCTTGGAATTCGAATTCATCGCATACCACACGAGCTCAAACCTCTTAATTTAACATCCTCAAATTATGCTTGAACCGAAATACATCATCCATACCTTTGTGGAGAGACTCTATTGATCCCAACGAACACATTAGATAACTCCTCCTACTGACGAAATTATTTTGACAGAAGGCACCCAAAGCACCTCAAAATAGATCCCACGCAATCCCATCACCTCCAACTTTCAAGAATAACAACTCAGAATCCTCAGTACACACGGTCATGTACTACATCAGAAGGGTTCTATTAATGATCATTCCACTGCTCAGGAAACGCCATATTATATTTTTCTCTACATACAATCATTGGGAAATATCTAGCATAAAAATGCAAAGCCCAAATTTAACCTCCAAGACATCTACAACAAACATCTCTTATGATAGATAGAGAAATCATCAGATTAAATCTCTAACATTCTCACCCATTGACATCATCAGAAATCACCCACACAATCTCGCAATACTATCCAATTATGTTACTCTACAAAATTGATCAAGGTTTCCATACCTTCGATAATTCCCCAACATTTTAACATGAACTAAGGTTCTGGAACTATACTATACCATAGATTCTACTTAGTCGTAACACTATTCAGTTTTACTTCGAAGCCATACATTCCATCTGAATCAAATTTCCTCCAAGAGATACAGGTCAAAATCAATTTATCTTCTACTACTCCTCCAATAGCTTGGTAGCAAAATCTCACCACTACAATCACTTAACCACCACTAAACAATTGCCAATTTACGCTTTGTAAAACTTTGCAATACAAAACTGTTGATCCTTTCTCAAAAGAAAGAGGTGAACAAGGACAAGTTTCATCACACATGAAAAATGTTGCTCCTCACAGCTGAGCACGAAACCAAAAGAAATAATCTGATAACGATGATCTTAGAAAATGAAAGTTGAGTTCATAGTTGAGGGCACACATCCCTTAAAAAGGGAATAGCAAATAACAACTAATAAGAAAATGGCATTGCGATTGAAACTCGACAACTCTTGCGTGGAAAGAGCATAAAGATTAGGCACGATTCAAATAACCACAAGTTATAAAACTTGACTCCAATTCTTAAATACTCCTACTACTCTCTTTCATTTAACACTGAAATTAACTCTTTCGACTATAACAACACTTTGCCACAACGAACAAAATAAGTTCTTTAGTCTAAACCACAAGAACTAATAAAATTCTTCAACACATCATATTTGCGCGGAATAGTTTAACTACCCATGAAACATGAGATCCAAATAATCCCAGCCACAAAACTCAAAACATCTTCATTTACAGAATATCACGAAAAGCAAGCAAATTTTTTTCTTCTTAAAGGAATCAACATAATAATTCTCCGAAGAATCAACGTCTACTAGCAAACGAAGCATATAAACAAAATAAATAGATAATTGAGAGAAAAAAAACTCCAAAAATTAAATAAAAATCTCATGGAAATAGAGCTCGAATTTATATGAATTTAGAAATTTGAATGAGCTCAATCAGAGTTCGGATGAGGAAGATATGGCCTTTGGAGGATCAAAACCTAAAGAAAAATACTCAAAAGGAAATTCTAGAATTAATCTGAATTATTTTTCTATTGAAAAACCGGATTATGATGCCAACATGATGTTAGCCCTAGGATTTTTGGCTAGAAAAGAAATAAAAGAAAATCTGACATGTGGGACCCACTTGTTAGTGGCTTGTCTTTTGGTGGACTGGGTCTACACCAAATCAGATCTGGGCTTGGGCTGGAGTGCCACGCAAGTGCACATGTGGCACTAACAGGGATCCACAAGGCATGACACATCAACAGAGATGCTGAGGTGGCATCTCACATGGACGTCCACATCAGATCGATGGCGGCGAGGCTCGGGAACCGAGGGTTCCAGCGAATGGTGGCTCCTTGCCAACGGTGGGTGGTATCAGTAGGTAGAGAACACGAAGGGGAATTTGTGGGTGTGCTCACGGGTGGTCAAGGACGTCCAAGGTGGCTGGCGATGAGCTTTGAGAGGCGGAGGAGTCACGGGCTCGATGGGCTTGGCTCTCCGATGATGCTCCGGCGTAACCAAGGTGACCAGAATGCAAATCTCAAGCTTGCGATGTCGACGGTGAAGACCACGAGGCGCGAGCGGCTCTAGTTGCAGCAAAATCCCCTGTCAGAGATGGCGGTGGCACAATTCCTTCTCCGAGCTCCTACGGCGGCTAGGGTTCGGTGCTAAGGCTTTGGCGGCTAGGGTTGGGCTGCGGAGGCCAAGGGCTCATCTCCCTTTTATACGCGGCCGACTACGAGAGTCTGAGGCGCACACGTCGAGAGAGGATCACGCAGCAGCGGAACAAATCCTCAATGGATTCGGGAACGAAGAATAGTAGAATTGGTGGGCCCATGCGTCAGCGAATGACACTCGGATGTGCTCGTGTGACGAATGACGCGGATGTGGCTGACGGGCACAAAGAAAGGGAAGGCGACAAGGGGCCAAGCATGTCGAGAAAGGCGGAAGGCATGGTAGGTAGGCCGCCTGATGCTAGGCCAGGGTGGAAACGAGTTGGGTTTTGGCCCAAAGCATTATCTAAGATTTACTTTAGTTTTTCTTTTTAGAAAATATAGAAAATACAAATTGGCTAATATAAAATAGCAAATAAGCTCAGAAACAATTCTAGAAAAATATAGAAAATATATCCAAGCACATAGAATCCAAATAAAATAGTTTTGAAAGTAGTTGATGTTGACATTAATCATATTAAATTGGTTTTGATATTAAAAGTCCATATTAAGCTTATTTAAAATTCAAATAAAATCTCAAGGATGAATTTTCCAACTACTAACTAATCAAAAGATTTTTAAAGTTCAGAAAATTGGGATGTTACAAAGGCGACGTGGCGAGGAGGCGGTGCAGCAAGGAGGTGGTGCGGCAAGGAGGCGCAGAGGCGGTGCCGCGAGGAAGTATAGAGGCGGTGCGGCAAGCCAGCAAGGAGGCGGTGCGGCTGCAGATAGTCTTGACAATGAGTGCCGAAGACGTGACTCAAGGCAAGGTAGGGAGAAGAAAGGGCGGAGTAGGGGCGGTGGCGTGGTGGGTAGGCGGTCGGGTAGGCCAGGTAGTGTGCTCATGGGCCGTTCCTGGCACGGCACGGCCCGAGAAGAATCCGGCTGTTGGGGCATTTTGCCTTTTTTTTGTGACCGTTTTTGACCGTTTGGGTCATAAAAAATATCAAAAAATTCAAAAAAACCCCAAAATGTTTCCTATAAATAGCCACCATACCCCCCCTCATTCAGCACCCCTTCATTCTCCATTCTCTCTTTGAAATTCTGTTGTGCAAATTCAAATTCATGTTGAGCTAATTTGGTAAAATTCAAAAAATTTGTGCCAAAATTTGAAAAATTCAATTTTCGGCAGCAAGTCAGCGAAAGAGGTACAATACTATTTTTTGCATACTTTTATTGTTAATGCTTGTTATGCTAAGATGAAAGTAATAATAGTGTTAGCTTTGATTTTGCAGTTTTCATTATGGACTGCCCTTACAACAGCCTTGTTCTTGTTGATTACGGCCTTTCACTAGAGGAAATTGCATCCGTGGAGACGGCAACGGCTGCCTCAAGTCAACCGGAAGCGTAAGGCGAAGTTCCGTCATCAGGCTCCATGACAGCATTAGGCTCTACGCCAACCGGAGGAAAGAGGTTGAGGCCGTCTACATCGGGAGTGTGGGAGCATTTCAACAGGACAACCAAGTAAGATGCATAGAGAAATGAGGTACCATTTGCTATTTGTAAAATTTGTTGCAATGAACTGTCTGCAAAGTCTACAGGTGGAATGGGGCACTTGCTTAGATATGCTACGATATGTCGAGCCAAGCAAGGATTGGTGATGAGGCAGACGCAGCTACAGTACAACTCCAACGGTATGGTACGTAGCTGGGACTATGATCCTCAGGTAACCCGTCAATCTCTCCGTCATTTAATTGCTTCTGAGGATTTACCGTTAGACTTTCAGGAGACCGCTTCTTTCCAAAATTACATTAGGACTATGCATAATCCTAGGTTTTCTTCCGTTTCTAGACAGACAACAACTAGGGATCTAGTAAAATACTACAATGAATGTCGTAATAAAATAAAGGAACTATTTACTACATGCACATTTTCAGTGGCCCTGACCTCGAACACATGGAGTGGTCGGGCTAGGGAGGATTACCTTAGTGTAGTTGTGTTTTATGTTAATGACGACTGGGTAATGGAGAAAAGGATTATAGGTTTCAAATTAATGGATGTAGCACACACGGGTGAGAATATTGCGGACTGTATTATCAAAGTCGTGGAAGACTTTGGTCTTACAGACAAAATATTCTCAATTACTTTAGACAACGTTGCTTCAAACTCTAGGGCCATGGACATTCTTACACCAGTGTTGAGTACATACGCCGATTCCTTCTTGCTACATCAACGATGCGCTTGTCATATTATCAACCTTATAGTCAAATGTTGTTTGAAGAGGTTGAGTCCATATATTAAAGCTTTTCACGATGCAATTTCTTTCTTGAATAATTCTAACATAAGAATAGCACAATATAAGAACTTCTATAGAGCGATGGGTGTACGTCCAAGAAAGTTCGGTTTGGACATGGAGGTAAGGTAGAACTCTACTTACTTCATGCTTAAGAGTCTTTTACCATACAAGAGCACTTTTTCTGTTTTTATTCAAACACACTATCATAGCACTAACGTTAGTATACTATTGACCGAACAACATTGGTTCGTTGCTGAGAAGATACTACAATTTTTAGAAATTTTTTATGAGGCCACTATTCCTTTGTCCGATGTGTACTATCCAACATCTCCTATCATTGTGCATAGTGTTTTACATATTGCTACTCAATTGAAAATGTACGAAAATGACTTAGTTTTATGCGATGCTATTGTTTCCATGAAATCTAAATACCTTAAATATTGGAGAGAAATCCCTTACCTATATGCATTTGCATTTCTTTTAGATCCTAGAGCTAAAGTTGATGTATTTAGTAGTGTACTTGATCTTCTTAGTGAGGCTACAGGG
The DNA here is from genome assembly GCA_036346405.1 of Phyllostachys edulis. Classification (NCBI taxonomy): domain Eukaryota; kingdom Viridiplantae; phylum Streptophyta; class Magnoliopsida; order Poales; family Poaceae; genus Phyllostachys; species Phyllostachys edulis. The sequence continues at coordinate 48,890,705 of CM070556.1, forward strand.
CTAGACTATACTGACTATTTTGCAGAAGTTCGTTCTCGGTTATATGAGGTTTACCAAAGGTATGAAAATAAGTTTCGGGGAGTCCGCTCGCAACGACATCCAGTAGCCCCCGCCTCAAGTAGCAAGACAAATATGTGGGGCAGATCTTCAGTGGTTCTTCCTCTAGGTCCAGGTCTTCTTCTTCTACACCGTTGCCTGCTCAGCCAAGACCCACAAGAAGTGGGGAACTATCCACCTATCTGGACAGCGATAAGGTGGATTTCAACTCAGAAGGCTTCGAAATCATGCAATGGTGGCAAGCCCATAAGTTAACATATCCCGTGCTATCCATACTTGCATGTGATGTGTTAATTGTTCCCGTCTCGATGGTTTCCTCCGAGTCTACTTTCAGTCTTTCTAGAAGAATATTGGAGGAGAGAAGAACAAGTCTCATAAGTGGGAAGGTGGAGATACTTCTAACTGTGAAGAACTGGGAAGAAGCTGATTCATGAACACAACACTCTGTGAAAAATCCAGGGTTGTTAGAGGTGTTCGAAAATCTATATGTAGAACAAGATGTATCATCTATGTAGAGTTATAGGATGTACTCTTTTTCCTTGCCAAGGTTTTCTCATTTTGAGTTTTAACTTGGCGAAGGTTTTAACGAGGCAACCAGTTGGACATTAATAAAACTCTTTATTACATTTTCAATATGATTGTCTCATTTTTTTCAATTTTCATGTCTACTTCTGAATCCTACACATTTTTCTAATTTTTTAAAGATTTTTTTGGTTATGTCGGGCAAAACGGGCTAAACGGGCCAGACTTGGCCCGCTTGACCAAATGTGCTCGTGCAGGCCCGGCACAGCACGAACCTCTGATGGGCCGTGCCTGGGTTGCCACCTCGGCATGTAGGTCAGCACGACACGGCCTATCTAATAGCCGGGTCAGAATAGGCCGTGCCTGGTTTTGCGCATGTCGTGCCGGGCCGGGCCGCCCATTTGGCCAGCACTATGCAGAGCACACGCGCACAACCCCTCCCTCTCTCTCTCTCTCTCTCTCTCTCTCACCCAACGCTTTTGCCAGGGCATTGTGATCCTCTTCGGCATCGCCGAGCTCACCGGCACAAACTCTGCCTGAGCCCCCGCGTCACTAGGCCCGATTCCCCCTCGCTTTTCTCTGGATCCTCTTCTCCTGACGCCGCTATCGCTCAGTAAGGTGGCCAAGACACCACCACCACGGCCTCTTCGTCGGCCTTGCTAGTGCCGACCTCCTCGCTTGCGACCCTACCAAGAAGATCCCAAGGCTCCTTCTTGCCCAGCCTCACTTCCCCCTTTTTTGCTTGATGGATTTGGATCTAGGGAGACCACGTCCAATCCTCAACGTTGACCCCTTAAAATCATCGATAACCACTGCTGGTTGTGAGATGGCGTGGTGCTAGGCACCGGTGCAACTCCGGCTGTCCATCTAGCCTTCTAGGTTTGTCCTTCTTCCACCTCTAGCTCTAAACTCTAACCGGCCGATTCATGGATGATGCATGGATGAATGGGCAATATCTACATTGATGCTTGATGCCTAGAAACATAGATGGATGACATGCCCATACATTTGCATTATATTTTTCAGGATTTGGTTTAACAGCCTCTGCTAGCATGATGATGCCTTGATTTTTCATATGATAAAACATGGTTAAATTGAAAAATCTGCAACATTGGTGATGTTAACTAGCTTGGCAATGATGGATAAAAATCTCAAACTGAGCTTTACTATATATATCGGTACACAATCTAGCATGTCACTATTCTAGGCAATAGAGAGAAGGATGGTGTACTATTGTTGTATTGCAAGAACTGAATGTAGAGAGCCTATGCATGCGAAAATGGATTCTTGCTAGAACACATGGGCAAAACTGATTAGAACATGATACTATGCCAGATCTATAGCACTAGCTCCATGATGATAATTAATCTGAGAGCAACCTACCTTGATTTCAATGAGAAACTGAATGCTAAGGTGTTGAGTGATGTTTGAGATGGATTGAAATGCTAATGATGGTGGTGACTAGGATATGCTTGATGGCTTACTTGAGCTTCCCCTTTTCTTCCTCCTTAAGTCTTGCCTTCCCTTGCCTTGGCCGAGATCCACCTATGCAGCCATGGCATTAGGGTTTGCAAGATTGAAAAGAGAGAAGGAATGGAGAGAAGAGGGATGAGCTCACCTTTTGCCGAAATGGACATATGCAAATGTCCTAGCCGGCTATGATGCATTATTTATGAGCTCCTTCCTTTGGAATCCTCAATAATTTTTCTATCAACTTTTGTGAAAAGAAATCCTAGTTTAATTGTGAGAGTGCCACCTCAAGGACACCTTGCATTTTGGGTAAAATGGTAAAAACACTCCCATGACATTTTGGTACAACTTGGATGGTCAAAGGGTAGTTTTGGTAGTTCATTGCAGAGGCCGATTTCAAAATATTTAAATTCTGAAACCATTTTTCATGGAGGCCCCTACTTTTGTTCTTTTCGGTTTTAAAATAGTTAAGGACCATTTTGCAAAATATCCAAAGCACAAGGGTCTTTTTGAAAAGTGGCCGAATGCTAGACCTTTTTGTAAAACATGCTTTCTGAAATTATTTTCAAAATCAAACCAAATTAATAATTTTTCCTATTTGCTTGGAATGCTCTTTCTGCTAAAATTGTGCTCGACTAGTTGGTGCAGTTCTAGAAGTTAGCATGAATCCAAGGAATAGGTTATTTTGAAAATTATTTAAACTTATGATTTTTTTCTCAAACCAAAACATTTTCCTCATACAGAAAAATGCGTACTCCAAGAGTTGACAGACATTTCCCTTTTTAAATAATTTTCTAAAACTTGATTCCTCTAGAGAAGGGCTAATGCAATACAATGCAATTGATGCCTGAGAAATAGTTTCTATAGGTTATTCCAATTTCTAGCTTTATAACTAATCATTACCGAACGATCGAGCGCACAACGTACAAACGAACGCCCAATCGAATGCTATGCACCAAAACAACGAATAGACAATTTGGGTTTTGCCAGCACCGTGGCTCGCCTAGCACTTCTCCCTATCTAGTGCGATCGAGTCAGCAGTCTGACTCAACCGACTCAACCTAGGTTAGGTAGGATTATTACAAAAATTAATATGTATGAAGTAATTATTTATATATAAAAGTTGCATGCATAATTTGCATCCGATAAAGAAGCCACATGCACAATATCCACAGAAGATCCTTCAAATAACATAAGAATATATACACAAATTTATCCACAAAACATTCTAACTCAAGAGATGAAGAGGTACAAAGCAGACTCACTATGATCACCAAATCCTTCTATAATAGTGAAGATTCTTTTTGTCATACTTTTTTTTACATAACTTTTTGTCATACTTCTGCGATGTAACTTTCATGGCCAGATCGGATAGACAAGGATCATAAGGGAGCTTGCAAGTTATTTTTTTCGGGTCATATATACTCTTTTTGTAAAGCAGGTTGTTGATCCCTTGCCGCTTTTCAGATAGTCGCAAGAAGTTTCACATATTTGTTTTCAGTGTTTGTGTCATATGTTTAGCATTATAGCTAGGAGACTAGGCCAATTCTGACGTTGTAGATTTGCCTTAAAGTCCAAGACTAAGGCTACTTTAAAATCACTTTTATTTAGGAACCATATGATTTGCTTGGAGTGGGTTGCAAGATTTTATCCAGATTGGAAGCTTTTTTTTTTCCCGTAGAGGAGGATTTAAGGAGGCCACACGGCACGCGGACTCATCGGATCAAAAAGGACAAGGTCATCATATTTCAGCAATTTTTGGCATTTCTCGCAACAAAACCATATGCCATTTTTGATGAGTAAAGAACTAAGCCTTCAGTAATAAAGCTTAGTAGTGCTACGTAGGATGGGAAGTCCTTGAAGATATAGTATTGTATTTTCCCTTTATGGAAGTACAGGAAGATCGATGCTGTTTTTGTGCGTGTAATTTATGAACCGCTTGTGCTAAGATGTAGCGCAATGATCGGCAAACATGATCATTATACTCTGCTACAACTACAATAAAAAGAGGAAATAAATACCTTTGTGGGGCCTCGTTGTAGGACGCGAATTCCATGTTAATTTTACGCAAACAATAGCATTCCTAAACATTTCCGCCAAAATCTTTCGTTCCGAACAACTACCCTAATATTTTTTTGAGAGGATGAGACCGACTCGCTAGCATCTTAACTTCTTAAGGCTCAAACTCACAGATTATGGGTTCAAATCCCAGACCAAGGAGACAACATGTTGTACCGCTCCGGTTGGGAGCAACTGATGGGTCTAAACATGTAAATCTGGATCATTTATGTATAATACATTAGTTTAAGATTATGCTAATACACACAGTATTAACATAGATGAATATCATCGCACACAAGACTAATATGATTAATAAATAACGGTTGTGACCTTATAATCGAGTTTATACTTATTAAGCCATGTAGGGCTGAGCACTAAGTAAAGAGACGACAATGGAATGAAAACAACTTCAGCGGGAACCCATCAACTAGCCACAGGCACCAGACTGAGATCAAGACTTAGAGATCAACCTCCTTGAGAAACTCCTCCTCAAAAGCAGACGAAGACTTCTCCACTTCAGCTGAATGATGTTTGCAGCAAGAATGAGTACTTCGAGTACTCAACAAGTTGTACCACAAAATGCAATTATAGATGATGGCTTATTTCAAAGGAAATGACTTCTATGGTTATTTTGCAAAAACAACGCATGCATTGGGATACAAATAATAGATTGAAAGTGTAATTTTTAAAAAAATAACAATAATAATTTAACATGTATTTTCACAAAACTCACGAAGCTTAATCAATTTTTTTTTCACACAGACATATGAGTTAAACCACACGGTTGTCTCTCCCACTTATTTTTATGAAAATCTACCTATTGTGTGAAATCTCCGAGCATGTCTATGACCGCGAACATGACTATTCGAATAGATTAATTAACAATTTGTAGATGTTATATACTTTACCTACACGATATAACCAGTGTAGCTAACACCAATTATAACAAAACCTTTTCCAAAACCTCATCACGACAATTGACTCTCCCGATGTGTATACCATCAGCACCAAACCTTACACATTGTGTTGGGCCTGAAGGGATACAGGTAGGCTACACTAGCTGGCAATTCAAAAATTCTAATACGTAAACCAGAATGCCATGCAAGCAAAAGATCATAGATCATTACCACTAGACGTACAGTGCAGCGGAAGAAGAGTTGGAGCAGCCTGATCCAAAGAAGAACGCATCGATGTAGTGGTCGTAGTCGATCATCCTACATCGAGTACATCGATACAGTGGTCATAGTCAATCGTCCAACGTCCTCGCAAGTCGATCGTCTTCTCCAACAACCTCTACAGCTCCTTGTGAAGATCGCAGATCAGCTCCTTGTGAAGATCGCAGATCGTCCTCAAGTGCAACAACAACCGTAGTAGCGCCTCTACAGTATTCACACGTCTAGGGAAGGAACACCATACGCCAGTGTGCTAGCACCAACTCACACGGTAGGGCTCTCTCAAGAAGATAGTGGCTAGGGTTTCGGTGGATCAACTCACGTGTATCGCATATCTCCCAATAGTCTCAAGCAACTCCTTATATAGTGCCCATGACGGATCCTATCCGAACACGTTTGTTCCAACCCGTTAAGAGTGTGACCCATTAGGTTCATACGTAATCGGTTGAGACTCAGAAACCCCTTTCCGATCACGAGTCATTAGTGGCTTCTAGCAGGATATAACGATTCCCGAATACACATAAATTATATCGGACGATTCTTAATGCAATATGATCTACGACCAGTTCCTTATCACTAATGACCAACTGTAACATCCCAAGTATTCTGAGTTTCTGAGTTTTCAAAAGCAAAAATAACCATTTGGTTTTATTGAATTGTTCAAGCTTAACTTGGAGATTTCAGAAATTTGCAGCGATTTAATATGACTAAATCAAACTTCAATTAATTCAAGTTTGGTTGCTTTGAGTTTGTTGGAGTTCTCTGGTGATTGTTTTCCCTTCTCTGTTTGTTCCATTCTCCCCGCGTAGCTCAGCTCTACGCCTCCTTCGTCGCGGACCGTCCGATCTGTGTTCGACGGCTCGATCCTGTTGGCCCGTTCAGCTAGTCCGAACGTCCACTTCGTTTTGAACCGTCTGATTTGTGTTGGACGGTCCGATCTTGTTGGCGCGTTCAACCGGTCCAAACGTCCAATCCTTTTTGAACCGCCCGATCAAAATCGGATAGCCCCGCTTCGCCGCGTTTCTCTTTGCCCTACACCTCTTGATTGGACCTCCCTCTCGTTGGACCTCTCTCTCAGTCTAGACCTCCCTTTTGGTTTAGGCATCCCTCTCGTTTGGACCTCTACCTCTGTCCAAGACCTCCGAGTGGTCCTAGCGACCTCCCCTCGTGTAAAGACCACCCTTTTTGCTCTCTTCGTTTCCCTGGCTATAAAAGCCTGAGCAGCCCTCTATCATCATCTTTTCCTCACCTAGCTCTCCCTTTCTCTCACCTTGTTTTCTCCGTGCTTGAAGTTTTGCCAAGGAGCCCGCTCAAGCCTCCTCGTCACCAAGGAGCCGCTGGAGCTTGCGTCTTCTTTAACCTCCTCGCTGCCGCAGAATTCATCGGAGCACCCGCGTCGTTCGACGTCCTCCTCCCATCTTTTCTCTCTATCTCCATGTGTCTGGATGAGTTCCTTCGTGCTTTGTTCTCTTTTGCTCTCACGACCACATTGCGTTGTTGTATCTCTTTTACAACCACGTTGCGTAGTTGTGTCCCTTATACGATCACGTTGAGTAGTCATATCCTTCTTTGGACCTCCTTCTATGAACCTCCTCCTCAAGACCTCCTCCTGTGGACCTCCTCCCGAGAGTCTGTTTCTGTTTCAGTGTTTCTCTTTTGGTTCTTATTTCGTAGTGTTGGTTTTTATTTGATTCGTTGTATTTATTTCGCTCTTTTTCGCCCATGTAGATTCCAGCTTCACTGAAGAGTTTGTGGACCTGGCGACCTCTACTGAAGCATCTCCACTCTTCATCGAAGGCAAGTCGTAGACCTTTGATCATGTTGAACCTAGTTTTGCAAAATTACTTTGTTTTATATCAACATGCATGGCTATTTGTATAAAAATGGTTTGAGAATTAGCTAAACACCTACTTGGCAGTATGACCCCTTGGATAATTGTGTTTGACATGTTATCATGTACCTTGGACCACCATAGGTTGGGTTATCTTACTTGGGCCCCTTTATGATAACCAACATGGGTGTGTTTGTTGCTTAGACCTGCTTAGTTATGCGATGTCTCGATCACCTGTCTCATTAATGTTGAACTTGACTAAGTGAATATGGAATTGTGGCACGTATTGTCTTCGCATGTGTTGTCTTGACAAGCATTGTCCTGGCATGTGTTGCCGTTAATAAAATTTGTGGTGCCATGACTAGGGTGGTCATTGGCAGGGTTGAAGCAAAAATGTTTTTGCTCGGGCGAGTAATTATGCATTAAAGGGGGTGTAAGAAGCACATTGGGATGCGGAGGTCTCGTCTGAGCACCCACTAAGGACTTAACCTTGTAAGCCATTGATCCGGACCACATCGTGCAACCACAAGACCATTATGGGGTGGTCCTGGCTAACTAATTAGCAATTCTTTGATTTGGTTCCGTTTTGGTGGAAGTGTGTAAAGATTTGGGATGGATACGCACACTTGGCGCAAGAGGGGGCCAAAAAGGTGAAACCTTAGCAAGCGGAACTGAGTCAAAGCAGAACCTTGTAAAAGCCTTGTCACGTGCTCTAGCCTGCTTACCTAAGGTAGTGAGCAGGGGCATCGGCGGGTGCCAAACAAACTAGAGAACTCATGTCTTATGGGTAAAGCTGTACAACCTCTACAGAGTGTAAATCTATTCGAATAGCCGTGTCCCCGGTTATGGACATGCCTGGTGATTGCACGCAAGGGGTAGACTTTCTCAAAACTTGTTAGAGTGATCTGGCTCACGACCAAGGTGGTTGTGAGTGATCTAGCTCACGACCAAGAATGACATCTATGGTTTGGGTGTCTAGAACTATGAGGTTAGCTAGAAACTCAACTCCAGCTATGAGTAACTTAGCTCCTAAACAACCCACTTTAGAACTTAGTTCTGCTCCGGGCGACTGGACTAGCAAAGTATGCTTAAGATGCATAACGTCCAATTTATTCTTAGTTGCAAAAACTCTAGAAACAAACGAATGCAAAGCTCCGTAATCAAATGTAATCGATGCAGTAGTCGAATTTACTAGGAACTTACCCAAGACAACGCCCGGTGCTTCTGAGCTCCTTCCAGAGTGACGTGGTTAACACGACCTCGACAACCGACCGAGGCGTTCCTCCCGTTGATCGTTCCTGAGAAACTCTGGCTTATTCTCTTTGGGGTCTTGGCGGTGTTGCTCTAAGGTTGAAGCGACCGAGTGATTGTTCCTTCGGGGCACCGATTGGCGACTGACGTTGACGGCAATCAGTAGCACACTCTAGGTTCATTCTCGCTGTTGCTTCTGAGGGTGGGGTTGACTGTGTAGGGTTGCGAGAATTTCAACAAAAGGACGAGGTGTCAAGGCGGTGCAGCGCCCCGAAGAACTCTGCTTGGGCCGAAGCGATTGATCTGTTGTGGCACTATCCTTGCCCTCTGTTGTTGTGGTGATGGCTTCCTCGCCGAGCCATCCTACGCTATGTGATCCTCTAGTTCCTTGCGCTTATCCTCCATAACTAACGCCTTGTTGATCGCCTCGAAATCGGGAAGGTGTGGGCAAGCGATTGACCAGAGCCTCGAGTTCAATCCCTTCAAGAAGTGACTCTGACAAGCCTTGTCAGTAGTGACATCCTCTGGAGCATAGCGGGCTAGCTGAGTAAACTTGTTCAGATAATCAGTCACCGACATAGCCCCTTGCTTAAGAGCACAGAACTCATCTTTCTTCAAATCCATGATCCCTTCAGGTACATGATACTGGCGGAAAGCTACGGAGAATTCTTCCCAAGTGATATTCTGCGGTGCCTCATGCACTGTGCAAAAATTCTCCCACCACTCAGCAGCTACGCCCTCCATCTGATGGGTGGCATACAAAACTTTCTCGTGATCGCTGCATTGGGTGATCAGCAGCTTCCTCTCAATTACGCGAAGCCAATCATCAGCTTCTATTGGCGTGATGTGTCCAGAAAAAGTTGGCGGACGGGTCCTCATGAATTCAGCCAACTTGGATGATCCCTGATGACCATGAGCGACTGGGGCTCCTCCCTGATGACTATTGTTGTTGTTGTTGTTCATAGCCTGCATCTGGTTCATCATAGCATACATCATCTGCGTTTGTGCCGCCATAAAGGCTCCAAAGTTCTGCAAGTCAAGGGGTGGTGCTTGAGGCGGCACTGTCCCTGCGGGGATTTGGTCATTCTCTTCGGACACTGGGGTGCCGGATCCACTTGCAGCGGTGTGACGAGTCTGAACCATCTGGTGAAGCTCCATATGTTAGATAAGGTAGCAAGCACAAGATGAGTTAAGAACTAAACAGGGGGATAGATTAAACCCAACAAACACAGCTCAAGAAACTCAAATGAAATAACTTTATTATTAGGGTTTTAGCATGACTACAACAATTGCCTAAGGGCTTTTGTAGCTCACACTTGCACACAAGGAAATAAGATGAACCTAAGTACACAAGCTACCGCCTAAAGGGCGACTCTGAAAGGGAAAACTGGCTAAGCCTGACTGAACTGGAACTTAAACCAACTACTCGAGAAAGCCTTCACAACCACGGCGGCGCTCCTGCCTGCTGTAGACTCGGAAGCAAGCTGGCATCCTTGCAAACTGGTCCTGATGCCCCGGGACTAGTGCAGCAGGAGCAGGCGTGCTGGGTGTAGGTGTAACTAGCTCCTCCGGCTCTGTAGCTTCTGCTAGCTCTTCTGGCTCTGCAGCTTCTGCTGGGTCCTCTAGAATCTCTTCTGGATCTTCTTCTGGATTCTCCTCTTGATCTTCTTCTGGATTCTCCTCTTGATCTTCTCCTTCTTAATCATCTTCGAGCTCATGCTGACCGTAGAGAGCTTGCTCTAAGACAGCGACTCTGTTCTCGGCTCTTTCCCATGCTTCATAGGCACACTCCAGCTCCGTGGTGACCAACGCCAGCGACTCCTCCTGAGCAGCTATGAACTGGGCAAGGTGTACCACTATGGCGTTGCCTTCCCCATTTGTAAAGGGAAAGTGAGCCGGGAGGTCCATTGCTGCAGATCTAGGATGGTAGCGGAAAACAGTGTTCTGCAGCTCTTGGGCGTAGATGTTGCAGACTCTACGGATGGCCAAGCGTGATGACTCCTGGATCCTTAGCCCAAAGGTAGTCCTCCTAACTGAGATATCCAAAGGCTGGCTGCCCCTAGTGTTCCTCCTGGCGTAGACTGTCAAACGGCAGATCACACCACGATCTATCCAGCTGACTGTACTGGCCATGCATGACATCAGGCAATCGAAGCCTCCGAGTGTCTCAGAGTTCCCAAAGCTCTGCGGCAAGTTCTCCGTTGCAATCTCCAAAGGTCTGAAGGTAAGGCATCTGTCAAGACGGACAAGAGGCAGGAACCAAGTTAAAACCAGTGGGGAGAGGGAAAATTTTAGCAATAGATGAGTCAAGAGAGATATGAGAGGAGTTAAGCAATTCATTTAGTCTTGCAAGTTAAATTTTCTTTTTAGAAAATAATTTGGACTCTCTAAGATGGCCGATCTAAGGGTATGACCTACAGTCAGTATGGCTCTGATACCACCTCTGTCGGGACCCAAAATTACAATTCGACCCTCGTGTTTCATGCACTAGTCCAGATCACGCTTAGTGCACACAAGATCAACAAAGATGAGTATCGATCCACACAAGCGAATAATAACATAAACGAATAGTTTGATTAATAAATAATGGTTTGACCTTATGGTCGAGTTTACAATTGTTACGCCACGCAGGTAGACAGAGAAATAAAGCAATGAAACAAAAACGGCAGCGGTGTCCCATCGATTCACCACAGGCAACCGACTGGGATCAAGACCCCACGATCAGGCACCTTCGATAAACTCCTCCTCGAATGTTGGTGAAGACTCATCCTCTTCTGCTTGATTTATTTTAAAGCAAGCGTGAGTACACACCGTACTCGCAAGTCACACCACAGAAATGCAAGTATACATGCAGGCTTATTACAAGAGAATGGTATTTTGTGGTTCTTTTGCAGAAATGCAACATTTGCAGTTAAATACAAATAATAGATTGAAAGCAAGTAAAACAAATAGACCATAATAATTTAACAATTTGATTTCACAAAGACACACACAGCCTAAACAGATTATTCACATAGCCATATGATTTAGATCACACAGCTCCCTTCCCACACAGCTTTTAAAGATATACCCTCGTGTGAAATCCAGAGCATTGTCCATGATCATGACGCTGCTATTCAATAGATTGTTTACACTCTGCAGAGTTTGTACACTTTACCCACAAGATACAACCAGGTGTTGCAAGCACTAATCGTAACAAAGCATTTCAGAAACTTCATCTTAACATAGATGCTCCCGATGTGCTTATGTCATACCAAACCATACACAATGTATGATACAACACACACCGTTGGACAGGGAAGCGGCGAACCGTCCCTCGATGCGACTACGTGGTAGCACACACCTCCACCCTATTCACATAGCCTAACCTACCACCTGAGCAAACAATGCCAAGAATTCAGATCTTACTATGCTAGGCCCATCCCATAATGACATGTGGTCGCAGAGAGGCTCGAGTTCAATGGCGCACAAAGTTCAATCCTTAAGTGACCGAGGCAAGACTTCCATTATTCTAACTAAGGCACACAGATTAATTTGACACATGATTCATATTCCCATATCACATAGCCACCATGTCACACAGCCTTCCACTTGCCTCGGTCTAAACCTTTTTCCCACCAGTTGATTTAAGTGCAACACATGCCACAAAGACACATAGTGCACATAGATTATTACAAAATTACATAGTCACTTAGTCAAGTTAATAATTGCACTTTACATGAATAGGTGATTCGTGGCATGGCTAAGCAATCTAATCGCACTAACCAACCCACGTTGGTGCTATAACATTTACCAACTAAATATCAACTAGGGTAACGAAGGATCAAGGCATAACAAGTTACACAAGGAAGGCATAACAGATTGGATTTAATAGCTAATCCCAAAAGCATTCAAATAATTACTTGAAATAAAATGCAATACTTTGAATTAAAATAATATTTAGAAAACTAGGATTCCAACATGGTCAAAGCATGACTTGCCTTGGAATAGATCTAGGAATTGATCTTGGTCTGGATGTGTTCCTTCTTCTTCAAAACTTCCCGAAGCGTCGAAGTCTACTCGCAAACGAAGCAAACAAACAAAATAAATAAATAACAGAGGCAAAACAACTCCAAAAAAAATAAAAATCTCCATTAAATAGATCTTGATTTTATAGAAATTTAGAAATTTGAATGGACTGATTTGGAGTTAGGATGCAAAAGTTATGGGGTTTGGAAGTTTGAATCTAAAGAAAACCCTAAAATCAGAATTATATGAATTTCCCGAATTATTTCTCAACAGAAAAATCGGTATATTGCGCAAGCATGACATCAGCATGACGCCAGCCCTGGGAATTTCGGACAAGATAAATAAAAAGAAAACCTGACGTGTGGGACCCACACGTTAGTGACCCGGCCCACGGTGGACCAAGTCCACCGAGCCTCTGGATCTTGATCGGTGCTAGCGTGGCGCACCCGCGTATGCGTGGCGTTGATGCGGCGCCACGAGGGACGGCTGCGTATGCCTGCTACCGAGGTGGCGAGTGGCGTGGGCGGCGACGAGCGCGCGGCGCCGGATCCCAACCAAGACGGCGAACGGCGGTGTCTAACCGGCGACGGGGGCTACAGGGAGGTAGAGGGTGCGAAGGGGATCCTGGGGGTGGGCTCACGGGTGCTCGAGGACCACTGTGGCGACCGGCGGCGAGGTTGGAGCAGCGGAGATGCTTCGGGCTCGACGGCGACGGCGCTAGAGAGCTCCTCCGATGAAACGAAGGTGTCCCCGGGGTTCCTCTTGCTCGCGCGATGCCGACGGTGCATGTGTCGAGGCTCTGGCGGCTCTGGTTGCGGCGGAATCGCTCGCCGGAGTTGCGGCGGTGAGATTGGATCTCCGAGCTCTAGTGGCGGCTAGGGTTTGGCGCAGGCGAGGAGGCGGCTAGGGTTCGGGTGAGGACGTCGAGGGCTATCCTCCCCCTTATATATGGCGGCTCAGGGAAGTCCAGGGCACGAACGCCCAAAAACGGCCACGCGGCGGCGCAATGAACTCCCGGCGGAATCGGAGATGAAGAACAGTAACGGGGTGGGGCCCGCTTGACAGCGGCTGAGGCTCGGGTGAGCACGAGTGGAAAACGGCGCATGTGCGGCTGACGGGTGGGGCCGGCACGGAGAGAGAGAGACGGCGCGGCTGTGCTCTCGCGCGGAGTTTGGGCCGGGAGTGGGCCTCGCGCGTGGAAAAGGATGATGGGCCGAAGAGATTCGGCCCGAACACTATTGGGAGATTTAAATAGCTTTTTCTTTTAAAGAAAATACCAGAAATTCCAAATGGCAATAGAAATTAGCAAATGAACTTGGAAAAATTCTAGAAAATTCTAGAAAATATATCCAAGCACATAGAATCCAAATAAAATAGTTTTGACTATGGTTCATGTTGACTTTAGTCATATTAAATTGTTTTGTTACTCAAAGTCCAATATTAAGCTTTTTAAATCAAATTCAGACAAATCCAAATGGTGAATTTTCTCTCTACCAACTATTCAAAGGATTTTTAAAGCTCAGAAAATTTGGGATGTTACACGATTAGACCTCCTGTTTGAGTTTTGTTGCCACTTTTAGCTCTCCGACTATTTGTTCTTTGGGTTTAACCGACCTCCCAGTTAGGTTGTTCCATCTTTCTCCTTTGTTCTTGCTCACCTTTGTGCTTTCCCTCTTACCTAGTGTGCTTTTCTTTCTCATCTATTAAGTTTGGGAAGGTTTGTGCAGATGGTCCAAACTCACAACTCAGCAAGTCAAGATGAGCCAGTGGACCCCTTTTCTCAGCCACCACCTCCTCCGGCAACTCCCTTCGATCAAGGCTTGGGGCAGTTCATGGCAGCCTAGACTTAGCTGATGAATGCTATAATGCAAAACATGAATCAAATGATGAATCAACAAAATCAGACCTTTGCTGCTCTTCTTGCAATGTTGAACCAGAGCAACCAAGTAGCTGCCATGCCACCACCGCCACCACCAGTTGCTCCTCAATCAAGACTAGCAGTTGACCATCCATGTTTTCCAGCTCCTCCAAGCTGTTGGACACAGATGATTGGTTGCGTTCAACCGAAAAGAAGCTTTCCATCACCTGGTGTGACGACCGTGAGAAGATCTTGTATGCCACACACCAGTTGGAAGGTCCAGCCGTAGAGTGGTGGGAAAGTTATTGTGCCGCCCATGCAAACCACCAGACCATCACTTGGGTTGAGTTTTCAGAAGCCTTACGCCACTCCCATGCCCCTGATGGGAAGGTGGAGATGAAGAAGAATGAGTTCTGAGAGTTGCAACAAGGGAATATGTCAGAGGGTGAATACCTCCATAAGTTCACCCAACTCTCTAGATATGCTCCAGAGGACGTCTCCTCAGATGATGCACGTCAGAAGCGCTTTAAGAGAGGTCTCAACCCAGGTTTGAAAGTCCAAGTCGTTGGCAACGACTACAAGGACTTCCAGCACCTTATGAACAAGGTCATGCTCATCGAAGAGTCTCGAAGGGAGCTTGCAGAGTCTTATAAAAGGAAGATGGTGCAGCATGGTGCTCATCTAGGACCTCCTCAGAGAGCTAGGATGTCTGCATGACCTCCTGCCCGCTTTGTTCCTTATGTTGCTCCCAGGACCACCTCTGCGACCACCTCTTGCCCGGTTACTCCAGGTCTTCGCAGCCCTAGCAACAATCAGCAACTAAGGACCACTAATCCTACCACGGGGATCACTTGTTTTAGCTGCCACCAACTGGGACACTACGCCAGTAGTTGTCCCTTGAAGCAAGGACCTCCTCAGGTCAAAGTCAACTTCGGACCTCCCCCGACTAGGACCTCCCTGCCAGGAGCAGGACGTGGAGCTCCTCAGACCTCCACTCCCCTGACCAGGACCTCCCAGAGAGGTCGTGTGAACCATGTTACCATGGAGGAAGCCCAGACTGCCTCAGACGTCATGCTGGGTAAGTTCCTAGTACATTCCGCACTTGCCACCGTTTTGTTTGATTCTGGAGCTTCCCATTCGTTTGTTTCTCGGATTTTTGCTGCAAAGCATCAGTTGAGAGTTTCCACTCTTAAGACCTCCTTGTTGGTTCAATCCCCCGGTTCGGAGTTAAGTACGAACCAGGGTTGTCCACAAGTTAAGATGAGCATAGAAGGGGTAAAGATCCTAGCCAATCTGATCATCATTGACACTAAGTACTTAGATGTGATCTTGGGAATGTATTGGCTCACTGATCATCAAGCCATTTTGGATTGTGGTGGGAGAAGCATTACCTTGACCAATCCAGCTGGAATTAGAGTGAAGTTTGAAGCCTCCTCGGAGAAGCTTGAAGAAGTAGTGGTCTAGAGTGTCAAGGCTGTGTCTTTAGAGGACGTTCCAGTGATCTGTGAGTTCCCATACGTCTTCCCAGATGAGTTACCTGGAATGCCTCCAGACAGAGATTTGGAGTTCGTCATCAACTTGGTCCCTGGAACTGCTCCAATTTCCAAAAGACCATACCGTTTGCCCATGGACGACCTAGTCGAGTTGAATAAACAGATTGAGGAATTGCAAGCTAAAGGATTTGTTAGACCAAGTTTTTCACCTTGGGGTGCTCCAGTGATCTTTGTTACATAGAAAGATGGCAGCGGATATGTATGGATTATCGCACACTCAACGAGGTCACCATCAAGAACAAGTACCTTCTGCCCAGGATTGATAAATTGTTCGACCAGCTAAAGGGAGCCGGGGTGTTCTCCAAGATAGACTTGAGGTCAGGATACCATCAATTGAAGATCCACCAAGAGGACATCCCCAAGACAACATTCTCAACCCGTTATGGACTATATGAGTACACGGTCATGTCTTTTGGATTGACCAATGCTCCTGCTTACTTTATGAACTTGATGAATAAAGTGTTCATGGAGTATTTGGATAAGTTAGTCATTATATTTATTGACGACATCCTAGTGTACTCTCACTGTGAAGAGGAGCATAAAGACCACTTCCGCTTGGTCTTGAACAAGCTTAGAGACCACCAGCTCTATCCCAAGTTCAACAAGTGTGAGTTTTGGATAAAGAAGGTCACCTTTTTGGGATACGTCTTGTCGGCCGAAGGAGTTGCCGTAAATCCTGGCAAAGTCCAGGAAGTGCTTAATTCAGAGTCACCCAAGTTAGTGTCTCAGCTCAGGAGCTTCCTTGGAATGGCCGGTTACTACCGTAAGTTTATAGAGTGGTTCTCTAAAGTAGCAAGACCTCTTACCCAGTTGCTAAAGAAGGAAAAGAAGTACTCCTAGACGCCAGCATGTGAACAATGTTTCCAAGAGCTGAAGAAATGTTTGACCACTGCTCCAGTGTTAACCTTGCCTGATGTCCGAAAGGACTATGAGGTCTACTGTGATGCCTCACGACAATGTCTTGGATGTGTCCTAATGCAAGAAAGGAAGGCAGTAGCTTACGTTTCCCGTTAATTAAAGCCTCATGAGGTTAATTACCCCACTCATGACCTAGAATTGGCTGCCGTAGTGCATGCTTTGAAGATTTGGCACCATTACCTCATTGGGAATCGCTGTGAGGTCTACACTGACCATAAGAGCTTGAAGTACATCTTTACTCAAGCTGATCTTAATATGAGGCAAAGGAGATGGTTGGAGTTGATCAAAGACTACAACTTGGGTATTCATTACCATCCAAGGAAGGCAATGTAGTAGCTGATGCTCTAAGTAGGAATGTCTACTACAGTACTTTGATGATCAAGGAAAGTCGGCCAGCATTGCATGACGAATTTCAAAAGCTCAAGTTGGAATTAGTTGAAGAAGGTTACCTAGCTGCTTTGCAATTGCAACCAACCCTCCAAGACCAGATCTGAAGAACTCAAAGAGAGGATGCAGATGTCTTGGAGATCAAGAGAAACATGAAGAGGGGTGCATTCTCAAAAATTTTCGAAGATGACCAAGGAACCATTTGGTTTGACAAGCGTATTTGTGTATCAGACCAGGGAGAGCTCAAGCAGCTGATACTCAAAAAAGCTCATGAGACCTTGTACTCCATCCACCACTAGAGCACTAAGATGTATCAAGACCTCAAGGAAATATATTGGTGGCCTAGAATGAAGTGCGAGATCACTGAGTATGTAGCCCAGTGTGATTTTTGTTAACGAGTTAAAACTGAGCATCAAAGACCTGCTGGACTCCTCCAACCATTGAACATACCCGAATGGAAATGGAAAGAGATCGGTATGGACTTTATCACCGGTCTACCAAGAATCCAAGCCGGATATGATTCTATTTGGCCAATTATAGATCGTTTGACAAAGGTTGCACGCTTCATCCCAGTTAAGACTACCTACTCAGGAAGTAGATTTGCAGAGCTGTACATGGCAAAGATAGTGTGTCAGCATGAAGTACCCAAGAAGATTGTGTCGGATGGAGGATCTCAGTTCACCTCCAGATTTTGGCAGAAGTTGCACAGTGCTTTGGGTACAAATTTGAACTTCAGTACCGCCTACCATGCCCAGACAGATGGGCAAACAGAAAGAGTAAACCAAATCCTCGAGGACATATTGAGAGCCTGTGCTCTAGAGAACTAGGCCAGCTGGGATAGAATGTTACCCTATGCAGAGTTTTCTTACAACAATAGCTTTCAAGCAAGTTTGTAGATGTCCCCGTTTGAAGCCCTTTACAGAAGAAAGTGTAGAACACCATTGTACTGGACTGAAACAGGAGAAAGACAAGTGCTTGGACCTGATATTTTGAAAGAAGCTGAAGATCAAGTTAAGTCCATCCGAGAAAAGTTGAAAACAGCTCAATCCAAGTAGAAAAGCTATGCGGATAATCGTCGTCAAGACCTAGCTTTTGCTCCAGGAGATCATGTGTATCTAAAGGTCTCACCTCTTAAAGGAATGCGTCACTTCAGGATCAGTGGGAAGCTTGCACCTCGTTACATTGGACCTTTCCCAATTTTAGACAGAAGGGGAGAAGTGGCTTATCAATTGGACCTCCCGCCCCAGTTGTCGGACGTACATGACGTCTTCCACGTGTCGCAGTTGAGGAAATACCTACATGTGCCAGAGGAGCAGATGCCCGTAGAAGCTGTGGACCTCCAGCAGGGCCTCACCTACAAGGAGCAACCTATCAAGATCTTGGAAGTGTCCGAGCGTGTGACAAGAAGCAAGGTCCTCCATTTCTGCAAGGTCTAGTGGAGCAATCAAATTGAAGAGGAAGCTACCTAGGAGCATGAAGAGGACTTGAAGGCAGAGTTTCTACACCTATTCTCTAGCCAGCCCAAATCTCGGGGTCGAGATTCCCTTTAAGGAGGATAGGTTTGTAACGTCCCAAGTTTTCTGAGTTTTCAAAAGCAAAAATAACCATTTGGTTTTGTTGAATTGCTCAAGCTTAACTTGGAGATTTCGGAAATTTGCAGCGATTTAATATGACTAAATCAAACTTCAATTAATTTGAGTTTGGTTGCTTTGAGTTTGTTAGAGTTCTCTAGTGATTGTTTCCCCCTTCTCTATTTGTTCCATTCTCCCTGCATGGCTTAGCTCTGCACCTCCTTCGTCGCAGACCATCCGATCTGTATTGGACAGCCCGATCTTGTTGGCCCGTTCGGCTAGTCCGAACGTCAACTTCGTTTTGAACCATCCGATCTGTGTTGAACGGCCCGATCTTGTTGGCGCCTTCAACCGGTCCGAACGTCCAATCCTTTTTGAACCGCTCGATCAAAATCGAACAGTCTCACGTCACCGCGTTTCTCTTTGCCCCGCACCTCTTGTTTGGACCTCCCTCTCATTGGACCTCCCTCTCAGTCTAGACCTCTCTTTTGGTTTAGACCTCTCTCTCGTTGGACCTTCCTCTCAATCTAGACCTCCCTTTTGGTTTAGACCTCACTCTCGTTGGACCTCCCTCTTAGTCTAGACCTCCCTTTTGGTTTAGACCTCCCTCTTGTTTGGACCTCCCTCTCTGCCCAAGACCTTCGGGTAGTCCTAGCGACCTCCCCTTGGGCCGCGACCTCCCCTTGTGTAAAGACCACCCTTTTGGTCTTTTGCAACAACCACCCTTTTGGTCTTTTTGCAAAGACCACCTTTTTGTTTTTTTTGCAAAGATGACCCTCTTGACCTTTTTTGCAAAGACCACACCTTGGGTCACTACCTCCCTTGGGTCACAACCTCCTCCATTGGTCTCGACCTCCCCTTTGGATGGACTACCTTTTCAAGTTTTGACTAGCCCCACCTGTCAGTTCTGTTCACCTTCTCCTTCCACATGTTGCGTCATTTCTAATGCAAAGGTCTTAGCGTATTAAATGCTATTGTGTCGCATTAAATTCTCCCACTTTTGAAATACCTGTTCCTCCTTTTGTCTCGTCCCCGACCTACTCCCATCTTCTCCTTCACCTGCCCTTGCACGTGCGTTTCTGAGTCTCTGTGACTCTCTTCGTTTCCCCTGGCTATAAAAGCCTGAGCAGCCCTCTATCATCATCTTTTTCTCACCCAGCTCTCCCTTGCTCTCACCTTGTTTTCTCCGTGCTTGAAGTTTCACTAAGGAGCCTGCTGAAGCCTCCTCGTCACCAAGGAGGAGCTGAGCTTTGCATCCTCGCCTTTGACATCCTCGCCACCGCAGACCACCGGAGCACCCGCTTCTCTCTCTCTCTCTCTCTCTCTCTCTCTCTCTCTGTGTGTGTGTGTGTGTGTGTGTGTGTGTGAGTGAGTTCCTCTGTGCCTTGTTCTCTTTTGCTCTCACGACCACGTTGCGTTGCTGTATCTCTTTTAAAACCGCGTTGCGTAGTTGTGTCCCTTATACGACCACGTTGAATAGTCGTATCCTTCTTTGGACCTCCTCAGGACCTCCTCCTGTGAACCTCCTCCTCAGCACCTCCTCCCAAGAGTCCGTTTCTGTTTTAGTGTTTTTCTTTTGGTTCTTGTTTGGTAATGTTGGTTTTTATTTGATTCGTTGTATTTATTTGGCTCGTTTTCGCCCATGTAGATTCCAGCTTCACTAAAGAGTTAGTGGATCCGGCGACCTTTACCGAAGCATCTCCACTCTTCATCGAAGGCAAGTCATAGACCTTTGATCATGCTGAACCTAGTTTTGCAAAATTAATTTGTTTTATATCAACATGCATAGCTATTTGTATAAAAAATGGTTTGGGAATTAGCTAAGCACCTACTTGGCAGTATGACCCTTTGGATAATTATGTTTGACATGTTATCATGTACTTTGGACCACCATAGGTTGGGTTATCTTAGTTGGGCCCCTTTGTGATAACCAACATGGGTGCGTTTGTTGCTTAGACCTGCTTAGTTATGCGATGTCTCGATCACCTGTCTCATTAATGTTGAACTTGACTAAGTGAATATGGAATTGTGACACGTATTGTCTTGGCATGTGTTGTCTTGGCAAGCGTTGCCTTGACATGTGTTGCCGTTAATAAAACTTGTGGTGACATGACTAGGGTGGTCATTGGCCGTGTTGAACCCAAAATGTTTTTGCTCGGGCGAGTGATTGTGCAGTAAAGGGGGTGCAGGAAGCACACTGGGATACAGAGGTCTCGCTTGAGCACCCACTAAGGACGTAACATTGGAAGCCATTGATCCAGGCCACATCGTGCAACCACAAGACCATTATGGGGTGGTCCTAGCCAACTAATTGGCAGTGCTTTGATTTGGTTCCGTTTTGGTGAAAGTGTGTAAGATTTAGGATGGACACGCACACTTGGCGCAAGAGGGGGCCAGGAAGGCGAAACCTTAGCGAGCGGAACTGGGTCAAAGCAAAACCTTGTAAAGGCTTTGTCACATGCTCTAGCCTGCTTACCTATTCGAATAGCCGTGTCCCCGGTTATGGACATGCTTGGTGATTTCACGCAAGGGGTAGACTTTCTCAAAACTTGTTGGAGTGGTCTAGCTCACAACTAGGGTGGTTGTGAGTGGTCTAGCTCACAACTAGGGTGGTCTTGAGTGGTCTGGGTAGTGACCAGGGTGGTCATGGGTTGTTTCAAAAGAAAACTTGTCTACTTATGTGATAATCTTTCCACTCATGCTTTACAATCTATTTATTGTATTTCAATTCAATTTTGCTTTCTGCAAAACAACCATAAAGCTAACCTTGTTAAGACCTGCATGAATATTATTGCATATATTTCCCTATGGCTTGCTAAGTACATTCAAAGTACTCACGGCTTGTGCCCTCTGGTTGGTCAGCAGCTGAAGAAGACCTCCCAGGATGCTCCGAGCTCTTTGAAGAGGAGGTCTTTGAAGACCTCTCATGCCAGGACGTCCTCCACTCGATTGCCTGTGGGCATGTCGAATGGCCTCCACGTGTTAATTTTGCTTTCTGATGTGAGCTCTTTTGTTGTTAGCCCTGTGCGTCAGACCTCTGTTGAAAGCTTGATCATAAGGTCTTTTGTTGTTATTATTGTTAATTTTTTTGCTTCATCTTTAGTTTGTTGTATGGTTGTGATGACGTCGTTGTTGATCTCTGTGCGGACTAGCCACTGATCATGGGACTGGTCCAGTGAGCACAGAGGGTCCCGGGGTGCTACTCGGGGTCCCGACGCCAGCTCGTATCTCTATACAACCAGCTCATATTTGGTCTTAACCAGGTTTCGACCACTCAATGATGATGTTCGACCAACCTACGACTAGCTCATATGTCCATACGACTAGTCTGTATCTGATCGAATTGATAGACCTGCTCATGTATTCTCCCTTTGCCTCACGATATCTAGTTGAACTCCAGGTGTGATGTTATGTCATCCATGGACTGTTCAATACTTTCTCGATCGAGTATTGGATAACTTCACGTGGTCGAACACTTCGACCACTAGTGGCATGGCCATGCACTTTTTTATCTGACCACATCGAGGGGCCTAGAGATATCTCTCCTGTTATGTTAGGAGGGGCAAATCCTATATCTGACTAGTCACATTCCTCCGCATGTTTCATAGTATACCCGAAAGCTACCTTTATAACTACCCAAGAACGGAGTAGCGTTTGGCAACCCCTAAGTACACTATTACACATGTAGAAAACTATGCTGATCTCAGGTCTAAGGATTATACATCATCATTGCTTGAGACCAACTGACGACACATAAAATCATAACAATCTCAATAGTGTCTCAAGGTGGGTCAATCCAACCCCATGTTCTCTAACATGTGTTCACATTATTGATTCGATATCCCTATATCCATGACCGGTGAAACATGGTCATCAATCAATACATGTGTTGGTCGATAAGTCACTAGTGTTCCGACTAGTGACATCCGACCAGAGATACTTTTAGAACGACATCATATAAGTTAAAAGAGCTTCACTAGCAAATCACATACTTGTTAATTTTTATAACCAATGATTCATTCAAGGAACAGAATAACACTTATTCCATAACTCATAAACATAGACGTGATACAATCATCTCTATGATTGCCTCTAGGGCATATCACCCACAGGGCCGACGCACACCGTTGGACCTGGTGATGGCAAACCGTTCATAAATGTGACCCACACAGTAGTACACACCTCCACCCTAGCACACAATCTACCCTACATGCCTGAGTAGTTAATACCAATAATTTGTAACTTACTAAGTTAGGTCTGTCCCATACCAGACATGTGGTTGTACAGTTATGGCTTAGTTCAATGGCACACAAAGTTAAGTCCTTAATTGATCAAGGCGAGACTGCCCAATTTCTCACAAGATTCATATTTTCCAAGCACACAGTCCACTATATCATAATTCCTTCCACTTGCCTCAGTCTAAATCTTTTCCCACCCTACTGGTTAAGTGCAACACATGCCATCAACGAGTGACAACATACATCACACAGTCTTTGCACAAAGTTGTTCCGTAGTCCCTTAGTCAAGTTTAGATTTGCAACTTAAAATGATGTCAATGATTCGTTGCATGGCTAAGCAGACTATTCGTTTCTAACCAACCCACATTGGTGCTATGATAATACGAACTAGTAATTAACCAAGTTAGGGTGACAAAAGATCATAGTAATATAATAAACAAGGTGGACATAATCAAGTAGGTGTATAGCTAATTCCAAAGCACTTAAAGAATTAAAATAATTAAAATAACATGCAATAGTTTGAATCAAAGTTATTTTTAAAAACTGGGTTCAACATGGTCAAAGGTATAACTTGCCTTAAAATAAGTCCTGACACTGTTGTTTAGCTTGATCAACTCCTCCTTCCTTGAAACCTCCCGAAGTATTAACGTCTACTCGCAAACGAAAGCAAAAATATAAATGAATACAAAACAGAGCAACAAATAAACTCCAAAAAATAAATAGAAAACACATGAAGGTAGAGCTTGAATTTAGATGAATTTAAAAACTTCAATTGGCTCAATCAGAGTTCGTTTGAGGAAGAATGTGCCCTCAGAAGATTTAAATCTAAGAAAAAGAGAGAGAAAATACTATTTCAGATTTTTTGGAATTTTCTTTCTAAAGGAAATTTTGAAATATTGTGTCAGTATGACGTCAGCAATTAATTTTGGAATTAAAAGAAATTGACTGACAGATAGGACCCACGGTCTATGGACCAGGTCCATGGGTTTTGGTCCACGAGTCTATGGCTCACGGGTCTATAGCACAGTGCACTGTCATGTGGGGTCCACATGTCATAGGCTAGGTCTATGGTAGATTAGGTTTACCTAGGGTTAGGTTTAGGGTTTAGGTACGGTGGCGCTGAGGTGGCAGATGGTTTGCACACGTGGCGCACAAGTAGGACAGAGATGCTGATGTGGCAGCACAGTGGTGAACACGTGGGCAACCACATTGAAAGAAATCGACGGCTGCCACGTGTAGTGATGAAGGTCGGCGAAGGCTCAGGTCGACGACGAAGGGCTCCGGCGAGGGCATTGACATGCACACTAAGTTCCTGAGGCTCAGGTGATGCGAATGGGTGGCGCACGGGACACAATGGTCACTAGCCACGATGAGAACGCGACGATGACGACGACGTAGGGCAGCGACATGAGCTCGATGGCACGACAGTGCTACGTACTTTCTCTAGTGAAGATGATGTGCGCATAGGGTAGAACACGGCACGACAGTTCTGACGGTGTAGACGATGAAGGCAGGGGCTCACCGACGGCGGCGGAATTGAAGAAATCCCGAGGTAGCGGCGTTAGGGTTGGATCTTCAAATCCAGCTAAACGACAACGATCTAGGGCTTTAGGCTTCAAGGGATTGGTGGCGGCGTAAGAGGCGATCAATTTGACGCGAACGTCGAGGGCTTTTATAGTCTGTAACGGTGGGGCAACGAGAGTGTCCATGTGCGGGACGGTGGCGGAGTCCAGCTCGTGTCCGAGACGGAAACAATGAACAGTGCGCAGGCGGGACACACATGTTAGTGACGGTGGCTCGGGTGAGTTTGTGTCGCACACACCACGTATGCGACTGGCGAGTGGGATCGGTGTAGGTGCGAGCGGGAGAAAAGGTGGCCTAGCATGTGGAATTGGACCGAAAGTGGGAGAAATTGGTCGGGAAAAAGGAATCCGGTCCATTTGGAATTTCCTGGATTTTTAATAGTTTTTATATTTTAGAAAATACAAAAAATTCAAATGGCAAATGAAAAATAGCAAATGAACTCGAAAATTCCAGAAAAATCTGGAAAATATTTCTAAGCACAAAGAACATAAGTAAAATAATTTTTGGAATTAATTGGTGTTTAAATTAATCACATTAAATTGTTTGGATTTTGAAAAGTCCTATTTAAGTTTTATTAAATTCAAATAAAATTTGGTGAAATTTATCAAAAGGATACACTACTCGAAAGAGTTTTGAAATTCTAAAAATTGAGATGCTACAGCATCCTAATAAATAATTAGGCTAGCGACTATACACGGTACTTAAACAATCAATGCAACAGGTTCTCCAAGAGTAAAGCGTATGTGATCATTAATCCAGGTCCCCAAGGCAGATTGTGGCCAATCACCAACAATTAACCACCATGCTTCATTGATGAAGGAGAGAAGAAGATGGTTCGAGATGGACGAAGTTCGGTCCAGAAACGACACATATGATGACCACAGCCTCCTAACCTACTACGCATGGACACTTGGGTGGCCGGGCACACCGGCACATAGCAGCTTGTACGACACGCCTTATACTTTTTTTTTTAGTGGCCATATACTTTGTTAAGATGATGCATGAGTCTCTGTAACTTTTCTTTTAACTTAGGGAGAGTGGCGGAGCCAGCTGTATCCTCACAAAATTTGTATAGAAATCCGCTATACAGTATATATATCTAGTATAATACACAAGCTATATAATAAATTTATGATGCCGATAATTAATAGTTAACAGCCCACCAACACAATCTAATATTTTGTGATGTTGAGTTTTATTTGATCATTTACTATGTCATTTGAACTTTTATAATGGAATGTGTTATTTAAATTTGCACCTTCTTGCACACGCGAGTGTGTTTTTAGTAATTTTGTAAGGTCACGAATTTATTTCCAGTCTCCATCTTTCTAGACGTGTGCTAAGGAGGCGCACTCGCGCATATGTGATGTGCATACGTGGTGATGTGTGTGTTCATATGTGTTTTTCTTGTAATTTTAAAAAAAGTTTGCAATTTTATCGTCGAAATCTTAGCTCCGCTATTGGTGCTGTTGCTGGTCCCTTGGTTTTTATACCAATAGTGTTTCCGGCCCTGGCTTCCCAGCTGGAGGGGCATTTTGGTCCATGAAGTTTTCAAGAAACGGTGACCGAAAAAGAAAAAAATTGGAAGATATATTTCTTGACACAAGGTTAATTGTGGGGTGGGACTCTGGAAGAAAACCCAGCTGTTAATGAATTCATCCGTGGGCGAGTCGGAAAGACTTATCCTATTGTTGGCAAAAGTCGCCAATGACACCTGAAATATTGTTGAAAAGGTTAAATATAATCCGCATATTGTGTCTTTTGTTGCGTGTGTCCTGAACAGCGAGATGCCCCTGGCTACGTCAATTTTGTTGCTCTCAGCTCGAGTGTACACTTGTATAGTACGACAAACATCCACTCGTCGGGAGACACCGGGTGACAGGGCGGGCACGCTGACACGTAGGTGCCCACGATGTCAGGGACCAGGACGCGTGTGCTGATGTGTTCCGTGCGTGGCTGCAGCGCATGCGTCATGAGGCCTCAGTAAGTAAACTTCTTTTTACTCACCGAGGAGGGGCATTTTGGTCCAGGATGTTTTTCAGGGATGGTTGAAGCTCAGCTTCCCGAGGGGCCAGGCTGAGTGGTTTGAGGGATCAGACAAGAAAAAAAAGAAGAGAAAGTCTCAGTGATTAGTGCCTTTAGTGGTAGATAGTCCATTTCTTGACACAAGCTTAATTGTCCTTAAGTTAATGCATTCATTCACGAGCGAATCGAAAGGAACTCTTTTGTTATAGGTGAGAGTAGCCAATGACACCTAAAATATTGTTGAAAAGTTTTAATATAATTCGCAGAATATTGTTCTTTCCTTTAGTGTGTAAGCTTGTACCGTCAGTAGCGGAGCGAGAAATTTTCTAAAGCCTAGGCAAACCCGCAAACTAAGTATCTAATTATGGTCTATTGAGAAACTGCAAGCATCAGATATTCGGATACACAATTACACATCATACAAATCTACAATAGTTTTAAAGTAAAAGAACGGATTTAATATATCACACATGTAAAGGTTCATAGATGGATCATGCTATCACTGTTTTTAACACCTAAGTCTATTTGTATCGTACTCCTATTTGTACACCTAAGTCTGGTTTCACATCGCAGCTTGCATTTGTGATAACTGACAAGGCTTATCACTATCATTGCTAATTCATGTTGACATGTTGACATCCAAGGGGTGAATAGTTGGGCCGTGTACTAGAAAAGGCTAGGAATTTTTATCAGTTATGCCAATTGCCATAAGCAAACTTTGGCTTATTTTATCATGAGTAGCCTGATGATACTTAATGCTCAGTCCATTAATTTGTTGAGCACACATCAAGTTCATCAATCACAACCATGGAGTTACAAGGCAACATCTCAAGCTTTTAGCTATTGCAAACTTATGCTAGTGACTACTGACTACCCAATAGGCTAAAATTGCATATTGACTATCGATGCTGGCCAATAACAGCTTTGAAGTTGAGCTAAGTCATGGACTTAACGCATAGGACTTGCAGCTAACAACGCATGGATTCCAACTAGCAAAACCTGGATCTACTTCCACACATAAGCATAGCCTAGGCAGTGCCCAAGTTCAAGTAAAGCTAAATGCTGATCAGAATCATCGAACATATTTTCGTATCAAAAATTTAACATAATTTAATAGACTGCCAAGACAATACACTACTAGTATTCGTATCAAATAAAAGGCATCAACATATTTTCGTCCTGCTTGTACACCTAATTCAACAATTCGCCCTAAATCCCAGTAGTAATCCTTCTTGACAAGAATTCCCAGAATAAAATCACTAGAAAAAGAGGGTTAAGGGATAGATCGAGCAATTGGAGGGGGAGAAATTGCACACCTGGATGTTCATGTCCTTCTTGTTGGCCTCAAGCTGTCTCCCTACAAAACACAAAAGAAATCCCAACAAAACCAGATCAAGAACCTCTCTCTCTTCAAGAAGACAAGATTCCATTCAAAGGAGTTGTGAAAAGGTTAAGCACGGGGAGGAGGCCGGCGCGGAGGGTGGGGGAGGTAGAGACGGGGGCCGCCGGGACTAGTGCGGAGAGGAGACCGGCTGGTCGGGGGCACCTGGCGAGAGTAGCGTCGCCAGCCCGAGCTTAGCAAGCCCTGCAATCGCTTGAGCTAGAGGGACAAGGATCCGCCTGTATAGTACGGGAAACATGCACTCGTGCCTACGCAAGCTTAAGGCGTGCACGTGTGGCAAGCTGATACACCCGAAGATCCTCGCGAATCATGGATTGCCAAATGTATTTCCATCATTTGCTATTTGGGAGTGCCATATTCAAAGGATACCCGATACTCACCAACTTTTAGGTGCCCTCTATGATTGTCACGACTCTCTGGTCTTATTTTCTAAAATATTTATATGTTACTGAACTAATTTTCCTCCGATTAGCGTAATCTTTATTACTTAAAAAGATTCTAATGGTGATGAATGATGTGTTCTTCTTTCTCTACCCTTTCTCACAACACATCAGCGCCGACAGGTGGGACTAGTGCGCACCCGCCCTCTTTATCCCCGCGTAGCCCCAGCTCTTCTCACACCTTCCGTTGGCTTCCAGACCCTCATCTCGCGCACCCCTCGTCTTCTCTATCTTCTCTCCCATGGCGATTTCTCCACGTGCTAGGCCCTCCCCATTGCGATTCCTTCGTCTGCCGCCCCGCCCCCAACACTACCCTCGTGTACGCCCTCTATCCTCAATGTCATGTTTGTCAACGCCATCAAAGCATCGCAATGCAGTGTTCGCTACCCTCATGCCGTTCCTCGACCCACACTACCACAGTTGCTTCCCATACTCCACAGGCAAGCATGAGCTCCTTCGTCCTTGCCATCATGAAGTTGGCAGGCTCTACGAAGCTCTAGGCTCACGCCCCCAAATTAGCCCGATGACTCGCTGTTTCACTGCCTACCAGTTGCTCGATGAAAGGCCTTGCTCATTATTTTCTTATCTGATCCCTCTCACCTATCCTCGACATCTAATCCCACTCTTGCTCTCCTTTCTCACAATGACAGAAAGTATGCGGTGGTTAGGCGAGAGCAACACGGCCGCACGTCTTCGGCAGCAGGCAGGCCGATGGCGAGGGACATGCGGCGCAGGTGTGGCTGGTCAAAGGCGAAGGCCACACGTGATGCAAGCACACCAAGCCAAGGGTCAGCGCGGCCGGCCAGGGGGCCATGCAGAGTAGGCACAGTAGGCCATGGGCAGGCGCAACTGGCAGGCTTATAGTGAGATACAGCTCCCTCTCTCCCTGTCTTTACCTCTCTGTGTGGGCATGTGGTACGTCTATATTCAGTCGAGTTAGCTCTTAATAGGCTTGTTGTGAAAATTTAGGAATTGTTAATTTCACTAGCTCATGCGATGACTATGCATCTGTTTTAAATTTGGATTGAAACGACACAAAGGCTAACATGACATTAATTCATTGACTCATGAAGTTTGATCCGAGCGAGCTAACATTAATTAATACTAAAACATTTGATAAAATACTTATTGGGGTGATATGTGCGAGCAGTTCGAAGGACACTTGCGGTGGCCGAGAGCTGCACATGAAATTAAAAGGCCTTGAACACAAGATGGTGGAAGAAAGCGATGTACATGGCTCAAATGTCAGCGCTTACCAACAAGGTCTTTAACAACTGAATTTGTTTAGTAAAAATGAATGCTCTGCATGTCTGATTGCCTCCACCAGTAAACATGATGATGCGTTTGCTATATTTTTAATAACTGTACCATATTTGTTGTTGATTCATACAATCATACCTTTCAATTAGCACAACACCTCATTCAACCTTTTGTCTATCTGCTAATTGGTTAACTATATATTCCACAAATTTGTGCAATATTTCAATATATGCTTTTTATCCGTAGCAATGCACGGACATTCAGCTAGTAAGTAAAAATAGAAAAGAGAGCCTTTACCAAAAACCACCTTTGGTGAAAACATGAGGCAGTTCATGCAAAAGCACCCGCTCCTTGTTGGCACCTTTCATGAGACAATTCACATTCAAGGTGAGTTCTCTTCAAGAGTGTTTAAGGAGTGATTGATGATTGTTTTGACTAGTGTCGTTAGATCTTAGACCCACATGCGTCCCCATAGATTTTAGATCAAGGACAAATAAGTCAATTTCGCATAGACGGGTATACTATTCAACCTGGGGTATTCCATTCTTAGTGATGTATTTACTACAAGTAAACACTATGTTAACTCGTTCATGATTGAAAAGTATCTGGCAAACTTCCCGCTTTCTAACGTACAAGAACATAAACTAAATCTTAAGTTTAGCTTGCCTAGTGTGTGTACCTTAGTACTAAAGATCTTTTCCTTCTGGAAAATATCACAGCATTTAAACTTTTGAGCATTTCTCCCCCATAATGCCAAAATTTGATCTTTATTAAATAACATACTACAAAATTCGCCTATCATGGGCATATGATTGATTGAATTTCAGATCCAACATTATTTCCATCAACTAGTGGTGGCCCAAATGTGTATGTTATAGTGGTGATAACATGTGAAAAATGTTTGATTCCTCCAACACACACTAATTTCAATAAGGTGTTTGATAATTATATGTAGTAAGCTAGACTTTTATCATTGTAGTGGCAAGAAAACTATATGATCTTAACATTATGTAGGTTATACATGAAGGGATACGGGTAGGCTACGATAGCTACAATTCAAAACATTCTACCATGTAAACCAGGAAGCCAAGCAAAAAGATGATCACAGATCGTTGCCACCAGACGCGCAGAGCAGTGGAAGAGGAGTTGGAGCAGCCTGGTCCAACGTAGAGTGTGTTGATGTAGTGGTCGTAGTCAATCGGCCAGCGTCCTCGCGAGTTGATCGTCTCCTCCAGCATCCTCTACAGTTCCTTATGAAGATCGCGGATCGTCCTCAAGCACAACAGCAACCGCAGTAGTGCCTTTACGGTATCCACACGTCCAGGGAAGGAACAACCGTACGCCGGTGTGCTAGCACCAAGTCGCACGGCAGAGCTTTTAGGAAGATGGCGGCTAGGGTTTCGGTGGAGCAACTCATGTCAATCTCCTACACCTAATAGCCTTAAGCATCTCCTTATATAATGCCCATGATGGATCCTATCCGAACACGTTTTGTTCCAACCCATTAAGTGTGTGACCCGTTAGGTTTGTGTGTAGTCGGTTGTGACTTGGAAACCCTTTCCGATTACGAGTCGTCAGCGGTTCCTAGCAGGACATAACGATTCCCAAATACACACAAATTATATCGGACGAACCTTAATGCAATATGATCTACGACCAGGTCATCATCACTTACGACCAGGTCATATCTCTATATGACCAGTTCGTATTTGGTCACAACCAGTTCGTAACTCCTTACGACCAGATTTTGACCACTTTGTGATTACGTTTGACCAGTCTACGACCAGCTCGTATCTCTATACGACTAGTCCATAACTGAACGAACTAAGCGACCTACTCGTGTATTCTCCCTTTGCCTCACGATGACTGGTTAAACTCCAGGTGAGATATTATGTCATCCATAGACTGTTCAATACTTTCTCGATCGAGTGTCGGATAACCTTATGTGGTCGAACTCTTCGACCACCAGTGGCATGGCCATGCACTTTCTTTATCCGACCACTTCGAGGGGCCCAGAGACATCTCTCCTGTTATGTTAGGAGGGGCAAATCCCATATCCGACCAGTCACATCCCTCTTCATGTTTCATAACATACCTGAAAGCTAACTTTATAACTACCTAGTTACGGGTAGCATTTGGCAACCCCTAAGAGTGCTATTATACATGTAGGGAACCATACTGATCTCAGGTCTAAGGATTATACATCACCATTGCTTGAGACCAACTGATGACACATAGAATCATAACAATCTCAACAATGTCTCAAGGTGGGTCAATCCAACCCCATGTTCTCCAACATGTGTTCACATTATTGATTCGATATCCCTATATCCATAACCGGTGAAACATGGTTATCAATCAATACATGTGCTGGTCGATAGGATCACTGATATTCCGATCAGTGACATTCGACCATGGATACTTTTAGAATGACATCATATATGTTAAAAGAGCTTCACCAACAAGTCACATACTTGTTAATGTTCATAACCAATGATTCATTCAAGGAACAAAGTAACATTTATTCAATAACTCATAAACATAGACGTGATACAATCATCTCTATGATTGCCTCTAGGGCATATCACCAACAGTCTCCCACTTGCACTAGAGTCAATCATATAGGTATCTTATACCCATTGCTCTTGTGTGCGCCTTATTCTTAGGTTGCGGAAGAGACTTTGTCAACGGATCAGAAATATTCAAATCCATTTGCACTTTACATATCTTCACATCACCTCTCTCAATGATCTCACGAATAATGTGATATCGTCGAAGTATGTGCTTGGACTTTTGATGTGGTCTAGGCTCCTTAGCTTGTGTAATGGCTCCACTATTATCACAATAGAGACCTATTAGACTGGAAGCACTAGATACAACACCCAATTCACAGATGAACTTTCTTATCCATACGACCTCTTTTGCAGCTTCAGAAGCAACAATGTACTCAGCCTCTGTTGTAGAATCAGCAACTGTTCCCTACTTGAAACTCTTCCAGCTTACTGCTCCTCCATTCAAACAAAACATAAACCCTGATTGCGATCTGAAATCATCCTTGTCGGTTTGGAAGCTAGCATCGGTGTAACCATTTACGACCAGCTCTTCCTCACCTCCATAAACAAAGAATGCATCCTTAGTCCTTCTCAAGTACTAAAAGATATTATCGACAACTATCCAGTGACCTTCACCTGGATCTGACTGATATCTGCTCATAGCACTTAGAGCATACGACACATCTGGTCGTGTACACAGCATGGAATACATGATAGAATCTATAGCCGAAGCATATGGGATTCTACTCATTTTGTCTCGCTCATCAGTGGTCATAGGACACGAACTCTTGCTAAGATTAATACCATGTGACATGGGCAAGAAACCTTTATTGGAATCTTGCAAGTTGAACCATTTCAACACCTTGTCAATGTATACATCTTGGATTAATCCAATTAGCCTCTTAGATCTATCTCTATAGATCCTTATACCAATAATATATGTTGTATCTCCTAAATCTTTCATTGAGAAACTATTTCTTAATGAAGTTTTAACAGATTCAAGCATTGGAATATCAGTTCCGACCAGTAGTATGTCATCTACACACAAGATCAGAAACAAAAGCTTGCTCCCACTAACCTTCTTGTAAACACAAGGTTCTTCTTCATTCTTAATGAAGTCAAACCCTTTGACTACTTCATCAAAACGAATGTTCCAACTCTGAGATGCTTGCTTTAATCCATAGATGGATTTATTAAGCTTGCATACATTTCCATTATATATGTTAAAAGAGCTTCACCAATAAGTCACATACTTGTTAATGTTCATAACTAATGATTCATTCAAGGAACAGAATAACATTTATTCAATAACTCATAAACATAGACGTGATACAATCATCTCTATGATTGCCTCTAGGGCATATCACCAACAATACAAACTTCTAGTTGGTTATCAATCTGCGACGAGGATCCCATATGGGGGTCCGAGAGTTGGTAGAATTATTCTATAGTCTAGCTTCTTTGTTCTTTGCCCAATTTTTGATCATATTACTTATACCACATTCCCACATACTGGCGGCTAACATATTGCTTAAGTCACAAATCAATTGTCCTTTGTGAGCTGCAATTATTGTGGTTTCCAATAGTGTGGATATCAGCAATGGCATAAATGCCATTATCCATATCAACTAGATTAGGATAATAATGATGCAATTTATTTTTATTATCTCCCAAAATAAACTAGATTAATTTTTTCTTTTGGCTTTGATCTAGGATATGCCACTACGCCAACCATGACTCCTGTTTGAACATTTTTTCTATGTCTCTTAGGTTCCAATATCCCACAAAAACTCAATTTTCTCCCCTTTTCACACCAACTATACAAATCCTGAGTGATAGCGTATGCATTAGACATTTGCTTGAAATCAACTAAGAGTTTTAGCAAATATTTGCAAATATACTTTAATAGGAGTACAATTTTATTGGCATGATACCAATATATACTCTATAACATTTTGCTTACAAAGTTTTTAAATTAATAAATCAGTGTGGTGGAGGATAGTGTTATATAGACTCCATGTCTTAGGGCATAAGTTATTCTATACTTATTTTAGGATTACGGAGTTTTCTAGTCAAATTAATCCATCAGAGATCAACCTATGACTAGTTTAATTCTGGTGCCACCAACAAAAAAATTATTTCCCTTTTGCCATCTGGGCATCCGTGCACCACAACCTAGTGAATTGAGGCTTAGTAGAGATATCAAGAGAACATGTCCAATATTTTGTTAGCAAGGCATGGCAAAGTATTTTCAATTTGTAGGCATATGGTTTACAAAATTTATTCCATGCAAGATTAATTATTTTACTACAAGTAAGATATGCTACCAGCAATATGTTCTATTAGGCGGATTTAATTGACTATTCAGTAAGGGATAAGGCTTTAATAGAACAACTTAGACCATTATTTTATTTGTGCTATCCAGGAAATAGCAATCTATTGCATAAGTTTTTAGCCTAAAGCAAAAGATAAGAGATGCTCATCATGAGCAGGACCAAGCTCGACAGGAGCTGAATCGTACTGCTAATGTGAATCGTGCAGGATAGCGACATCTTTACAAAGCTAAGGGATAACTAGGAGATTTCTACAGGTCTCCATAGAACATAGCATGTGCTTATTATTGCTGCCATCCAGGACAAGTAAATTTTCACGTGATGTCTAACATATTCTACATAATTTGTGCAACTTTCTATATGTTTACAGCTGGTAAATAATTTTAAATGCATGAAACGAGTGCAAAATAGTAAATATTAATTTTATCTATTCAGTAGACAATTTTATAATTTTTCTAGAATTTTCCTAGCATTTTTTGGGATTTTATGATAATTTTAAGGTCCTAAAGCAATTTTTAGAATTACTAAACCCAACAATTAATTTCCCGAAACAAGCATACCAGGAAAAATAAACCATAAAAATATGATGCTTCCAAGATGTACTAGGTCTAAGGTTTCACAAAGTAATAGAAGCTCGTATACCTTAGATATTTAGTTTCTAGGATTAAATGGAATTATCAGAATTTCTAACTAATTAAGTTACAAAAGAACCTTAGAACCTACTGATTTGATGCAGGAACTGGATTCCTGAAGGGTTATTTTGCAAGAATATATAAAAATCCAAAATACTCTATAATTTCCAGATACCTAAGGGAGTT
This sequence comes from Phyllostachys edulis, assembly GCA_036346405.1. Taxonomy (NCBI): domain Eukaryota; kingdom Viridiplantae; phylum Streptophyta; class Magnoliopsida; order Poales; family Poaceae; genus Phyllostachys; species Phyllostachys edulis. The sequence goes on from CM070556.1 coordinate 48,926,016, forward strand.
TTTTTATTGCAAAATTGCCTATCCGCAATCTTTACTCGTAATTTTTCTGAAATTCGAGGGCCTTTCCATAAAATTTGTCATCGGGCCGGATTCGGTCTAGCCCACTTACGTTATTGGGTCGTGGCTGGCATGACCCACCAACTGGTGACCTAACGCTAGCTCTCGTGTGCGGCGGCGGCGCCCTCACGCACACGCGTGTGTTCGGAAGAGCTGGGTCACTAGAACCCGGTCTTCACGACGACGGTTGCAGCGGTGGCGGGTGTGGACGGCAGGCACAGAAGCAACGGTGGTGGTGTTGCACGTCAGGCGCACGCGGCGCGGAGGTGGCGCGTGGAGCGTCAAGCGCTGTTGGTGATATGCCCTAGAGGCAATCATAGAGATGATTATATCACATCTATGTTTATGAGTTATATAATAAATATTATTATGTTCCTTAGATGAATTATCATTGTGACTTGTTGGTGAAGCTCTTTTACTTATATGATGTCGTTCTAAATGTATCCCTGGTTAGATGTCACTGGTCAGAACACTAGTGACTTATCAACCAACATAGTATTGATTGATGACCATGTTTCAATAGTCATGGATATGGGGATGTCGAATCAGCAACGTAAACACATGTTAGAGAACATGGTGTTGGATTGACCCACCTTAAGACACTATTGAGGTTATTATTATTTTTATGTGTCATCAGCTGGTCTCTAGCAATGATGGTGTATAATCCTTAGACCTGGTATCAGCATGGTTTCCTACATGTGTAATAGTACACCTAGGGGTTGCCAAATGCTACTCCATAACTGAGTAGTTATAAATGTAGCTTTTGGGTATGCTATGAAACATGCGGAGGGGTGTGACTGGTCGGATATGAGATTTGCTCCTCCTAACATAATGGGAGAGATATGATGAGGACATCAACCCTAAGGATGCAACCACTACTTCGACCTGCTGCACTGCATCCTCTACTTCAACTACATCTTCTGTATTAGGACTTTCGGCTACTGCAATGCCATATTACCCAATGGGACCGAGCTACGTCTACATACCATGGTGCTACGTCTACATGCCATGGTGCTACATCTATATGCCATGGTGCTACATCTACATGCCATGGTGCTACTCCACGTGTCAAGCAAGAGTTTAACCTGGATACGTTCTGGAATCCAATTCGGCATCCAGAGTCAACACCGACTTCAAACGTGCATAACTTTCACATACGGAGTCCGTTTGAGGTCCACGAGTACTTGATGGAAAGATTATCTCATCCTCTTTCCAACGGATCTAGCCTCACCTTCAGATTCACTATCTACATATCGTAATCATCCAAAAAAGGTGTTGCGTCACCTGTTTGGGCCAAATTGGGCCTTGTAATACTTGGCCCAAGGGAAGGCACCACCATAAGGCATCACGTGTGAATAGTACCATCCCCTTTGTTTTTAGCTATGTGAGGCTCCCCCTTCCCTATTTAAGGAGGCCTCGCCCCTTTAGTTTTCCTCGGGTTTTTCTTAAGAGATTATTTTGCTTAGCAGTCTCGCCGTACGTTCGGTTGAGGAACCCCAACTTGTGAACTTAATTCTTATTCATAATTTCAGATTGCATCTTCTACTATCTTGCTTGTGTTCTCGATTCGCTTGCAGGAGATAGCCTTCTTAGCGAGGTCAACCGTGTTCGGCACGGTTGATAACCATTGGAGCAGTAGTGTAGTGATTGCGAGGGGTTCGATCTATTTTGGTCGAAGCCTTTGGATCATCAACATCATGTTCTCCACAATCGACTTATCACTACCTTTCGGAAGATCGGGCCACCGTCACATTAGGTGGTATCAGAGCAAAGGTTGCTAACGGGTTATCACAATTCTTCCCCTTTTAGATTAGTTTATGTTCATCGTCCTAAAAACTCCAGAAAATTAGCCCCATAAAAATAATTTGTTCGTCGTGTTCTTCCGCTGTCCTATCACCCTTTGAGCCATTACAATTTTTCTTTTCGGTATTTTGCTTGTTGAATCACTGGTTGCATCGTCGTGTCCAGTTGCTGATCTTTAGTTCTAGTTATTGTCTAGTTGGTCGTTGTCTAGATTGCTTCTCGTGTTTTTTTCTTCACGTCGTTTGATCGTTCTTTTAGGGTTCTTAGTTTTTGCATCTAAAATAGAAAATTCGTGGGTTAGAACTCCTCTAATCCGCACCAAAAAATAAAATTTTCGTGCTGTTGTTAATCTCAAAGAAAAACTCGATAGGATTGCTGTGATCTTTTGGGAGAGTTGATGTTATTTGCGGCTTACGGCAAAAACTAGGGCTGACCAAGTAGAAGGAGAAAGAGGCAACTGCAAGAACAAAAGCCGTGGTAGAAAAAAAGAAAGAACAAATAGGAAAGAAAAGAAAAAGCGCATCAGACTTTTGCCAAAACCAGTGAAAATTGGTGGAGCCCTTCTACATATAGCCGCAAGCTTCCACAAACAATTTTAGCAAGTTTGGCCCACGGAATAAAAAGATATAGCAGTTTCAAGATTGAACCCGAGTCGGTTTCGAGTCCGAGTAGGATTCCGTTTCCGAGACACCTTCAATGAAACGAGCATAACTTTTGCATACGGTGTCCGTTTTGGGCATTCTTGTGCTCGTTGGAAAGCTAGCGACGAGGCGCATCCTTTCCACCTAAGCAACTAGTAGCCCTCTAGGGTCCCCAAAATCGACCATCTTCGGCTCCGAGTTCACATCGCATATTTTTGGTTTCTATTTTTGGCAATTTTTTCAGTCTTCCCTTTGGAATTTGGGTTTTGCCTGAACTGCTAAGTTGTAGATCTCATCAAAACCTTTCAAATGAGCATATATAAGCCATATAAAACTTTGCTTTTTTGTCGTTTGAGACTAGCTGTTGTTTCTGCTCAATCTAGAGGGCTGTTTGCATTCCAGCGATATAGCTATCTTTTGTGCTCTACGTCGTGCGAACAATCTTGTGCCTTTAGAAAGAAGTTTGAGTAGCTGGCTAGCGTCTCTCCTAGCACTTTTTGTGAGGTTTTCCTTTGCTTACATCAAGTCACATTGATCGTTGCGTGTGCATACATGCACATCTCTTAGTAGGGTTTCGATTAGCTAGCTTTGATTAGGCAAGGATCAGCAACTTTGACTAGTACTTTGAACAATTTTTCAACTTGCTCTAACTAATCTGATTATTGCTGATCCTTGCTACTATATTGAAGCCTTCCAAGCTCCACCTACTCTTGATCAGAACAGGTCCCCTCTTACAATCGTACCCACGCTCGACACGGTATCACGAACCAGCCACCTACCGCACTACCCTCTTTGCATTGGTAAGAACACTTGTAAGAGTGTGGTAAGATACTTGAGAGTGTGTGATTCCACCTTCTACCACCTAGTAGTTGATAGGGATAATACCTTTGTGTTGTCTTTTGTTTTCTACTAACCATGATAGGTGAGATGTCTGATGAAAAAGAGTGTGTTGTAAAGGGAGAACTCATGACGCTCTTGGATGATCAACGCACTACCATTAATGAGGACATCGACAGGAAGATTCAAGCTACTATGGCTACATTGCAGCGCTCAATCAACGATAGTATTGCAGCGCTCACTACACACCTTGAAAGAATGGTGAATCGACCACCAAACAATGGACGTGAGTATAATCACGATGCGGGCCAAGATCTTGAGGAGGGAGATGATAATGAGAGGCAAAACCACGACACCGGCACTACTCTTGGATGATCAACGCACTACCATTAATGAGGACATTGACAGGAAGATTCAAGCTACTATGGCTACATTGCAGCGCTCAATCAACGATAGTATTGCAAATACTACTACACACCTTGAAAGAATGGTGAATCGACCACCAAACAATGGACGTGAGTATAATCACGATGCGGGCCAAGATCTTGAGGAGGGAGATGATAATGAGAGGCAAAACCACGACACCGGCGCTACTCTTGCCACCCAAGATGCACATCAACAACACCGCCAACATCACAACCGTCACGGTATGAGAGGTAATAATTTTCAGCACCATAATGCTCGTGTTAATGATGACCCATTTGTTAAAGTTAAATTTACCATACCATCTTTTGCGGGTGTTTATGATGCTGAAATTTATCTAGATTGGGAGTTGACAGTTGAACAAAAATTTAATGCCAATCTAGTTCCTAAAGTGCATAGAGTCAGACAAGGTACTAGTGAATTTAAAGATTTTGCTATCATTTGGTGGAATCAAGTAGTTAATTCTGGCTTAACACCTGATACATGGGATAGATTGAAGGTAGCTATGCATGCTAGATTTGTTACTACTTTTAAACGTGATATGCATAAGAAATTTCAGCGCTTAGACTAAGGTAATAGAACTGTCGAGGAATATTATCAAGAACTACAAATAGGCATGCTGCGTTGTAATGTTGTTGAGGATGAGGAGGATAAGATGGCTCGCTTTTATGGCGGCGTAAGGCATGAAATTAAGGACATAGTTGATTACAAAGACTATAATGATATCAATAGGTTGTTCCAGCTTACTTGTTTGGCAGAACAGGAATTGCAGGGTAGGCAACAAAGGACCAGGAGCAACTTTGGAAGTACATCTACATCGAGACCGATGCCGGGACAAGCCAACACAGCCCCACCTACTATTTTTCAGTCTTCTGCTCCCACTGTGAGTAGGGCGTGTTTAGCAGCACCGCCACCACCATCATGCACACCCGAGACGAGCAAATCTACTAGTATGCAGGTACTAGCGCAGAGCACTTCATCGGTTGCTTCCACGGGTCGTACGATGGGAATTGTGTGCCACCGTTGTAAAGGGATGGGCCACTTTATTGCCCAAGTCAGCGAGCGTACATTGCGACAGAAGACGGTGGTTACGTAAGTGCTAGTGATGTTGAAGATTAACATGCTCTTGCAGCTAACTTTGCAGGTAATGATGATGATCATGAGGAAGATAGCGATGGTGAGGAAATTTTAGGTGCTGCTGCTACAGAGAATTATAGGACCCTAATTGTGCAGTGAGTATTGAGCACTCAAAGGGAGCAATCAGAGAAGCTACAACACCATAATTTGTTTCAGATGTTCCTCATCGTCAAGGATTGTCATGTTCATGTAATAATTGATGGTGGGAGTTGTAATAACTTGGTGAACTCAGCATTGGTCAAGAATCTTGGTTTGACCACACGTGCGCATCCTCACCCGTACCACATTCAGTGGTTCAACAACAGCGGTAAAGTGAAGGTAACTCAATCCGCGAGAGTGCATTTTTCCATTGGTTCCTATCATGATGTTGCTGATTTCAATGTAGTGCCTATGCAAGCCTGCTCATTTTATTAGGACGTCCATGGGAATTTGATACCAATGTAACTCATCATGGTAAAAGTAATAAGTACTCTCTTATGCACAAAGGAAAGAAAATAATTTTGCTACATTTGACACCTGCTGAAATTGTGAAATGTGATAAAAAGATAGTTGAAAATGAGAGGAAAGAACGTGAGCATGAATCTGAAAATCAGCAAGTAGTGAAGAACGTTTTCCCACATAAAAAAGAGAAGTTAGCACCTAGTTCTAAGACTAAGGGAATTAAATTAAAGGGTTGTGTCATGCTTGCAACCAAATCTGATCTTGCTGAAATACCCCCGAGACTGCCACATATTAGAGGGATTGAACACCAAATTGATTTAATTCCAGGAGTGACTTTGCCAAACCGTGCGGCGTACAGAGATACATTAGAAGATATGCATGTTTCTTTGCCTCCTGTTGCTACTAACCTTTTGTAGGAAAGTGTTGATTTGGAGACAATGATTGAGTCGAGGACGACTCAAATTCAAGAAAGGGAGGATGATGAGGACATCAACCCTAAGGATGCAACCACTACTTCGACCCACTGCACTTATCCTCTACTTCAACCACATCTTCTCCATTAGGACTTTTGGCTACTGCAATGCCATATTACCCAATGGGACCGAGCTACGTCTACATGCCATGGTGCTACTCCACGTGTCAAGCAAGAGTTCAAGCTGGATACGTTCTGGAATCCAATTCGGCATCCGGAGTCAGCACCGACTTCAAACATGCATAACTTTCACATACGGAGTCTGTTTGAGGTCCACGAGTACTTGATGGAAAGATTATCTTGTCCTCTTTCCAACGGATCTGGCCTCACCTTCAGATTCACTATCTACACATCACAATCGTCCAAAAAAGGTGTTGTGTCACCTGTTTGGGCCAAATTGGGCCTTGTAATACTTGGGCCCAAGGGAAGGCGCCACCATAAGGCGACCTGTACTATTCACACACACTGTTCACACATGAACAGTACATTGAATAGTATCATCTTCTTTGTTTTTAGCTATGTGAGGCTCCCCATTCCCTATTTAAGGAGGCCTCACCCCTTTAGTTTTCCTCGGGTTTTTCTTAAGAGATTATTTTTCTTAGCAGTCTTGCCGCACGTTCGGTTGAGGAACCCCAACTTGTGAACTTAATTCTTATTCGTAATTTCAGATTGCATCTTCTACTCTCTTGCTTGTGTTCTCGATTCTCTTGCAGGAGATAGCCTTTTTGGTGAGGTTAACCGCGTTCGGCACGGTTGATAACCATTGGAGCAGTGATGTAGTGATTGCGAGGGGTTCGATCTGTTTTGGTCGGAGCCTTTGGATCATCAACGTCGTGTTCTCCACAGTCGACTTATCACTACCTTTCGGAAGATCGGGCCACCGTCACATTAAGATATCTCTGGTCCCCTCGATGTGGTCGGATAAAGAAAGTGCATAGCTGTGCCACTAGTGGTCGAAGAGTCGACCATATGAAGTTATCCGTCACTTGATCGAGAAAGTATCGAACAATCCATGGATAACAAAATATCTCATCTAGAGTTCAACTAGATATCTTGAGGCAAAGAGAGAATACTCAAGCAGATCATTCAGTCCAACCAGATACGAACTGGTCGTATGGAGATATAGAGTGGTCATAAACTGGTCGGACATGATCATTAACTGGTCGTAAGGAGTTACGAACTGGTCGTAACTAAATATGAATTGTCATATGGAGATACGAGCTGGTCACATATCATATTGCATAAGGTTCGCCCGATATAATATTATGTGTATTCGGGAATCGTTATGTCCTATTGAGAACCGCTAACGACTCGTGGTTGGAAAGGAGTTTTTGAGTCACAACTTAACGTGTTGGAACAAACGAGTTCAGATAGCTTTTGTTATGGGCTCTTTATAAGGGGATGCATGGGGTTGTTAGGACGTACATGAGATGCTCCACCAAAACCCTAGCCACCATCTTCTCGAATGCCCTACTGTGTGCGTTGGTGCTAGCACACCGGCATACGGTGTTCCACCCCTAGATATGTGGATACTGTAGAGGCACTGCTGTGGTTGCTGCTGTGTTGATCAAGGATGATCTATGACCTACGCAGGGAATATGATAGGTTGCCGGAGGAGACGATCGGTACTGAGGATGTTGGATGATTGACTACGACCACTTCATCGACGCGCTCTGCGTTGGATCAGGCTGCTTCACCTATTCTTCCGTTGCACTGCACGTCTAGTGGGTAATGATCCATGACCTCTTTCTTGCATTGCTTCCTGGTTTACGTGGTAGAACTTTTTGAATTGCCAGCTAGTGTAACCTACTTGTATCCCTTCAGCGGTATCAGATCCATCTTATGTAGTTTTTGATCTAGATCATTCACATATACTTGATTTGTGGCAGTAATAGATAGAATCTATTACTGTTCTAATTTGGTAACCTAGATCGGTTCATATGGATGGAGCGGTTTAGGCACTAGTTGATAAGATCAATCGTTTTTGGCGATAGTAGATGTGTTTGCGAGAGGTATGAGTTGATTGCATTAGATGATTAACTTCTCTTGTTTACAGTCGCATTGCGTGATACTCCTACCGGTCGGAATTCCGCCATGGGGGTATGCTGTGATGCATAGTCATATGGAAACGATGATCAGATTGGTTTAGAATAGGGTTAATATGATTAATTCGATAAATTTCTAAGGCTCGATTACATGAATAAGATTCATTTTTCCAAGGGCGCTACCCTTGACTCATGAGGGGGCACTGCCCCTTCGAACCCTGCCCGCTAGCTGGCTAGTGGGACCGACATGCTAGGTAATCGTTGTTGTGTTATATAGTATTATGTGTTCATGTCACCTGATAGAATATGATTCTATGCATAACACCTTTTGTAAGGATTGATGTGAATAGTATGACCCATTGTGTATGTGATGCATGTATGGATTTGTTTCATGGCCAGCATGTCATGGGGTGTTATAGCCATCGAATTACATATTATTGTATAACGATCTATGTACCGACATGTGATGCTTGATATTATCATATGTAATTCATTACTAGCTTTTAGGAGTAATTTCTTAGTAGATGAGTATGGTGATATCAAGCATGGTAGCTCGGTGGCCAAGAAACATGGTGATGGAGATTGCCATGTTAAGGGCCATACTATTTCAGGATTTAATATGATTATCTGTGAATATTTATTTTGTTCATGTTATGCTATTAATCTTGTTTTTATCATTAGATGTTTTAACATGATAGAGTAGTATCTCTCAAGAAGAATTAAGTAAATTTTGTGCCTTTCCAATTGCTACGTCTATCACGATTTTAATCATTAATTGGTAGGTCTACCAAAGTAGGGTGCCATTAACTATCTTAATAAGATGGGGTGGGTGTCGGACACTCACATGCATAGTATTGGTGTAACTTGACAATGCTATCAAAATGGTTTTGAGCCTTGGGGCATAGTGTTGGTTGCTGGGGCATAGTGATGCCACCCAACAAACAAGAGTCATATAAGATATGATTGGCAAGAGGTTGCTTACCTAAATCACTAGGTTTCTAGTAGTGATGTCAAAGCTCTCTAGGACTTAATGATATATGGATCTTGAACCAACTATACGAAGTTAGAGGGAAACTTGGTTTAAAACATATAGTGGGAGTATCTTTTGTTAAAGTGTTTAATAGAAGATCTTACATAAACATAGTGCTGAATTTTTGCATATACATATTTTCTGTTGTAGATCAAGGCACCTAGTACTTCCTCCACACCTACCTTTAACTTGCGACCTAATTGAATGGAATAAACTTCATTGGCTGGTTTCGTAATATGAGAATTGTTCTCAAACAAGAAAAGAATGAATATGTTCTAGAGGGTCCATATCCTGAGGAACGGAATGCAGATGGTACTCGTACTAAAAAGAGTGCTTATGAGAAGCATTGCAATGACGCAATCGATATACACTACCTTATGCTAGCCACCATGAACTCTGAGCTTCAGAAGCAATATGAGACCACAGATGCTTACTATATGATTGTAGGTCTGAAAGGGATGTTTTAAGACCAAGCAAGAGCAGAGAGGTATAATACCTCCAAGGCATTGCTTTCTTGTAGGCTATCAGAAGGTAGCACACTCAGTCCTCATGTGATCAAGATGATTGGTCACATTAAGAGCTTGAATAACTTGGTTTCCAAGAGTTGGCTACTGATGTGATTCTCCAATCGCTCATTACGAGCTTTGAGCCTGTCATATTTAATTTTCATAGGAATGGTATGGAGAAGTCAATGACCATGTTGCATGGCATGCTTAAAGGTGCGAAGGAGAGCATCAAGAAAAGTTCTAATCATGTGATGATGATTCAAAAGACTATAAGCTTCAAGAAGATGGGTAAGTCTTGGGGAAAGGGAAAAGGCAAAGAAAAGACTCAAGATGAGATCGAGAGTCTCAAGGATAAGCTTAAGAAGCTCAAGCTAGGTCCTAAGATTGATACATAATGCTACTATTGTCATGAGACTGGGCATTGGAAGAGGAATTATAAGAAGTACTTGGCAGATATGAAAAAGAACGAAGGAAGTAAGACTTCCAGTTTAGGTATAAATGTTATAGAAATTAATCTTGCCACTTCTCCTACATGTTCTTTTGTATTTGATACCGGATCGGTTGCTCATATTTGCAATTCGCTGCAAGGACTGATAGGGAGTAGAAATTTGGCTAGAGGCGAGGTTGATCTTCGCGTGAGCAATAGAGCAAGAGTTGTTGCATTACCTATTGGCACTTTACCATTAGTTTTACCTTCAGGATTAGTTATGGAATTAAATAATTGTTATTATGTTCCTACCTTAAGCAAAAATATTATTTCTGCTTTATGTTTAGGAGCAGAAGGTTATGAGTTCAGAATAAAGAACAATTATTGTCCAATTTATTTTGATGATATGTTTTATGGTCATGCTTTATTGGTGAATAGATTATATGTTTTGAATCTTTAGGATGTGTCTGTCTATAATATTAATGCTAAGAGACTTCGACCTAATGATTTGAATCCCACTTTTATTTGGCATTGTCGTCTAGGTCATATAAATAAGAAGCTCATGGTGAAGCTCTATAAAGATAGTCTTCTAAACTCATTTGATTTCGAATCATTTGAAACATGTAAATCTTGTTTACTTGGCAAAATGACAAATGCACATTTCATAGGTATAGGTGAGAGGGCAAGTAACTTATTGGCCCTTATACATACGGATGTGTGTGGACCAATGAGTACTTTGGCTAGATGTGGTTTACAGTACTTCATAACTTTTACTAATGACTTTAGTAGATATGGTTACATCTACTTAATGAGGCATAAGTTTGAATCCTTTGAAAAGTTCAAAGAATTTCAAAATGAGGTACATAATCAACTTGGCAAGACAATTAAATATCTACAATCAGATTGTCGAGGTGAATATTTGAGTGATGAGTTTAGTGATCATCTAAAGCAACGTGGAATTGTTCCACAACTTACTTCGCTAGGAACGCCTCTATAGAATGGGGTGTTTGAACGACGGAACCGGACATTGTTAGACATGGTTTGGTCAATGATGAGCTAATCTAATCTTCCATTGTATTTCTAGGGATACGCTTTAGAAACAACGGCTTTCACTTTAAACAGGGTTCCACAAAAATGGTAGAGAAAACACCATATGAGATATGGACCGGGAAGTGTCTTGGATTGTCTTTTATCAAGATATGGGGTTGTGAGGTATATGTAAAATGTTTGACGTCTAATAAATTTACACCCACGTCGGATAAATGTTTCTTTGTAGGGTATCCTAAGGAAAGTAAATGATATTGCTATTATAAACGAGATGATGACAAGGTGTTTGTTGCCTGAAATGATGTCTTCTTAGAGAAAGAATTTCTTTTCAAAGGAGTCAATGGGAGCAAGATGCAACTCGAAGAAATTTAGGAAACATTTGAAAATGTTTTAACTCCTACTGAATCTCTACAGGATGAACAAAATATTGTGGTACCTGTAGATGAGGCATCAGGCCCACATAGATCTAAAATGCCATGTCAATTGTCTATAAGGTACGGGCATGATGTTTTATTATTGAATAATGATGAGCCTAAGGATTATGACAAAGCGATGATGAGCCCAGACTCTGAGTCATAGCTTAAAGCCATGAAATCCGAGATAAAATCCATGTATGACAATTAAGTTTGGAACTTGGCTGATCTACTTGATGGTGTTAAAACCATTGAGTGTAAATGGGTTTTTAAGAAAAAGATAGATATGGATGGAAATGTTCACATTCATAAGGCACGATTTGTGGCAAAGGGTTTCAAACAAATTCAAGGTGTTGATTATGATGAAACCTTCTCTCCCGTTGCTATACTCAAGTCTATCCGTATCATTCTAGCAATTGCTGCATATTTCGATTATGAGATATATCAAATGGATGTAAAAACGGTTTTCCTAAATATAAACCTAAGTGAGGATGTGTACTTGACACAACCTGAGGGTTTTTTTCGATCCAAAGGAGGCTAGAAAGATATGCAAGCTTTAGAAATCCATCTATGGATTAAAACAAGCATCTCGTAGTTGGAATATTCGTTTTGATGAAGTGGTCAAAGGGTCTGACTTCATGAAGAATGAAGAAGAACCTTGTGTTTACAAAAAGGTTAGTGGGAGCAAACTTTTTTTTAAATATTATATATGGATGACATATTACTAGTCGGAAATGATATTTCTATGCTTGAATCTGTTAAAACTTCATTAATAAATAGTTTCTCTATGAAAGATTTAGGATATGAATAATATATTTTAGGCATAAGGATCTATAGGGATAGATCTAAAAGGCCAATTGGATTAAGCCAAGATATGTACATTGACAAGGTGTTCAAGCGGTTCAACATGCAAGATTCCAAAAGGGTTTTTTTCCCATGTCACATGGAATTAGTCTTAGCAAGAGTTAGTGTCCTTCGACACATGATGAGCGAGACAAAAATAAGTAGAATTCCAGATGCTTCGGCTGTTGGATCTATCATGTATGCCATGCTTTGTAAACGACCAGATGTGTCGTATGCTCTAAGTGTTACAAGCAGATATCAGTCAGATCCAAGTGAAGATTACTGGATAGCAATCAAGAATATCCTAAAGTACTTAAGAAGGACTAAGGATGCATTCCTTGTTTATAGTGATGAGGAAGAGCTGGTCGTAAGAGGTTACACCGATGCTAGCTTCCAAACTGACAAGGATGATTTCAGATTGCTATCTGGGTTTGTGTTTTGTCTTAATGGAGGAGCAGTGAACTCGAAAAGTCCAAGCAAAGAACAGTTGCTGATTCTACAACAAAGGCTGAGTACATTGCAGCTTCTAAAGCTACAAAAGAAGCCGTGTGGATTAGGAAGTTCATTAATGAATTGGGGTGTGGTTTCTAGTGCTTCCAGTCGAATGGATCTTTGTTGTGATAATAGTGGAGCCATTGCACAAGCTAAGGAGCTTAGATCACATCAAAAGTCCAAGCACATACTTCGACGATATCACATTATTTGTGAGATTGTTGAAAGAGGTGATGTGAAGATATGCAAAGTGCACACGGATTTGAATATTGCTGATCCATTGACAAAGCCTCTCCCGCAATCTAAGTATGAGGTGCACACAAGAGCTATGAGTATTAGATACTAGTATGATTGACTCTAGTGCAAGTGGGAGACTGTTAGTGATATGCCCTAGAGACAATCATAGAGATGATTGTATCACGTCTATGTTTATGAGTTATATAATAAATGTTATTATGTTCTTTGGATGAATTATAATTTATAAAGATTAACAAGTATGTGACTTGTTGGTGAAGCTCTTTAACTTATATGATATCATTCTAAATGTATCCTTAGTCGGATGTCACTAGTCGGAACACTAGTGACTTATCGACTAGCACATGTATTGATTGATGACCATGTTTCACCAGTCATGGACATGGGGATATTGAATCAATAATGTGAACACATGTTAGAGAACATGGTGTTTTATTGACCCACCTTGAGACACTATTGAGATTGTTACGATTTTGTGTGTCATCATTTGGTCTCAAACAATGATGATGTATAATCCCTAGACCTGAGATCAACATAGTTTCCTGCATGTTAGCTCCACCAAAACCCTAAACGCTATCTTCTCGAAGGCCCTACCGTGCGTGTTGGTGTTAACACACTGGCATATGAAGTTCCACTCTTGGACATGTGGATATTGTAGAGGCACTGCTGCGGCTGCTGCTGTGCTGATCGAGGATGACCTACAACCTACGCAGGGAGCATGATAGGTTGTTGGAGGAGACGTTCAGTATCGAGGACATTGGACGATCGACTACGACCACTTCATCGGCACGCTCGATGTTGGATCAGACCGCTCCAACTCTTCTTCCGCTGCACTACGTGTCTTGTGGTAACGATATATGATCTCTTGCTTGCATGGCTTCCTGGTTTACGTGGTAGACTTTTTTGAATTGTCAGTTAGTGTAGCCTACCCATATCCCTTTAGGCACGTGGCATGGAGGCGGCCTCGGCGCAGCGGGCGGGCACGGCGACATAGCAGAGGGCGCGTCGGGCGGCGGTGCCGCAGCAGGCTCACACGACGTGGTGGTGTTCGGGCCGTGAAGCCGCAATGCACGTGGTGCAGCACATGCGGGTGCCGGCGGCACATGCCAGCAACGGGTTGATGTAACTGCAACCTCTGCGACATGAAGGTAATTAACAGATCGATTTTTATCCCAGCAATGTTGAGTTTAATTGATCTATTAACACATACTAGTTCTACTAGATAGTGAATCGATCAAGTTAACAGAATTATATCAAACTCACATAGGGCTTGGTGGGGATTTTCCTTATGTCAATTGCTCCAATGGCGGCGCCGATTTGCTGTGTTGGAGAAGTGTGATGAGTTTACGGGCTTGGAACACACCAGGAGGCAGAGAAGTCTGGCCCTTCATCGCTGTGTTGTCCAGATCTTGTGCAGTGTAGATCTAGGAGGGATCGATAAGGAAATCTCCCGGCACCTAGTGTAACATCCCAAATTTGGTCCTTTTCAAAAATTTATTTTAAAAGTAATTAATTTAAATTATTGGTTTTTAATTGAAGTTTTTGGCATTTATTTAAAAAAATTCAAATCTAAAAATTCAAATCCAATTCGATCGTCAATTCAAAAGTCGTCGTTAAATCCAAAATTCAAATTTTGCAATTTGAATTTTTTTTCCCGTGAAATCTTTTTCTTTTATCTTCTTTTTCCTTCTTTCTTTCCCTTTTCTTCTTTCCTTTTTTTCCTTCTCTACCCCTGGCTTGCTCTGGCCGCACGCCATGCCACCCAGGCCGCCGCACCATGCCCATGCCATTCAAGCCTGGACATCGCCGTCTTCATTGTGCCTTCACCAATGCCATCAAAGCTTCCAAAATCGTCGTCAATTAACATTAGTGCAATTGTCGTTTCCATCGCCAATTAACATGAACCGAAATCGTCGCCCGTATTCTCCCACGTTCCCGTCGATTCAAATCATGGGAGAGGCTATAAATTGGAGCACAACACCCTTTCTACTCCCTTTTCACTCCCTTAAAACCTCAAAACCCCCGGAGCTCCAAAGACGTTGAATTTCTCATCTTCTCGTGCACCGGTCACCTCACTCGATTTGTGCATTTGTTGTTCCAGTGAGTTTTTCAAACTTCTTATCATGTCACATCGTGTTCTCGAGCACGGTGATCTAAACCCCACAATCAATTTCACTTTTCATGCAGTATGTTGCCGGAATTTCGCCGTCGAACCTTTCTAGGCCAATTTCACTCCCGTCGATCGATCTCCTTCACCGGTGAGTTTCTCGCCGAATCAACCGCATCACCGCGTGATCCCAGAGATTTCCTACCCTTCCCTCACCTCAATTTGTTCAATTTTGCACCATGGAGTGTCGCCGCCGCCATCGTCCATTTGCCATTGCCGGTCGACGTGGAGCCATCGCCTCGGACCATCTCCGACCTTTCCGCTTGGCCCTGAGATTTCCTCACACCCATGCGCTGCCCGTGATTTCCCCCTTTTCTTCCCTGCATCACTGGATCACCGCTGCCGCCGCTGCTGTGGCTCGCCGGCCGAGACGCCACCACCCATGGGTAGGGCAACCCCATGGGGTTCCATTTTGGTGATTCTCTGGCCACCCCGCCGCCTACCTCGCCGGCACCGCCGCCATGGCTGTGAGCTCTAGAACTGCTCTGTTTTGTTCTATGAAGCCTCTGTCAATGAGCCCTCTTGTATCTATGACTATGAGGCCCCACTAGTCATTGACTCATCCCATCCATCCTTTCTTCTCTGTTTTTTTCTCTAGCTAGTGGTCCCACATGCCATGGTGTTTAGTATTCCTTCACTAGCATCTGTAACATGTGGTCAATTGTTGTTTCTCCAGTCAAATCGATTAAGTGAATTCCAGAATAGTAAATTTCATCTTTTTCTATCATTTCATGTGAGAATCGAACTTCCGGATGTTCATTCTCCTTCATATGAACTCCAAATCCGTTGATGCTTTCTCCTAAATTCACATAAATTCATTATCTACCTTTCAGTATTTATTTTATAATTTTTTATACTTTATTTATTTTATGTTATTTATTTCGTTCGATTCGCGCGTGTAGAGTCCAACGTCGTCGACACCAGTTTGGACCAGTAGGAAGTGCTAACCTCCAACATCAACGAAGGCAAGTATCCTTTGAACATCCTGTACCCATATTTTTTAAATATTGTTTTCAGTTTAAAAATATTACGCATTGCTATTTCATTTAAAATGATGAGTTTAAATTGTAGGTTGTCAGTTAAACCTAAAAATTGTTAATACCTTCCTTTGATGATTGTTGTCCTATTCCTTTATAACCCTAGCATAGAAATTCCGCAATATTGATTACAACTTTGTAGAGTAGTTATATACAGTAGAATTGTTTAGATATGCTTGTCAATCTTGTTTAACATTTGAGGGAGAAAAATCATTATTACCCGATATGCTTTAATTTAGAAAATGTTTGACATTAGGTAATGTCATTATTTGGAAAATAAAATAAAATAGAGGAAAATATTTTAGACTAGGGTGAGTGGCATGAGTCTTGTTTGTCTAGCCCTGGTTGATTAAGGACCGACTCTTGTGTTTGTTCAAACCAAGCAATACCGTGCAACCACATGTCCTAAATATGAAGGACCTGGCTGATTAATTTTGCTAAGTCTGGACATTTAGCCCGCAGGCTGTAGATGGTAGGAGTTACCTAGGTCGTGTAGACGATGGTAAAGGACGTCTATGTCCGTCGGGGCTTGCGCCGTGTGTTGGTAATTGATGTCCAAGTTCGGGTAGGTTATCCCCCACAACGATGAGCTCTAGGTCGATGATAAATGATGTCCATGACATGGGGTTAAGCTCATCAGGAGAGCTAATGTTAGGATAAAGTATTGTAAAAGCCCTGCGATAATCACTTAGTCACACACCTTGGAAAGTGTGTGAAGCGAATAGTATAAGCTGATTATCTCATGTGGGTCAAGCTGTACAACCTCTATAGAGTGGTAAAAACTATTCGAATAGCTGTGCCCATGGCCAAGGGTGGGCAAGGTGTGTATACACATGGCAGATTTTAGTTTTGGTTTTAAAGAAATATTTTGGGAATCCGGGAGTAGTTAGAACTTTTGGAGTGTTGTTCTAGCAGTTAGTGCCAGTTGGGCAGCTAGAGCCCGATTCATAAAACTTGGCGGATAGAGCCTCTTTGCTAGTGGTTAGTAGCTAGATCCTGCACTAGTGATAAAAATTACTTTAATTATTAAATCTTCATTCTGTCAAATATGCTTTATGAAAGATATTTAAACTTAAAATATTGCTTTGCGCAAAAGAACCCTATATGCCCAATTGTTAAAGCTATGCATATGCTTAATTTCCCAAGACTCGCGGAGTACTTTATGTACTCACATGCTACACTCAAAACAAATCTCAGAAGTCTACGAAGATGCCGAGAACGACTACGACTACTTCGCTTGTGGTTTCGATGAAGGCTTCCCGAAGTACTAGGCTGCGTTCCCTTGTCAAATGCTGGTGGGCGATTCGATGGGCCACCTCGAAGTTTATTTTTATTTTCGCTACTGTGAGACTTAAAGTCTTTGTACCTCTTTTATAATAAGTGGCTATAAGGCCGGTACTCAGCTATTTATTAATGTTATTTTGTGATTTGAACTTGTTATCAACAATGTTTCCACTTTGTGCACTAGCTACTGATCTGGGACTAGTGCAGAAATACACAGGGGGTTTGGATTCAAACATCCGGTACCGACACCTAGTCATCATGAAAGCGTGCCGGATTTGAGAATAGATCATAGATTAATATGTGATTAGAATCATGAAAATAGAACTGATCTCATCATCAAAACACATTGAATGATGTACCCAGATTTGAGTGCAATCGTGCTGATAACATGTTAAGAATTCGGTAGTTGTCACACTGCTAACTTATAGATCAATCCACAAATACATGAACACAATAGGCATAGATATGAGAAAGCAATCGGAGAACTCTTTATTATGCCATCATCAATCTCTCTCAATACACAAGTGATATCTATTTACATGTATGAGGAGTAGAACGGAAATGGATCCTTTGCATTGAAGGTTTTAATGCAGAGGGTTTATCGTACTCAATATTAGAAAGCGATCTTCACTGTCCGATAAAAAAACAAAGGTCTTGATCAAAGCACCAGTGTTGCTACAGTACAATCGGTGTATTGAATATTTTGGTGCTTCTACAATATTTGCTAAAGTACGTGCCGGGCTGTTCGCACACTCTGATAAACACTACGCAGAGGATCCGATCCCTTCTAGGGGTATTTTGGTAATTGGCGACGAACCCTTGGTTTGTTAAGAGTAACACACATTTAGCAATTCACCGCTGGTCACTGTGGCATCCAAGAATCCCTACCCACAAGCCGCCTCCACCGCCTACGCAACTGCACTGCACCAAAGCGCGCGCGCGCGGGTGGCGGTGAGAATTCGGAAGGGATGGGGATGGAGTGGGGGGAGCCGTGGCCGCCGGCGCCGGCGCAGAGGAAGGTGGCCCTGAAGCTGGTGCTGTCGTTGCTCCTTGCCGGCCTCGCGCTGCGGCTGCTCGTCGACCGCTCCGCCTACCTCCTGCCGCCAACCGCCGCGCCGGAGGAGGCCGCGCTCGTCGTGACCGCGCCGGCGCGGGAGACCGGCGGTGGGCTGCCTCCCAACGGTGAGCGGTTGTTGGACTGTTTTTTGTTCTTTACCCCTTCTTTTCATTTTTTTGTTTTGTTTTGTTGTTTCTTGAAACGATATAGGCAGCTGAGACTTCTAATAAAGAATTATAGTACTTAAACTTTGGTTTGGCGTTTATTAATCGATTTTTTGGAATTTGCAACATGAAAAGATGTCGTTTTACTAATATGAAAATCTTCCCTAGTCTATGTACTCTGTTTCTTCTGAATCAATTTATATGAATCTTAAAAAAAGAGAACTGCACATTGGGTTATTGGTTAAACAAAAAAAAACCTACAAAATGTGAAAGGTAAATATTTTTTTTAAGAACAAAGAAGTAAATAATTTTGTTGGGTAAAAATATCTAAAATCTCCAAGTGAGAAAGTTTTGCTCTTTGCTTACCATGATCTGAATGCTCTACTTAAATATAGTTTAGTGTTCAGGGGTTGCGTGGATCTCGTCTCGTTTCTTGAGTTTATTATTTGTCTTGTGTTTGACCCTAGATGCATGTTTTGCAACAGTAGGCTTCTGTGGCATTTGGTATCTGCATTTATTTTGTGGGTTAGATGCCTCCAGTTGGAAGAGTGTGATTGATCCCTTTGATTAGTTTAGTGAAACAAACAATGCGGTTAGACCCTCTATGGACTGTTGGTGTGGGCTTTAGAGAGCGGTAAACGCTGAAGGTGCAAACTGTTTGCCAATAGGATCTCATTGTGAGGACCCTCGATTTGGGAAGAATACCCAGTTTCTTGGCTTGCGTGATGTTCCGTTTTACTCTCCTCTTTTGTCGCAATAGATTTGCTAATAGTATGTTAATTACAACATGTTTTGGCACTTTCAATGTCTTGGTGAAATGTTGCTTGTATTGAACAGAAACTGATGATACTGTTGCTGCTATGAGTGCTTCAATACCTTTAACAGTTCCAGACAAGAAGGAAGACTCCCAAGAAGGTATATTTCTTAGATGCATTCATGGCTTCAGCTACAGCATACGAGATGACATTAGTAACAATTTGGGCAGTGAATTATGGCATTATTTTTTTAGGAGAAAACCTTTAGTTGGAATAATGTGATGCCTTTTAGTATTAGTTTATTGAAATAATGTGGTTAGATCCTTTATGAACTTTTGGTGTGGGCTTTAGACTTTGGAGTGTTACAGTGGTTAACAGTAAATACCAAAGGTGCAAGGTTTTTTTGCCTAAAAGGATTTCATTACTCGTTTCGATGATGGACTTATAGAGAGTACCCTCGATTTGGGAATGATGTCAGGTTTCTTGGCATCGAAACTTACTGAAAGAGAATTTATGGGTGCTTCATCTTCATTGGCTCTGTTAAATGTTGCTTGTATAAACAGAAACGGAAGGTATTGTTGTTGCTGTGAGTTCTTCGATACCTCAACCAGGTCTGGACACCAAGCAATATTCTCAAGAAGGTACTTTGGTGAATTCGTCAGTTATATAACGAGAAAACGATCTCCGATCTTTTTAGGATGTCCATTATTTGCTTTCATTTACATTCTTGACGAGATCTGCCAATCAACTTTTCTACTTAGTGTTCTTTCCTTCGTAATTGACACTGTATTTTCTTGACACATGCAGAAAGGTGTGATCTCTTCCATGGCGAATGGGTCCCTGATTCATCTGTCCCAGCTTATACTAATGCAAGCTGCCATTTCATCGAGTCTCCGCAGAACTGTATGACAAATGGAAGGCCTGACAACGGTTATCTTTATTGGGTATGGAAGCCATATGGTTGTGACATACCGCCATTTGACAGCAAGAAGTTTTTGGAGGGCATGCGGAGCAAACATTGGGCACTCATTGGTGATTCAATCCTTCGTAATCACGTCCAATCATTGCTTTGCCTTCTTTCTAAGGTATACCATGAGTTTTAAGTGTTTTATTTATGTGATTAATTCTTCATATTATGCAACTTCAGATTTTTTTTGCCATCATGCGTCCGTTGAACAATTTAATAAATACTCCATAGTAAATTTGTTGATCACTGCCTATTTTTAATACTTCATTCAACTTTTAACTTATATGTACTTTAATTTTAGCAAAACAAATTTAGTTGATCCTTTTATGGCCCCAAAATCCACATTTATAATGAATTTTGTTGACTGCATTAATATGATGCACTTCGTCATTTAATTTTGATTGATTATTTGCTTAGTAGTCAGTGCTTGCAAAATTTGTGTACTGGATCTGATCATTGACTTCAATTACTAAATATGCCTGATGAGCGCCTAATAGTACTCATTTTGTTCTCTCTCTCTAATAGAAATCTAAAGATCACATTTATCCTTGAGAATGCTCTACAGTTGGGATTTAGCTTCAATATGTCCGCATTACTGTAAACAGAGTTAAGTCCTATTACTTCTTGCTTGTGTAAATCTCCCTGGTTGATTGTTTTCCCCAGCCATGCTGTGGTATGTTTGTATTACTACCTCACTTTCTCCGGTGACATATTTTCCTTAACTACATATAGTAGTTTACCAGTAATCATTGGTCATATTCATTGTTGCGATTTTTTTAGACATCTTTTTTTCCTACTCTAGTATGATGGCTAATTATACCAAGTGACAAGAGAAGGATACAACATGCCCAAGAAGGATGTGTTGATTGATTATTTTTAATACGATGGATAATAAATTCTTTCACTTCTGTCGGTAAGGAAGAGATTGAGGTGACATATCAACATACTAAGATCCTTGAAGGTGTCCAATCCACCTCTTTGCATTTGTCACTGCAACTTCAGTGGGCTTCGCAGATTGTGAATTTATCACCTTACGATCAAACATTTGAGTCGTTTTTTTTCTGTTTGTCATACTTGACAAACATCCATTGATATCTCAAGCTAGGGAGGTAACAAGAATCATTTACTTTATGGTAGAGAAGGACAAATGATAGATTATGTTGTTCTTATTGAGGATAGGTCGATGAGCTGAAAATGTGCTGTTTTAATACCTAATAGTACCTCGTAGTTTCTAAACTTTATCTTGCCCTTTTCCCACATTCAGATTTTTCAAGTACATGTTTCTGTATGTAGATGGTATCAGTTGTGCTTACTTGAATTTTTGATAATAGGATTTATCAAAAACCAAAAGCTTTGATTATTAAGTCCTTTCATTACCTAATTCAGGTTGAAGATCCTACCGAGGTCTACCATGAAGAAACTTTCAAATCCAGGAGATGGCACTTCCCTTTACATAATTTCACGCTCTCTCTTGTCTGGGCTCCATTTCTGATCAAAGCTGAAATTTTCGAGGATGAGAATGGGGTGTCATCTTCTGAGCCCCAACTACACTTTGGCATTCTTGACACAAACTGGACAAGGCAATGGAACAGTTTTGACTATGTCGTGATATCGACAGGGCAATGGTTCTTCAAAACTGCAATCTACTGGGAGAATAAAACTGTGATTGGCTGCCACTATTGCCAGAACAAGAACCTGACAGAGATAACTTCTGAGTACTCCTTTCGCAAGTCTCTCAGGGAGGCCTTCCAGTTCATCACCTCATCGCCGCACAAGCCAGTAGTCTTCTATAGAACATGGGCACCGTCACATTTTGAGAATGGCGAGTGGTTCAGTGGCGGGACTTGCAACAGGACAGTGCCATTCAAGCCAGGAGAGGCCGGCGACAGAGAATTGGACAAAAAGATGTGGAGGATTGAGGGAGAGGAGTTTGCCAAGGCAGTGGCAGACGACGGGCCCAGCAATGCTGGCCGCCTGAAGCTGCTCGACACATTTGGGCTCTCATTGCTGAGGCCTGATGGGCACTCTGGCCCTTACAGAACGTATCATCCTTTTGAGAAGGGGAGGACAGCAAAAGTCCAGAATGACTGCCTGCACTGGTGCTTGCCCGGGCCTATCGATGCGTGGAACGATGTCATCATGCAGATGTTGGCAAAGGACTGAAACGCCCTTGCGCGCAAGCATGATCGGGCCATCTAATTGTGACTGTTATGAATATTGTATTGAAGAGGTCTAATGGGTAATATATATAGAGTGTATAAGAATACATGTCATATACAGATAAGGCAATATAAAAGACAGATAATGAAATATAAAAGATTCTGTATTGTAACACCTATTGTAACACCTCTCTCAAATGCAAGGCGTATGTAATAGCGTTGCATTTAGGTTGACATTAAAATATGGAAAATCCGAAGTCCGAGTCTGGATAATGTCGTCGTAGCATGCAGTTCTTGGAAAATATGTCGAGTATCAAAAGATCTCTCATCTGGGGTCATGTAACAACCCATAAAAGCACAAGGTGCAAGGGCTGATGCATGGGCTGAGAAAGTTAAACATGGCAATACGACGAAGAAGGTAATAAAACCGATATGAATAGAGAGCTGTCAAATCAAGCCGAATAGAAATAGGTGGAAACATGACAGCGCAGATTGAAACTCAAGACGGTCGTGGTACTAAAGAAGCGCGACGGCTTAAGAAGCTTGGGGTGGCGGCTAAGAAAGCGGCGGTATTATAACGACTTCTACGATCTGCACGCGGCTCAGAAAGAAAAGCGGGAGCGGCGGCTGTTGCTATGCATAAGACAATTCTTATGCTTCTATGATTGCCAATAAATTTGTGGACTCACATGACTTAGACGAACTCAAAAATAGAGTGGTACGGACAGTGGCGGAGCCAGGATTTGATAGAGCCTCGGGCCCAAAACTAAAGGGCTATAAGTCTATACCTAACATCAAATACTATCAATACTGAGGTATAACAAAAGTATAACACAATTACAAAGCGAAATAAAATTTGAATTCAGTGTTTAACGATACGATAAAATAGATAAAACATAGTAAAAAAAGTATGTAACATACCACTAGCATAAGGTAGTTTTTGCTTAATTAGCAAAGATTTGCACTACTACAGGAAGCCTCATCATAGACGGTTCGGAACCGTCATCACGAACAGTTTCGAACCGTCTATATTTGTTGATGCTGTGATAGCGGCGGTTATCCTGAGCGGTTCAAAACCGTCGTGATACGCACTATCATAAACGGTTTTTGTTGAAACCGTCAGTGAAGGCTATTATCACGAGCGGTTTTCATCAAAACCGTCGTGATCCGAGAATATCACAGACGGTTTTCATTAAAACCGTCTGTGAAAACTATTATCACGAGCGGTTCTTGTTCGTAACCGCTCGTGATGAGTTTTCATAGACGGTTCTTGTTTAGAACCGTCTGTGATGAGTTTTCTAGGGCAAAAAAAACCGGCAATTTGCTAAAACTTGGAGGTGTTTAGAGGCCCTAAACGACCTTTTTGGGGTTTTCACTTTTTGAGACCTCGCGAAGAAATTTGACCTTGACTTATGGATTTTCGGATTGAGCTTTTCGTTAGCTTTCCAACGAGCCAAAGAACGTCCGCAATCGGAGTTCGTATGCAAAAGTTATGATGATTTTACCGAGCGGTGCGCGATCTACCATCCATATTTTTGCCCAAACCAAATAACCCAACATGAACTACACACATCACAAAGTAGCATCACCCACATCACAAGAGCATCAACTCAAGAATCCACATCACAAAGCAAAGGGGAGTAGAGAGAGTGAGGTCGTGGGAGGCCGGGGCGGCAAGTGGAGGAGGCCGGCGACGAGGTCGTGGGAGGCCGGACGACGAGGCAGGGCGACGGTGGAGGAGGCCGGCGGCGACGAGGTCGTGGGAGGCCGGATGGCACGAGGTCGGGCGAGGTGGAGGAGGCCTGGGTGATGGTTCGGATGAGGCCGGTGACGATGAGGCCGGTGACGATGAGGCCGGGGCGAGTTGGAGGAGGTCATGAGGCGACAAGCTCGGAGGAGGCAGGCAAGCAAGGTGTGAGGAGGAGAAATGGCGAGAGGAGGAGATGGAGGAGGAGAGACCGAGAGGAGGAGATGGAGGTTATATAAAGCGAGTTTGGCACCCGCCCATTAGGTTCAAATTTTCGTTTCCGCCCAACAATCGAGAGCGGTTCTTGTTAAGAACCGTCTATGATAGCACCTATCACTGAGCGGTTTTTAATAGAACCGTCAGTGATCATCCTGACAGTTCTATTAAAGAACCGCTCAGTGACACTGAAACCTCCAGAGGCGGCGGTCTTGGCGGCAGGAGGCAGCGGCAGAGGATAGCGAGATATCACAAGCGGTTCTTAATTAGAACCGTGCGTGATAACTAATTATCACTGAGCGGTTCTTATTCAAAACCGTCGTGTACTATCCTGAGCGGTTCTTATTGAGAACCGTTTGTGATTGGCGGATTATCACAGAGCGGTTTGTGAATAGAACCGCTCGTGATAATTCCTGACAGTTCTATTAATGAACCGTCGTGATAATGACTATCACTGAGCGGTTCTAAATAAGAACCGTCTGTGATAAACCTCGAGCGGCGGTCTTGGTGGCGGCGCCGGTACCGTAGGTCTGACAAACCCAACATAGACGGTTCCAAAGGAATCGTCTATGATGGGGCGTCTACTATAGCCTGTTTTGTAGTAGTGTTGGTTCATTTGATCATATCATATCTTTATCAAGAATAGTTCGAAAACCTGAACTAAGGGGAGAATTTTACCTCAAGATAGCAGTAAATCCATACCATCAATAGCACCCATCTCCATCACAGCACTCATGTATGAGCATCTATTGTCACAAATCAAAATCATCACAGCATCAAAAGATCAACCATGCTCAACATGAAACAAAAATTGAAGTAACAGAAAAAGGGAAGGAGGGGAACTAGAGGGGGTTGAGGGCACGGGCGCAGGCGGCGCCGGGCGAGCCGAGGCGAGCAAAGACGACTAGAGGCGGCTGTTGGGCGGTGATAGCAGCAGAGGCCGGGCCGCCTGGAGCGGGAGAGGCCAGTGGGAGCAGCCAAGGAGAGCGCGAGTGCACGGAGGCCGAGGCGCAGTGGTCGGGGGAGCCAGAGGAGCCAAGCCGGGAGGCAGGCCGCAGGCCGATCTGTCAGCCATGAGCCAGGACGTGCGGCAGGGCAGGAGGAGCCGAGCGGGGGAGGAGGCGCCAGGAGAGGCCTGGCCAAGATGGGCCAAGGGGCCGAGGTGGAGCAGTGGCGCTGGCTCGAGCCGAGCCAGACGGAGGAAGCGAGGGAGGCGCTGACGGCATCAGACGGGTACCGAGAGGGAGCAACGGCGCCAGGGGAGGAGGCGCCAGGGGGGAGTTTGGCCAGGAGAGATGGAGGGAGGTAGAAGAAAGAGCAACTAGGCTTGGGAAGGGGATGAGAAGGCGGCTAGGTCAGGTTGGGCATCCGCATGGAGCTGGACCTGCTCCCTCCCGCTGGGCCTCACTACTGGCCTGGTCGGCTAGGATAGCCTCGGGCGCCAAGATGGCTTCAGACTCTTCTTTGTGCGATGATTTTTGTTTTGATGTTTACTAAAATTTTCCACTAGAATTTTCTCTGGGCCTCGGGCCGTTGCCCAACCGACCCGAGGCCCATCTCCGCCCCTAGGTACGGACTTAGATGGACGCAACAGAAGAAAAATGACACAAAGAAAGGAAAAAAAAACTAAGGATAACTAGTAGTAGTATAGCAGCGGAATAGCATCACCAGTTAGGAGCCAGAGCCGGTGAAGCCTGAATTCGACTCCAATACCAATGAAAAGAAACCGCATTCGAAGCAGCCAATTCTTCGCCTCTAGTTTGTCTCTCTCTCCCATCTTCCGATCTTCCTGTCTGTCTATCTTTCCCTGACTCGCCATCCCCACCGGCCAAGCCTCCTCCTTCCTGATCTCCTCCCCGTGCTCTTCCGGCATAGCACGTAGCGATAGGATGGCGGTCACGGGCCAACGAGAGGCAGCACAGGAGCTAAAGCGAGGGACGGCGGAGATTCGGCGAGGAGGCAATGCGATCGGAGCAAGCCGGGCGTAGCTGCAGTTAACAGCGCTGACAAGCCGAGGTGGGCAGGATCTCCGTCGTCGCCACGGGAGCCAAGCGGCGGAAGGGCGGCGGATCAAAGCGTCCGGTGTGGATCCGGTCGACGTAGGCTCGGGGGCGGCGTTGGCACGATCTGGCCGGATCCAAGGCAGTCTAGCGAGGGCTCGAGGGCGGCGTCAGCGCGGGCTTGCACGGAGCATAGAAGGCGTCGACGCGTGGGCTCGCACGGGAGGGCGCGTGGGCTCATGGCGTTGGTGAAGTGCCGCGCAGCCTCGTGGAAGCGGCCGGCCGAGAAGGCCGCATTACCCTTGGCCTTCGCTTCGTCGGCCAAGGTAGACGGTGCTACTTTGATCGAATCAGTTGCAAAGCAGCGATGCATCCGAGGCGGCAACGATATGGAGGAGGTGCAACTCTAGGGCAGCGCGAGGAAGATCCGGCCGCGGGAGCACTAGCGCTGATGAGAGGTCGCCCTCGGGAGTAGAGAAGCTCCACCCGGGGGCAGCGTGAGACAAACGTCGGTTAGGAGGCAACGGCGGCTACAGTAAAGTAAACCCTAACCCTAATCTTTGCTCTGATACTATGTTATGAATATTGTATGTATATTGAAGAGGCCTAATAGGCAATATATATAGGGTGGATAAGGGTGCATGCCATATACAGATAAGACAATACAAAAAACAGATAAGAAAATATAAAAGAGTCCCTATTCTAACAGTGACATCTGCCATAGTGTAAGCTTCTGGGAAGAATGGAGTGTCTTCTGCTGGGTCGGATTCAAGATTTCCAGGAGGCACAGTATCAAACAAAGGTTGCTTCAAACCCCTTACAAAGGAATTTCCTAGGGGTGTAATTAGCTGCTGGGATGTGTTGTAAAATAGTGATGTCATAATTTACAGCAGAAGTAATATGTGAGGCATGCGAAGTTGGTTTCTCAAAGACTGCAAAATGTTAAATGTTGGTCTTCTTATACCATGAGAGGTTGAAACATGTACCTGTTGTATGCCGCGCCGGACATTTACAACAAAGTGTATATATTAGAATGATGCAAGAAATCTTACACTCGAGTTGCTTCTAAAAGCAAAGAATGGAAAATTGGAACAAATTTTAGCTCGTAAATACTGCTGTACTGAGTCTGAATGGTAGTTGATATTTGCATTGATTCATATCAGTGTAGGTTTGGGGCAACTTGGATGGTAGCTGTAACGCATTCTCTTGATACAGGACCCTGGCTGGTACCGATACCGGTTTTCTACCAGACTTTCAATTATCCGATTTAAGCTCGACTAACCTACATAAAGGACTGATGCTTTGCGTGGGGTGGGGGTGGGAGTCCTTAGTCGAATGAAGACAACAGTTCCAATACATAGCAAATCTTTATTACTTAAAAATTAGAGTTGGTGGTTGTCGGGACCGGACTTCTAAATCTGAACCATCTGTGTATTTCTGCACTAGTTCTAGATAAGTAGCTAGTGCACACAATAAAAACATCGTTGATAGCAAGTTCAAATCATGAAATAACATTAATAAATAATTGAGTACCGACCTTATTACAAAAGAGATCAAAAGATCTTGAGTTTTACAGCAGCGGAAACAAAATTAAACTCCGAGTTAGTGACCCATCAAATTGCCCACTAGCATTCGACTGAGGAGTGCAACCTAGTACTCCGGGTGCCTTTCATCAAAGCTACGGGCGAAGTAGTCGTAGTCGTCCTCGGCATCGTTGTAGACTTCTGAAATTTGTTTTGAGTGTAGCATGTGAGTACATAAAGTACTTCACGAGTCTTGGAAAAATATGCATATACATATGCATAGCTTTAACAATTGAGCTTATATAGTTCTTTTGTACAAAGCAATATTTTAAGTTTAAACATATTTCATAAAGCACATTTGACAAATAAAAATTAAATAATTAAAGTAATTTAAATCTTTAGTACAGGTTCTAGCTACCAAACACTAGTAATGGGTGACGTATCGGGTGCACATGACCTCAACTGTGCACATGTGAACAAACACGATCCTGGCGCCCAGATCTCGACGCCCGCGTGGTTGAGCGCGGCGCTGCTCTCGTGAGTTTTTTGCGTTTACGCCCCGGCCGAATGACTTATCTTTTTCCACCTCCGGCCGATCCCCAAATCGGCCAGTGGCACTCGTTCCCCACCCACCCAGATGCTCTTGCCCTAGCGTCCAAATCCTCTCTCGCCGTCGTGAGGCGAGCGTGGTGTCGCTTCTCTAGCCCTTGAGCAACTCGTCGTCGACGCCGCCTTCCCTTGTGGTCTGTGCACCTCTGCCAGCGATCCTACCAGGGCTCCCCTCCCCCAAATCGACTCTAGGGTTAGGTTTGTGCGCCTCCCCTCCCTCGTGCGTTGCCGAACCATGGAGAAGACGAAGGATCGCGGGGAGGCGCACTCTGAGTCGCCATCGACGGCGAGAGCGCCTAGCAATGGGCTCCCTCTCGTGCCTTGCCCAAAGTGCGACACACAGATGATCTGGGCCGTGTAGGGGAGCTCGAAGAATCAAGGAAAAGAGTACTTCAAATGCCCTAGGAACGATGGGGTAAGAAACTCCCTTTGCTATTACTTTTGATGTTCAAATTTAGGGGTTGGTATTGCCGGGCGGTTTATGCATTTTGGTTGGTCCAGATGTATTCGGAGGCGTGCAACACATTCATGTGGAAAGATCAATACATGAATCATTTGAGTCGGTTGCGTCTGGTGGAACAGCAGAGAAAGGAGCATTTGCCTGTCAAGCTGAGCAATGGAAATGAAGTGGTCTTCACAGTGGACCACCGTGTATTGGATCATTTAGATGCAATGAAGACCTCTCTGGACCAGATCAACAACGCAGTGAGGAAATCCACTAATGGAGATGAAAATTTAAAAATGGTTCTAGTTGCAATTTTGTTCTTGCTGTTAGGAATTTGTATTGAGAAGATTGTGAACTGAGATTTTGATTTTGTTATCTTCCTAGTCTTGCCATGTAATCTGAAATGGATGTATGGTGTCTCAATTGTGATGAATGGATTCAATTATAATTTCTCAATCTGGATGAATGGATTCTGAAATGGATGTATGGTGTCTCAATTGTGATGAATGGATTTAATTATATTGTCTGTAATATGAAATCTGAGATACTCTCTACATTCCAGAATGTCCAGAATTACAGAAATGGATAGAAAAGCATGATACTGTAAATGTATATCTTGATTTGGTTGTACATAATCTTGATTTGGATTCTGAAATGGATGTACGGTGTCTCAATTCTGGATGAACATTCTGGATGGCCAAGTGCAGCATGTAGCATTGTCACAAAATGGTGTCTCAGTACTTGCTCCAGAACATGCGCAAGAGGGGATGGCTGGATGAAAAGGGAGCCAGGTGCAGCATGCAGCATACAGAATTGTCACAAAATGGGCAATTTGGTGCTATCACAGAATTGCTCCAGAATTGTCACAAAATGGGCAAAATGGGCAATTGTCACAAAATTGTCACAGAATTGCTCCAGCATGCAGCATACAGAATTGTCACAAAATGGGCAAAATGGGACACCATACATGCATCATGTAGCATACAGAATTGTCACAAAATGGGCAAAATGGGCAATTGTCACATAATTGCTCCAGAACATGCTGGCAATAGGGGCGCCTGCAAGAGGGCAAGGACAAACCAGCATGCAGCATTGTCACAAAATCTGATATTGGTGCATACAGAATTCAAGCAAGTCCTAAGCAAAGGATATCCTAATGAGTTTTTGACATTTGCCTGATAATTCAGAAAAACACGCAAACATCTAACATGGACATAATACTTTGGCTTCCATTATACCAAGAAAACTGTCTCAAGTCAATAGTTTCACTCCATGATCCACACTAAGGAATGTCTGATGGCAGTGCTGATAAAAAAGGCGAAAAGAGAAAAAGGAAACACAGCTCCACTGGATCCCTAGTGCATATGGTTGAACAAAACTAGGTGTAACCTGTATGGATGCAACTTCCACACATGCTCCTGCAATTCCATAAACATGGGAGGTTTCCTCTTTGATGACCAAAAATAACAATATTTGCTCCAGAACAGCATTGCACACATACACATGGCATGAAGGCTCCAACATAAAAACATCCCACTATTGCTCTAGAACAATAGCATTATGCTCCAACATAAATTCAGTAGCAGATTACTTGCTCCAAAACAATACATCATAATTCAGTAGCAGATTACATCATCATTCAGTAGCACATTACATCATAATTCAGTATTTTCTTGTTACATTCAGTATTTGCTCCAGAACTATATTCTTTTCCTCATAATTCAGTAGCAGATTACATCATCATTCATTAGCACATTACATCATAATTCAGTCGCATATTACAACAGATTTCAACAGCACATTCATGTCATCTGGTTTGCCTGCCCACATAAAACAAACACAAAATTTGAGTTAGTATGTAATAAGAGGAACCACAAGTGAAGTGAAAGAAATTAAAATGCTACATTACATCATTATTTGCTTGTTTCCTTAAAGGGCAGTTGCGGCTGTTATGGGTGCTGATCTCATTACAAGTCCTGCACATGCGAGCTACCTTTCCCTTCAACTTCTTCGGTTTGCTCTCCCCAGGCCGATTCCTCTTGCATTTGCCTCTAGTGAGATTGTCTGTAGGCGGCAATATATCGATGTCATGAGGGATGCCACACCCAAGATATGCTTCAACCTCCTCCACTCTACTTTTGGTCAAGTAGGAATTTTCTGGTTTATGTCTTGCATAAACTGTTTAAGTTTCTCTCTTGCATTCTGCATGTAAGGTAGTGAAGGTGTAGCTCGATGTATCAATTCTTCTAAGTCCTTGCGCATCTCCGAAGCCAACTTTTTAATTTCTTCCTCCGTGGGATCTTTTGGTTTTTCCTCTAGAACATTGCCATTATCATCGAACACAACCTCCCTTTTACAATTTGCAGTCCACCTTTTCAAAACATAATGACTTGGAAGCTCATTCAGCAATGCACCTCATAATACGAGGATAATATGACGGCAAGGAATCCCATGAGTGCCAAACAACATACATGAGCACTGGGCAATCATGGTGTTAGTGTCACATGTGACTTTTCTTACCTTCTTGCCATCCTCATTGATCGCTGTTACTTTAAGGTCACATACTTGCGCGCTCCCGGGTTCGACAAAGATGGTATCAGAGCCATATCGACTGTAGGTCGTGGCCTTAGTTAGAATAGACAAAACGTTAAGGACTTATTTTCAAAAGTAAAATACTTTACCTGTCTTTCTAGTGTCCTTACTCATCCCTTTTCTCTAAAAAGATCTCTAACACTTGTCTTTTAAAAAAAATTGTAGATGTCTGAAGCCCCCAAAGCCATCTCACACGGTGTGTACGCATGATAGTGGGTACTTGTGCTCTAGAGGATGATGCAGTACTTAGACATTAGGAGGAGGCCTACGTTCTAGGGGTTCACCTACATGGTAGGAACGCAAGAGTGTTGGAGGGTAGAGGTGTTATGCTATGCCAACCTACAAGACGGCACGACCTTCCGCACCTTCGATGCTCTAATTCCACGCGACTCCTTCCCCATTGGCATTCAAGACATTGCTTGAGAGGCTGTTCGCAGACTTCGACACATCTACGACTATCAACTCAACTACACT
This sequence comes from Phyllostachys edulis, assembly GCA_036346405.1. Taxonomy (NCBI): domain Eukaryota; kingdom Viridiplantae; phylum Streptophyta; class Magnoliopsida; order Poales; family Poaceae; genus Phyllostachys; species Phyllostachys edulis. The sequence goes on from CM070556.1 coordinate 48,958,081, forward strand.
GCATTCTGCAGTACCTTTCGCTCTGCCAGGGATGAAGATTTTCCAAACCTGACTCACCAGGTGGACCTGACCGTTGCGATGGACCACTCCTACCATAGCATCCTGGATGAGCTGCGTACCGCTCACCTAAGGCTACAGATAGCACAAGAGGAGTTAGCCCGCCTCAAGGAAGGCGATGCTAGTTTCTGTACCCTAGTAGAGCCTTCTTAGCCCACACCAAAGAGGCGTACGATGGGCAATAAGAACGGATATCTCATCCAGTTCCACGTGGAGGACTACACCCCTAGATCCTAGACTTTAGACCTTTTTATTTAGAATTTCTGCATAGACGAGAATTGTGAGGTGCCGATTCCTTTTATGACAGCCATAATGGATTAATAAAAAAAAATTGAGAACTATTTTGGAAAAAGTTGCTCTTTTTCTCTTGTGCTTGTTCTTGGTTCTTGGGTTGTTCTAATTATACCCCTGATGATGATTAAATTACTGAATATTCCTTTAACATTTAATTAAAGACCACATGGCTCTTATGGTCGTAACCCCCGTGGTTAAGGACCCCTGTGGTCCTAAGAATCTCAGGCGTTGTTCTACGTGTACCCTAGTCAGAGAGTCACTGCACCACTTGTCTGACCAGATAACTACTCGAAGAATCTTTGGACTGGTACTTGGACCCGATTCCAAGTAAATTCCTTCCATGTGATGAATGAGACACATGCTTTATCTGCTCCAAACCACACGATGCTTTTTAGCCATAAGTCACTGACAATAACTATTACATAGTTATTGCCTATGTTCGTCTCCCACTGACACTAACCAGCGATTAGGTGTTCTTCAAACTGACAACAACTACCTCCCTGACCATACACGTCGTTTTCATAAGGTGTCTTCTTCAGGAATAACTGGTGCCTCTTCGCTAGTATTTAAGGGTGGACAACGAACAACAAAGAGGACAATTAGAGAATAACTAAAGCATAGCAAACAAGATGAAGGAGAGGACAAGTGATTTAATATCACTTTAGACAACTCAATTTCTCCAAGCAATATACTCAGGGTAATTAGGGCTAGTCTGTCGCCTTGCCAAAGATATCCCTATAAAAACCAGTTTATTGGAATAGAGAGCAACCCTATTCTCCTCCAAGAATTCTTAGTGATTTTTCTTATTTCATTTCGTAAGATCAGTGACAACCCCCTTAGTATTTTTCTATGTCCTTGGAGATCTAGCAGATGGTGACCACTCCTAGAATCAGCAGCGGCAGCGCAAGCGGACAAGGCAATGAGAATACCGACTACCAGGACAACCCGACCCCACAACCACTACAACGTCCAGCTGATGGACTTTGCTGGTGTCTGTTGATGGCCAACCAGTCCCATTTGATTGATCTACTTGCCCACTCACTTAATCAGAATCAAAACCGGCAAGCAGCTCCAGTCCAAGCTCCTCCTCCTTCACTCCAAAGGGCCAGCATGTCAGAGTCTATGAGGATGCCCCTACCAACCTTTTCAAGCAGCACATAGTCTATGGATGTGAATGATTGGCTTCAGGCAATTGGTAAAAAGCTGGACATTGCTCAATGCAGTGACCTTGAGAGGGTGTTATTCGCCTCTCATTAGCTTATGGGTCCAGCTTTCGAGTGGTGGGATAATTGCTATCGTGCCTACGATAAACGCTGGGTGGCCAAGTGCGGAGAGGATAACTACTGAAAGCATATAAGTAGTAAGCCCACCCCAAGATGAGTGCTCTCTCCTCTGACATCCCTAGAGCCTCCGGTAGCATAGTTGAGACAACGACGGGTTCTCCATCCATAAGGGGATGGAGCGACAACTCCTCTTGTGGTGCCCCTTGCTGATGATGAAGATGCTAAAGACAGTTCGATAGACTCCTCGAGAGCCTGCCCGAAGTAATCTCGGGGATGCCCAACATGTCCCACCAATGCTGGAGGCGCTGTCGTAGCAGGGCACCAAGGGGTGTCCCGCACACTAGGGTTGTCAGGAATACCGGTGTGCCGTCGGGATACTGTACATATATAGACTTAGTCTGTATAGCGTATTTAGCCAAATGTACCTAAATACCCTCTCTCTCTCTCAACATTGTGAGGGCAAGAAGGTAAATGCCTATAAATAAGGCCCCAAGGGCATGTACAAGGGGGGTCTCTCCCATTTTACACACACATGAGCAATACACATACGTGGTCCTTGGCTCCTCTCCTTTCGGTCCGTTTCCAAGATGAAAGGGTACCCTGTACCCACTGTCTAGTCTTTTTGCTACGACAGCGCTGCTCCCTGCCCCAGATCAGGGGGAGGGGAGAGATTGTGCCCATCCTCCCAGGGGACATCAGCATATCTCACGCTAATGCCCAGGCTATTACCTAGAATGAATTTGTGCAAGCCTTCCAACGTGCACATATTCCTTCCAGCATGATGACCCTTAAGAAGAAGTAATTTTGCTCATTACGCCAAGGCAACTGCACGGTGAACGAGTACCTGCATAAGTTTAATCAGCTAGCTCGTTATGCTCCGGAAGACATGGCCAAGGATGAAGACAAGCATGAACGATTCTTAGAAGGACTAAATGATGAACTCTCCGTTCGTTTGATTTCTCAAGACTACACCAACTTCTAGCAGTTGGTGAATAAAGCTATTCGCCAGGAGGGCAAGCATCTAGAGATGGAGAACCACAAAAGAAAAATGGTGGCCCAAAAGTTGAACTCTAGGGGTCTTCCAAAGCCCCGCACTGCTTCATCTCAGCCACCTTAAGTGGTAGATTTTCGTCTTCTTCCACTTCAAGGATGCCTGCCTCTGTACCTCGTCAGGAGTTTCACAACTCTTCTTTAGGAGGTTAGATTCAGAAGGATGTTTCAGGTGTTACATGCTATCACTGCCAGGAGAAGGGGCATTTTGCCAATAAGTGTCCTAAGAAGCATCTTCCAGCTGCCCCAAAGACAAGAGTTCTAGCTGCTAGTAACACATCCATTGCTAAGAAGTTGAATCAGTTTGTGAAGGGCCGAGTGAACCACAACACAGCAGAAGAAGCTCAGGCTGCACTAGATGTAGTCCTTGGTACGTCCCTTTTCAATTCAGTACCAGCATCAGTTTTTATTCGATTCAAGAGCTTCGCATTCTTTTGTTTCAAATAAGTTCATGGGAAAATATGGGTTATCTACCTCTCCCTTAGTAAATCCTATGATAATTCACTCCCCAGGCTTGGAAATGAGAACTAGTTCTCTGTGCCCAAATCTCATCTTGGAGATATCAGGAGTATCTTTTCTTGGCCAACTATGCACTCCCAAGGATTAGATGTGATCCTCAGAATGGATTGGCTAGCCAAGAATCGGGGTCAGATAGATTGTGCCAATAGATCTATCACCCTCACAAATGATCAAGGGATTAAAGTGAAATTCAAGCCTAAGATCCCTGTCGGAGAAAGCTCCATCCTTACCAATCTTAAAGAAGTGAAGTTAGAAGAAATACCAGTAGTACAAGAATACTCAATGAGGTCACGATCAAGAATAAGTATCCTTTGCAAAAAGAAAGATAACAATACGAGAATGTGTGTGTATTACAGATCACTCAATGAGGTCACGATCAAGAACAAGTATCCTTTGCCCAGGATCGATGATCTCTTTGATCAGTTGAAAGGAGCAAGTGTCTTCTCGAAGATCGATCTGAGATCCAGTTATCATCAGTTGAAGATCAGACTAGAAGATATTCCTAAGACCGTTTTCACCACCAGATATGGGCTGTAGGAGTTTACAGTAATATATTTTGGACCGACAAATGCACCTGCTTACTTCATGAATATGATGAATAAAGTATTCATAGAATTCTTGGATAAGTTCGTGGTTGTTTTCACCGATGACATTCTTATCTACTCCAAGGATGAGTTAGAGCATGAAAAGTATCTCAGAAAGGTGCTGAAAAAGATCAGGGAACATCAGCTCTATGTCTAGTTCAGCAAAAGTGAATTTTGTCTAAGTCAAGTGGCTTTCATCAGACATATTATGTGAGCAGGAGGAGTTGTAGTAGATCCAGCCAAGGTTGAAGCCATAATGGATTGGAAGTAGCCCAAGTCCGTCACTGAAGTGAGAAGTTTTCTTGGTTTAGCTAGATACTACTGCAGATTCATCGAAGGATTCTCCTAGACAGCTAAACCCATGACTCAGCTATTAAAGAAGGAGAAGAAGTTCGAATGGATAGAGGCTCGTGAGCAAAGTTTTCAAGAGTTGTAGCAAAGACTAGTTTCTGCCCCAGTTTTGGTTTTGCCTAACATAAGGACTTTAAGGATTTCTGTGACGCCTCTTGTCAAGGTCTTGGATGTGTGCTTATATAGGAATGCAAAGTGGTAGCCTATGCATCCCGACAGTTGAGGCCTCATGAAGGGAATTACCCGACGCATGATTTGGAGTTAGCAGCAATTGTGCATGCTTTGAAAATCTAGCGGTACTATCTCATTGGTAATCGCTGTGAGATTTTCACTGACCATAAGTGTCTGAAATACATCTTCACTCAGTCAAAACTTAATCTAACGCAAAGGAGATGATTAGAATTGATAAGGGATTATGACCTTGGAATCCATTATCATTCCGGCAAAGCAAACAAAGTGGAAGATGCCTTAAGCAGAAAAGGGTATTTTAACACTATGTTGGTTCAAGAAAATCAGCCAAGATTATACGAAGAGTTGAGGCATCTGGACCTAGAGATTGTCAACCAGAGCTGTGTGAACACTTCAACCGACCATTCAAACTCAGATCAGCGAAAACCAGAACGAAGATGAAGATATTAAGAAAATTAAGAAGAATATGAGAAGAGGCAAAACCCTAGGATTTTCTTAGGATGAGCAATGTACAGTCTAGTTTGGGAACCACATCTGCATACCTCATCATCAAGATGCAAAATAGTTAATTCTCCAAGAAACTATGAATCTCCATACTCCATTCATCCCGAAAGTACCAAGATATACTAGGATCTAAATGCAAAATATTGGTGGGTTAGTATGAAGCGAGAAATTGCTGAGTTTGTTGCACATTGCGATGTATGCCAGAGAGTTAAGACAGAACATCAAAGACCCATTGAATTGTTGCAGCCGTTACCAATTCCAGAATGGATGTGAGAAGAGATCAGTTTGGACTTTATCACTAAACCTCCTAGGACCCAATCGAGATATGATTCTATATGGGTTGTGATTGATTGTTTGACTAAAGTGGCACACTTCATTCCAGTCAAGACCAAGTATGGAGGCAACAAACTAACATAATTGTACATCGCCGGGATCGTTTGTCTGCATGGAGTACCCAAGAAGATAATGTCCGACAGAGGTCGCAATTCGTGTCAAGATTTTGGAAGAGCTTACATGAAGCTTTGGGAACATGACTCAATTTTAGTATAGCATATCATCCCCAAACAGATGGCCAAACGAAACGTATGTACCAGATTTTGGAATATATGTTACGAGCCTATGCCTTAGATTATGAAAAGAGTTGCGATCAAAATCTTCCCTATGAAGATTTCTCGTACAACAACAGCTATCAAGCCAGTTTGCAGATGTCGCCATTTGAAGCACTTTATGGCAGGAAGTGTAGGACCCCTCTTCTTTGGGATCAAGTGGGTGAGCATCAGTTCTTTGGACCTGCTTTAATCAAAGATGCTGAGAATAAGGTAAAAGTGATAAAACAAAAATTAAGAGTGGCTCAGTCCCGACAGAAGAGCTATGCTGTTAACCATCGAAGGGATTTATCCTTTGAAGCAGGAGACTTTGTTTACCTTAGAGTAACTCCACTAAGAGGAGTGAAGAGGTTTCGGACCAAAGGAAAACTTGCACCCAAATTTGTCAGACCGTACAAGATTTTGGAAAAAAGAGGCAAAGTTTCTTATCAATTAGAGGTACCTTCATCTCTATCTGCAGTTCATGATATCTTTCACATCTCCCAATTGAAGAAATGTCTTCGAGTCCCAATAGAGCAATCGCTGCTAGAAAGCATCGACCTCTAGGAGAACCTCACCTATGTGGAGCATCCAATCAAGATCCATGATGTTGCAGAACATATTACCAGAAGCAAAGTCATCCGTTCGTGCAAATTCTAGTGGAGCAATCACTTAGAGCGAGAAGAAGAATTGACGAGTACTCCAACCTTATTGCTAGCTAGTTTGAATCTCGGGGTCGAGATTCCCTTTAAGGAGGGTAGGTTTGTAATATCCCAAAATTTTATTTCTGGTTAAAAATAAAGTTTAATTAATTTCCTTGAATTTTCTAGATTTTAAAAAGGTTTTTCTCTATTATTTTGAAGCAAAAATAAATTTATTTGCAAATATAAATACCAATTTTAAGTTGAAATTATTTTATTTAAGTCCAAAATAACTCAGGGAATTTATGTGAAGTTTTCCAGAATTTTTGGACTTCATTTGCTATTTTCTAAAAGCCTAATTGAATTATCTCAATTTCTGAAATTGTTAAAGTCTTAAAAATCCAGATTTAAGCTCTTGGGTCGAATATCTTTGGCCCATTCTTTTCCCTGCACACCCAACCCATTTTCTCGGCCCACTCCACCCTCGCCAGCCCATCCCCGCTCCTCCCTCTCTCTCCCTCACTGCCATGTGGGCCCCGCATGTCAGCCCTCTCTCTTCTCTTTGTCTCCCTCTCTCACTAACACCCGGCCCACCCATCAGCCCCTCTCTTCCTCCTCCTTTCTTCTTCCTCGTGGTGCCGCCCGTGCCAAGCTTTTTAAATCCGTCCGAAACTACCTATTTTCTTTGTGATTCCGCTGCCATCTCTATCTCTATCCTCTCTGCGTCCGTTACGTTGTTGGCCCCCTTTTTCCGCCAACGGACTCTGCTTATCTCGCTGCCATTTCCGAATCAATCTACTCGCGCCGTACGGCCCCCGGTACCACACCTCGCACTATAAAAGGGAGCACCAGCTCCGCAATTGCTCCCTCATCCCACCACTGCAACCCATTGCACTTCTTCCCTCCTCTCGCCACCACCGCAAATCGGAGTTGAAGTTCGCCAGCCGAGCAACCTTTCACCGTCGATTGTGCTGCCGTCAACGACACTCCGCCGCCATCTTCACCACCATCAGCCTTGTCGTCTCGCATTCTACACCAGGTGCACGGTGCACCACGACGTCGCCGAAGGACCACCGGAACATCGCTATCGCCGTCAACCCGATCTCATCGCCGCCTTCTTCCTCGCCGCTGGCAACTCCGTCGCACCCCTCCGCAGCAAGCTAGCGCCTTAGGTTCGCTGTGAACCCCTCTTCCTTTTGGTACCCTCGCCGGACGTCAACGTGGCGCGTAGCGCCGGCAACCATCGGGACCAGTGCGTCGCCGGCGCACCGGTGTGATGTGGCAGCCATGATGGTGGCATCGGCAGGGGACAGGGTGGCGGTGCAACTGGCGGCTCTGGTGGGAGGGGCCAGGATGACGGCGGCGTTGCTCCGTCAAGGGACAGCGAGTGGATGGTAGTGATCCCGGCACGGCTGCAGACGGAGATAAACTCTGCTCTTGTGTCTTGAGACATGTAGATGGAGGTAGTACTGGTGGATTCTTGTTCTTGTTCCGCAATTAGAGGTAGAATCTTTATTAAGAGTCTTGGTTTCGTTTTTCGAATTCGTTAGGGGGGCATTTGAATTTTTCAGACGAGATTCTCCAAAATTTTCCAATTTTCGCAAAATTCGTTTCTATCGGTCTGAGAATTTTACTTCCACCGAGTGGTTTCCTCTATACCACATCGTCGGTCACAATCATTGTCCAGGGCGGAAAAACCGTCTTCAAAACCACCTCAAGAGTTATGTTCTTGGGTTTTTAGAAAATCTAGGTGTATTATACCCAGTTTTGTAACTAGGGGTAGAATACAAACACTATCAAAGTCCAGAAGGTAATATGGACCTTTTTCTGATGTATGTTTACTTCCTTCTGTCGTCACATAAATTCACAAAGCATGATAGCACAACACCATGAGCCCTAACTATATATAATAGCACAGTGGGAATCACAAAAACAAATGCCCACCTCACTACTGATGTCAATTAGAAAGCAGCCTCCTCAACTACCGCGCTTCTTGTTGCTTCTAATTAAGTTCTAACCCGACCACAAGAGCGAGCGATCGACCTCGCGCGCAAGAAACAGCATCATCTGGGCGTCGCCATCTCGATCGCCCTCCCTTCATGTGGTGCGTGCCGATGCGAAGACCGGATTCTGATTCGTCCTCCATTAATTCAAGCTCGAAGCAACAGTGTTTGAATCCCCGTTGTTGCACTGCATGCAGACCTCAAGCTGTATTGCCATGGCGACTTTTTGCTGCTAATTTACACGAACACTATAATCTATATAAAGTATGAAGCAACATATATAGAATTCACTGCATGCATAGTGCATATTCTGCAGTATACAAGTGTCTGATTTGATACCTAACTACAAGACGACCTCGAATTGCATCACGGAGGACGCCGTCTTGCTGCCGATGAGCCGCTCCGACTGAGTCTTGCGCAGCGCGCTCGGGCCGGCGTCGACCGGGGACCCCTTTTCCGGGCTGGCGCTCTCCTCCGGGATGGACCTAAGGGCGCCGGACCACGGCGACCCCGTGGCGCTGTTGCCGTGGCTGTAGCCACCGTCTGTCCGGTACCGGCCATATCGCGCCCCCCGTGCCGATGCCGGGAACCGCAGCCGGAGCACCTTGGAGAACAGCTTCCGCAGCAGCGCGGGCATCCGCCTCCTGCGGCCCTCTGGCTTCCCGGCCTGCGGCGGCGGGGTGGCGGCGGGCAGGTGCGGCATGGAGAGCGACCGGCAGGCGAGCACGGCGGCGTCGAGCTGGCGCTTGAAGGCGGTGAGCTCATAGGAGTCGTAGAGCGCGCTGCCGCAGTCCCACACGAGGGCCGCACCACTGTCGCCTCTCTTGTGATCGTGATCAAGCTGCACGTTTCTCGCCATCTTTATAGCTTTCCCTATTTTGCTTCGATCAAAGAAGCAAGAAATGGATAAGGGTCGAGAGAGAGAGAGAGAGAGAGAGAGAGAGATAAGCTAGGGCATAGTGAAGAGTTTGGTGCAATTAGGGTGAGCTTTACAAGTGGGTGGAGGTGACATGAGCGCGCGGTTTGCAGCTTGTGAAAAAGGGGAACGAGCGATCGAGCGAACTCACGGCTCACACGACCTCCGTCTCCGCTCCACTTGAGATCAACATGATAAAAGGTGAGCTTTACAAGTGGGTGGAGGTGACATGAACGCGCGGTTTGCAGCTTATGAAAAAGGGGAACGAGCGATCGAGCGAACTCACGGCTCACACAACCTCCGTCTCCGCGCTCCACTTGTGATCAACATGACAAAAGGTGAGCACAGAGAGGAGGGAGATGGTGATCGATGGAAAGGTCGATGTTGAAGGCACTATTTATGGATGAGTAGCTAGGTGTAAATGCGTATGCTTATCGGTTGCAGGAAGCAGTCGGCCTGAGGGGCTTGACCATTTCGGCTCACGATTAGTGCGAGTCGTGTAGGTGCGCGCTCCAGATATTTCCAAAGGCTTCTTGACAAGGTGTACGTGGATCGACGTCTGTTTGTTTATTGTTAGTAGCTCAGCATGGGGTGGGGGGATAAGTAATCATGTCCATGTCTGTGCTAATCAACCTAACTACTACTTGCAGAAAATATATTAACGATTACTTGAGCTCAAGGTGCGTAGGTCTCTTGTATGGAGTATTGCTGAGTAATGGATTTAGACTCTTCGCATTTGTCACAGGAAATGCTAAGTGATAGGTATATATGAAACCATTAACTTAATGATTAAGTTTCAAGCGGTAGCTACTAAAGATGAAAATCGAATAAGTGAATATCAATTGGTGCGTACACACAGCTTGGAGTTTTTACTCCTGGCAAGTATGCAGACATCGCCCAGAAAGTTCAAAGAAGATGAAAATAATATGGAAAATATATAGTGTTTGGCATACTAATTAATGATGGACCAAGTTCCCTGATATAGCTCTTAATAGATTGAGAAGGAAATAGTATGTTATATATCGAACTTTTTTTTGGCACAACTTTACAACATATATATGATCAGTTGGTACTCTCAAGTCTAAATCTGAAGGCAGTTTGTACTTTGTATTCTTATCTGAATGTATCAAATATGTATGGGGTAGTTGTTGCGTATAATCATCGATCAGACAGACGCGCCCTTTGTATAGTATACTAGCTTAATTATACTTACATGGCTTTCGGAGAGCGACACCAGAAAAATTAACAATTGCATTCAAATATTGTTGGAGGCGCGCACGTAGCACAAGACAGAGTAGGATCAGCGATCGTACCATTCACACAAGGGATGAATTATTCCATTACCAGGACTGGGATGACGATCCTGACCATACTGTGATACCGGCACTAGATCAGGAACATCTAACATACAAATTTCATTTCGTTGCATCACATGCATGAATGAATAATTAAAAGAGAGTATTGCTTAATATTAAACAGCCAGAGATTACATAACGGACCGCATATGTCGGACCCCGAGCTTTGAATACCTGAAGCCCTCGTATGTGTAACGTACTAGTCCCATAATCAGTGGCTAGTACACACATCCACAACATTGATATTCGCATCCATACATTATACATACAACATAAAACAAATATAGGACATTAAACTTAAGCGTTTACATGACAAACATATATTACATGGCCGACCGGCCAAATTAAAACACAAGTATCAAGAGTAATAGTGGAAGCATAGCAAGTAAAACCCAGAAGTCCAGCAGTGTGCACATCCATACCCTCAAACAATCGAGTAGGGCAAGACACTACAAGATCCGTCCCCGTACCCTCCAAAACTGGCTCATCCTTATACTCTGATCAATAATTTAAGCAAGACTGAGTACATTTTGTACTTAGCAAGATTTGTAGTGTATAACAACATAATTATAAATGTAAGGCTATCAAAAGATGAGGCTCTACGCTACAAGCTATTTTCAGCATTAAGCAAGTTTAATTTGCAATATCGATATGTACTAATTTGCAATAAAATTTTTTAAAAGCAATTGTCTGGTAATGATATAACAAGTATGTACTTAACAATAGTAATATCATAACACTCCTCGGCTGCGATCAACATTTCATTCTCAGCCATAGACATGGCACTCACACCAACCAATCATCCCAACATTGCCAACAAACCGTTATTGCAAAAGTAGAGACTATACCCGATGAAATGGCACTTAGCATGCTCGTGACTGTGAGCATGGCTATTTAAATAGATTTATACTCTGCAGAGGTGTACAACTTTACCCACATGATACGAGGTCTCTAGTTTGTTCGGTATCCATTGATACCACTACACACAACACTATAGTATGTAGTTTAAAGTTCGTAACAAAGCTTTTACATCACCTAGTTCTAATCTTGCACTAGCTCGGTGAATAAAAACCCTCACTTCACCTGGGTACACCCTAGTCTCAGTGAGGCATTCACTTTTGTATTGGAATACTTTGGTCCCAACACCTAGGTGAAGGGAGCTCATTCGAGCAGACCTACCCGGACATGCTCGTACTATTGCGGCCTACCAAAATGCAAGGCTAGACCTAGACAACTTAATTAGCTAAGGCTATCCCATAGCTAGCACATATGGTTATTTGCTTAGGCTTAGGTTGGATACACCAGTGTTCGGCCCCCCCATCTACTTGTGAGATACACTTCTCACACTTCTCAGTTCTTAAAATAACTTACCCGCTTCAAAGACTAAGTTTTTCATTTTCTGTGGCGCCCCAAAATCGGATCTGTTTCAAGCCAAGTGATTGCATCGGAGGCACAACACTTAACATGCAACGAGAATGATTTCGAGTGCCCGGATATGTGTTTTATGTTAGCTCCCAAGGATCAGTGGCTAACATGCACATATCCAAACAACATTGTTCATCACATCCATACACAATATACAAGAATAATAGAAACATTATTACAACATCAACAAATATGACATTATGGTCCAATTTTGCATAAGAGGGCCGAACGGCCAAATTTAATTATAAACAAATTAATTCGAAGTAGAAGTAAATAAAGAAATAAAAAGAGAGAAACCGAGTTAGCATGCCCAAACCCACAAGCAACCAACTGGGGTTAAAGTTGTAGCATCTATCGTCATAAAACCCGATTCGAGCGACTTCTCACCTGCAACATGGACAATCCAACGGAGTACAAAAATGTACTCATAAGACTTACAAATAGCAACATATAATAAATGCATTCAAGTGTCAACAGAAGGCTACTACACTAGGCAATTTTCAGCATAAAGCAAGTTTTTCATTGAGATAATCAATATAGATTCAAATTGCCATTTGTAAAACATTTTAGAAACATTATATAATAGTAGGTAATCCCAAATTCGTGATCAACAACAGTAGATACTCCAAATATAATTAACACACAAACTTCCCATTTGTGGCACAATTCATTCCTTAACAAATCAACACACGAACTTCCCATTCGTGACAACATACAAGATTTGAACAATTCAACACATGACCTATCAACATAACCCAACCCAAACCCACAAGCTAACTCTGCATGCTTTCCCACAAGCGATGTCTATGACCGAGACATGGCTATTCGAATAGATTTATAAACTCTGCAGAGGTGTACAACTTTACCCACATGATATGAATAACTCTTAATGTCGGCCAATGCACTCTTCCTTTGGAGTGTGACTGAGATATCATAACGAGGCCGTTTCAATGTCATATCCTAACTATCAAACCACCCGAGCAAACGATCCCATGGCAGGCTATCAGTCACACTGAACCACAGGTAAACCCTGTTATTTAAGTAAGTCCCTTGCGCACAAGAGACCCTTAAGGGCAAGTAAGATGACACTTAACATGCCCCCACTAGATTGACAACACAATAATTAAACAGTATCAACAATAATTGTCAATCTAACTGTGTTTTGATAGCTAACACACAACAAATTATTTAGCCAAGCCTTCGCCATTATCCCGGCATGTGGTTGCACGTAAGACTTGGTTCATCATACCACCGACCAGTCCTCAAATATCTAGATGGGGCTATACTAATCCGGGACAACCTCCCTTCATCACCCTATCACCCGTCCAAGTCCAACACACAACAACCCCCACCCAACAAGTCCACAACACCAGATTCAAAGATCTGGACACAATCCTCAATTTCCATCAACTTCCATCAAAATTCAATTCAATCCATCGGCTGATGGACTAGCTCCATCAACCCTTTTTGACTAGGACTACTTGCAAGGCTAAGCATCATTCTACAAATTAGCAAACAGAGCCCATATAACATATAACCTTAATCATTTAAGGTAACAAGACAATCAACATTCAAAGGAAAGCCAATGCAGCAAGTAGGGCATATCTAAGGCTATCTATTTGACATACGAGTATTTGAAATTAAAGCAATGCATAGAATACTTGAAAAATCAACATAGATGCTTTTCAAAATTAATAGGAGCAACATGCATCAAAGGTGGGGATTGCTTGCCTTTGCTGGTACCACTTTCTATTATCCTCTGGATGAACCCTCAATTCATCAAAATCGTCAAAACCCTACCGAAAGACGATATTGCATTAAACACCAAATAAGCCGAAAATTAAAAAATAATCAAAAAATGCATGAAATTTATACAATGGGCAGATTATGATTTTAGATGAATTTAGGTAAAATAATTATTCTATTTGGATTTAGTTTGTGAAAGTTACAATGGTTTGAAAAATCAGCACATTGGAAAATGCTGAAAAATGGAGCTTGGTTACTATTCACCCGAATTTAAATATTTAGCGAAAATTTGTAGAGAAATGGTGGAGAAAAGGATTACATAGATCAATAGGGAATAAAATTATAAGACCAAAATAATTTGGTTTAACTCATTTGGAGTTCATATGAATTAGTTATGAATTTTCAAAGTTAATAGCATTTTTTAGTGTAAAAATAATTCGGCTTTGGATCAATTTCCAAAAACTATATTTTATGTGACAGTGACATGTTTGAAACCTATCTATATTAAAGTTCACTTAAAATGAAAATTATTAAAATTGGTTTCACTGGATTTAGAGTTAAGATGAATTAGTCATGCATTTTTGAAGTAATTATAATTTTCAGTGTGCAAATAATTGATTTCCGGATTTTCTTAAGTTTTAAATACTTTTTCTACCGAAGCCTAGCTAGCCACAGACGTTGACTAGTGGGGTCCAAAGCATAGTGTCGTTTTTCATTTAAACTCCCGAATTAAAACGAACTGACATGTGGGGCCCAATGGTCATAGACTCAGATTTATGAACTCGGTTCACCGGTGCACAACACAGTGCATGGGGCACTTAAGGAGCTAGGCCCACATGTCATACTCTAAATGATACTAGTTTAAAAACTCGTTTTCTACTCGTGGGGTCCACATGTAAGTGAGTTATTAACTACTTTAGGACAACCATTAACTACTAATCATCACCATTAGTTCTAACTGCCACGCTACAGTGTTGGTTGGCGTACGACAATGGGAGTTCCCCATCCGCGCGATTGCCTAGTGGGTCGTCGGCGCTACGCGCCATGGCGGCAACAGCCAAGAGCATGAACGAGTCCACCATAGTACTACGCACCCATTGAGGGTGGTTACGGTGGCTGAGGTGGTCTACACCAGCGGCTAGCTGGAGTTGGGCGACGGTGCTTATACGGCCAAACGTGCAATCACAAGGACAGCTTCGCATTGTCCAAATAAGTGGGTGCGAAAGAATCTAAGTGGTACAAGGGTGGTGCCAAAGAATCTAAGTGGTACAAGGGTGCTACCTGAGCGCTGGAGAGGGTAGCGGATAGCCCGAGCTGCGTCGGCGTCGACGATGCCCACGACGGTGCTATGGCTTCACGAGGAGAGGACGTTCTGGTGGAAAAGAAAGGGAATGAGTGGTCAAGAGAGTTCAAGTGAGACCCATAGGTGGTGTACAAGCAAGGAATCGAGCAATAACTTACCACATTTGAGATGGAGTAGAAACTAGGGTTCTGGCTGAAAAGAAAGGCAATATCCAAGCTCCAGTGATCCTATCATGCATTGGTAAAATTGGTTGAGGGGAAACTATGAGGATGCTCTAAGACACGGGATGACACACATTAGAGAAGATAAAACCTACCGGGCATGAAGTTGGCACGACGGCGGCGTCGGGTGCACGCTTTGGAGCAGATGTGGACACCTTCTGCGTTCTAGGAGCTAGGGACAAAGACAAAGGTCAGCATTAGTATAAATAGACACGGCGATGAATAGAGAAAAGAGGGGGTGCACTGGAAAGGAGCTTACTCGAGGAGGGAGCACAAGCGAGCTTCTCTTCCTTAGTCCGGAGAGGAAGAATGGGCGAGACGGAGGATGGAGAGGGGTATTATCCTTGGGCAATGATGGAGGTAGCAACGGCATCAAACGGAGAAGCTTGGGGCAGGTCACAATGGGTGGTGGCTCATGGCATGAGCATCGCACCAACGGCTCGGACAGAGCGGCGCGACCGTGTGGCTTGCGACGCTTGTGCGAGGAAGAAGAAGTGCTGACGAGTGGGCCCACCTCGTTAGCAGCTCAGTGAAGGCCGGGGCAGAGTGTGGTTCGAGCCAGGTTTAAGTCGGGTTTGGTCGAGTCAAGACGAGTGGTTCGGACGAGTCGAACAGTTGACTACCAATTTAAATCAACCTTCCACTTTGACTGGGGTCTTAAAAATAGCAATTAAATTCCTACAATCTTGAAATAATTCAGGGAGGTTCCTGGGACGTCCTAATACTCATGAAAAATTTCTAACCTCACTTTTCACCTACTATTTGCTTAGTTTAAATTCAAACCTAGATTAGGTCATTGAATTGAGTTTGAATTTTTTGTGGGTTAGGTTAAGTTCCAAAACTTCAATAAAAAATATATTTATTCTTGATAAATATTATTGTATTTGAATAAATTATTTCACAGAGGTATTTGTAAGGACTTATTTCTGTTTTCTTTGGAGGAGTTGATTTAGGTTATAGTTTAATCTTTTGAAAAAGATTTCCCAAGTGCAAAAATTAATGCAAATGCTTTCAAAAACAATATGCATGCTCATGAGAGGCATAATAACTCTATTTATTAAAATAGGGATGTGACAGACCTCCCCCCTTACAAAAGATCTCGACCTTGAGATCTTGGTAGTTCGGAAGTAGAACAGGAAGGTTCTAAAAAGATACAACATCTGTTGTCTTGATTTCCTTCAAAGATAGTGCTAAGATATCCTATCAAGGTTACAAGGAATTTCTATTATATTTTCCTTTCCATTGTTTTATTTAACCTTTCCTTTCTTGATTCAAAGGTACTTTGGACAGAAGGAAAAAGGTCAGGATATTTGGTTCTCATCCGGTCTTCATGCTCCCAAGTAAGAATTTGATGACGTGATTCTTGTCTTGCGCTCCATTTCTTCAAGAATGCAAATCGGGTGCTCCCGATATGAGAGATCGGGTGGCAAATCGAGGTCTTCCAAATTGGTTGCTTCGGTTGAGACTTGAAGACACTTCTTCAGTTGCGATACATGGAAGACATTGTGCACATCTAAGAGTGATGGTGGTAGTTCCAACTGATAGGCCACTGATCCTCACTTTGCTAGAATTCGGAAAGGACCAATGTAGCGAGGCGCCAACTTGCCCTTTGACATGGAAATGATGTATTTGTCAGACCCCCAGGCGTGGAATACCCGAAAACCCTAAGTATATTTTGTGTTAGTCCCTGGATCAGTAGCTAGCACACACATTCACAACATTTAGCATTCACAACCATGCATACACATGCTAAAGTAAGTAAAAGGGGTTGCTCTACTTAAGCTATTACAAGTTTATTAAAATCATAGCTGATCGGCCAATTAAAAGTAGTCATCAGAGTAAAATAAATAACAGCGAAAGACTTAATGAAGTAACAAAATCCAGTGGCACGCCCATCCGATCCCGCAGGCCAAGGGGTTACTCTACTTAAGCTATTACAAGTTTATTAAAATCACAGCTGACCAGCCAAATAAAAGCAGTCATCAGAGTAAAATAAATAACAGCGGAAGACTTAATGAAGTAACAAAATCCAATGGCATGCCCATCCGATACCGTAGGCCACTGATAAGGAACAAGGCCTAGGTAGACCTGTCACCGAACCCTCCGGTGCCGGGAGCAAACAACACGTCGTCAGGAGTCGGCTCATCTCCAAACTCTAAACCAATGACAATAGCAAGATTGAGTACAATGCGTACTCAGCAAGACTTGTTGTGTATCGCAAAATTATATTAGATGCAAGGTTATCAAATGAATGGCTCTACTCTACAAGTTTTTTTGCTCAAAGCCACATTTATTTGCAATATTCATAAGTAGTAATTTGCAACAGAATTTAAAAGAGCAATTTTTTTAAAAAAAATGTAAGTAAGTAGAAGATAGTAAGGAACCAAATCAAAATAATAACAACAGCCACAACCCTAATCGGTTGCAAGCAAAAATATAATCAATATTCAGCCATACGAATGGCACTAACAAATTCAGGTTCAACCATAGGAATGATAGTCCTGCTATAGACATAGTAGTCCAACCATAGACATGGTAGTTAACTCAACAAATAAAAAACCCATGTCATTATACCCAAGTTTTGTGACAAAACAATTTTTGGAAAAACAAAGCTATCGCCATACCAGCCGCACTAAGATGCTAATGACCATGAGTACGGCTATTCGAATAGTTTATCACTCTACAGAGGTGTACAACTTTACCCATAGTACGCGGTATTCTAGTTGCCTGGAATATGTCAAGTTTGTTCGGCATCCGTCGATGCCACTGCTCACTATCGAAGGTAAGCAGTCTAGAGTTCACGACGCAGCCTTTACATTATCTAGCCCTAACCTTGCACTAGCCTTGCAAATCTTTATCCTCATATGTCGGGATAATAATAATGATGATAATAATGAAAGTACACATCGAATGAGGAGCCTCACTCACCCGGATAGAAACCCATTGAGTGAGTCCCTCACTTTGCCTGGATAGAAACCCGTCGAAGTGAGGCATCCGCAGTTGTACGTCAGCCTGCCTGTCATTCAGCATGCTCGCACTACTTCTGCCTATTGTCATGCAAGGCTAGGATTCGATAACTTAGTTAGCTACGGCTACCCTACCCTAGCACATACAGTTGTACGATTAGGATTGACTATGGGCGAGATTCTCCACCCTAGCTACTAGTGAGTCAAAATCCTCACTTTTCAGAATACGTTATAACTCGCCTGCGCCTAAAAACTAAAGTTTTCATTTTTTTTTCATACAAAAATAACATAGGTATCCCTCTAGACCATTTTTAAAATATCCCAAATTCTCAAATCATCATATTGTCCTTTTATCAATTTTTCAAAAAACCTATCGCTCTAGTTGTATTTGTACGATAATCGCACTAAAAAAAATCCCCAATCGATATTACATAGTGTCTAACCCATATTCTAATGGTTACAAAAGTATAGGATCAATATTTCAAAAGGATAAATGTAACAAGTAGGATTACAACTACCATTTTCCCAATAATAGTATTTTTCATACACAACATACACGTATGCATAATAGGATTTACAAAACAAAGTACAATAAATAAAATACTGGGATCAACATAATCAAAGGGGGTGCTTGCCTTTCTCTTGCTTATGTTGTCCAGAGAATGAGGTCTCTTGATCGTCGATGATCTTGCTCGCGAATTCCGATGTCTAATTGAAAGAACCAAAAACAAGACACAAATAGAGAAATAAATCCAACGGCAAGAAAAACCAAATATTTTTGTATATTATTACAGAGATAGATTTTATATGAATTTAGCAAAAAGATTCATTTAATTCCGAGTTCGTAGGTAGAATTTATTAACGTTTTGATTTGCATCGATTTGTTGTCAAATTGCTATTGTTTCATTGAGATTATCTTACTATGAATTGCATAGAAGGTCCAGCTCATGTTAATAATTCTTTTCGTTGTTATTTTCTATTTATCGAGAAAATTCCATGTTCTAAGTGTGTCCTTTTCATAGTCATTATCATGACTAAGTTTGTAATAAGGTACATCTAGTATAGTAGGTTATCCTTTAACTAGAATATGTACTAAGATTATTATTTTTAGTTGACCTCCATTCTAACTTAGACATTAGCGATATTGACTAAGTACATACTAATGATTTTTAATCTCTAATTGCCTTACCATCTTCTATTAATTATCTTATTGACCTTGTGCCACTGTTTATATCATCAAAACCATGACTTAGGGTTACTGTTGTTTTAGATAACCATGTCATAACATCTTGACTTCTAATTAGCTTTTCTCCTTTAGATTAAAGGCTAGTGACTAATCATACTTTCTAAGTAGTTTATTTTGGCACTTGATATGGCTCTATCTCACTGCCAACATTTTTACTACTGTTCATCCACCTTATTAAGCAATTGCCTAATGGAAGTATTTTCTTGATTCAATTTGGCACTTGATAGTTCAAGTTACTGAGCTCATGCACTCCTAATTGTTTTAAGTGGAGGTTCACTGTTTGTTTTGGATAATCATATAAATTCTTTCTTTTTAGATTGGTTTGCCTCTGAGAGATTAAGGTCCAATGGCTAACTAAATTTAATAAACTTCCTAAGTACTTGTATTAGAAGAGGCATTAGCCTATTGTCATTTGATTACCATCATATAGTCCTCTTTGTTCATATATTTCAAATTGAGGAATTATCATGAGAATGAGTGTTGGTTAACTAATTCAAATATCATTTAACAATTCTTTTGAATGATCAATTAGTCATTCAACATGTTTATAAACCTACTGTTATTTCAGATTTTCATCTAAGCATCTTCCTGTTCATATGACTGTTAATTGCTACAAGACATTGTCAAACATTTTTAACTGCTGGACTTAGTCATTAATATGTGATTTGCAAATGTGAATCCTCCTATGGTGGTCAAACCTAGTTACTAATATTTGGAATTGAACACCTAAGGGGTAAGCTCACTGTCATTTCCAAATATCCTTAGCTCAACCTCTCTGACAATAGAAAACACAATTCATTTCTGAACTAAAGTGCTACTGGCCAATTTATCTTCAAATATCAAACTTTAAATTGGTTAATGCATTTGAGTGAACTAATGGACAGCCATGAGTTTGTTAGCCTTTGATAATTGGTGTTGCAAATGGGTTATACTGACGAAGCACTTCTCTATTCAGACATTCTATCATTGAGATGAACTCTGCCATTTGAAGTATCATTTAACTGATCTTCTTACTAAATCAACTACCCAAATTGTTAAGCAAATTTTTGAGAGATCCATTAGTCATCACAGTACTCTTAGCTAAATAAATCAACAAATTTTCTAACTACTTTTATTGAGATGCCACTAGCCTATTGTCAGTTCTGATCATCTTTAGACTTCCTTTATAGTTCATCCAACAGACAATACAAGTCATCTCTGTACTTGAAGTGCTACTCTCAATTTCAATCTTAAACTTTGTTAATCAATTAGAGTGACCTAATTGACATTTACAAGGTTGGTTAGCTGTCAAGGGTTGGGATTATATGAGTGGGTCCCACTGTCAAGGACTTAATAGAGAGAGTATTCAGAGACAATGAACAGGGAGCTCTAGCCAGTTTGGAGTGACAGAAATCGTCGGCGGTTGGAGTGGCGTGGAGGCGGTGGCTTCCCCAAAAATGGGTTGTCCGAGGTACAATGGAGCTAGGGGAGGTCTTGGCGCGGCTGGAGGCACACCGGAGTGGGCGCACGGTGGTGAACGGCGGTCGGCCATGGAAGCGAAATGGCACGATGGCGCTCGTGGGGTTCTAGGGGTTGAAATGGTGGAAGCATGAGCATAAGGGGGGTCTAAGGAACTCACTGGAGTGATCGTCGAGGACAGGGGAGCTCCGAGGTGCTCTGGCGACGGTGACTCAATGCGGCGTGGCCGGTTCAACGTGGTGATTCTCTAGAGAAGAGAAGAACACAAGTGAGTGCTAGGGGGAGGCAGAGGAGAACTAGAGGATGCTCACAGAGAAGGGAATCGAGCTTGGGCCCGCTGGAGGAGACGCGGCGGTGGTGGCGACGGATTCGACCGGACCCGAAGAAGATAGGAGGCGTGCGGCAGTCCGGTGGTGCAAACCTCGAATTGATGGAGGGTTTGGGTTCCTGGTGATGTAAGGCATGCCTTGACAGGGTTGGTGATGGCTAGAGATTGCCAGAATGGTCGGAGGGCTTGGAGGTGGCTTGGCCAAGCCGAAATGGCATTCGGAGCTTGGTTGATTGGAGCTCGGGAGAGAGGAGGAAATGGAGGAGGGAGTTGGGGAAGATGGAAAAGTGGAGGATAGGCGTCCTATGCTTGGATATATAGGCGAAGGGGACGGAGCATTCGGTGTGGTGCACGGCATGGGCAGTGGCGACCATCCGCGATGTGTGGAGAAGGCATACGGGGAGGTGTAGCCATGTGGCCAAGGGCGTGGACGCGGCAGGCTTGGGCGGTGGCGAAACCGTGGGTGCAATGCCGAAATGGTGGGCGAGGTTGGTGGTGCGGCAAGGATGCATGGCCATGTGGCCATGCACGACCGTGGGGCCCACTGGTCGGTGAGAAGAGACGACAATTTAATTTCTAGAATTTTTCAGAAAAGCTGAGAGCTTTGCGAATTTATTTGACATAGAAATATAAGTCTAAAAATTATGAAAATTTTAGGTTAGGTTTCTTACATAGTTTAGATTTTTATGTAATTGTGTCATAGTTTTATATTCTCTGTATACTTATCTAAAATTCTTTTAAGCTTCTCTTTGTATGTACTTTTATTATTTGTTTTGAGGATAATGCAAAAAAAAGTTTTTAATTAATATCACTCTTTTATTACTAGTATAAATTCACCAAATTTGGATTTTCATTTATCATATTTTGTTTTAATTTATTTTATTTACTCCTTGTTTTGTGCTTTCAAAATTGTTGCTTTAGGTTTTGAAAATCCAATAAAACCTTGGATGGAAATCCAAATAAATCAAATAACAATAAAATGCATCAAAAGTTTTAAAAAGATCACATTTTCATATTTTTGAAAATAAGCCCTAATTTTGGGTTGTTACAGTATTCCTTTCAATGGGGTGACTTTAAGCTAAACATGATCGTTCACCTCAAAACTCAACTCGCGTCGACGGTGGATGGCATAGCTCTTTTGGCGAGATTGGGCCATCCGTAGTCAATCTCGGATAACACGGACCTGCTCTTTGGCTTCACTTATCAAGTCCGGGCCAAAGAATTTTCTTTCCTTGGACTCGGACCAGTTGAGTGGTGTCCTACACCTTCTCCCATATAGCACTTCGAAAGGTGACATTTGGAGACTTGCTTGATAGCTATTGTCATAGGAGAATTCCGCGAACGACAAGCATTTCTCTCATTTCTTGCCATAGGACAACACACATGCTGATGCGGCACCAAGTAGCATTGTTACTTTGAGTAGTGTTTCAGCATTGCAAACTGAGGTTACTTCACAAAGTAGTGTTGTTTTGTGCAATATAAAAGAGAAGCTATGTGTGGTTGAGAGGGATGCTCGGGTAGATGATCCATGACTAGTTATAGAAGGTCCATGACCAGTTCCAGAGGGTCTACGACCAGTTTCATGAGATCTACGACTAGTACTTGGCGGAAGGAGCATTCGTTGGAAACAGTACTTGACAGGAATAGTACTAGGCGGGATGAGTACTCGGCGGGAATAGTATTCAGCGAGAACAGTACTCAGGGGGAACAGTCCACGACCAGGTCTTCAACCAGGTTTACGATCAGATCTACGACTAGGTTTTTGACCAGGTCTATGACCAGGTCCACGATCAGGTGATCCGAATCAAACATGGCAATCAAGAAAGGGGGAAAAATTGGGAGGGCCAAAACGTGGGGAGCCAAGACTTCTTGAGCTGGGAGCATTGGAAGCCAAAGATGAGGTAGACACACAAATCTAGCTCAGAATAGAAGAACACATGATTTCACCGAGCAGATACATCCAGGTTAGTTCCATACCAATTCAAATCACTTTTTAGGATAAATAAGAGTTCATTTTGATGTTTAGTTTCGTTTCTAGGGATAGAGTCCAGGTAGATCAAGTTTTTGTAGTTTGTTTTGGTTTCTTTCGATGTGAGTTTGAACAAGAGTTTGATCCAGCCTTAGGCCGTGCGTGTGTTTGTGTTTGGCCGCACCTTAGGTGCCAATATAAGGCCAGTGCATAGCCCTTTGTAGAGGACAAAGTCATGTTATGAGTTAAAAAATAGATACCAGAAAATCACCAAGGTTTTGGTGGCAAGGTTGGTGTGTTCTTGAGATTTCTGCGAGGAATTTCTCTTGGATGTGTTGAATCCAATTGAGGTGTTGGATTTTGCTCACTGGAACTTCGGTTCTACTATCCTTTGTTCACGTGCTGCGGTGCACGTGGGAGAAGGTTTATCAAGGAGGCATTGTTGTTCTTGTGTTGCGCAAGGGCTAGGGCTATAAGGAGGCTACCATCAAAGTGTACCGTGAAAGATCAGGGCCAAAGACGTGATCCCGCTAGCTTGCTAGTTGGATCCACATTAGGTGGTATCAAAGCACCCATTGATCACAGTATGTGCTATTTTTTTTCGTAGAAGGGATTATGGTGGAATACATGAAGACGGATTACTATCTAGGGTTCGATCTGAACTCATGTGAAAAAATCAATTGCAATAGATTTGGTTATCTCAATTTTACGCACGATGTCAAGTGGGAGCTACTACAAGCACTGTGATGGTGGATAAGTTTGCTACCACGAACTTGGTAAGTCAAACATTCGTCGACCAATTGAAGCTCCAAATGATGCTACACCCAGAACCGTACAAGGTTCGATGGCAAGATCAATACATTATGATCAAACATCGCGTCGAGGTATGATTCATGTTGTGCAGATTTGTTGATTTGGTGGTGTGTGACGCGCTTCCTACACATATGCACGTGTGCTCATTGTTTCTTGAAAAGCCATGGACCGATCGGAGGAAGTGTCAAAAGGATTATTCTGATCCTTACGCTAGTTCTTTGGGAAGGATGTATATCTTTGTTCAGCGAGGCTGATGTCATTACATCGAGTCATACACTTTCGAGCAGTACTTGAATGATCGTCAATGGAGAGAAAGTGCATAAGCTACTATTGAGAAGAAGAAAATTGCTGCTACTACTAATAGTGGTTCGGCCAGAACAAAAGAAGAGTTGAAGCTACCGGGCGAGGGTACTGAAATTTTTTCTACCCTCGACCAAACAAAGGAGGATGATGCACCGTCTAGTGGGATAAACATCCAAGCCAAGAAGTTGCAAGGCGATGACATCGACAAGGTGGCAAAAGGGCATCGTTGGAGTTTGTTCAAAACTCAATGCGAAGTCAAAGGCAAGGCATGCATGTTGATCATAGACGGTGGAAGTTTCACCAACATGATTAGCAAAGATTTGGTGTACGCATTGGGGCTGTCCACATGGAGGCGTTTTGAACCTCATTATGTGGCTTTGTTGAACAAGGCTGGAAAGCTAAAAATAACACACAAGGTGCGTGTGCCGTTTTTAGTTGGCGAGTATGTTGATCATGTCGAGTGCGATATTTTGCCATTGGAGGTATGCGGCTTGCTGTTGGGAAGGCTGTGGCAGTATGATCGTGATGTTAGTTGGGAAGGCTGTGGCAGTATGATCGTGATGTTACACATGTCGGGAGAATCAACACTTACACTTTCAAGAATAAAGGCAAATGTCATGTGCTAAAACTAATGGCGGACAGTGCAATCAAATCTGAAATCAAGTTTGCTGTTGAAGAGAAAAAGGCTTCGAAGATTACCCTGAAACCGAGGATGGTTTCGCTTGAAGGGGGAGGGGATGATGCGGCACCAAGTAGCATCTACAAACTGAGGTTACTTCACAAAGTAGTGTTGTTTTGTGTAATATAAAAGAGAAGCTATGTGTGGTTGAGAGGGATGCTCAGGCGAAAGATCCACGACCAGTTCTAGAAGGTATACGACCAGTTCCAAAAGGTCCACAACCAGTTCCAGAAGGTCTACGACCAGTTCCAGAGGGTCCACGACCAGTTCCAGAGGGTCTACGACTAGTTTCACAAAGATCTATGACCAGTACTCGGCGGAAGGAGCACTCATCGGGAATAGTACTCAACAGAAACAGTACTCGGTGGAAGGAGTATTCGTTGGGAATAGTACTCGACAAGTATAGTACTCGGCGGGAGGAGTACTCAGAGGGAACAGTACTCGGCGAGAACAGTACTCGGTGGGAACAGTCCATGACCAGGTCTTCAACCAGGTTTACGACTAGATCTACAAACAGGTTTTCGACCAGGTCTGCGACCAGGTCCACGATCAGGTGATCCAAATCAAACATGGCAAGCAAGAAAGGGGGAAAGATTGGGAGGGCCAAAATGTGAGGAGCTAGGACTTCTTGAGCTGGGAGCATTGGAAGCCAAAGATGAGGCAAGAGCACAAATCTGGCCCAAAATAGAAGAACACACAAGTTTAGTGAGCAGACACATCCGGATTGGTTCCATACCAATTCAAATCACTTTTTAGGATAAACAAGAGCTCGTTTTGATGTTTAGTTTCATTTCTAGGGATAGAGTCTAGGTAGATCACATTTTTGTAGTTTGTTTCTATTTCTTTGGCCATGAGTTTGAACAAGAGTTTGATCCGACCTTAGGTTGTGCATGTGTTTGTGTTTGGCTGCACCTTAGGTGCCAATATAAGGCTAGGGCATAGCCCTTTGTAGAGGAGGAAGTCATGTTATGAGTTAAGAAATAGATACCAGAAAATCACCAATGTTTTGGTGGCAAGGTTGGTGTGTTCTTGAGATTTCCGCGAGGAATTGCTCTTGGGTGTGCTGAATCCAATTGAGGTGTTGGATTTTGTTCGATGGAACTTCGGTTCTACTACCATTTGTTCACGTGCTGTGCTGCACGTGGGAGAAGGTTTATCAAGGTGGCCTTGTTCTTGTGTTGTGCAAGGTGGCTATAAGCAGGCTACCATCAAGGTGTACTGTGAAAGATCAAAGCCAAACAACGCGATTCCGCTAGCTTGCTAGTTGAATCCACATCACATGCCGTCAACATATCCTCTAAAATTTGATTCACCCTCTTAGTTTGGCCTCCAGTTTGCGGGTGGTAAGCGGTGCTGAAGGATAGTTAAGTTCCCATTGCTTCATGGAGGCAACTCCAGAAATACGAGGTGAATTGAGTGCCTCGATCTGAAATAGTCCGTTTTGGCACACCATGGAGACATACAATTCTTGAGATGTATAACTCCGCCAATTTGCTTCTCGAAAAGGTGATCTTGACAGGAATGAAGTGAGCAACTTTCGACAATTGGTCGATAATTACCCATATGGAGTCATTCCCTTGCTGCGTTTTTGGGAGCCTAGTGATGAAATCCATCCCAATTTCATCCCATTTCCACTCGGGAATAGGGAGGGGCTGAAGCATGCCCGCTGGCCTTTGGTGCTTAGATTTTCACCCATTGACACACATCACACTCGGCAACGAAAAGCGCAATTTCCCGCTTCATCCGAGTCTACCATAATTTTTGCTTCAAGTCTTGATACATCTTCGAGCTTCTCGAATGGATGGAGAAAAGAGAGTCATGGGCTTCATGAAGAATTAGTTCCTTAAGCTTCGCATCATTTGGCACAACCAATTGCTTTCCAAACTACAAAACACCTCGGTAGTCCTCGGAGAAACACTTGGCTTTGCTGGCCTTTATTTCCTCCTTAATTCTTTCCATACCCTTATCATTTTTCTGGGCCATCTTGATCTGGTCCTCTAGGGTAGGTTTCACTTCCAAGGCAGCGAGAAAACCCTCGCTAACCATTTCCAAGTTGAGCCATTGAAATTCGTTGCATAGGGCCTTCATCTCGAGTCTAACCGAAATATAGTTGCATTGTGATTTTTGGCTCAAGGCATCGACAACGACATTGGCTTTTTCCGAATGATAATGGAGTCCCATATCATAGTCCTTGATCAATTCAAGCCATCCTCTTTGCCTTAGGTTTTGATTGGCTTGAGTGAAAATGTACTTCAAACTTTTGTGATCGGTGTAGACTTCGCAACGATTGCCGACAAGGAAATGCCACCACATCTTCAGGTCATGAACCACTGCTACAAGTTCAAGGTCATGAATGGGATAATTCGTCTCATGAGACCTCAATTTCCTCGATGCATACGTCACAACTCGGCCCTCTTGCATAAGAACGCAACCAAGACCATGGTGGGATGCGTCGCAGAAGATGTCGAAGTTTTTGTGGATATCTGGCAGGACTAGCACGGGTGCAGAGGTTAGATGATCCTTCAACGCCTGAAATCTCGCTTCACATTCCACCGACCATTCAAACTTCTTTTCTTTCTTCAACAATTGGGTCATTGGTCTTGCAATTTTTGAGAAGTTCTCGATGAATCGACGGTAATAGCCTGCAAAATCGAGGAAATTGCGGATGTCGGAGACAGACTTGGGCTGTCTCCAATTAAGTACATCTTGAACTTTGCTTGGATCCATATCAATTACTCTTTCGGATAGCACATGACCAAAAAAGGTGACATCTTTTAGCCAAAATTCACATTTGTTGAATTTTGCATAAAGCCGATGTTCTCGGAGCTTTTCCAACACAAGATGAAGGTGTTCTTCATGCTCCCTTTTAGATTTAGAGTATATGAGAATTTCATCAATAAATAAGATCATAAATTTATCCAAATACTCCATAAACACCAAGTTCATAAGACTCATGAACAAGGCCGGTGCATTCGTCAAACCGAAAGACATGTCGATGTACTCGTAAAAGCCATAATGAGTTGAGAATGCCATCTTAGGAATGCCTTCAGGTCTGGTCCTGACTTGATGGTAGCCCAATCTCAAGTCAATTTTGGAGAATATATAGGCACCGGACATCTGGTCGAACAAATCATCAATGTGTGGAAGCGGATACTTGTTCTTGATGGTGACCTAATTCAACGGGCGGTAGTCAACACACATCTGTAGACTGTGGTCCTTCTTCTTCACAAATATAGCCAGGCATCCCCAAGGTGAGGAGCTCGGTTTAATGAAACCCTTCTGTTGGAGTTTTGCGAGTTGCTTCTTCAATTCAACCAATTCATTTAGAGGCATTTTGTAAGGATGTTTTCAAATTGGAGTTGTTTCGGGCTGTAGCTCGATCACGAATTCAACTTCTTGTGTGGGTTGCATGCCTGGTAGTTCTTCAAGAAATACATCTGGAAACTCACATACCACTGGAACTTCACCCAATTCCGGCAATTCTTCACTGCTAAGGGTATAGAGATGTGGATGCTCCAATTTCGGCACCATTTTCGATTTGAACACTAAGAGAACTTGTCAGAGTGATAGCTATGCGGGCACAATAAGATTGGCCGAAAACTTCACCCCTATGATCTCAATCTCCACTCCACGACATTCGTGTACGCTTCTCATTTATGCGCCCGGCGAATGAATCGTCATAGGTGCAGGCATCAAGCCGAGTGAGAGGTTGTGGAGTGCAGCAAAACCTCTGGACATGAAGGAATGAGAGGCCCCAGAGTTGAAGAACATGTTCGTAGGAGTCGAATTGACTAGAAATGTGCCCAACACGACGTCGAGTGCTTCCTGCGCCTCCTCGGTGGTGACATGGTTGACATGAGCATGACCGGTGTTCTGAGAAGTGACATCAAACCTCTGATCAAGGGATCCGTGAAGATCTTGACCTTGAATGGTAAAAGCTTGGCGCTTCTCTAGACAAAAATTCGCAAAATGCCCCGAATTGCCGCAAGTGAAGCAAGTAACTTTCTTGTTTCGTTGGCGTCGGCTTATTGGCTTCTCTCTGGGCTGCCCTTACTGGATCTCTTGTGGAGGTGGATGGGACACTTGCATTGGAGATCCCGGAGGTGCTGGGTCTTGAAATTCAGGAGGAGCAGGCTGCCAAGCACACAGTTCTTGAAAACTGTGACTTGCTGAAATTTGTGCAATCCTCTTGCGTTTTCACAATTCTGCAACCGCCTACATTTTATTTTTCACCACAACAGCCTTGTCCACCAAGTGTTGTGTGGGGACCCCTGGGTTATTTCCGTAAGACCGAGGCCTTCCCAGTCTTATGGAAATAACTCTGGTTCTCCGGTAAATGGATTCCAATTTAACTCCATCTAAGATCATGCGTACTGCTCCTTTGCAAGCACTATATAATAATCGGTTCTCTAAACAGTTCAAGACTACACTTAATGAGTTCAAAGGGAATTCATCAACAGCGAGTATGAGATCATGTTGGCTCCCAAGATCAGCGACCAACACGCTCATACTCTCATTCAACGTTGATTACATTCATACAACAATCATACAAAGACATAAAGAAAGACTTGCATCATAATAGTTCAAGTCTACATCGATTACAAAAGGGCCGATCGGCCAAATTCAATTAAACACTTAGAGTGGCAGTGGAAACAATATAAAGAAACCAAAAGTCCAGCAATGGTATGCCCCACAACGCATGGCAACTGATTGGGAGTTAAATAATAGCACTACTCATTAGTGTCGCCTAAATCGACACTCATGAGCTCAGCGGGCTCGAAGTCTTCTTCACCTGAATCGTTGCAGCCAGGTTAAGTACAAATGTACTCGCAAGTCTTACACAAAGGTAAAATTAGTTATGCATAATGGATATTCAAAGGATAGCATTAGTGGCTTTAGTTTTGCGAAAGACGCAACAATTTTGAACCTACACATACTAGTTTTTCAAATGCCATTTCAAAATCAGATTTAAAGTAGAAGTAAAACATGTGATAAAGTAATACATTGATAAACAAATGAATTAAATAAAAACCAAAGTGGCATCCCACTTTGATACACTAACATGCATGAACACCTGTTCAGGCCGAATACCAAGTTGTACCCACCAATTTTAATTCAAAGTCTAACAATAGTGACTCCCGAATTCAAGCGACCGTCCATAACCGTGGACATGGCTATTCAAATAGATTTATCTCTGCAGAGGTGTATTACTTTACCCACACGACTCGACTAGCCCGTAAGCCTCCGGATTATGACACACTTCCTTAGGTATGTTGGCCGAGGAGAATCGAGATACGGTCGTTTTCAGCAAGAAAATCCTATTGAGATAAGTCCCCCTTGCAAGATGTTCCCTTACTTAGTACAAGCAACGGATAGCACTTGCTAAGCGGCTCACATGTTGTATTGGATATACCGATGCAATGTAAATAACGAAAAATGGTGCTCCTATGCACACTATAGAAAATTACATCAGCTCCTACGGACAAATGATCAAACACAAGTGTCCTCACACTACCTAGGACTTAACACAATAAAACCTTCCCCTTACTTAACCGTACAGTACCCATATCCCGCGTGTGACAGCATGAGTTTTACTTGAATCGACGACATCACCAAAGTTCGCTCCTTGTTGGTCCGGACAAGTCAACCACGTACCCGATCTCGTGCACGAAGGCACTCTCACTAGCAATCACTTGTACAGACCCCAAAACTCTCTTAAAATGATAAAGTTTAACTTAAGTAACAGATAAAAAGTTCTGGAATAAAAAGAAGATAAGAAATTTTGTGTCTCCCTTAATTGTCATGTTATTCCCGACAATCAATCTACCGTATCTAGACTTGGATGGCTAAGCAAACCCATTCAATATATTTCACACAACCTAATTTAAGAATGTAGGTACTGGAATAATTCAAGGATAACCTCATTATTAGGATATAACTAACTATACATCACAAAAATAGCGACATAACAAAATTTGGGCTCAATATGATGCAAAAGAAAGTTCAAATGATGCTTGCCTTACTAGTAGATTAATTGCTCGCTTTCGGTAGCGTACGAGTCAATGTTAATAGCTTCGAAATCTATAGAACAAAGATATCGATAAACACCGAGAAGTACCCCAAAATTCAAATTGCTCAAAAATGCATGAAATTTCTACAGTAGCTAGATGATGATGTTAGATGAATTTAGGTGAAAGAATTATTCCAATTGGAGTTAGTATGTGAAAGTTATGAATGTTTGAATTTCAGTTTTTAGAAAAAACCAAGTTAATTCCAATCGGTTACTGTTCACCGAATTTAATTATTTGGTCAAAATTTGCAGAGCAGTGGAGAGTCAAAGAATTACATAGGTGGATAGAGAATACTAATATAAGACCAAAATAACTTGGTTCAACTCATTGGGAGTTTTTATGAATTAGCTATGAGTTTTCAAAGTTATCAGCATTTTCTATTGTAAAAATAATAGAGTTACGGATCATTTTCTAAAACTATATTATCTGTTATAGAGACATATTTGAAACCTATTTAAAAATGAAGTTCACTTAAAATGAAAATTATCAAAATTGGTTTCATTGTTTTTGGAGTTAAAATGAATTAGTTATGCATTTTTGAAGTTAAATACATTTTCAGTGTACTAATAAATGGATTTCGAATTTTCTAAAGCATTTAGTACTTTTCTTACTGGGCATTGCGCTAGCCGCAGTCGCTAACAAGTGGGACTGAATGAATAGTGCATTGGGTGGTTAGCCATATGATAGGAGGGTATCCATCACCATATTTCATATGGAGGTTATCCTACTATAAAACTTGAGAATTTATAAAATAAATTTTAGTTATGAAATAACCGCTTTGGAACTTAGTACAAGTATTTAAAGAAAACATTGCTTTATGCAAAATTAACCAATAAGCCTTCCTTTGATATATCCTTGCATGCATTAAACTCTGTTATTGGGTATAACTCGTGAGCACAAAAGTTGTGCTCACCCTTGCTTAATGCAAATAAATTTCAGAGAAGAAAGACTTCGCTATCGGTGTGGATCTCGACAACTAGGCCACTACCCCAGTCGATTGCCTGTGGCAGATCTGCTGGACTCCACTACTTTTTCGTCCTCTTCCGCTGTGTTTGTTTATTGTTGGCTTGTAAGCCTTTCTTGTAATAAACTCTATTGATTATTAATAAAATTGTGCGATTTATGGATGTTACCATATCTGTTTACTGCGTGAACTAGCTACTGATCATGGGACTGGTTCAAAAATGCATAGAGGATTTGGGGTGTTACTCCCGGGTCCGACAACACCAGAGTTGGAAGCTCACCGGAGTAAAAAGTGGAGGACAGCTCCCTTCTTCTCACAACGTTGACAGAGTGCCAACGGCTCGGAGCAGAATGGCGTGGCCGCGTGGCGTGGAGCTCCTGCGCGAGGAAGACGAAGGCCCTAACGAGTGGGCCCACCTCGTCAGCAGCTACGAATCGGGCGCGGTCGGAGGTGGTTCGACTCGATCAAGTGGCTCAGGTCAGTTTTTCTTAGACCACACGATCTTGATCGGACGATCGATCGTGCGAGTCGGAATGTTCGGACTATCCGTTCAGTCCGCTCGTGTGGACCACATGATTTAGATCGGACGGTCGATTGAGGTTGAGCCCGTTCCTTGCATCGGTAGAGATATCGTCTGGAGCATAACGAGACAAATGATTGAACTCGTAGAGATACTCCATTACGAACTTGTTGTCTTGCTTCAGTGTGAGAAATTCACGCCTCTTGATGCTCACGATGCTTGAGGGAACATGTGCCGATCAGAAAGCAGTCCGGAACTCATCCCTTGATGGAACGTGACTGCCGGGCTGCATAGTGCAAAAATCATCCCACCATGCACAAGCTGCCCCTTCCAGTTGGTTGGAGGCGTAGAAGACCTTTTCATTGTCGGCACACTAAGTGATGATCAACTTCCGTTCGATGGTCTGAAGCCAATCATTAGCACCGAGAGGATCCTCCGAACGAGAGAACACGGGAGGCTTCGCGCTCAGAAAATCATCAAATCGGGAGCCATAGAGACCGGCTCCTCCTGTTGCCATTTGAGCACCTGGGACACTGGCGGTGTTCTAAGTAATTTGTTGTAAGATCAGAGTCTGGTTTTGCTGACTCCGTTCCATCTAGGCCAGCACTTTGGCCACGAATGGCTGAGGTGGAGTAACTTCTTCTTACCGACCCATGTGTTGAAATTGCGGGTCAGGGTGCTCCGGATTGTGCCGTTGAGGATTCCGGGTCTGATCATTGATGATTTGAGTACCCACAGGCTATGAGTCCTCCATTACCTCTGAGGTCAAATGGGTTTTTTGACCTGACATCCTGTTGCCATACAACTAATTAGCAACCAGCAAAAAGGAACGAGGGAAAAACATAAGGTAAGCAATTGACAACAGGGGGGTAACTTAACCTAGCATGAATGCACAATGAAAACACATTTATGCATCACGAAATGGGGTGCTAAATCCTAGGTGGACACACAAGATACAAACGAAACCCGGTTAGTTTTCCAACATAGTTGCGATACAACCCGTCTGTAAGCGATGCGCAACTACATGGAACGAAAGAGAGCAAATGATCTTCAGAAAATTCAGCATCTACAAGCTAAGTAATAATATCATTAGGGTATATATAATCTAAGAATAAACCCTAATTTATTCCTAAAATCATAGCAAGGTGTCGTTTTCTCGTCCTTCCGCCAATGCTCTTGACCGGCAACTATTCAACGTTTCTAGTGTTGGAAAAGAGAGACGAGCAATAGAGAAAATAATTTTTTACAAATCAAAAGAATAGTGAGGTAAGAAATAGATGCTAGGATGGGTAAGAAAGAAAGGAATTATATTACTTGTATTTTGCCAAATTTTTGATAGTTTGACAATAACCTTTGCAAACCAAAATCCTAACAACATCCATTGCTACAGCTTTATCCTACAGTCAGTGTGGCTCTAATACCAATGCTGTGGCACCCCGAAATCAGATCTATTTCAAGCCAAGTGATTGCACCGGAGGCACAACACTTAACATGCAATGAGAACGATTTCGAGTGGCCGGATATGTGTCTCACGTTAGCTCCCTAGGATCAGTGGCTAACATACACATATCCAAACAACATTGTTCATCACATCCATACACAATATACAAGAATAATAGAAACATTATTACAACATCAACAAATATGACCTTATAGTCCAATTTGGCATAAGAGGGCCGAACGGCCAAATTTAATTATAAATAAATTAAATCACAACGGAAGTAAATAAAGAAATAAAAAGAGAGAAACCAAGCTAGCATGCCCAAACCCACAAGCAACCAACTGAGGTTAAAGTCGTAGCATCTGTCATACTAAAACCCAATTCAAACGACTTCTCACTTGCAATATGGACAATCCAACCGAGTACAAAAATGTACTCGCAAGACTTACAACTAGCAACATATAATAAATGCATTCAAGTGTCAACCGAAGGCTATTACATTAGGCAATTTTCAGCATAAAGCAAGTTTTTCATTGAGATAACCGATATAGATTCAAATTACCATTTGTATAAAATTTTAGAAACATTATGTAACAGTAGGTAATCCCAAATTCATGATCAATAACAGTAGATACTCCCAATATAATCAATACACGAACTTCCCATTTGTCACACAATTCATTTCTTAACAAATCAACAAGCGAACTTCCCATTCGTGACAACATACAAGATTTGAACAATTCAACACATGACCTATCAACATAACCCAACCCAAACCCATAAGCTAACTATGCATGCTTTCTCACAAGCGATGTCCATGACAGGGGACACAGCTATTCGAATAGATTTATAAACTCTGCAGAGGTGTACAGCTTTACCCACACAATATGAATACCTCTTAATGTCGGCCAATGCACTCTTCCTTTGGAGTGTGACTGAGATATCATAACAAGGTCGTTACAATGTCATGTCCTAACTATCAAACCACCCGAGGAAACGATCCCATGGCAGGCTATCGGTCGCATTGAACCACAGGTGAACAACGTTGTGTAAGTAAGTCTCTTGCGCACAAGAGACCCTTAGGGGCAAGTAAGACGACACTTAACCTGCCCCCACTAGATTGACAGCACAACAATTAAACAGTAACAACAATAATTGTCAATATAATTGTGTTTTAATAGCTAACACACAACAAATTATTTAGCCAAGCCTTCACCATTATCCCGGCGTGTGGTTGCACGTAAGACTTGGTTCATCACACCATAGATCGGTCCACAAATACCCAGACGAGGCTACACAAATCCAGGACAATATCCCTTCATCACCCTATCACCCGTCCAAGTCCAACACACAACAATCCCCACCCAGCAAGTCCGCAACACCAGATTCGAAGATCTGGACACAATCCTCAATTTACATCAACTTCCATCAAAATTCAATTCAATCCATCTGCCGATGGACTAGCTCCATCAACCCTTTTTGACTACGACTACTAGCAAGGCTAAGCATCGTTCTAAAATTAGCAAACAGAACCCATATAACATATAACCTTAATCATTCAAGGTAACAGGACAATCAACATTCAAAGGAAGGCCAATAAAACAAGTAGGGCATATCTAAGGCTACCCATTTGACAAACGAGTATGTGAAATTAAAGCAATGCATAGAATACTTGAAAATCAACGTAGATACTTTTCAAAATTAATAGGAGAAGCATGCATCAAAGGAGGGGACTACTTGCCTTTGCTGGTACCACTCTCTATTACCCTCTGAATGAACCCTCAATTCATCAAAATCATTAAAACCCTATCAAAAGACGATATTGCAATAAACACCAAATAAGCCAAAAATTCAAAAATACTCAAAAATGTATGAAATTTATACAGTGGGTAGATTATGATTTTAGATGAATTTAGGTGAAATAATAATTCCATTTGGATTTATTATGTGAAAGTTATAGTGGTTTGAAACATCAGCATCTTGGAAAATACTAAAAAATGGAGCTAGGCTACTATTCACCCGAATTTAAATATATAGCGAAAATTTGCAGAGGAATAGTGGAGAAAATTACTACATAGATAAATAGATAATAAAATTATAAGACCAAAATAATTTGGTTGAGCTCATTTAGAGTTCATATGAATTAGTTATGAATTTTCAAAGTTAATAGCATTTTCTAGTGTAAAAATAATTTGATTTTGGATCAATTTACCAAAACTATATTTTATGTCATAGTGACATGTTTGAAAACTATCTCATATTAAAGTTCACTTAAAATTAAAATTATCAAAATTGGTTTCACTGGATTTGGAGTTAA
Organism: Phyllostachys edulis; assembly: GCA_036346405.1. Classification (NCBI taxonomy): domain Eukaryota; kingdom Viridiplantae; phylum Streptophyta; class Magnoliopsida; order Poales; family Poaceae; genus Phyllostachys; species Phyllostachys edulis. The sequence continues at coordinate 48,994,181 of CM070556.1, forward strand.
GATGAATTAGTTGTGCATTTTTGAAGTTATTCTAATTTTCAGTGTACAAATAATTGATTTTCGGATTTTCTTAAGTATTAAATAAATTTTCTACCGAAGTCTACCTAGCCGTAGATGCTGACTAGTGGGGTCCAAAGCACAGTGTCATTTTTCATTTATACTCCCGAATTAAAACGAATAGACATGTGGGGCCCAACAGTCATAGACTCAGATTTATGAACTCAGTTCACCGATGCACAACACAGTGCACGGGGCACTTAAGGAGCTAGGCCCACATGTCATACTCTAAATGATATCGGTTTAAAAACTTGTTTTTTTTCTTGCGGGGTCCACATGTAAGTGAGTTATTAACTACTTTAGGACAACCATTAACTACTAATCATCACCATTAGTTCTAACTGCCATGCTACATTATTGGTCGGCGTATGACAACGGGAGTTCCCCGTCCGTGCGACTGCCCGGTGCCTCGCCAACGCCGACCAAGAGCATGAATTAGTCCACAATAGTACTACGCACCCATTGAGGGTGGTTATAGTGGCTGAGGTGGTCTACACCGATGGCTAGCCAGAGTTGGGCGGTGGTGCTTATACAGCCAAACACGCAATCACAAGCACAGCTCCGCATTGTCCAAATAAGCAGGTGCCAAAGAATCTAAGTGGTACAAGGTTGCTACCTGAGCACTAGAGAGGGTCGGGGATAGCCGGAGCTGTGTCGGCGTCGACGATGCCCACGGCGGCGCTATGGCTTCACGAGGAGAGGACGTTCTGGTGGAAAAGAAAGGGAATGAGTGTTCAATAGAGCTCAAGTGAGGCCCATAGGTGGTGTACAAGCAAGGAATCCACTACAACAAAACTATCACGTAGAGAAGCTTTTGTTTTGACGCTTTTATGTCTGTCTCTACGCCGAGAAACACCTCGTATGTAAAGACGCTTCTCAAGACGTTTTATATGACGCCACAAAATCTCTTACCGTAGGAAGACACATATATGTTTACATTTATGTAGAGGCGAATCTTGAGACGTTTGAGAATATGTCTGAGAATTAAGAGGACAAAATTTTAGTTACAGAGACGAATCTTGAGACGTTTTAGAATATGCCTCTATAGCTCTAGGAAGAGTATTTCGTTTTAATTTTTTTTTGTGGGGACTGAAAGGACTGAAAGGACTGAAAATAATTTCGTTCAAACGTTTTGGATCAAATATACAATCACCGATTGAGCCATTTTTTTTCATAAATTTGTAGGCAGATACGAGCAAGCTATATACAGTTTTAGGTCAATCTAAGATATACTGGCATATAATACATGCATGAAGAAAATATATAACTTCACCAACAAAAACATCAACTATATATAACATCGAGCATATTAGAGGATATTAATGTTCCCGTATTTATGTTGGCATTTTATCGCATATCCATTTTTCTAATTTATCTGATAACTTCTTGATATTCTATTAGATACGAGTAGTGTCATGACAACACTCGTTTGCCACGTCACGGGTTGTTGCATGGTTAGAGGGGTCAAAATTGGAAATAAAGTTAGGAAGATGTTATCTTTAAAATATTTTTTAAAAAGGATTAAATTATGAAAAAAAGTTCAGATATTAATTGTCCTGTATCATAGCACACGCCACATGCAAATATTTTACAGATAAATGATCGGATGGATATTATGTGATTTATTTTCACCCGCTAAATATTGTAGCAAAATACTTGCTTTGGCACACTATTTTCTGAGTTTTACCACTTAACTTCCCCGCCTCTTCCTTTGAAAATTTTTTCACTGATAATTTCCCCACACCTGCCTCTCTCCACCTCCCCCACTTCTTCAACCTTCGGTGCTGCGCCACAAGAGGTGAGAACTGGAAAATCGTATTAGTGGTGAGGCGGAGGCGTGGCCGTTCCACAAGAGGTTCCGCCTCATGTAGCAGCAGCCGCCGCCGTCACAGGTGGGTTTGCCGTCTTGCTTTTCCTTGTTAGTATCTTTCTTGCTATTCTTCAGAGAGTTCCTTTCTTTGCCGAGAGGAGAATAGGAGGAAATTTCCTGTTTTTTTTAAATATTTTGTGTTTATTTTTTCATCTTCAAATCCATGAACAGTCAGGTTCATGGAGTCGGCCATCAGGAAATTCAAAATCGTGTGCTTGTATTTCTTAGGACTTTAGGAGTTTGTCATCTTTTGTGGGGTTTGTGTCTATTTTGTGGGAAGCAAGCCAAGCAAACGTTTTGAAGTAATTCGTCTTTGCTGTGAGAAAGTGATGATCTATTCTTTTTTTGGGACTATGTTTTTGGCTGCAGTTTTTTTTTTCACATTGTTTACCTATCTTTTTTTTTGGCAATTGGAGAAATGTTAGTATGTTCCTCATTTTGCGCATTTCTATCAAGTGTCAAATGAACATTCTGAACTTCTATCTCAAAATGAAAGGGTATTTAACTATTAATGCATTCAAGTCACCAGAATCTTTCTAAGTGGATTCGATTTCTGTACTTGCCAATATACTAGGATTACTACTCGTAATCACATCCATTTTGAATGGTTAGGTTTTAGACATGGACGTGCCAAGCCTTTCAATTTCAGAACTGTATTCCCCGTGTCTCCATCGACCCATCCACTAACTTTCCTCACTTCATATTAGCCAGTCCATTTCGGTGTTAACTGTTAATTAACCCTACAAGACCCGACTTCCATTTGATATACAGAAGTCGATGTGGTACTGTGTGTGGTAAAAAATATCTAGATTATTAAAATCAATTGTAGTAGATTTGTCACTAGAAGTTTCACAATAATCATACTTCTGAGTTTTTCGTTAGAAAATTATTGTAAATATTAATTGTATGTTGTATCTAGAGAAATGAGTCGCATGTACTAACATAGCTAATATTAATTGTGGAGCTAATATTAGTGAAATCTTGCTTCTCTGTTCTTTGTTTGTTGTGCTTGAACGGTGTCATATGGAGCAACAGGCCACAGTTGGTGCTGTTTTTTTTCTTATCTCTCTGTTCTTCAGGGGATTTTTTAAGAGAAAAATAGGAGGACACTTAGATAATTTAAAGTTCTTTTTTTTACATCCTAAAATAGTGAAATCTGAAGAGCTTTTCCCAAGTGGACCTTGGATGATCTTAGAAATGATATTTATACTCAAATCAAATTCATTCAAAAACACATACCTGCTATGAAGACTAATATATATGAATCTTTGACAAGAGCAATGAGTCAAGTTTTAAACCAAGTCTTTTTGAAGATTGATCTCCTTTATGTGGATTCTGTTGATCTTCAAAAGTTTGTCCCTATGCCTAAGTTCAAGAGAAAAGAAGCAGGTATTGTGGTTCAAGCCAAGATCACACCAGTGGTGGCGGAGATCATAAAAAATATTAAAGCTAGTGCTCCTGCCATTCCCTCAAGTGCTCTTGGCTCAAACGTTCAAAAATGACATTGTAATGATACACATTTTTTCATTTGTATGGGATAATGAAAAGATTTTGGTGTATGATAATGGTAATTGCTTATCGGAAATTAACCTGCTTTAGCAATTTAAAATATTTTTGCAAGTTGAATTCTTTATTTATGTTACTATAGGTGCCCCCCTGCCTGGAACATTGTGTCCGGCAATAGGAGAAGTGTTTCGGGCGAACAAATGCTTTAGGATCAGGATATCTATTACAAAATCAATAATCCGGACCAGTGTGTATTCAGGAAGATGAAGTTAGACTGTTGGGTTATTATGCAATGAGAATTGACTTATAGAAGAGGTTATTATGCAATGAGAATTGGCTTATAGAAGAGGTCCCAAACAGTTGTCATTTCCTAAATGTATACTGATGGCCATTTGATAAGTAAAGATACTATGACCCATTAGCGAAATTGATCAACCGTAGGCACTTATGTAAACAACAAAAAAGATGGTGATCATGTATGCGAAATGATACAAAAAAATTTATGCCAAAAAAGATTAATATGATACTGACAATAAAATGACAACTAAATTTATATAATATGGAAAAAAGAAAAAAAATACTTATACATAAATTTTTTGAAGATGTTTAATGTTCCATGTGTTAGATAAAACACGACCATCCTCTATGGCTAATCTAACTGATCCTGGTCTAGTGATAGGGACTACAGTATATAGACCCTCCCATCTAGGGGACAACTTGTTCAAGTTAGCTTGGTTCTAGATTCGTCTCAGGACCAAGTCACCCACATGAAGTGTTCTTGGATGAAACGTTCTATTATAGTAGCATCTTAGCTCTTATAGATAGGTAGCCGATTTTAGTAGTGCTCGATCATGTCTTTCTTCCAGCATATTGACACTGTCTTCACGCAAATCTACCTGATTTATTTGATCTAGGATGTCTGTACGTGTTGAACCTAGCCGAATCTCGCTAGGTAGCACTGCTTGATATGGGGTCGCCTGATCTTCTCGATGTAGGATTGAATACTCACGTGCCTCTCTTGAATCGTAGTGATCTTCTGTTGCTCGTGCAAGGATTAGCACTCTATAATTTGCAAGAACACATGTGCTGACTTCACCGACCACCAAGTGAAATCACCGTGTTCCCAATTCCCAGCGGAAAGGTTGAACGATATTGATTGAACTCCCAATTCCTCTTAACGTTGGTTCGGCCAACAAGGAAGAACAAGAGCAATTGCGATGCAATCTGTTATTTCTCAAATAAAAGTGGTCTAAGGGATACATGGGGGTCACGATGATATTTATAGTGTTCGCCTAACTTACGCACCAAGGCCTAGGGCCGACGCCTAATCAATTTGGCCAAGGATTCCGAATCTAACTCCTAATCGAAACGTAGCGTTCAGATTTAATGTTCACATCGAGTACTATTCAGGTCGAGTATTATTCATGCCGAGTACTGTTCATGGCGAATATTGTTCATGCCAAGTACTGTTCATGCCGAATACTGTTCAGACTGAGCACTATTCACACTGAGCACTGTTCCCACTGAGTACTGCTTGGGTCTTTCCCTGTAGCGCTGCATGGTGGCATCGTGTTGTAGACTCCGACTAGTGTCCCCTGTCCTACACAACTACATCCTTCAGCCAAGACCTGGTCATGGACTTGGTCATAGACCTAGGACCTTATCGTAGAATTGGTCGTAGAGCTGGGACCTGGTCATAGTTCTGGTTGTAAACCTGGCCGAGACAACTTAAAGTGACATCCCTTGAGCTTCCATGGTTCTCCTCCATTGCTTTGGCTCCGAAGTCTTCACAATGTTCAAATATGAGAATGCACAGAGTATTTGCATGATGTAGTAGCCAATTCTCATTACAGTCAATAGGAAACTCATTAAGAAACAAAAGCACCTGTTGGTTTAGAAGCTTGGCTCTAGCTCTAGTCATTGGACCAGTTGGTGCCTCATGAACAGTCTCATGCACACTTGAAGTAGAAGATGTAGTAGTAGTAGGGATGTCCTCATCATCCTCCCTCTCTTGACGAAAAGCCGTCCTCGGCTTTCAATAGCCTGAAAATATGCTAAACAAAGAGTACAATGTATATGCATGGTATATATATTTGTCATCCACACTCCTTCCGTTTAGCACATTATGATTTCTCGATAGTGTACTAAACAAAGAGAACAACGTATATGCGTGATATATGGATGAGTCAATTATTGTGTCATTCTCGTTGTTTTGCACAAAATAATTAGTACAGCAGTAGCAATATGATGTATGTGATATATACATTGCAATACTTTCATTCACATCATTCTCCCTCCCATGAGAAAAGGTCGTCCTCGACTTTTCTAAGTACATGGACAAGACATTAAAGGGGAAAACCAAGTCAAGTTGTTCAAAAATGGGGGAGAAAATTCTTAGCGCCTTCCATGCTTCAACTGCACTACTCTGATTACTTGTACATGATTGTTCAGCAAAAGATAAACAAGTAGGCTTCAGGAGTCTTTTAAAACAGTAAGCACTGTTATTTACACTCATCTCATTGTGATCATGACATGTCACAAATGATTGTTTATCCAAAACATGCAATTTCAATTTAGCAAGCTTACCACATGTAATGCATATTCGATAGACATAAAACATATCATCTACACCATAATCTCCAATCAAATTATACTTATATGTGTAGGCATAAGTACTAACTAGTGATTTCAAACATGAAATTTCAGCAATATTCTCAATCACACTAGATAGCTCTCCAGGATCATCAAACATGATATATCACAAAGAATCACTAGGAGATACTCTAGTAAGAACTTCCTTATGAGTAATCAATTCCACATTATGTAAATTGAGCATAGAAATTTTGGAACATGGAATATTCAAAGGAACACTAGAGTTCTCACTCTAACTTACCTCTTCTTGATGAACATTCAATTCAACACCATTATTGTTACCTTTAACGTCCTTCTCAGTTGTTATAGGTGCAATAGGTATCAAATCCTCATGATGAAACCACGGGGCAGCGAGCACTCCATCCCCAACCATGGTTATCTCCTTGTCTTTTACTTCCAATGGTGCCGGTTGTTGAACATTCAACTCCTCTTCTTTAATGTCAACCTGCACAATGTGAGATACAATACTAGAAGTATTGTAGGTGTAAAAACCGAATACGAGCAAGGGGGTGGACGTCGGCTGTCTAACGGGCCATCGTCCACGAGAGTAAAAAATGACATGAGGATTTATACAGGTTCAGTGATCCGAGAGGACCACCTTACTCCTGTCGGTGAGCCAACGGGAGGTTACCTCCGAAGAGGGAGCCCCCGAGGGCTCACCAGTTTGAACATACTTTTTTATTGCTCAAGAGAGTTCTGCCTTGAAATGAGAGATACATGGGGTATTTATAGGGTCCCAAGCCTGTACAAATGACAGGAATACCCTTTAGTGTGATAGCTATCCTATGAGTACAAGCGAGGGGTATTACAGTCTTTTATGAGTATAACATCATTTCTTGGACCTGTACGCGCGTCTCGTGCAAAGCGGGCCCCAGATCTAGGAGAGATGAATTATTCTTCCAACAAGAAGTAGAGAGTAAATTGTTAATTTCAGCAATAACCTCACTTTTACTATCCTCTACTTCATTCATTTCTTCTGGTGTATCCCTCACATACTCATTTTGGATGCTCTCATCCTCACATATGGTGGAATCACACAACTCACTTTCTTTATCACTCTCACTCATTTTGGCTATGTGGCTCTCATTCTCACATGGGTTTTGATACAACTAATTCCCAAAAGTTTGTGGGCCAGCGATGAAGCAATTACCATCAACCACAATCTCTTTAGAAAGCAATGGGGTAGCGCTACATGAAGCCTTGACCGAAGGGAAAGCCCCATGCTCGGTCGCCATCTGACATGACACATCAGTGCATGGTGGCATGAGGGCACAGGGCGCGGGGCACTGCGAGGGCTCATGGTGGCATGAGGGCACGGGGTGCATGCATATATAAATGATCAGAAGTCATTATGAGATTGACGATACATGTGAAGTGCACTGGTTGACATGTACTCGAAGTGTAGGCTGTTCGATTATTCCATCAGGGTCTTCAAGGTAGGACCATCTCACGACATCATCCTATGGAATTCGACGATCTTTGGAAGTGCTTATAATGGTAAAGGTGAATTTGGGCTTGAATTGTTCGATGAAATGCGGAAGCAGGGGTACTGCAGCCTAGGACGGGCGTCGTCGTCTAGGCGTGACTTCTTGTTTAGATCTCCCGTACGCCTAGGACGTTGTCTGGGCCAAGAGCCATAGTTAGTTGCTGTTTCCATTTCGTTCTTCTTTCTCGTTGTTGTGTCACTTTCCTTGGTGCACTGGTTTCATGTATCAGCAAGGGGCATGTCGGGTTGGGAAGGGGCTATTTCACTCTGATGACTAATGAATATAGCATTGTCCCTCTCATTGAGCACCATGAATGCATGATCGAGCTGTTGGTCAACTATGGACACATGGTTGAGCTCGAGGATTTCGTGGAGCACTGTTACAAACCTGTATGGATGAACACAAAAGAACACCACTCAATAAGCTTCAGTACCAAAAATCCCTCATAATGTTCAGAGTCTTGGAGATACAAATTGGGGATAATAGGAAGCAAGGACTGGGAGGAGCTAAGTAGGTTGGGAAGAAGAAGGAATTCGAGCTTGGGGGAAATCAGAGAAGAATCAGATGTAGGGGAAGAACAGTACCAGGAGGAAGAAGAGAGAAAGCCTTGGCTAGCCTGAATAATCTCCCCTTCTGATGTGCCTGTCGCTTGCTCTTAATACTCCGGACTCCCCTCTTGCCTCCTGGCCCACTGCCCACACATAGAAGCACAGCTAAAGCAGGTCGGTCCATGACATTCCTCCCTCCTTGAATTTCGGCTTGTCCCCAAGCCGATACAAAATAATAGTCACCATTACCACCGGGATCCCATGGTACCAGAAGATCCTCCATGCCCAGCCTAACTTGAACGCAATCACCACCATGCTTCTGCTACACTAGCACGCCAAGACAGCGCAAATCTACCACCCAAAGCAATTCCTGCAGGAATGACTTCATCGCCTTTAGTTTGACCTTAGAGAGCTTTGTGATCTTTGTTTTGAATCTTGATAGGGAAATAATAAACTGAAACACTGTTGCACTTCTGCGAGGTGGTGGCCAGGGCTTCAACGCAATCAATAATATCGACAACCCTGCCATGTGTTCAAGTAAGTCTCTTGCTTGAGCATCACCTACCTTCCTCATGGCAGCAGCATATTGAGTAGGGTTAGACATAAAATAATTTACTTCGTTTGGTGTTTTCTCTAGCAAACCCTCAAACTCTGAACGAGCCCATGTCAAGCAATGATCAATATTGTGTGGAAAAGAATGGACTGTGCACATTGGTGCCTACTTCTCAGGTGGGTCTCTTGAAGCCCCATAATTTTCAGTAAGGTGAGGAATCACCATTTGTATATTGCACTTTGCACTCAACGTTCCTGACTCCAATAGTGGTTTCTGGAAGTACATTATGGCGTTAACATTATCAAGTGCATCGATGACAACATCTAGGCCCTCCCAGAATGTGTCATGGAACACATTCTCAGTATCTGGACATGCACAGTTCTGAAGAGCACCAATACGAAGGCTAGGGTTGATAGCACCGGCGGCTACAGTAGCCACAGTAGACTTTGCCTATCCAATATTCCAGTCACAAAATAGGAATTGGTGGCTTAAATTGCTTTTCTCGATGCCATCATCATTTGTTATAGTTAGCTTTCCTTTACAGCTGCAAGACACTCCCATTAAAGCAAGATTCTTCAAGAATTCACATCCAAGAGCGCCAGACCCCACAGCGAAAATATTTGCCTCTTCCAGTTTCTTCTGAAACTTGGAACCAAATACAGAAACATGAGCATCATAATGACTATTTGATGGCTTCAAGTCTTGGGGGTCCAATGGATATGTTGGTAGGGATTTAACAGAATCAAAATAGAAGAACTGGTAGAGAGGATGGAGCTTCCCTAAACATTCCTTCACAATTTCTTGCCCAACAATACCACCAAACATCGCAGCCATAGGGTTCAAAACAACTCGAGAACCACTTGCAAAATGTTGGAATAACTTCTCATCAAATTTGTCAAGCTTGCGATCAACGGAGGCTTCATTAAAATCAACAAACAACTTCAGGAAACTTTGAGCATCTATATTAGCAAGGAATGCCGCACATACTGAACCAGCCTTGTATACGTGCGCCTCAGCATTTTGACCCAGAGAAATGTATGATGGATTAGTTGCTATGAGTGCTGGTTCGCACAACTTTACTGCCTTGTGCACATCCTTTAAGTGGCCCCATTTTGGCTGCCTCACTAGCCCTCCTGGCACATAGGTTATTGCATCAACGCAGTCAGCACTCACCGAATCCAATGGTGCTCCACTCCAGTAGCATTTGAGGGATGGCCAAGGTGTTGGCCGCTTCTCGGCACTACCCATGGATCTATCTTGCTCAGGAGGTAGCCAGGGTGATTTCAGCTGCCAGCCCATGATGCAAGTCACCGACACCATGATGATGAGGTTAGTGACGCTAATGTCACCGGCAATATCATTTGCCCTGGCACCGACCTGCCTGACCAATTTAACTCCAAGATTTTCCAATGGATCCTCTAATTCGACCTCCTTAAGGACCGTCTCCCCATCTGTTAGCACTGCCCTGACTCTATCCCATGGATTGTTCCATACCCATTTGCCAAACCCTGGAAACAACCTTAGCATCTTCAAGACATCAACCATTAACTCGTCCTCAATGAAATTGTCCATAAGATCTTTCTCACTACCCTTATCGTTCTTGCACCGAACAAGCATGGAATCCATATTGTTAATGTTTGAACACTGCTTAACTAACTCAGCAGCCATCATTATGAACTGTATATTCGGCATCCTCAACAAAATCAGAAGGGGTGTCTTCTTTCCCTTGGCCCTTGATTTCACAATGACAAAACACCTAGAATCCATATTGCTAAGGTTGGCATCTCCTGGATCCCATGGCAACTCATGTGAATTTAGCATATCCATTGTGGCATTAGTGAGCTTTGTCACCCATGACTGGACTCTAGCCTGTTTGTGGAACAACTCGAGCACAGTTCCCAATCCTTGAGGTGGTGGCCATTGGGGCATCCACGGCACTCCGCCTTGATAGCAGTCGAACCACTTCCTGGACATTTCATCATCCAGCTTGGTGCAAAGTTGGTATGATCGTCCTCCGACCGCATCGCATCACCTCTTCCGTCGGAATGAGTCCAAAGATCCCTCCTGAAGCTCTACAACCAAGCCTTGATCAAGCCTACAAGGTAATGCACGTCAATATCGTCTAGTACGACCTCGCAATTATTGAATTGGTCCCTCACGTACTGCTCTTGGCTATTCTCAGCGGTAATTCTGAAAATGCCTTCAACCTTGAGACCGCCCTGTTCGTAGAGGCGCTGCCTCGGTGTTGAGCACTTGGTGAGCGTCCCGATGGCGAGGATGGAGTCGGTGCATGGAGTGGCTTCTGCCTTGGCGTGGTCGACATCAGTGCCGATGGATGGAGCATGGCTGGTGATGGCGACGTTAAGAATGCCGGTTGTCGAGGGTGGAGTCGGAGCCACCTCTTGGGGACAGGTTGATGGCACGTCGGTGTTGAAGCTGCGACATGCCGTCGAACACCTGGTGGGCATCATGGTGTCCAGCTCTCTGGTGTCGAACAACTTCGACGAGAAGACGTTCACGGGCTCTGTATGTGCCCGAGAGGCTGTGGTCGCGCCCCTCGGAAGCAGGGACACAGCCGCGACCTTGGCATAGCCGGCATTGAGGTCGAGGCCCGATGTTGAGCACTTGGTGGGCGACTTGGGGGCGAGGGCGGCCTCTGCACATGGAGTAGTTGCCGCCACGGCGTGGTCCACCGCGGTGACAAGGGTGGCCGTCGGGGCGGTCACAGGCGGTGGCAAGGCATGAGCAGTGGCTCCTAGCGGCTGGACGACAGCCTTCAAGCCGACAGCAAGCTAGCTCTTTCATGCTCTCTGCCAAATCTTCAATCTCCAATGTTTGTTTCTTTACGATGGAGATTAACTGGTTAAACATCTTCTTGCACCGTGCTTCAGTCTCCTAATCCGCGTCGGTCATGGCCACCTCGGAGCTCAGCATCATCAGGATTGAATGCTCTGATACCAATTGTTTCAAACCCGTATGGATGAACACAAAAGAACACCACTCAATAACCTTCAGTACCAAAAATCCCTCATAATGTTCAGAGTATTGGAGATACAAATTGGGGATAATAGGAAGCAAGGACTGGGAGGAGCTAAGCAGGTTGGGAAGAAGAAGGAATTCAAGCTAGGGGGAAATCAGAGAAGAATCAGATGTAGGGGAAGAACAGCACCAAGAAAAAGAAGAGAGAAAGCCTTGGCTAGCCTGAATAATCTCCCCTTCTGATGTGCCTGTCACTTGCTCTTAATACTCCGGACTCCCCTCTCACCTCCTGGCCCACGGCCCACACACAGAAGCACAGCTAAAGCAGGCCAGTCCGTGACAAGCACATGCCGTTTCAGCCAACAACCGCAATGTAGCTAAGGATCTTCGACTACTGCAGGGAATATGGGAACAGAAAATTAGGGGAGAGGGCTGCTCAGTTCATTAATGACAGCAATCCCTTGAGACCAGTTCGATTTGAGGCTATTCCGGACTACGAATGCAGTGATGGCGGCACTGCAGACTCCATATCATTCAGTTCAAGGGGAGAAAACTGGTGAGAATTCAGGTCGTCCCTGTGAATGTCGTGAGATCCGACTGTCAGGTGCCTAAAATGCTAATTCGCCAAGCTGAATCAAGGGACAAACTCGAAAAGGATTTTCAGCTGCCTGGGAGCTGATACCATCAGTATTGACAGGGCTCTGCTAATTGACCGATCATCGATGTATATCAAGACATCAACCTTCCTCAGCTGGCTGGTGGGTTTGAATTGGAGCACAATTTGGTAACAGCCATACCAGTCTTGTAGCACAGAATTACCCAACTGCTGACTTCACGCTGCGCGACTCATCTGTTGAGTGAGTGTTGGAACCTCCTCTAAGATGAGAGGTCTCGATGCATGGCGTTGCCAGGCGCTTGGGAGTGGGGTGCCGCAGGGTGCGCAGCGTTCTCGGGCGCACGCGGCTTACCTTTAGATGCAGGGCATCAGGAGTCATGTAGGGCAGCCGTGCCGGGGCGCAGGCCCTGGAGTGGCGACGGGACACGCGGGGCATCGAGGCATAGGGTACAAGCGAGGACGTCCACACAACACGAGCGTGTAGCATGTGAGTATCCAGTTGTGCAGACTTGTCTAAGTGTAGAGCCTTTTAGACAGTGTACATGTGTTGTTGAAGAGCAACACAAAGCTATTAAGGGTTGCATTCTTTGGTCGGCTTGAGAGTGCTCATAAGACTAAATCATGGGGCACCTTAGAGGTGCACCTATGAGACTGAGTCATAGACATATCTGAGGGGTGCCCACGAGGCTAAGTCGTAGGGCACCGATTGGCCACCAGGGGTGGTAGCCCCCACTGGACATGAAAGCGCCCATGAGGCTAACTCATGGGCACGTTGGACATGTGCCCCCGATAGTATGTGATGGGTACACCGGTGGTACCCACGAGGCTAAGTCATGGGGTACCGAACTATGAGATGGAGCCCTTTTACCCCGTAGACAGGTTTTTTGTGGTGATCGGGAATGCATGAGAATGGTTAACCCTTGCCAATCAATGGAGCTAGGCGTGCAAGGACGCGGAGGTTGTTCGGCGCGTGGCCTGGCGTCTAATGGGGACGAGTCCTCACCACATTCGTCAACTTGGTGCTGGGCCTATGTTGTCGCTCATGCCCTAGGTCTAGTAGGACACGAGCCGCCATGACGGTGGCAACGGATGCCCAAGTCACCATGGACTTTTGCTAAGGGAGACCGCAGAGGTCGTACGCCCTATGCACTACGAGAGTGGTTGCTCATGCCCTAGGTCCGGTAGGGCACGAGACGCCATGGTGGAGGCGACGGACACCCAAGCCACTAGGCACTTTTGCTAGGGGAGACCGTGGAGGTCATACACCCTATGCACCACGAGGGTGGTCACCCATGCCCTAGGTCTAGTAGGGCATGAGCCACCACGGTAGAGGCGACAGACGCCCAAGCCACCAGGGACTTTTGCTAGGGGAGACCGTGGAGGTTGTACGCCCCATGCACTACGAGGGTGGTTGCGCATGCCCTAGGTCTAGTAGGACACGAGCCGCCATGGTGGAGGTGGCAGACACCCAAGCCTCCTTAGACTTTTGCTAGGGGAGACCGCGGATGTCATACGCCCTATGCACCATGAGGGTGAAATCTCTTGGAGGGAAAGTGTCTCGACAGCCCATACGAGATTAATATGTCGGGACTGTCCCTTAACAGTAGCGCATTAGGGGGCAGCCCTCATAGCGAGCCTTCATCATTCACGTCGCATGGACTGCTCACCCTTAGCTGGGCCTCGCATCCACCCGCAAAAGGGAGGAGGACGCGTGTGGGAGCCCTAGGGCATGTAGGACATTGTCCATCCCGGGGTGGATGGCCCTGATATCCGATGAGGGTGCTCGACTAGGGCTCCTTCAAACAGCGGATGGGTCGTCCACGAGATCATTGTCCTTCGGAGCCGGAGGAGACTTCGTGGATTCAGAGTATTTTTTGGTAGGAGACATAGCTTTTAGTCAATTAGCTACGTTTCCACGGTCGGTGCCAATGTTGTAGGTGTAAAAACCGAACACGGGTGAGGGGGTGGACGTCGGCCGTCTAACAGGCCATCGTCCACGGGAGTAAAAAATGACATCAGGATTTATACAGGTTCGGAGGTCTGAGAGGACCGCCTTACTCCTGTCGGTGAGCCAACGGAGGGTTGCCTCTAGAGAGGGAGCCCCCGAGTACTGCTTGGGACTTTCTCTCTAGCGCTGCATGGTAGCATCTGGTTGTAGACTCCGACCGGTGTCCCCTATCCTGCACGACTACATCCTTCAGCCAAGACCTAGTCGTGGACTTGGTTGTAAACCTGGGACCTAGTCGTAGAATTAATCGTAGACCTGGGACCTTGTCGTAGAACTGGTCGTAGAGCTGGGACCTGGTTGTAGCTCTGGTCGTAGAGCTGACCTAGCCGAGACAACTTAAAGTGACTTCCCTTGAGCTTCCATGGTTCTCCTCCATTGCTTTGGCTTCGAAGTCTTCACAATGTTTAAATCTGAGAATTGTAACAGCCCAAAATTTCAATTTTAGTTGAAAATTAAAACTTAATTACTTTCGTGGATTTTCTAAAATTTTAAAAGCTTTTCCTTAATTAATTCAAAGCCAAAATAAATTTATGTGCAAAAACTATTACCAATTTTAAGTTGAAATTATTTTATTTAAGTCCAAACTAACTCTAGGAATTTCTGTGAATTTTTCTAGAATTTTTGGATTTTAATTGCTATTTTCTAAAGCCTTTTTGAATTAATCAGATTATTTAAATTAACAAATCAATTTAAATCCTAAAAAGCCTCTTAGGCCGAATCTGCCACAGCCCAACTCATTTCCTGTACGCGCGCGGCCCAATCCTCCGCGCGCTCGCACTCTAACCGATTTTGGCTATTGGATCAAAGATCAACGGTTAATATTGATGGCACTTCCGGACGGTCCGAACGTCCCAGCGATGTGGACGGCCCGATCATGTTGCCCATTCGGAGTGGTCCGAACGTCTCCTCGTTTTGGATCATTCGATTTGAATCGGACGGCCTAGAGACCCTGCCCCCTTTCCTTTCTTTTCTTTTTGCTCATTGCCGTGTGGACCTCGTGCCCCTTTCTTCCTCCTCGCTGTCTTCCCCACACGACCAACTCAGCACCGCCGCCATTGCCGTGCGCACGAGTTTTACAAATGGCCGCCTCAACCGCCCACGAGATCCGCGCGCACATGCGCACGACCCGCACCCACCTCCGCCTTATCCCCACCTTCTTTCCCCCTTCTCCGCGTCTGTTCACCCGAGCTCCGCAACCGCCGCCACAATCTCCCACTCCTAGCCGCCCCGGTGCCCCTCTGCCTCTATAAAAGGGAGCACGGGGTACCTCTCCTCTCACTCAATCTCTCCCCCTCACTCACTTTTCCTCCCTCGCGTCCGTCTCGTCGAATTTTGGGTCTCCCTCGCCGACGGCCACAAGCACACCGCCGCCACTGTCGATGCCACGACCTCGCCTCCACCACCGTTGGATTCGCCACACCGTCACCATCTCGGTGCTCGCCTTTGCATCGCCGGAACCCCCACGGGATCGCCGCGCCAATGTCGACCTGCACTGCGCCGCCGCTTCGTTGTCACCGCCAGCCGCCTCCGTCCTCCTTTCGTCACCCGGGTGAGCGCACCATATTCCCCGTACCTCCCTCTCTCCATTGCGCACTTCGCTGGTCAACGCCGTGTCGTGCATCACCGGTGACCATCGGTCCCGACGCTGGCGCCACCTGTGCCGATGTGGCCTCGCCACATCACCTCCACGCAAGCACCACATAGGCCCTAAAACGCCTAGTCAGCGCCACATGGATCCATGTCAGCACGTGCATGCCATCCAAACCAGCCCTCTAGAGCCAAAACCCATGGACCTAGTTCATGTGGACCGTGTCTATGACACGTGGGTCCCACATGTCAGCCTCAGCCATTTTTCTTCGGATTTCTTTTATTTTTGAATTCAGTAGGGCTGACATCATAAATCCGTTTTTCCTTTAGGAAAATAAATCAAGAAACTCTATTAAATCCAAATTTAGCGTTTTTAGTAGATTTAAACTTCCAAGACCCATATCTTTTGCATCTGAACTCCGATTTGGATGATTCAAATTTCTAAATTTGTATAAAATCAAGATCTAGCTAACTAAACTAAAATTATTTGATTTGGAGTTAATTTCATTTGTTTTATTTGAAATTATTTGAATTTCAATTGAATTTGTCGTATTTTCTCGTATAGACTTCGACAACTCCGTAGAGTTCGATCCTTCGGAGGACTTAGAGTACCAAGACTTCAATGAAGGCAAGTTATACCATTGATCATGTTGATCCTCATATTTTAAAGTTATTTAATTCAGCTTTCAAATTATTATTGCATGCATTATTCCAATTCGTTTTGTATAGCCAATTTGAATATTGATTATCATTTCCTTGTCACCATTAGATAAAATAATATCAAGAATAATCATATGCTTAGCAAAGTCTTAGATCATAACTGTGATTTTGGGAGGATTTAGCCAAATCATTTCAAACTTGGTTTAAATTTGAGCCTATGGTATTGTTTTACCATATAAAGTTTATAAAATAGTTTTATTTAAAATAAATCAAAAATGGGTTTGGACTTGGGTGAAATGGATGATTGGTGGGTGCAGGTTTGTGCATGGGCTTAATCTGGTTAAGGTTAAGGCCCAGGGTTTAAATTGGAAGTCGCCCAAGTCAGTTAAGGACCAGTCTTTGAGCGTATTTTGCTACGCCTTACCGTACCACCACATGTCTGGAATGGGACATATTTGGCTAAATAATTTGTGATGTCTTAGTGTTATTTGTGCTATGTTGTTGTGTGGGTGTCGGTTAGACAAGAGTCCCACCTGGCACAAGAGGGGGCATCCGGAGGATGGTTAGTCCAATGAAAGTGAAACCTTAGTGGGCATAAATACATTAAGATAGAACATTGTAAAGGCCTCATGGTAATTGCTTAGTCACACGCCTTCGGAAGCGTGAATTGGCCGACATTAAAAGCAAATTACCACATCTGGGTAAAGCTGTACAAACTCTGTAGAGTAGAAAACTATTCGAATAGCCATGTCCGCGGTCATGGACATGCAGAGCAAAGCCACTTTAAGTTAGACTTTGTTTTTGGTTTCAAAAATGATTAAATGATTTTAGGATGGTTAATCCTTGTGGTAAAATTGGGCATTTAGCTATGTGATAGGAGCGTATCCTTCACCATTCATTATTGGAGGTTATCCACTATAAAACTGTCATTTTAAATCTGATTTTAGATATAGTATAAAAATGGCCTTGGAAATTAATATGAGTATTTAAACTGAAAATGCTGCTATATGCAAAATAAACCCTGCCAGTCTCATTTGTTTACTTTATGCATGTATCATAATTCATTATTGGGTGTAACTTGCGAGCATGGAAGTTGTGCTCACTCTTGCTGAATAATTTGTATACAGGAGAAGACTTCTATCAGGACGGTGAGGACATAGACGCTTAGGCTACACCCCTAGACGATTGCCTATGGCGAATCGTGTGGCCTACTACTGCTTTGCTTCCGTTGTGTTATTTACTTATTTGGCCTTAGGCCCCACTTTGTATTAAAACTCTGAATTATTGTTATATACTTTTCGTGATATGATTGTGATATCATTTTTGTATGACTGTGCACACTGGAAATCCTAGACTAGTGTATGAACACAGAGAATTCGGGATCCTTCATTCCTGGGTTTGACAAAAGTGGTATCAGTGCCATATCGACTGTAGGTCGTGGCCATAGAATTAACTTAAGGACTTATTTTTGAAAACTAACACTATTTTGAGTCTTTCCAGAGTCCTTTCTCAACCTTTCTCTTTAAAATGGTTACAAACTCATCTCCTTCTCAAAATTGTAGATGGCCGAAGCACCAACCGCTACTTCCCACGGAGTTTTTGCAAGACACTAGGCCACAATTCTTTGGGATATGATGCAGCATCTAGATTACAGAAAGAGGCCAACATACCAAGGCTACAAGTACAAGGTGGGAGAACAAAATCGCTGGAGAGTGGAGGTGATACTCTACTCCAACCTATAGCCGGACACAAACTTCCATATTTTCGACGCCCGGATGAGGCGCGACACCTTCGCCGATGGCATCCAGGATGCGGCGAGAGAGGTAGTCCGTCGTCTCTGCTACACCTATGACCATCACTTCCATAGCACCGGGTTCCACTACCACCCGATGCATATCCCGACCAGACTCGATAGTACCTTTCGCTTAGCTAGAGATAAGGACTCACCTGAGCTGATGCACCAGGTGGACCTAGCGAAGCCATTGGATTATGACTACGGGAACACTCTGGAAGACCTACGTACCACCCAGGCAGCCTGGAAGCTGTAGAAGAAAGGCTGAAGATCGTAGTTGAGGAGCTGGCTCGCTACAAGGCTGGCGAGGCTAGTTTCAGTGAGCCAGACAACACCCCTAGTACCCCATAGCTATTTTTCCTTAGTCCGTTCATTAGTTGCAAATTATGAGCTACTAATCCCCTTTGTGGTAGCCATAATCAATGAATAAAATAAATTAATAAAAAAACTATTTTGAAAAATTTATTCTTTATCTTGTGTTTGTTTGTTCTTGGGCTATTTAAATTTATCCCCCTTAGAGCTATCTTTCTTCCTTTCTCTCTTCTAAATCTTTGGAAGATCCAGTAGATGGTGACCACCCGCACAGGCAGTGGCAGCGTCAGAGGCCAAGGGAACGAAAATGCTGATTATCAAGAGAACCCCACTCAGCAACCACCACCACCACCAGCAGAAGGACCTGATTGGCGCCAGATGATGGTCAATCATACCCACCTGATAGACTTGCTGGCCCAATCACTCAACAGTGTCTAGAGTGTGCAAGTAGCAACTAATGCCCCACCACCACCTCCACCTCCGTAGAGAACGACAATGTTAGAGTTCATGCGCATGCGTCCCCCAACGTTCTCCAGCAGCACAGAACCCATGGACGTTGACGACTGGCTCCATGCCATTGGGAAGAAATTGGACATTGCTCAGTGTACTGACCGTGAGAGAGTCCTGTTTGCCTCTCACCAGCTGAATGGTCCCACTTCGGAATGGTGGGATAACTTTCAGCATCTCCCATGCTAATGCACAAACTATCACTTGGAATGAGTTTGTGCAAGCTTTCCGCCATGCACACATCCCCGCAGGGATGATGACTTTGAAGAAGAAAGAGTTCCGCTCACTTTGCTAAGGCAACCACTCGGTGAGCAAGTATCTGCATAAGTTCAACCAGCTTGCTCGCTACGCCCCAGAAGACGTGGCCAAGGATGAAGACAGGTAGGAGAGATTCCTGGAAGGGCTGAACGATGAACTCTCTGTCCGTCTGATCTCCCAGGACTTCTCTGACTTCCAACAGTTAGTGAACAAAGCTATCCACCAGGAGGGCAAACACCAAGAGATGGAGAACCGTAAGCGGAGGATGGCTACTCAGAAGTTCAACTTTGGAGGACTACCTAAGCCTCACTTCACTCAACCTCAGCCACCTCAGCGTAGAAGATTCCAGTCTTTTACACCCAGAGCTCCAGCACCAGCATAGTGCCCCAACACCTTCGATTTCCGCAGCAATTCATCCGGAAGCCCATTTCAGCAGAAGAACCCGACTTCCTCAGCAGTAGGAGTGACCTGTTTCCACTGCAACGAGATGGGGCATTGTGCTAATAAATGCCCGAAGAAGTAGCAAGCCGTAGCACCAGCAAGGCCAGCATCAGGAGTTCCAGCCACCGGCGGCACCCCAAAGCTGGCAGTCCAGTTCACGAAGGGACATGTGAATCACGTCACCGCAGAGGAAGCTCAGGCAACACCAGATATCGTTCTTGGTATGTTTCTTGTTAATTCGATACCAGCTTCAGTCTTGTTTGATTCTGGAGCTTCACATTCTTGTCTCAAATAAGTTTGTGGGAAAATATGGTTACCTATCTCTCCCTTAGTTAACCCTATGATAATCCACTCTCCGGGCTCGGAAATGATGACCAGTTCTCTATGCCCAAACCTTAACCTGGAAATATCCGGAGTATCTTTTCTGGCAGACTTAATAGTCTTGCACTCTCAAGGTCTGGATGTAATTCTTGGAATGGACTGGCTAGCCAAAAATTAAGGACAGATAAACTGTGCCAATAGATCTATCACCCTCACCAATGAGCAAGGAATTTCAGTTGAATTCAAACCCAAGACTTGTACTGGAGGAAGTTCCATCCTAACCAGCTTGAAGGAGGTAAAGCTTGAAGATATACCAGTGGTGCAAGAGTACCCAGATGTCTTTCCTGATGATTTACCCGGCATGCCATCGGATAGGGACAAAATGTTCTTAATTGACTTAGTCCCCGGGACCGCTCCAATCTCGAAGCGACCCTACAGAATGCCGGTGTAACGTCCCAAAATTTGGCATTTCAAAAAATCTTTTGAGTAGTTTAGGTCCCTGGTAAATTTCACCAATTTTATTTGAATTAATAAAGCTTAATTGGGACTTTCATAAATCAAAAACAATTTAACATGATTAATCTCAACATCAACTATTATCAAAACTATTTTATTTGGATTCTATGTGCTTGGATATATTTTCTAGATTTTTCTAGAATTTTTCTGAGTGCATTTGCTAATTTTCTATTTGCCCTTTTGCGTTTTCGGCTATTTTCTAAAAATAAAACCTATTATAGAATCTCAGTTAAACTCTTGGGCCAAATCCTCTAATTCGGCCCATTCCCTCCAGCCCGTGAGCCTCTTCTCTTATCCCACGCTGCCACTCGGCCTAATCCCTCTTTCACCCACACGCTGGCCCAGTTGCTGCATTGCTAGCCCACCCATGCCGCTTAACCCTAATTCTACCTCAGGCCACCTGCCAGGCCACACAGCCGCCTCAGTGCACCCACGCACATGCTAGCACGACGCGCTGCCATCGCCGCCGTCTTGGCATCCGTCTCGGACCCGCTTGCCAGTCACCGCTGTCACCCAGTGTGTGCACGCGTGTGCAACGCGTTCTCTGCGCCGCCGCTACCATCCTTGGAGTCCATTCCCTACCCGCCGCCTCGCACTATAAAGAGCGCCGCCCCGTACGCTTCCAGTTTGCCTTACGCCGCCGCCACCTACGCCGTAGCTTCCTCTTCGCCAAGATGCCTCCTTGCGCCGCCGAGCCCGCCGTCTAGGGTCTTCTTCTTCGAAGCCGATGCCACACTCTCTGTCGCCGTTCTCTGCCATCCAGCTTCCCTGAGCCACCGCATTCGAGGCCTCGTGCCACCCTCATCCTTGATCCGTTCTTGCTGACATCAACCTGCCACCGGGGCATCGTTTCCCTCTCCAACCCGAGCCGCCACCGCCATTGAAGCCACCCCGAGTTCGCATCGTGTGTGTTGCGCCGGTGAGACTGTCCTCCCATCTCCTCCTCCTACCTCACCAGTTTCCGCCGCCCTCATCCACATCGAGGCCACACCATCACCGTCGTTTCACCGCTGGCCTCGTCCTCTTGAAGCACCGCCATATCGGGTTGTTCCGACGCCCTCACACGTTCCCCCGAGCCGCACTCGCTCCACCCGATCTTGTTGGAGCCACCGCTTTTGCCGTCGCCACTATCCTTCAAGTTCGTCGATCGCCACCGCTGTGGATCACTTGAAGAGGCCATGGTTGCCCCCATTGTTGGTTCTCTGCCATGTGGGCCTGCGATCGGGTTTGCTCTCCCAGATCTGAAACTAGACCGTGCCTGTGCTCTTTGCTCAAATCCATGTCACCCGGCCACATGCATGCCCCATCACTGCCACCTTGCACCATGTCATTGCCACGTCACCCCCTTTGTTCTTTATGGCAGCCACGTCATCGATCCCGTGCATGCTGCGTCGTCGCCACCTCTTGCCACCCTGCCACCTCAGCATGGCCACGTCAACCGCTATCCAAATACCACGTTGTTGTTTCATCCTCGCCACCTCAGCGTCTGTGCACTTGTGGCATGCACTGTCATCACCTGCGTGGCCTACACCTAACCAAATCCTAAAGCCGGAGCAGTATAGACATGGTTCATTGTGAACCTAGTCGATGACCTACGGGGCTCCTTTGCTAGTCAATGCTAGTCAAACCCTAGCCTTGGACCCGTTTCACCATGCACCCTAAACCCTAGATCGTGGACTTGGTCTATGGACCAATGGCCCACCTGTCAACCTCCTTGTTCCTTTCGGAAATTCATTTAATTTCTAAAATTCGATTATCCAGTTGGTCCCACATGTCATTCACTACCTTTGTTCTCTCTAGCTTACCAGTCTCTAATTCTTTCTATTTATTTTAATCCGAAGGAATATTCTTTGAATATTCTTTTCTCTCTCAATATCATCATTTCATGTGATTCTTCCGAGAGTCATATCTTTTGAATTCGAACTCCGATTGGGTCCATTCAAATTCCTAAATTCATCTAAATTTAAGATCTATTTATTTGAGATTATTATTTATTTTTGGAGTTTATTTGCTCTCTGTTATTTATTTGTTTTGGTTTATTTGCTTGTTTGCGAGTAGACGTTGATACTTAGGGAAGTTATGATCAAGAAGGAGCTGAAGATCAAGGAAGTAGAAGATTAAAGAGTAAATAAGATCATCATTGCTATAGAAAGGCAAGTTATATATTTGATCATGTTGAATCCCAGTCTTCTAAAATTACTTTGATTCAAATTATTGGATTTACTTTAAGTATTTATTTAAATGCTTTTAGGTGTAGTTATTAATCCCATTTGTTATATCCACCTTGTCTATTTGTTATGTCATAATCTTTTGTCACCCTAGATTGGTTTATTTAGTTGGTAATATCTTAGCACCAATGTGGGTTGGTTAGATACGAGTAGATTGCTTAGCCATGCCACGAGTCATCATGTCACGTGAGTTGCAAATATAAACTTGACTAAGTGATTATGGAACTATGTGATAAAAACTGTGTGTACTGTGTGCTATTACTCGTTGATGGCATGTGTTGCACTTAACTAATAGGGTGGGAAAGGATTTAGACTAAGGCAAGTGGTGGGCATTAAAAGACATGGTGGAGCTGTGTGCATGGGCTTAATAACCTGTGTGCGTAGGGATTTGTAGTAAATTGGAAGTCTTGCCTTGGTCAATTAAGGACTTAACTTTGTGCGCCATTGAACTGGGCCTCTCGTACAACCACATGCCTGATGGGACGGGCCTAACTTAGTAAGTTATGAATTCTTGACATTGATTACTCAGGTAGTAGGTTATGCTGTGTTGCATGGGTAAAGGTGTGCTACCAAGTAGTCACATCACGGGGTGGTTCGCCGTGTCCCTGTCCAACGGTGTGTGTTAGACTGACTTCCTGTGTGGGGTTGTCTCACGGTTTGTAAGCACACTGGGATTATCAATGCTTGAGATAAAGTTTCCGAAAGTTTTTGTTGTGAGCAGCTCTGATCCAGTTGATTGTATCTTGTTGGTAAAGTGTACAAACTCTGCAGAGTGTTAAATCAATCTATTCGAATAGCCGTGTCCGCGGTCATGGACATGCTCGGGGATTTCACACGAGGGGTAGATTTTCATAAAACAATTGGGAAGGGATAGCTGTGTGATCTAAGTCATATGGCTATGTGAATAACTTGATTAGGCTATGTGTCTTTGTGAAAACAAATGATAAAACTTATTATTGTCTATTTGTTTTGAAATTATGCTTTCAATCTATTATTTATATTCAAATTGCAAATGTTGCATTTTTGCAAAAGAACCACAGAAGCCATTCCTTTGGAATAAGCCCGCATCTATACATTGCATTCTATGGTATGACTTGCGAGTACGATTGTGTACTCATGCTTGCTGTAAAACATGCAACAGAAGTGGAAGAATCATCAGTCAACAAGATCTACTTCAAGGATCGTAGAGAACTAGGTCGCACTACCCCAGCCGATTGCCTGTGGGCATATTCGCCTTCTGAGGTATTAATTGTAAGCTTTGACCTTAAGGTCTTTACTCTGATATTTATTGTTATTTGCCGATTTATTAGTCATCTTTGTATATAGAATTGATATTTCACTGATGTTGCCACTGTATGCACTAGCGTGATCTTGGACTAGTGTATTATACACAGAGGGTCCAAAATTGCATTTTTGGGTCCCGACAGCCGGCCAATGAGTTAGCAGAGCTGAAGAAGTAGATTGAAGAATTGCAGAACAAAGTATATATTCAACCTAGTTCATCACCTTGGGGAGCACCACTACTATTTGTCAAGAAAAAAGACAATAGTATGAGAATGTGTATAGATTACAGATCGCTCAATGAGGTGGCGATCAAGAACAAGTATCCGTTACCCAGGATTGATGACCTGTTTGATCAGCTAAAAGGAGCAAGCATCTTCTCAAAGATTGATCTGAGATCCGGCTATCACCAACTGAAGATTAGACTAGAAGATATCCCGAAGACTACTTTCACCACCAGATATGGACTGTACGAGTTTACAGTAATGTCTTTCGGTTTGACGAACGGCCCTGCTTATTTCATGAATATGATGAACAAAGTGTTCATGGAATTCTTAGATAAGTTTGTGGTTGTTTTCATCGATGACATTCTCATCTATTCCAAAGATGAAGAAGAGCATGAGAAGCATATCAGATTAATTCTGGAAAAACTCAGGGAACATCAGCTTTATGCCAAGTTCAGGAAGAGCGAATTTTGGCTAAGTCATGTGGCTTTCCTTGGACATATTGTGTTAGCAGGAGGAGTTGTAGTAGATCGTACCAAGGTTGAAGCAGTAATGGATTGAAAACAACCCATTTCTATCACTGAAGTGAGAAGTTTTCTCGGTCTAGCTGGGTATTACCGCAGATTCATTATAGGTTTCTCCAAGACCGCAAGACCCATGACTCAACTTCTGAAGAAGAAGAAGAAATTTGAATGGACAGATGCCTGTGAGAAGAGTTTCCAAGAGCTGAAGAAAAGACTAGTTTCTACACCAGTGTTAGTCCTACCGGATATCCATACGGACTTTGAGATTTTCTGCGACGCATCTCGTCAAGGACTCGGATGTGTGCTGATGTAAGAAGGCAAAGTCATGGCTTATGCATCTCGACAGTTAAGGCCACACAAAGGGAATTATCCGACTCATGATCTTGAGTTAGCAGCAATTGTGCATGCTTTGAAGATCTGACGACATTATCTCATTGGTAACCACTGTGAGATTTTCACGGATCACAAGAGTCTGGAGTACATCTTCACCCAGTCAGAACTTAATCTCTGACAGAGAAGATGACTAGAGCTGATAAAGGATTACGACCTTGGAATCCATTATCATCCGGGCAAAGCAAATGTGGTTGTAGATGCCCTGAGCAGAAAGGTGTATTGCAACACCATCTTGGTTCAGAAGAAGCAGCCTGCATTATATGAAGAACTGAAGCACCTGAACTTAGAGATTGTCAACCAAGATTGTGTGAACGCTTTGGAAGTTCAACCAACTCTTCAGAGTTAGATCAGAGAAAAGCAGCTAGGAGATGAAGACATCAAAGAAATCAAGAAGAATATGAGAAGAGGCAAAGCCCTAGGATTTTCTGAAGATGAGCAAGGAACAGTGTGGTTTGGAGACCGCATTTGTGTACCCAATCAGCAGGAGATAAAAGAGTTGATTCTGAAAGAGGCTCATGAATCACCTTATTCCATCCATCCTGGAAGAACTAAGATGTACCAGGATCTAAAGAAAAAATATTGGTGGGTCAGCATGAAGTGAGGAATCACTAAGTTTGTCGCCCGTTGTGATGTATGTCAGCGAGTCAAGGCAGAACATCAAAGACCCACTGGATTGTTGCAACCATTACCAATTCCCGAGTGGAAGTGGGAGGAAGTTGGTATGGATTTCATCACTAGACTTCCTAGGACCTAATCAGGATGTGATTCCATCTGGTTGATAATTAACCGGTTGACTAAAGTGGCTCACTTTATCCCAGTCAAGACGACCTACCAGAGCAATAAGTTAGCAGAATTGTACATGGCCAAGATCGTTTGTCTACGTACCCAAGAAGATCATGTCCGACAAAGGTTCCCAGTTCACTTACCGGTTTTGGAAGAGCCTGCATGAAGCCTTGGGAACCAGACTCAACTTCAGCACCGCCTATCATCCGCAGACATATGGCCAGACGGAACGTGTCAACCAAATTCTTGAAGACATGCTTCGAGCCTATGCCATAGACTATGGAAGGAGTTGGGATAAGAATCTGCCCTATGTAGAATTTTTATACAACAATAGCTACCAAGCCAGTTTGCAGATGTCTCCATTTGAAGCTTTATACGGCAGAAAATGCAAAACTCTGCTTCTTTGGGATCAAGTAGGAGAGCATCAATTCATTGGACCGAAGTTGATCAATGAAGCTGAAAGCAAGGTTAAAGCAATAAAGGAACGCCTGAAAGTGGCTCAATCCCGACAAAAGAGTTATGCTGATAACCGTCGAAGAGAGTTGACCTTTGAAATAGGAGATTTTGTTTATCTCAGAGTTACACCACTCAGAGGAGTAAGAAGATTCCGGACAAAAGGAAAACTCGCACCCAGATTTGTGGGACCTTACAAGATTTGGGCAAGAAGAGGTGAAGTTACTTACCAGTTGGAGCTGCCAGCATCCTTGTTAGTAGTCCACAATGTCTTCCACGTCTCTCAACTGAAGAAGTGTCCCAGAGTGCCAACAGAAGAAACACCGATTGAAAGCATCGATCTTCAGGAAGACCTCACCTGTGTGGAGCAGCCAATCAAGATCCTCGACGTGGTAGAACAAATCACCAGAAGCAAAATCATCCGTTCATGCAAGGTCCAGTGGAGCAATCACTCAGAAGAAGAAGCCACCTGGGAGTGAGAAGAAGATCTGAAAGAAGAATATCCCCACCTTTTTGTTGGCTAAGTCTGAATCTCGGGGTCAAGATTCCCTTTAAGGGTAGGTTTGTAATAGCCCAAAATTTCAATTTTAGTCGAAAATTAAAACTTAATTACTTTTGTGGATTTTCTGAAATTTTAAAAGCTTTTCCTTACTTAATTCAAAGCCAAAATACATTTATGTGCAAAAACTATTACCAATTTTAAGTTGGAATTATTTCATTTAAGTCCAAAATAACTCTAGGAATTTCTGTGAATTTTTCTAGAATTTTTGGATTTTAATTGCTATTTTCTAAAGCCTTTTTGAATTAATCATATTATTTAAATTAACAAATCGATTTAAATCCTAAAATGCCTGTCGGGCCAAATTTGCCGCAGCCCAACTCATTTCCCGCAAACACGCAGTCCGCTCAGCCCAATCCTCTGCCTGCTCGCACTCCAACCGATTTCGGCCATTGGATCAAAGATCAACGGTCGATATTGATGGCGCTTCCGGACGGTCCGAACATCCCAGCGATGTGGACCGTCCAATCTAAAGTGGACGGCCCCGATCATGTTGCCCGTTCGGAGCGGTCTGAATATCACCACGTTGTGGATTATTCAATTTGAATCAGACGGCCCAGAGACCCCGCCCCCTTTCCTTTCTTTTCTTTCTTTTCGCTCACTGCCGTGTGGACCTCGCGCCCCTTTCTTCCTCCTCGATGTCTTCCCCACGCGACCAACTCGGCGCCGCGGCCATTGCTATGCACACGCGAGCTTCACAAACGTCTGCCTCAACCGCCCGCGAGATCCGCGCGCACGTGCGCACGACCCACACCCACCTCCGCCTTATCCCCACCTTCTTTCCCCCTTCTCCTTGTCGGTTCACCCGAGCTCCGCAACCGCCGCCATGATCTCCCATGACTCCTCGCCACCTCGGTGCCCCTTGGCCCCTATAAAAGGGAGCATGGGGTAGCTCTCCTCTCACTCAATCTCTCCCCCGCACTCACTTCTCCTCCCTCGTGTTCATCTTGCCGAATTTTGGGTCTCCCTCGCCGTCGGCCACAAGCACACCGCCGCCTCTAGCGCTGCCACCGTCGACGCCGTGACCTCGCCTCTGCCATCGTCGACGCCGTGACCTCGCCTCTGCCACCGTTGGATTCGCCACACCATCGCCGACCCGGTGCTCGCCTTCGCATCTCCGGAACCATACGGGACCACCGCGCCATCGTCGACCTGCACCGCACCGTCGCTTCCTCCTCGCTGCTGGCCCCTCCACCCTCCTCTCATCACCCGGGTGAGCGCACCGTATTCCCCGCACCTCCCTCTCTCCATTGCGCACTTCGCTGGTGTCAGACCAGGGATTAACACCCCAAATCCTCTATGCATTTCTGAACTAGTCCCATGATCAGTAGCTAGTTCACACAGTAATTAAACAGATATGGTAACATCCATAAATCGCATAATTAAATTAATAATCAACAGAGTTTATTACAAAAGAGGCTTACGAGCCAACAGTAAATAACACAACGGAAGACGAAGAGGACGTAGTAGAGTCCAGTTAATCTGCCACAGGCAATCGACTAGGGAAGTGGCCTAGTCGTCGAGATCCACATCAATAGCAAAGTCCTTCTCCTCTGAAATTTGTTTGCATAAAGCAAGAATGAGCACAACTACCGTACTCGCAAGTTACACCCGTCAAGTAACAGATTGAATGCATGCATACAAGGGTATCTCAAAGGAAAGCTTATTGGTTGAATTTGCATAAATCAGCATTTTCTTTAAATACTTGTACTAAGTTCCAAAGCAGTGATACAATAACTAAAATTCATTTTCTAAATCAATTTTATAGTCAGATAACATTCACACAAGAATGGTGAAGGATACCCTCCTATCACATGGCTTCCTGCCCAATTCCCATTTGGACAAACCAGTTATGTCAAAACATTTTGAAATCAAAACCAAAGTCTAACTTTGAGTGGCTTCACCAAGTATGTCCATGACTATGGACACGGCTATTCGAATAGTTCTTAACACTCTGTAGGGGTTGTACCGCTTTACCCACATGACACGAATTCTCTAGTTTGTTCGGCATAATTCTATGCCACCGCTCACTACCTTAGGTAAGCGGTCTAAAGCACGTGCCAAAGCCTTTACAATGCGCCATTCCACTGTAGTTACCCCTCATTAAGGTTTCACCCCCTTTGGACTGCCCATCCGCCGGGTTTGTGGCCCCCTCTTGCGCCAGGTGGGACTAACGTAGGTTGTAACATGACTACCCACCGCATCTGAAGGGAACGACTACGGTGGAACATTGCAAATTAGTCAGCCAGGTCCTGCCCATACTCGGGACATGTGGTGGTACGATGTAGCTTAGCAAGATGCGGCTCAAAGACCGGTCCTTAACTGACTTGGGCGACTTTCCACGAAACCCGTGGGCCTCGATCATAGAAATGACTCGATCCCGTGCATTGACATGCACCATCCAACCACCATTTCGCCCAAGTACAAACCATCATTTTATCTCATTTTCCAAAGTCATTTATAAAATTCCATAACACACCAATGCCATGGATACAATTTAAACAATAGTTGATCATTTGGCTAGAATCCCCCAAATCAAATATTTTTGGGTCTAAGCACCACTAAGCATAATTTTCTCAAAATGATCCTAGTTCATATTATCGCATCAACTAGGTTTTATCTTGGGTGACGAAATGTTTGATTCAATATCAACAATGGCCATACAATGGATTTAGGCATATCTATAAATTTAAAATAGGAATTTAGATTACTGAATATAAATAAGCATGCAGAAATAATTTAAAACAAAAATAAATAATTTGAAATAATGGGTGCAAATATGATCAAGAATGTAAATTGCCTTGCTCACTTAGTTGTTCTCAAACGGCGTCGAAATCTGACTCTCCGAAGTCGTCAAATTCTATACGTGAAAATAAGCCAAATTCAAACAAAATTCAAATGAAGATTCAAATGAAATCCAAATTAAATTATTTTATTTTATTTTATTTAGCTAGATAATAATTTTCTATGAATTTAGCAATTTGAAACACCCAAATCGGAGTTTGAATGCAAAAGATATGAATTTTAGAAGTTTAATTCTAAATCTGCATTTCAAAAGAATTTCCCGAATTATTTTTCTGAAGGAAAATCCATTTATTGCACAAGGCTAACGTCAACCCTGAGATTTTCGGAATTAAAGGATTTTAAAATATTTTCCTAACGTGCGGGGCCCACGTGTCATACACACGGTTCATGTGAACCAAGCCCACGGGCTTTTGGCTCGGAGGGCGGTGTTGACACGGCGCCACGTCAGTTCCACGTTGGATCCGATGTGGACGTGGCGTCGCGGTGGCGCTTGCGTGGCACTACCACGTTAGTGAGGGCGGCGCCGGCGCGGGGACCGATGGTCGTCGGCGCTACGGTGCGTGGCGGTGGGCGGCGAAGTGTGCAAGATAGAGAGGGAGGGACGGTGATCACGATGCGCTCACCCACTTGGCAAGAAGGGGACGGAGGCGGCCGGCGACGAGGAAGAAGCGGCGGTGCAGTAGGGCTTGACGACGATACGACGATCCCGTGGGGCTCCGGCGATGCGAAGGCGAGCACCGGCTTCGCGGCTTCACGGCGAATCCAAAGGTGGCGGCGGCAAGGACGCGGAGTTGACAGTTGCGGTGCTAGGGGCAGCGGCATGCTCGTGACCGGCGACGAGGAGATCTCGAATTGCGACGAGCACACGGGGAGATAGGGGAAGTGGGTGGCGGCGTCGGGATGGGTGAAGAGAGGGGCGCCCGGGGCTACCTTTTATAGGGGCCGAGGGGCTCCGAGGCAACGTGGAGTAGGTGGAGATCGTGGCGGTGGTTACGGGCTTGGGTGCCCGCGTGCGCGAGAAGAGGGGGAGAGAAAGTGGGGGTGGAGGCGGAGGTGGGCGCGGGTCTCGCGCGCATGCACGCGGGAGACGTGGGCGGTTGGGGGAGCCGTTGGCGAGCTCGCCCACGAGCGACAATGGCGGTGGGGTCAGGCGTCCACGTGAAGACAACAACGGGGGACGAAGAATCATGGGCCCTGTGACAATGAGAGAGAGAGGGGCCGGTGGGGCTAGGTGCGGGGAGAGAGAGAGAGAGAGAGAGGGGAGAGCGGGCGGGCTGGTTGGGTCGAAAAAGAAGGGAGAAATGGGCCGCACAGGAAAGGTTTCGGCCCAAGAAAAGATTAGGAATTTAAATTGATTTGATAATTTAAAATAATCAGATTAATTCAAAAAGGCTTTAGAAAATAGCAAATAAAATCCAAAAATTCTAAAAAAATTCACAGAAATTTCTAGAGTTATATTGGACTTAATAAAATTATTTTCAACTTAAAGTTGGCTTTTAATTTTGTAAATAAATTATTTTGGTTTTAAAATATCTAGGAAAAAGCTTTTAAAAATTCTAGAAAATAATTAAAATTTTATTTTTCAACTTTAACTCAAATAAAACTTCCAAAACTTTAATAAATATTCTTCTTGACTTTTTAAAACTTCAAAAATTCAAATAAAGCAATCAAACTCTTTCAAATTTAAGAAAAACCAATAAAATAATAACTTTATTTATTTTTAATTTGGTAACAGAACCTTGGGATATTCTGTTAGGTCGCCGCCGTCAAGACATCGCCGATGACCATCGGTCCCGACGCTGGCGCCGCCTGTGCCGACGTGGCCTTGCCACATCACCTCCACACAAGCGCCACATGGGCCCTAAAACGCCCAGTCAGCACCACATGGATCCTGTCAGCGCATGCATGCCACCCAAACCAGCCCTCTAGAGCCAAAACCCGTGGACCTAGTTCATGTGGATCGTGTCTATGACACGTGGGTCCCACATGTCAGCCTCAGCCGTTTTTCTTCAGATTTCTTTTATTTCCGAATTCAGTAGGGTTGACGTCATAAATCCGTTTTTCCTTTAGGAAAATAAATCAGGAAATTCTATTAAATCCAAATTTAGGGTTTTTAGTAGATTTAAACTTCCAAGACCCATATCTTTTGCATCCAAACTCTGATTTGGGTGATTCAAATTTATAAATTTGTATAAAATCAAGATCTAGCTAAATAAACTAAAATTATTTGATTTGGAGTTAATTTTATTTGTCTTTTTGAAATTATTTGAATTTCAATTGAATTTGTTGTATTTTCGCGTATAGACTTCGACGACTCCAGAGAGTTCGATCCTTCGGAGGACTTAGAGTACCAACACTTCAACGAAGGCAAGTTATACCATTAATAATGTTGATCCCAATATTTTCAAGTTATTTAATTCAGTTTTTAAATTATTATTGCATGCATACTTTTATTCAATTATTTTAATTCCCTGTTTAAACGCTTAGTTATTCCAATTCCTTTGTATAGCCAATTTGAATATTGATTATCATTTCCTTGTCACCATTAGATAAAATAATATCGAGAATAATCATATGCTTAGCAAAGGCTTAGATCATAATTGTGATTTTGGGAGGATTTAGCAAAATCATTTCAAACTTGGTTTAAATTTGAGTCTATGGTATTGTTTTACCATAGAGAGTTTATAAAAATGGTTTTATTTAAAATAAAATCAAAAATGGGTTTGGACTTGGGCAAAATGGATGATTGGTGGGTGCAGGTTTATGCACAGGCTTAATCTGGTTAAGGTTAATGTAATACCCCGATTTATTCTAAAGAAGAAATCATTCAAAAGAGAAGAATAGAATTAAGAAAGAGGAGTTTTTCGCTTTTCTTCGGCAACCTGGGCCTCGGGCCTTGGCCCAAGAGGCCCATGGGGGGCCGGCCACCTATAAAAGAAGGGGAAAACCCTAGGCCGGCACTGTAGCTACAGTGGCTGCCACTACAGTGCGTGGTGCTACAGTGCCCTGCCTGTTGAAGCCGCTCCTTCCCGCTGCCGGTGTTCGCAAAGGAAGGAGAAGGAGGGACTACAGATTGGTTGGCCGAAAGGAGGGACGAGGGATCTTCTTCGTGGGGGATCGTTCAGCGTCTCCCTAAGGTTCTTCAAGGGTAACGAGAGTCGTTCCTCACTGTTTAATTAAGAATAGATGCAAAACCGATTAGATTTGATTGGATCAAAGTCTGTCTGCAGTAGATCAAATCTGTCCAGTATGTTGCGCGGGCTGTTTCGACGTCTTAGAAGCCAAATCAGAAGTGTTGATCTCCTAGAGATATCTATATTATGTTCTTAACTTTCTGTGGCCACTGAGTTCACCTGATTCTGTCACTCGAGTCAAAAGTTATGATAGATTTAGTATCTTCTGTCCAGATTTCTGACGAGATTAATCTGTTTTGTTATTTCGTAAAATATGAAAATATAATTGGAAGAATCTGGGTTTTCACCCAACTAGGTTATTGTGGGTAATTTGATAACATTTCCAGATTGTTAAATAACAATCAATTCGGAGTTATAGATTAAAAGTTATGATCATTTTAGTGCTGCTGTTTATTCTGTTAGACAGTTTCTGTGCTGAAAGTTCATCTGTCTGTTAGCGTACTAATTTGGACGAATTGGATCATCTTGTAAACTAGAGTATTGTAGATTTGTTAGTTAAAAATCCACAGAAACTGGATTCACCTCATTCGGAGTTCCAGATCAAGAGATATGCTCTTTACCGTGCTGCTGTCCAGTGGCGTTATTTGACTGAATGCGTTGGTTTCAGTTTAGGGTTTCTAGATAAATCTTGATCCACTGGGGAAGCGATGTAGAACGTTGTTAAGTAGTGTCGTGTTCATCATGTTCTTATTTCAGTTATTTAATTGTTTAGGAGGTGAAGCTTCGGGTTTAGGAGCACCACGTTTTCCTGCTAACGCGTCGCGTCGCGGAAGGCAAGTACATTGCTTATCTTAATGATTGTGATTGATGAATGCTTATATGATTATGCTATGATTTCTTATGATTCAAGAGAAGATGGATTATATATGTTCTTTCATATGTGTTGAATCCATGATTGGAGATGATGGTATTATTTATTCAGTAGTTCATGTCATGCATTCATTGCTATTTACCGTCCACGGGAGTGGATGAGAATGGCCCATCAATTCCAGGATGGGTATGTAAGTCCCATTAATTCCAGGATGGCCAGTGTTGGACACCCGTATGAAACGTTCTTCATACGGGAAGTGGATCCCCGCATTTTTGTTAAGATGCGGGCTTGAGTGGGGCTTGAGTGAACACCGACGGGTGTGTCACTGGCTATACCGGTATATGCATGTGTGCAATCCATTGAGTATTTCCATTCATCTCATTCATTCATAAATATTTCGTTGCTGTATGTTCAGAACCTTTGAGGAGGTTGTCTTGTTCATGTTGATTGTCTGTTCTTATGTTCAATGAACTTGCTGAGTCTTGGACTCACACTTGCTTTGTTTATTTGTTTTTAGGTGATCGTTGAGGAAGTTCTCTTGGGAGGGAGTAGACATGCACTACTCAAATAATACACTTTACATTAGTTTCAGTACAAGGATTATTAATGCCTCTCATTCGTTAATTGTTGGATTGTAATAATTAAACCTAGACATGGATGATACGTTTCTGTTCGTTGAGTTTTGATTGAATAACTGTTAAAGTTCATTGATAGGATTATCTTAGTGGATCGATTGTTATATTCCTATTCATGTTTAATTGTTGATGATCTGCTTAGCTTAGTTGAAGTATTATTGCTAAATTTATTCCGCGGTTTGGTTGTATGTTAGGTCTTTAGGTAGCATTTTGGCTTCCGAATAGCCAGGGTGTTACAGTTAAAGCCTAGGGTTTAAATTGGAAGTCGCCCAAGTCAGTTAAGGACCGGTCTTTGAGCGTATTTTGCTACGCCTTACCATACCACCACATGTCTGGAATGGGATGGATTTGGCTAAATAATTTGTGATGTCTTAGTGTTATTTGTGCCATGTTGTTTGTGTGGGTGTCGGTTAGACAAGAGTCCCACCTGGCGCAAGAGGGGACTTCTGGAGGATGGTTAGTCCAATGGAAGTGAAACCTTAGCGGGCATAAATACATTAAGATAGAACATTGTAAAGGCCTCATGGTAATTGCTTAGTCACACACCTTCAGAAGCATGAATTGGCCGACATTAAAAGCAAATTACCTTATGTGGGTAAAGTTGTACAAACTCTGCAGAGTAGAAAACTATTCGAATAGCCGCGTCTGCGGTCATGGACATGCTGAGCAAAGCCACTTTAAGTTAGACTTTGTTTTTGGTTTTAAAAATGATTAAATGATTTTAGGATCATTAATCCTTGTGGTAAAATTGGGCAGTTAGCTATGTGATAGGAGGGTATCCTTCACCATTCATTATTGGAGGTTATCCACTATAAAACTGTCATTTTAAATCTAATTTTAGATATAGTATAAAAATGGCCTTAGAATTTAATATGAGTATTTAAACTAAAAATGCTGTTGTATGCAAAATAAACCCTGCCAATCTCATTTTTTTACTTTATGCATGCATCATAATCCATTATTGGGTGTAACTTGCGAGCACGGAAGTTGTGCTCACTCTTGCTGAATAATTTTTATACAAGAGAAGAGTTCTATCAAGACGGTGAGGACACAGATGCTTAGGCTACGCCCCCAGACGATTGCCTATGGCGAATCGTGTGGCCTACTACTGCTTTGCTTCCGTTGTGTTATTTATTTATTTGGCCTCAGGCCCCACTTTGTATTAAAACTCTGAATTATTGTTATATACTTTTCGTGATATGATTGTGATATCATTTTTGTATGACCGTGTACACTGGAAATCCTAGACTAGTGTATCAACACAGAGAATTCGGGATCCTTCGTTCCTAGGTTCGACAAGAATGCACAAAGGGTTTGCATGAGGTAGTAGCCAATTCTCATTACACTCAATAGGAAACTCATTAAGAAACAAAAGCACATGTTGGTTTAAAAGCTTGGATCTAGCTCTAGTCATTGGACCGATTGGTGGTTCATGAACTGTCTCATGCATATTTGGAGTGGAAGATGTAGTAGTAGTAGGGATGTCCTCATCATGATACCAAGATGATACGGGGTCGCCTGATCTTCTGTACGTACGATCGAATACTCTCGTGCCTCTCTTAAATCATAGTGATCTTCTGTTGCCCGTGCAAGGATTAGCACTCCATAATTTGCAAGAACACATGTGCTGACTTCACTGACCACCAAGTGAAATCACCGTTCTCCCAATTCCCAGCGGAAAGGTTGAACGATCTTGATTGAACTCCCAATTCCCCTTCAAGTTGGTTCAGCCAACAAGGAAGAATAAGCACAATTGCGATGCAATCTGTTATTTCTCAAATAAAAGTGGTCTAAGGGATACATGGGGGTCACAGTGATATTTATAGTGTTCCCCTAACTTATGCACCAAGGCCTAGGGCCGGCGCCTAATCGATTCGGCCAAGGATTCTGAATCTAACTACTAATCGAAATGTAGCATTCAGATTTAATGTTCACATCGAGTACTGTTTACATGGAGTACTATTCATGATGAGTACTATTCACACCGAGCACTATTCACACCGAGCACTATTCACACCGAGCACTATTCCCACCGAGTATTGCTTGGGTCTTTCAATGTAGCACTGCATGGTGGCATCTGGTCGTAGACTCTGACCGGTGTCCTCTGTCCTGCACGACTACATCCTTCAGCCAAGAACTGGTCATGGACCTGGTCGCAAACCTGGGACTTGGTCGTAGACATAGGACCTTGTCATAGAACTGGTCGTAGAGCTGGGACCTGGTCGTAAACCTGGCTGAGACAACTTAAAGTGACTTCCCTTGAGCTTCCATGGTTCTCCTCCATTG
The DNA here is from genome assembly GCA_036346405.1 of Phyllostachys edulis. NCBI lineage: Eukaryota > Viridiplantae > Streptophyta > Magnoliopsida > Poales > Poaceae > Phyllostachys > Phyllostachys edulis. The sequence goes on from CM070556.1 coordinate 49,031,027, forward strand.
CTTGGGCTCCCATTGGGTGCTTGCGGTAGTGGTCCAACTATGTCAATACTCCAAGTCGAAAAAGGCCATGATAAGGGAATGGTCTGTAATTGATAAGATGTTTAGTGAAATTGCATAGCATGGAATTGACACTACTCACAGATCTTAACAAGGTGCATGGCATCTTGTAGCGCGGTGGGCCAGTAATATCTTTGCCGAAAAGCTTTGCCAAGCAAAGTTCTATAGGATGCATCTGTACCACACAAGCCCCCATAGATTTCTTTTAGTAATTTTATCCTAGAGTCTTGGGATATGCAACGCATAAGAACACCATGTGCTCCCTTTCTATACAATGATCCTTTGACCAGCTTGTACATGAGTGCTCTTTGAATTAACCTATCCTTCTGTTGAGGATCATCGGGCAATGTCCCTAACACAAGATAAGTGGTCAATGGTTTTATCCACTCCGCATCTTGCTCGATGATCCTGACCTCTGAGGTGGTCGAACCCATTTCTATTGAAGGTTTTGTAAGGTGTTCGAGAAAAACACCTGTTGGAACAGGCGTTCGTGAGGAACCCAATTTCGATAACTGGCCCGCTAAGGAGTTTTCCTTGCGCGGTATATATTGTACTTCGAAGTCCCTGAAGTGTTTTTCCAACCTCACTTCACTCAGGTATTGAGCTATTATCTCATCGAAACAGCTATATTCCTTTGATACCTGGTTTATGACTAATTGCGAATCTCCCTTCGCTAAAAGCCGATGGACTCCGAGAGATTTGGCTGCTCGAAGCTCAGCTAGAAGTCCTTCATACTCTGCCCTTCATACTCTGCCACATTGTTAGTGGCAGGGAATAAAAACTGTATGACATACTGAAGTTGATCACCTTGTGGTGTTATCAACAAAATCCCAGCCCTCAAGCTCATGGGAGCCATCAAAATACAACGTCCAATGATCATCTGGCCCTGGACTTACTTGAGGTTGATCCTTGGTGTTCGTCCATTCAGCCACAAAGTCAGCTAGGACTTGGCTTTCTATGGCTGTTTGGGCAGCAAAATAAAGATCAAACTCCCCAAGTTCTACTACCCATTTGGCTATGCAACCTGTTACTTCTTGGTTATGAAGTATATTTCCAAGAGAAAAAGATGAAGGTACTATAATTTTGTGAGATTGAAAATAATGTCTCAGTTTTCTAGAAGTCATCAGAAGAGCATAAATTAGCTTTTGGACCTCAGGATATCTCTCCTTCGGTCCATGTAAGACCTCACTTACATAGTAGATGGGTCATTGAGAACCTTCTGTTTCTACGATAAGTACTGCACTGACCACATTTGGCGTTGCTACCAAGTAAACCAGTAAAGGTTCCCTCATCTAAAGGTGAAACAAATACTGGAGGATTTGAAAGATAAGCCTTTAAGCCTTCAAAGGTTTTGTCAGCTTCTTTGGACCATTGAAACTCTTTGTTACTCTTGCGGATTACTTTAAAGAAAGGTAAACCACATTCTCCTAATCGAGAAATAAAACGACTAAGAGCCGCCATTCGACCAGTTAAGGCTTGGATCTCCTTCACAGTGGAAGGTGGTCGTAATTGTTCAATGGCTCAAATTTTCTCTAGATTAACTTCAATCCCACGAGAACAAACAAGGAAACCAAGCAACTTGCCAGAATTACCCCCAAAAGTACACTTTTCAGGATTAAGCGTTATTCCATGTTTGTTTATATTTTCGAAGGTCTCTATGAGATCCTTCAAATGGTTGTACTTAGTACTACTTTTCACAACGAGGTCGTCTACATAGGTCTCTAAATTACATCCCAGTTGACTGCTAAAGGTTTTCTGTATCAAACGCTAGTACGTGGCTTCAGCATTCTTTAACCCGAACGGTATCTTGACATAGCAATAGACGCCGAAGGGTGTGACGAAGGTAGTCTTTTTCTTCATCTTCTTTCGCCATGTTGATCTAATGGTATCCAGAAAAAGCATCAAGAAAACTCATTAGTTCACAACCCACAGTAGAATCAATTAACTAATAAATGCGAGGCAAAGGGAAGTCATCCTTTGGGCAAGCAATATTTAAACTAGTAAAATCTACACACATGCACCAATTACCGTTAGATTTTGTGACTAGGACCGGATTTGCAAGCCATTCGGGGTGATCCACCTCCCGAATGAGGCCAACTTCGAGGAGCTTATCGAGCTCTGCTCTGATTGCGTCTTGACGATCCAGGGCGAACCGTCTCACTCTTTGTTTGACTGGTTTTTTTCTCAGGCTGAATGGCTAGCCTATGCTCAATCATCTCCCTTGGTACTCTGGGCATACAGATGGCTTCCACGCAAAGACATTCGAGTTGGTTCAGAGGAAGGTGAGGATCTCGTCTTCCTATTTCTCATATAATCCCGCGCCAATCTGGTCTGTCTTGGATTGGTATTCGGGGATAAGTGGTACTATCTTTACCTGCTCATTGGGCTGAGGAGTAGCCTTGAATTTCGTGATCTTCCCTGTTTTATCCTCTAAAGTAAGATCTTTCAGAGGTAATTGATCGACAAGTTCTAACGACTTACGATCGCATGAAAGCGCGACAGCCTGGTCACCTTGTACCACAATTACACCCTTTGGCCTAGGGATCTTGATCTTCTGGTAGGCGTGGTGTGTAGCTGCCATGAACTTTGTTAGAAATGGTCTTCCCAAAATTGCATTATAGGCAGACTCAAAAGCAACCACTTCGAAAGTGATTAATTCAGTTCGAAAATTATTAGTCGTACCGAAGGTTACTGGTAACACTACCTGCCCTATTGGTGTAACAGAAATACCTAGCACTATCCCATAGAAGGGACTTGTCATTGGTTTAATCTTAGAACGAGGAATTTGTATTTCATCTAAGGTATTAATAAATAACAGGTCTAAGGAACTACCGCTATCTATTAATATTCTCTCTACTCTGCAATTACTTATGGTAGGAGAAACTACTAATGGTAATTTACGAGAAGTAGACATACCTTTAGGGACGTCCTCCTTAGTGAAGGTCAGGGAGGTCTCTGACCACTTGGGGTATTCCGGACGACCAGGTGGGACCTCAATGTTGTTCACGTCCCTCCATGCTGCCTTGTACTGCCGTTTGGAGGTGTAGGCGGCCGAAACTCTGTAAATGGCATTGACGTGTTGATCCATCCTTTGAAATGATATTTCTGTGTCCTTATCATTACCTTGGACCACTAGTGGTTCGCCATCTTTTGGTGGAACAGGCATTGTACCTTTCCCATCATAATAATTCTCCATCTGCTTTTGCCAAGTACGGCAGTTGCGGAGGTCATGACCAAGAACTTTATGCAACGGGCACCAGCACTCATTGCTCCTAGATGTATTCGCTGATTGTGGGGCAGTTTGGTCATTTGAATGACCTCCTTGCCTCCTTTTGGTCCAAGGACCTTTATTTTTGTCATAGGGTGGTCGCTGATCAACTACTGCGACCTCCCTGGTGGACTGCTTGGACCTTCCCTTCTCCTTCTTCTTGGGTTTTCCTCTGCTACTCGTGGAGATTTCGAACCTCTTAAACTTCTTTTCTTTGACATCCTCAAGGCCTGGCTGGGGACGGGGGGTTCTCTTGTCCACCATCCGGTTCCACTCTACTGCCTCATTGGCATCAGAGTACCGATCGGCCATGTCGAAGAGTTCTGACACGGACCTGGGCGGGTTGATGTTGAGGTCTTCCATGAACCTTCGATATCTCACCACCTGTTTAAAAAGCTCGAATCACAGAGTCATCAGAAATATTTAGAATTGTGTTACAGACTTCTATGAAACGCTTTACAAATTGTCGTAAATTTTCATCGGGGGTTTGGCGGAGCCGATGCAAATCATCTCCTTTCTCGGCTTTGCATAACAACTTTTGAAGTTGTTTTGCAATGCATTACAAATCATATCCCAGTTATACATGGATCCCTCAGGCTGATTGAATAATTAGGTCCTAGTGGAACAATTTAGAACTGTGGGCAAATAATTAGCCATTACCTTATCATCGCCTCTAGCAGCCTGAATGGCAGTAGTGTAGACTTGGAGGAACTCTAATGGGTTTTGTGTTCTGTCAATAGTCTCCATACACCCTGGCTTGAACTTCTCCAGCTAGGAAACATCTCTTAGTTTGGAAGAAAAACCCTCGCAAGTTGCATAAGGTCTAACACATTGTCGTATATCACGAAGATTATTATGATCAACAGGAGATCTAAGACATCTACTACGTCCCGAAAAATGGGTGTCATGCTCACCTTGGCCTTGAATGTGACGGCTAGGAGCACCATAATTTCGGCTTTGCCTTCGGCGTCCAATCGAGGACCCTTCTAAGTGTGAGCCCGTTTGGGAAAGCATAGTAGGCGATCAGGTAGAAATATTCTCCACCGCATCCTATAGCTCTTGTGCAATAGCACGTATTACTTGCACTCCTTGCCCTGGAGTTAATCCTTCTGGAGGGTGTGCGATGGTGCTTGCTAAGTAACGAACGCGCTCTGTAGGGGAATCTTCCTACATGGGAGTTGGTAAGGCATTTGGATCCCTTACCATCGTTTCCCGCGGCGGTGGCGTATGCGTCGCCTGTGGCAGCGCCCTCACTGAGGAGCCAAGGGCGTCTTGGTAGTAGTGGTCATGAACCTGCGAGATGTGCGCTTGTGTGGTGGCACGTATCTTGGCTTGTTGGGCCTCTTCCTCGCGCTGAAGACGTTCTCGTTCATCCCACTCTTGGCGTTGCCCTGATGCTTCAGGATTATCGCTGGGATTGGGTTGATTGCCACCGACGGCGGCAACCTGACGACCGCCGGCACAGGCGGAAGGGGTGAACATGCCATCGTACTCTAAGGAAGAGGACGAGTTGTATTGTAGGGTGACTAGAAGATTCTCCCTAGATGTTCTCTCCAGGCCTTTAGTGTGGAGGCTGCCAGTGAGATCATCATGGTTCGTTGGGCTCCGGGAACCTTTCGAATCTCTTGCTCCAAGGGAGACAGGCTCGGGATAGTACTCATCCACAACGGTACCTGTGGACGGAGACATGACCAGCGTAGAGCCAGTGGATGCGGACTTGGTGGGCGACAGTGCCTCAATAATGGCCCTGGAGGAACCAAGGGTGTTGCCAAATACGAGGATGAAGTTTTCCTCCATGTCGTCGTCATAGTCGGAAATGTCAAGGATGCTTTCTTCTCACCACATAGGCAAGTTGTGATTCATGAGCAAAGCAAAGAACACATTACCAAAACTGAGTCGACAATAATGATGATAGCAGCGTTCCCCACGGACGACGCCAGTTGTAGGACCGGAAAGACGACTAGAGGGGGGTGAATAGGCGCTCAACTCCTCAAAGAAGTAGCAACAGAAATCAGAATCACTGTTGAAAATATACCGAAATCGGTACTACCACCATTGTGAGTGCAGTACTACCGCATTGCAGTACTACCGCTATTCATAGTGCAGTATGACCGATTTTCCTGGAGTTCTTGCCGACAGTAGAGTACCAAAACCAAAAGATGATCAACTTGAGTTTTATCCAACCAAAACCTGTCAAACTTGAAACATAACCTCTAGATAAGGTCAGGAACCTATTCCAATCATCCATTCAACAGATCCATAAAAAAGTTTTGACCTTTTTCAAAATTGGTAAAGAACGTGTCAAAACTGAGTCAAAACCAAACAATGATCCTAGGCTTGCTCGTGGGCTATGAATGATCAAGATGACCTTAGATGGTCTCCCACAAGTCACAGAAAGCAAGATCAACACAAGGAACCAACAGAAATGGAATGGAACATCAAAAGCACCAAAGCATCAAAGTAAAGTGCAAGAACAAAGAGAACTCAGCTTGGAGAACTTGCATGGATTGATTGAAGATTAGAGATTTGAGGTTTACAGCCACTCCACACTTGGAGGACACAACTCAATACATGAGCAACACTTAGTCAAGCAATCCCTAGAAACCTAGCTTTCCTCTCCCTCTCCAAAACCCTAAGGATAGTCTCAATGAAACGCTCAGAGCTGCTGGAAACAGCACACAGCCCTATATAGTGGAGGCTAAGCATCTAGGAATATTCCACTTAGGGCACCCATTAAACCCTAACACACAAATGAGTTAACACATGCACGCATCTCAAAGCGCCGTCTTCATGTCTTCATGACCTAATCCGCTTTTCCACACGCCGCGGTTTAGCCAGAGGTCTCCAAGGCGGTATTTGGTGAAATGACCAAAATACCCCTTCTCGATCCTTCTCCATGGATCGAGTCCAATCCTGTCGGTTGATCAACGGCTCTCATCATGTCGGCAAGTCTCTCCCGTCCGGATCCCACCAGAACCTCCAAGTCACTTGCACCGACCCCCGTGCCGCTTGATCCAACCAGCTGTATCGAACTGCCCGTTTGATCATCCTCGTCCATTCTGTGCCATGCTTTGAGTCACCTGATCTCACCCGGCAACCATGATCGTTCTGGACCTCGGCTCTCCAAGCTTAGTCCCAATCCATCTCGCCGTTGACCGTCGTTGACCTGCAAGTCACCTGCACAGCAATAGACCAAGAAATCGTCTCCGGGAACAAGTTCTCACAACTTGACCCACGTTAGCTCAAAACATGCAATATGCAACACATATGCAAAGATAAACATGGATATGACCTATCCTAAAATCAATTCTCTGAAAGAATCAACATTCAGTGCAAATGCGGTACTACCGCCAAGTCATTCCCGGTACTACCACATCATGGTAGTACCACTCTCAGTATACCGCAAACAAAGCAGTCATACCTAAGTGCGGTACTACCGCCTTTACCTTGCGGTACTACCGCTTCGTGAAATCGCTCAAAACCTTCGGAAGGAACCCAATGACACATGGACGCTCCAGATTTACTGGGCTATTCGGACCGCAGGTCACAGCCGTCAAGATCTAGCACTGTGGGGCGGTCTGAAAGTCCCACACGTTCTGCACCGTTAGATTTCAATCGGATGCCTCTCAAGCCCTGTCACGTTCGGATGGTCCGAACGTTCATCGCAATCTAGACCGTCCGATTTCAATCGAACAACTCAAGGAATCCCACGGTCAAAGAGGCTTGCGGTAGTTCCGCTCTACTCCGGCGGTCATACCTTAACGCAGTAGTACCGTGACTTTCAAGCCGGTACTACCGTTACTAGAAAAACTCAACCGACCTGACCGAAAACCTCCGGTAGCACCGCTCCACTTAAACGGTTGTACCACACTGCGGTATTACCACGGCTAAAAAGCTGGTACTACCGATTATCCTGACACTTTGCTAAAACTTTCTGAAAAACAGGAATTCCAACAAACCTTCAACCAAATTGCCAATTGTAACATCACTTAAGATCATGAGCATATCCTCGTGATGTCCACACCAGCTGTCGATGTCTGGGACTCTCGTCACAGAATTAACAAATGAGAATATAAAGAAAAAAATAGAGATTACTATCTATTCGCCAAAGGACTCAAAAATGGTGATGTATATTGTAAAGAGTATGATCTGATTACAGGAAAAATGACTGCGAATACACATGGATTAGGGCTTGGATCTAAATCTATGTTACAAAGGCACATAGGCCGGGCTTTTATAGCTCTACAAGTGTTGACAGTTGATTGCAGTAGGGCCTCTTCACGTCAATGGTCGCGTCCCTTTAAGCTGATCATCGCATCTCTTCGTGATGACCGTTGTGTCTCCAAATATAACAACCAATATCTTCTCCATGTGGGTTGTAGTTAACCGCACTTGGGTAATGCCCTTTAAGGACCACCTCTGTTGGGAAGAGGTCCTGGGATGGTCCGAAGAGACCTCTCTAGGAGAGAGGTCCTGGATTCGTCCAAAAAGACCTCCAGAGGAGAGGTCTTGGAATAGTTTGAAAGAAAGGTTTTTGGGCCCACCTTCTGACTGTGTAATTAATCCTGGGCCCAACAAGCTAATTTGGGCCCAACAGAGGATCCAGATTACTATCGAATAAAGGCATATTCGATAATTTGACTAGTCAACAATCCTCGTCAGCATTCTCCTTTAAATAACTGACAAAGTGGTGGCATTTACTCCTGGAAGAGGCGTCCTTTGGAAGTGTCACATCCGGTCAGAGAAACGCTGGTAGTTGGTGAAAAACCGACCGACCAACACTTGATGTCTGTGGGAGATAATAACCATGTAGTGGTTATTGTCAGTGACTTACGGCTCTAAACGTCGTGTGGAATGGAACAAATTAGATATGTGTTCCATTGATCACATGGGAGAGAAACACTTGGAATCAGATCCAAGTGTGAGTTCAAAGCTTCTACGAGCAGTCACCTGGTCGTGCAACGGGTATAGGACCCCCTCCGACCAGGTTACCCATTGGGCGACCTTTGGGATTTTAACGACTATAGGGGTCATTAGCCACTAGGTCTACGACCACATAAGCTATGCGGCTTTTAATTAATATTTAGGAATTTAATCCTCGTCAGCTAGCCCCTGAACTTTAAGTGAATTTGTAATGTGAACCCCTTCCGACGAAGATCCTCATCGGGAAAAACCCTCGTTTTAACAGCGAAGTTAACGGGTGGGTCCGTATTCACTTTAAAGTTGAGAAATTGTCTGAGAAACCGAAGAGGTTTATGCCCATTGGGTTTTCGGGCAACTTCCTTTTGCTGTTAATGAAGCATGGCTATAAAATCCCTTGAATGTGCCGACTTAAGGGTTTTATGCTCTCAGCATTTCTTGCCCATTCATCCTTTTGTCAAGAACTTTCTTTGACCACCTTTCATCTTCTCGCCCAAAATCCAACAATGTCGGACCCAATCATCAACTGCCCTGTTTCTGATTTGAGCATGAAGAAGCTCAAGAGTTTGGAGTAGATCGGGATGCTTCCTGAATGGAACTTGTTCCATTGGAGATCAGCGGCCGAGGAGCATTTTCCAAGCAGCGAAGAGGGAGAAATATCTGTTTTCCTCGCATACGTCGAGTGCGTATTCAGATTACCAGTACACTTGTTCCTCCCCAAAGTTTTGGAGTAATACAAAGTGGAGCTAGTGAATCTTGCTCCTAACTCAATCACCAACATCAGCATTTTCATCTTCCTCTGTGAAGCATACCTAGGGATCCTGCCAAATCTGGAAGTCTTCAGGTATTTCTACAAGATGTCGAGGTCGGGGAAATCAAGGGCATCTCCTGGGGAGTGCACTCTACGCCTCCATGACGGGAAGGCTAAGGAATACATCTACATGTATTCCAAGTCCTTGTGGTCATCATGGAAGAAAAGCTAGTTCTACATGACGGTCACCAAAGAAGACAGCCTTTGCTTTGCTGGCAAGGTGGCGGTAGAGAACCCAAGATGGTGTTTCTCCGCGAAAAAGGAGGGAAGTGTGGGGAGTTGGATTGAAGCCATCCAACTCCTTAGCATCAGGGGACTAACTTCTTGGCATGTGGTGAGATATTTCTCCATACACCAGATAAGTCCTCTGAAGTTCTGATCACGTACTGTGCTCCAGTACCTTGGTTGTGACAATACGATCATCGATTCCACAGATCGTAAGTCCTAAAAATTTTGACCAGTTTGCTTGTTTTGATTGATTATTTTGTAACCTTATAGTCTATTTTCTCTTTCTACAGCCCTTTCCACTAAAGAGATGAGGGGAGAAATCAAGATGATCTGTGCTATGGAGCCTAATGTCAAGGCTGAGGCTCCCCATCTTTTGGCATCCTATTCTCCAGCGGAGAGAATAGAGAGGCTCAATGTAAAAATAAACACTACTACAAAACAGGCTATAGTAGACGCCCCATCACAGACGGTTCCTTTGGAACCGTCTGTGTTGGGTCAGTCCGAAAATGGGGCTGGCGCGGAACAACTATCATAGACGGTATTTTTTAGAACCGTCTGTGATAGTCAGCTATCACAGACGGTTGAGAAATAGAACCGTTTGTGAATTATCACTGACGGTTCTATTCACAAACCGTGCGTGATAATCCTCTAATCACGCATTTGGTTTTACGTTACAACCGTGCGTAGTATCACGATGGTTCTTATTTAGAACCGCTTGTGATATTTTGTTATCACTGAGCGGTTCTTATTTAGAACCGCTCAGGAGATCCTCTCGCCACGCCAAGCGTCAGGTCCACCGCCGCATGGGACGCCGCCTCTCTGCCATCGCCACGAGTGGAGCAACCCGGCCCCCCCGCCGCGGCTCCGAGATCAACATACCTCCACACTTCAAGCATCGATGGGATGAGGATCTAGCTCTTACTATGGGCAAATAGATATTGTAACTTCTCCTCCAAACTTTTTAAAATTTTGGAATTTTCATATATATATAGCCAAACAACGTGCGTGGCGATAGCTTACAAAAGATTAAAAACTAGAAACCTATCTAGTGGTGGAGGTAGGTCGCTATCTCCGCCTTCAACACTTCGTGGCGGCGGCATCTTGGGCGGACGGTTTAAGATCGAACGAATCTGAAATACGTCCACTCACGACGCTTGTTCGAGTGTGTCCCAAGACCCTCGACTTTGTTGAACCAAGTTGAAGAGAGCCCATAGGCTCTCTTCTCTTGCTTGAGGGTCTCGGCTGGTTGACTCGATCGCTTTCTTTGCCTCGATTAAGCGGTCAAGTGACGACAAGCCTCCAGAGACGTGCAACTTGTTTTGGAGGACCACGTCGGCGACACGGTAAACTTCGCCGAAAGTGGGAGATCACCCGAAGACACGGCGGAGGAGAATGTCAAGACGGCGGAAGGTGGCCGTCACCCGCTCCGCAAATTCTCGGACGGAGGTGAAGACATTGTTGAAATAGTGTTCTTCCAAGCAAGACGACTCAACGTATAGCGAGAGAGGTCTTGCGTCTGGTACGTGTCTGAAGAGGAGGCAGCCATTTCTGTTTTTGTGGAGAAAGGGGATCAAGGAGGTTGTGTGAAATACATTGTAGAAGGATACATCTATATATAGAACAATTTCTAAAGCCGAACGGAGACGAAGAAATATTTGGGGAGTCAGAGGCGGCGTTGGAAAATGAAGAGATGAAGCCGCGCTGTGTGATCGTGAGACGAAGAGACACACGCAGAAAATGAAGACGAAGAGACACGCGAAAATGAAGAGTTATCACGAGCGGTTCCATTGTATAACCGCTCAGGAAAAGAATCACGAGCGGTTCTATTTAAAACCGCTCGTGATACGTTCATATCACGAGCGGTTGTAGTTAAAAACGTCAGGATTATCCTGACGGTTCTTTTATAGAACCGTCAGCGATATATATCCTGAGCGGTTCTCGTTATAAACCGTCGTGATATACTTTTTATAAGGCAGAAACGCTAGGGTTTTGCTCTCACTTGTCACTTCCTCTCCGCCTTTAGGCTCTCGCGCGCTCGTTACGCCTCCTCTAGGGTTTAGGGCTCGCCAGGTAGTTTTCACCGCCGACTCACGACCTCGGCGCGCCGCCTCAACCTCGGCGCCCGACCTCGGTGCCGCCGCCCGACCTCGGCGCCGACCTCGGTGCCGCCGCCCCGACCACGGCGCCCGTTCACCTCCTTGGTCAGAAGCCCCGCGTCGCCGTCCTCCTCCCTCTCTGACCGGCCTTCTCCTCTGCACCGCCCTTCTCCCGCCCGTCCTCCTCCTCTGCCTGCCTTCTCCCCCCGCCGCCCTCCTCCCGTGTCGGCCTCCTCCTTGCACCGTGAGTTCTTGTGCGGCATCCTCTCTGTGAGTATTGCTCCTCGTGGCGCTTCGGCTTTGTTGATCAAGGGCTTTGTTGACATGCTCGTGATGAACTATGTCTTATAATGAGATTGAATGTGATAGTTAGTTCATACTTGAGCTCTATTGTATTACTTGCTCTTCGTCAATATGATCTCTTCGTTAATTGGTTACTTTCGGTTGAGCTCATCGCTACATTGCAAATTGATCGGTGGGCTTTGTTGACATGCTCGTGATGAACTCTGTCTTATAATCGAGATTGAATGTGATAGTTAGTTCATACTTGAGCTCTATTGTATTACTTGCTACTATCAATATGATGTATTGTTAATTGGTTACTTTCGGTTGAAAGCTAGTTATTCGATTCTTCATGTTCAGCTCTGTTGAGAGTATTCGCTTAGTTGGTAATCTAATGACTAGTTTGTGATTCTTCTAGTAGTCAGATGAGCTCATTCAACTTTTCATTTGCCATCTTGATCTCTGTAGTCAACCTCTGCTTGATGGAAGTTTAATCTGTTTTTAGATTATGCTTGAGATCGTTTGACGCTTAAGCAAAGTATTGTTTAGAGCTCATAGTTTGAATTTATATTATCATATTCATTTAATGAAGAGTATAGACAATAGGATTGAGATGGCAAAGACTTGTTCTTTAGCTACTCTCCTTCTGAGAGCACATAATATCATCAATCAATATGTTGGAATAGTGTCTGTGCACTGTTAATCTCTAGACCTTTTATTGGCTGAGAATTTAATCCGCATTTGTTCTTATTAAGAACCGCCTCAGGATTCCTTTGCATTTCCTTAGAGAAGCTGGTGGATTAAGGAGTGTTAAATTCTTTAGAAATTATGCTTTAATGCTAATTAATTTTGTTGGGATTAATTCTGAAATTTTGCTAAAACTGCATTTTTTACAACAATCCAAAAAGAAAGTTTTACTTGATTCTATTTTGTTTCTATGTTGGGATTAAACCTTTGCTTAGCATTTCCTTCGTCGATCATTTTACTTGATTCTAGTTCTATGTCTTCATTAAAGGCTAGTCTTCTATACATGAAGCATTAAACCTTTGCTTAGCATTTTCTTCGTCGATCCTGACACACTTGAGTGTACCTTTGCTTCGTGCCAATCCTCCACGGCACGAAGCAAATGGTACACTCCAGTGTGTCGAGCTCGATGAAGTAGGCTCGAACAAAGATTTGTATCACTAGTTTCTATCTATACAAAGATCATAAGAGAGGCCGGTGGATTAAGGAGTGTTAGAATAGAAGTGGTGGATTAAGGAGTGTTAGGAATGTTAGTAGTCTCAGTATGAGCTCATTCAACTTTTCATTTGCCATCTTGATCTCTATAGTCAACCTCTGTATTTCTTCACGAGATTAATTATTTCATATTTATGCTGGAATTATTTATGATTATTTGCTATGTCTATTTTACTTGATTCTATTTTGTTTCTATGTCTTCATTAAAGGCTAGTCTTCGCACATGATGCATTAAACCTTTGCTTCGTTGATTAAGGAGTGTTAGGAGTGTTAGAATAGGAGCAGGAGGCGGCGAGCCCTCAGATTAAACCTTTGCTTAGCATTTCCTTCGTCGATCTGACACACTTGAGTGTACCTTTGTTTTATGCCACCTCCACGGCATAAAACAAATGGCACACTCCAAAGGTGTCGTGGTCGATGAAGAGTATAGACAATAAGATTGAGATGGCAAAGACTTGTTCTTTAGCTACTCTCCTACGAGAGCACATAATAGGAGCAGGAGGCGGCGAGCCCTCACAGATTAAACCTTTGCTTAGCATTTCCTTCGTCGATCTGACACACTTGAGTGTACCTTTGTTTCATGCCGGTCCACCAAGATGAAACAAATGGCACACTCGGTGTGTCGACCTCGATGAAGTAGGCTTCCTAGAGAAGCTAGTGGATTAAGGAATGTTAGTACTCTGTATGAGCTCATTCAACTTTTCATTTGCCATCTTGATCTCTATAGTCAACCTCTGTATTTCTTCCCGAGATTAATTGTTTCATATTTATGCTGGAATTATTTATGATTATTTGCTAATATTGCACATGTCGAGCATATTATTAAGTTTCAATGTATATGTTAATTTGGGACACTTGCAATCCATTTTATTGCATATGTAACTTATATAGATAGCAAGTAAGCGAGATGGCAGAGACATCGTCTTCGCCGCCACCGACGCCACAGATGGAAGAGGCGCCGACGAGGTCACCGACACCGACGCCAGAGATGGAAGAGGCGCCGACGAGGCCGCCATCACCGTCGATTTATAATGACACGGCGAGATGGCAGAGGACAATCGAAAATGCCTCACGGCCGACCGTCATCACGGAGGTCGAGGACTTTAGGGTCCCTCCGAGTCCCAAGAGATCGTGGCGAGATTCCTGACCATCTGCGGGATACTTGCAAGGAACGGGTCCTCATCACCACACCAACGTGGAAGGACTGACGAAAGAAGCGAAGGCGCTATTGTGGATGTAACTTTCGGAGAAGTTCACTATTCCGAATACATGTGGCACGCGGCGACGGACGGCGATGCTCACGATGGGTAAATCGTGGAGGACCTTCAAGAGCATTCTTGTCACGGCACGTGAACACGGGTCAAACGCCTTCGCAGCGGACAAATTCTTGACGCGGAAGCATGGGACACCTTTGTGGCTATGAAAACGACAATGAATTTAAGGAGCAAAGTGCGGCGCACAAAGCTCTCCAGACATCTGAAACACTCACCAAGACAGACTCGCACCACTGGGTGCGCGGGTAAATCTGAGGAATGGGCGGCGAGAAGGAGAACCCGTTTCTGATGTCACGCACCCCGCTCCTAAGCCGGTTAAAAGCGAGGGCACAAGTCTCGTCTTGGCAAAGATCTCCTTCACAAACCCGGCAGACCGAAGTGTCCCAACGTGTGGTAAATATGTCGAACTACTAAGTTGTTAATAAGTCCATCACTTCATAGTGCCTATAATAACATGATGACCTCTTGCGGCTTGACTTGATCGCCCAAGCTTCCCAAGGCTCCTTCCATGCGCATAGGAGAATGATATACTATCTACGGCCTTGGGAAACAAGGAGCACCTGGTCGCACGCGAGGCTTTGGGGTTAACGTGCCTTGGAGTCATGGATTCGCGGACGACTCATCGCACGATAGGACTAGGAAGAGATCCAAGGCGAGCACGACATCCGGTTGGTACAGATGATTACTAACCAATTTCAAGTAGAGATGGCGGCATTATGAGTCAAATGGATATACTCATGAGCGGTGATCGCAAGCCGCCCGCTAATTCGGGAGGCGCCTCCTCGACGTCGGAGTAGCGTCGCGTCGCAAGATAATTGTGAACATGACGACGTCCGATTACGATAGACGACATCAAGGTAACGTACATCTATGGATGCACCAAAGATAGACCTATAGGACGCCTTAGCTAATTGCGTATCATTTTGTAGGAGCCGACGCCAGAAGCTCCAAGTGAGGATGGATGGGTCCTTTGTATTGAGGTCACAGAGGATGGTGTATCCATACGAGGAAGGGCGGTCAAACACGGTGCCACCGGCGCCGCGATTACGCCAGGTCCGTGGATATGGTACATGTCAATTTCCGAGCCGTCCCGCCAAGATTTGCCCGAACGAAGAGATCACAACACTAGGGGATGCCGTCCTCTCTTTTATCCAAAGGGCCCAAGAAGGACATCGCCTCGACCCAGCGAAGGCCGCGATCCGACACGACCATTCCTCTCCAACGGGACCTCGATGACTCCACCTCATGTTTAGCCTCATAAGGCCACCTCTTCGATTCCCGTGGAGAAGACGCCGGAAGGAACAGAAAAGCGTGTCGCCAGATCCGCTCCCGAGTCATCTCACAAGAAGACGCCGCCAATCGCTAAGGCCAAATCGAAATCCACAAATGTTAAGGCGCCTCCCAAGTCCGGAAGTCCGCGATACCGGAACTACATCATCGGAAAACCATTGTGCTCCGATCGCAAGATGTCTGCACGCCGATATGCTTGTCGGGCTTTGCATGCACGGTACTTGGCGAAGACCCAAAAGAAGGGTGCGATCTTCGGAATCACCGTCGAATCGAGGATAAGCATTTCTTCAACGGACGAGGTACTTCGTCGTGGGCTTCAATGACTTATTTCAACTATTCAACCTCGTTGGCCTCGACGTCTCGCTTCTCGATGTTGGACAATCGTAAGTCGCGCATAATCAAGTTCTACATTCATGTAATACCAATAAATATCACAACTCATTGCTTATGTATAGATACATCTTTGAAAAATGTCCGGAATGGAAAGAACCGGTGGGTTTCCTCGACCCACATGTGGTATCGTTGCAAACCATCCAACAAGACTCCTCCTTCGCCGAGAAATACATAACGAGGTCATTGCTTCGTCGATTTAACATGAAGTACATAGTGGTGCCCTACATCCGTGGGTAAGTGTCACTACTTGCTATACAAATTTCATTTGTACTTTATCACGCAAAGACGAACTTAGGTTTAATGACTATAGCGACATACATGAGTAGGTACCATCGGATCCTTTTAGTTATTATACCCAAGAGGAACCATGTGATATACCTTGATTCCCTAAACCGCAACAAGCATGACTTGACAGACTCTAAGAGGAATACTCGAGAGGTATGCTCATTTCCTCCTTACATAACTCTATTGTAGTCTTCATTCATTTGAAATGGCCGAGGATAACCTTTTCGAATCATGTAGGTCGTTCATCAATTATGTTGCCAACAAAGGAATATACAATGGAAAGAGCGCCCAACTAACACACATGATGGATTTTCCGGTACGCTCTACAACACTATAATCCTATATCATACTTCATAATAACGCGTCTCGAACCGACTATACCTATATATGTAATTCTATTTTTTGCAAAGTCCACCAAACAAAAGATGATGAGTTATGTGCAATCTACGTCTGCTATCATATGCAGCTAATCCTTACAGCTAGGAAGAAGGATCCTGAGGTTTGTCAATCTCGAAATAATTATTTCCTAATTATAAATTTAAATATATATATCTTACCACTTTACTCTTGCTAGTGGCAGGCCTTGAATTTACAATGTGATTCACTCATTGCGGAAGAGATCAAGGACATTCGAGGGAAGCTCTGCGCCTTTATCAACACAGAAATCATTAACGACAACGGAGAGTTTCACTCCGTCGCCAACCCAGAGCATCACCCCACTAAAACCTCTCAATGCAAACAATTGTAATCTAGTTGTAACTATAGCGACAATACTTGAACAAATGCGGATCTTTTGTAATTTATTTTGAGTAATGATCACTTTGAGTTGTCATGGCTCCTTGAATCTGTTTTGTGAATGCTTGAATCTGCTTACGTGAATGCTTGTTTTCAGAGGGCATGGCTAGCAATTCCCGAGGCTAGCCAGAAAACACCAAATTGTGGGCGAAGTGCGAGCTATCACGAGCGGTTTTACGTTAAAACCATCTGTGAAGTCAAGTATCACGAGCGGTTTGAGCGTAAAACCGCTCGTGATAGGAGAATATCACGAGCGGTTCCAAATAAAACCGCTCGTGATAGGAGAATATCACGACGGTTCTACAAAAAGCCGTCGTGATATTCGAAAATCACTGACGGTTTTATTTAGAACCGTCGTGATATTCTCCTATCACGAGCGGTGTTTATTTAGAACCGCTCGTGATATTGACTTCACTGACGGTTTTTAATAAAACCGCTCAGTGATATTTCGTATCACGAGCGGTTTTGTACCGCTCGTGATAATATCTCGTTATCACAGACCAACAAACATAGACGGTTCGGAAACCGTCTGTGATGACGGTTCCGAACCGTCTGTGATGTCGGTTCCTGTAGTAGTGGAAAAACTTCCTTTCATCTTTTATGTATTTTTTCGATCAATATGCCATAACTTTGCTTTTACGTGCAGTCAGTCGGGTTGGAGATAAAAAAACTCACCAGGACCTTTGATCCAATCGATGTTCCAACCACTTCTACCTGAATGACCACTCAAGAGGGTGGCTCTTTGGAGGTAAGAAAGGCATAAAAAAGGAATTGTACACTTTAGATGAAGTATTCCATCGCCAAACTAACTTTGATGTTTAATTAGGTGGGAGAAAAAGAGGATCCGCCGACCGAAGTTACTGTGGTCATGGCCTCTAAAGTGGTCGTGACGGACCAAGCGGTTGCCACTGAAGCAACCGTCCTAGAGGTCAACGAAACCACCATCTCCGACCAGATGATCAAGGAACTTCTCTCTGACCTTGTGGTCGGTGAGATTTCTTTCGGCCTCCAATCGAAGGATGTGGGGGGTCTAACCAGCCCTATCGGTTTAGAACCGGTAAAATTAGTTGAAAAGAAAAAGAGAAAGGCAAGTGCTCTAGACCTTGCTCCATGGCATTTCACACTCAAGACCAAGAAGACTAGGTATGAAAAATAAAGAAAGTTATGTAAATTCATACCTTTAGTTCTTCTTGTATTATGAAATCCTGCACTTTTCTTGTTCTGTTTTTGTAGATCCTCTGGTGTTCTGGTCAATTCTGATCAAAAGATGTATCCCTTAGGAGGAAACTCCTGAGGAAAGGGTGGTCGAGCCAACCCCTGAGCAGGTGGTGCCTCCAGTTCCAGTTCCCATTGCCTAAGATTCCTTGACAACTTTGACTCTGTCTAAGGACACTGGAGATGAAGAAGAGCCTCAGCAGGTTCCACCCCCTGCTAGGACCGTTCAAGGAAAGAGGATTTCTTCATTATTGAAGAAGTCTCCTCATCCTAGCAACTTCGATGATGAGAAGCTCGATGAGGCCTGGAGGAGAATTTCAGACCATCAATTAGAGATGGGTCCTAATGCTATCTACTTCAAATATGCGGATATGGCGATCTAGGTAAGCACCTATGACCACTTTTATAGTGTGTTCTTCAAAGTTTATTAAAAAACTTAAAGAACTTTGCTATTCTTGTAGCATATGGTGGAGAATATTGCTGTGGTCGGAGGACTGACCCAGCAAATAACTTGCTTGGAAAAAGAAAATTCTGAGCTAAAAAGTAAGTACTTTCTTCTATACTTTTTCTTCCTGTTTGTATCTTGTTCTCCGTTGTTTATCAATTTCTTCTCTTGTCAAATTTGACAGAATTCGAAAAACTTGAGGAGGGGGTTGTGGCTAAGAGAGCCATGATAACTAGGCTTGAAGAAAGGTGGCAAGCCCAGGACTAGTTGATCGAAAACTTGACGACCAGGCACAAGGAAGCCATTGAGGCTTCTGAGAAGAAAACTCAAGGTAACTGGTCGTAAACTTGACCAATTTACTATTTGTCTTAAATTTATTTATTTATTTCACTTTGGTCTACTCATGCAGAGCAAACTCAAAAGTTAAAACAAACAGAGAAAGCTCTTGAGTTCGCAAATGCTAAGGAGATGGAACTCGAGCATAATCTTGAAGAAAATATTATTGCTTTCAACAAGATGCTTTCCGACTCAGGGTTAGAAGTATTTTTGTCTTCCTCAAAGGAGCCGATGGAGAAGGCGAACTATCTTAGTCGACAGCTCGATGCTCTCCAAGGTCTGCTCACCACCTTTCGGAAAAAACCATGAGCAGACCATGAAAGACGTTGTTGCAGACGGAGTTAGCTTTGCTTTGGCAAAGCTCAAGGTTTCCGACCCCTCTATCAACCTCCAAGCTCTTGAAGCGGACTTCGACTGCTCAGAGGAAAAAGTAGCCAAGATCTTTGAAAGAGTGATACCCTTTGGAAACAAGGTTGTAGGTTGTAGAGGAAACGAAGATCGGATTTCCATCCCGCAGCGACCAGTCTGGTGGTCCCAGAAAATGAAAAGATGTAATCTAGAATTGTAAATGTAAAAACTTACCTTTTGTCACTAGTAAAGCTTATGTTTGTCCCTTACTTTGAGTACTCATATATTTCCTAGCCCCCGACTGCTTGTATTAGTAGAAAAACTTACTGAAGAAGCAGCAGCCTAATGGAAAAAGATCACTTTTCATGACCACTGTATAAAGTATATAGTGATTATGTTGTTAGAATCATCTAATTTACACTAGGAAATCAATTTGGTCAGAACTAGTGTATGATTTCGACTAGCTTTATATCTATTTCCATAATCAAAATACCATGTAGTACATTGTATGGTCGTAAGATATCATAAGACTTGCTCTGATGATAAGAAATTATGCAAATATATATGCAGAAAAAACGATAAGTGGTTTTATTTATACATATTTTCTAAGCTGGTCGTAAAGGTTGCTAAATAAATCAAAGACATGATTGATACTTTGTGAAACGTATTTGTTCTCAGGTTCCAACTGGTAGCAAAGATCATAAGAAAAGGACAATCGCTAGGAAACTCCTTCCAGTGGGCTGGACCACATGCAGAGAGGAAAAATTTCGACTAGGAGGCTTTGTATGTCCCGACTAGTTGCAAGAACAGGAAAAGAACAAAATGTTGAAGTAAAGAAAGAAAGTCTTGTGATCTCTAAGCATGCAAGTAACTATATGTAGTGGTCTGTGTGATGCTCCTTTTACTTGTTTCTTTCTTTGATAAAAGAGTGTATGTGGTCGCTCGTGAAAACCATCTCTGGGATGGTCACAATGTGGACCTTTAAGGTGTTCGACGACTGTGTCAAAGCCAATAAGTAAAAGATATCCTTTAGAAGGATGTCAGAGAGCAATTAATCTTCTCCGATGATCGAGACAACAATAGTTTTTAACCAGGAATGGATAATCGAAATATAAATAACATCACTCATTGGAAAATAAGGAAAGAATGAATATTTATTGAAATTGAAAGAATGTAAAGTACATTTATACATAGAACTTATGCAATTGATCAATGTTCCAAGAATTAGATATAACACGCCCGTCTGACATGGCTAGTCGTACCGAACCAGGTCTGGTGACTTTGACCACAGTGTATGGACCTTCATATTTTGGCGAAAGTTTGTTGCGATTTGCTTCGCTCTGATTTTTTCTAAGAACCAGATCACCTATAGCTAGACTGCGAGGTTGTACCTTACGACTGTGGTACCCTCTCATGGCTTGTTGGTAGACTACTGATCGTATAAGGGCTTTGTTTCATCTTTCTTCAAGGAAATTAACACTACAACAGGACTGACTTTATACAACACATTGTCTGCAACACATGGGCTATGTGTTTAGCTGCAATGTTTTTACATCACATACTATATGTTGTTGAGGCTCTTTGCAACATATAGTCACTCATTACGGAAAAGTGTGTTGAAAAGTCTCACGGCATCATATAATATGTGTTGCTCGGATCTCTATATCTTAACTACTATAATTTGGAGTTTACTCCCATGTTCCACCCCCACCAAATCATCCCGCAGCCTATATGAAAAAAAAGACCGCACACGAACACCAGCGCCCCACGCCGGGAAAAAACGGCCTCCTCTCATCGTCCTCACCCCGTGCCGCAATTCCCACGCCCCTTCCTCCATCCCCCTCACCCGCCTCGGCCCCGACACCTCGCCTCACTGCCTTCCTTCACGCCGCCACGCTGCCCTCGCTTCGCCGCCGATCGTCTCGACCGACCGCCGCCCGCCTCGCCCCTACTTTGCATCCGTCGCCCCTCACCCATCTCCCATCTCCCCCGAGCCTCCCTCAAACCTCCACGCTGCGCCCCTCGCCCATCTCCCCCGAGCCACCCTCGAACCTCCGCGCCGCTCCCCATCCTCCTCCACCGAGCCGCCCTCGCCCGCGCCTTCCTTGTCTCCAACCTGTTTGGTGGTTAAAATTGGGGATTTGTCGGCCTCCTACTTCTCTGGCATGGCCCTCATGCCGTCGCAGCGTGCCGGTGCCACCGCAGCGCCCGACTATGCCGCCTCCACAGCGCCTTCCCCTTCCAAGGTTCGTGACCCTCGTAGTAACCCTACCCCGTCTCCCCCGCCCCACCCCCAACCCTAACTCCCTCCACGTGTCCTCAGTTTGGCGACCCTCGCTTCTCCAGATGCATCCCCACCACCGTCCGCCGCATCGCCCGCTCTCTCCATCGACGGCGTCGAGACCAACAACGTGAGCCCCTTGGTCGCGACCGAATTGGTATGTATTTCTTTTGATTTTGATTTTTTTGGCCTGTTACCGATTCCAATTCTTGCACAAATTTCGCAGTCTTGATCCGGTTCAATTTGCGTAATTCCAATTGGATTCCATTCTTTTTCCATCCACTTTCGCATTCTCACGTCCTTTTCTTGGAAATCTATACATTTCTTGGAACAAAATCCGATGATAGTCTTTGGACTTGACATGAGAGAGGAGGACTAGCGATGATAGTCTTTGGACTTGACATCTTTGTCTTGGCGTCGGTGGCGCTAGAGGCGGAGAGGAGGAAGGGCGCCTCTACAGCGGCGGTGGTGGCCAGGGAGGGTGGTAGTGGAGGGGTTGGGGACGGGGTGCAGAAGATGTGGGAGGGAGACGTCGTGCTAGATTGCTTGGGGTTCCCGCGAGATGGGGGACTCGATACTGAACTCAATGAGGCGTTCCCTTCAATCGGCAGACCAATTGCTAGGTGACGTCAATAGCTCGGCTTTGGCTCAGGTCATTGATAGTGGTGACCAAGTGCTAGCAATTTGAAGAGATGCTGATAAGGATGCTGTAGATACCTTGGACTACCATAAGGTTGGCCCTCTCACAGATGATACAATGATGCACATCCCTGGTAGCAACTCTCAGGGCACAATTGTGATAGCACCTGTATCTTCAGTGGAGCCAAAGGAGATGAGTTCATCTATCAAGGTAAAAACAATATTAGAGTTGAGTGGTCACTTGTAATTCTCAAACCAATGATTACTCTGGTTATGCATTGTTGAAAGGTGTACTTTATGGTATGCTGACATGAACATGCCTCTGCTTGTCCGAAGGTTGAACCATATAAGCTTTCTTGGAGGCTCGATTATGCTTCTTACCTGATACATTTAGCCATCTTTGGAGTTTTTGGGGGTAACTCTCCAACACCTTGTCTCTGATTTTTGTAGCAACTATTAAATGTCTGTGTTGGTCTAAAGAAATGCAAAGAAGGAATTCTCGCTTCTTTGCTTCATGATCTTGCTCTGGGGGCTGGATTAGTGAAGTTCAGGGGAATTTACTTGATATATTTTAGCCCATGCAGTTCCTGCTTAGGTGTATATCAAGTTCCTATGTTTCGTTCTTTAGACTAGAAGATCTGGGACGAGTACCTTGAAGCATTTGTGCCTCGCTTGTACTATGTTACTTTCATGAGATTGACATGTTCTAATAAATGACAAGATATGGTTGTAAAACTCTAATAGATATATTTAGTGTGCTTCAAGATTTGATTGTTGTTTTCCTGTTCAGGTTAGCCTCCCCTAACCCTCAATTCCTTTGTGTGGCCCGTAATTTATGGTCTTGATGTCGTCTTGCTATGTCTCCTTAGATTTCCTGGAGTTTGCTTTTGGATCGCTTGTGGCATGGTCTTTTCGTTGTTTCCACTGCTGATGAGACTGAAGAACGCATCATACACCACAGGATTTCAGCTTGAATTCCAGAGTATGCTTAATTTGGGTTCAAGAGGGAGGCCATCATGGAAATAAATTGGTTCATTTGATACAAGAGACAATAAGTTGATTTACCCATTTTTACGTCCTTCACTGCACTAAGCTTGGTGTAGTATGCTCTTCCATGTCAATACCAACAGATTAGTTAACAGTTCTTCCCTCCTAGAACTTCTAATCAAGGTTCTTGAATTATACATATTTAGTTACATAGTATATGTTATGGTCACCACTCATCGCAGAGGGAAAAATGAAGGCGTTTTTTATACCATGCAATTCAAGGTCAATAGTTATGTTTGAATAATTGCTTCCATTCATAGGATCAGTATTAGGAGCGTTGCATTCTGTCTGTGAGCTGTACCATTTTTTTTTTTGCAATATGGAAAGAATTTTCTTGATAAGGGATGATATGCTGGAGGAATACATGATATCGAAACTTTACAATACATGGTACCGAAACTATGAAGATTGAGCATCTTTGGTAGTTGATGTACACTGTTGTTTTCCAACTTGATAGGCTGATCTATTATGCTTTATTTAGTTCACACCAAGCTGTTAGCACAAATCAAGTCATGTTGTTAATGTCCAGTCTAAACGAGTGTGCAGCTAATTATGCATATGTTGTTGGTTTATGTCTCCATTTTGTTCAGATGATAAAGCAAAGTGATGCTGAAGTGGCCTTTTTTTCTGCACTTACCATAGTTTTAACCTCAATATTGTGGTGCTTTTGTTACAGTGAGTACAGTGAATTCCAAAATATATTTGATGTGGACTACTTTACAAATACACTGGAGACGATGTCGGCATACTGAAAGAGTTGCCTCCAAGGCTAGAAGGAAGAGTGAACTAGATTTCTTTGCTCCATGTTGCATATCAGTTGGACTGATATCTCATATTACCATAATCAGGTTTGGTCGCATCGCTCTTTTTCAATGTGTATAACCATGATTCATGAACTGGAAATCGTAAGTGGAACCAGAGGAAGGTTGTTAGTATTTATATAGGGGAGACCATATTCACGATGGCAAAATTGATCAACATGTTTTCTTATTAAGCACTGTAGTTCTACTTATTGATTATCATATTATCAAGTTGAAGCAAAGGAAATATGTATGATGTTGTGTCATACCATATAAAAGTTCTTGCATACATAAAGGGTTGTAAATATAACTATATAGCATTGGCATGGTTTTACATGGCATGGACACATATAATTGATTGCACAATTTGTTTGGGATTCCATATCATCACATGGGCACAGGGTGCTTGGCTGTTGGTTTACCTTCGCAAACTTGTGTTTTTTTGGTACGAGTTGCTTGGGATTCATTGGTTGTGTGGTGTATAGTACACATCCTCTTTTGTGTAACCTGTTGTATTACACGTGCTTCTGGTATTCTTTGGCTACTTCATTAGTTTGACGAAATTGATTCAGGAGTACGGAGGTTGAAATTATAAAACATTGACATTTGATGGGTACTTAATATCATCAATAAGAGAAAGTTAAGTTAAACTAGCCCTAGCATCTGATGAAATAAGTTTGTCTAGCTGAGGTAACATGTTGGTTTGTGGTGGAAGAGAAATATTGGCATACTAAAGACCTTGAGTATTGCATAAGATTCTTTTCAAACTATTAGCTGCAATTTCTGATTAATACATGTTCTTTGTACTAATACAATTTGCTTAATATATGTATGATATATTAAGCAAAGATGGAAGCTTTGGCGAGTGGTGAGAATAGATTTGGCAGACCGGCATGTACGGCAGCACGTCGTTGCGACACATTGTTGATGCTTGTTATCTTTTATTCTTAACTCCTTGAGAGACAGAGGATAAGTAGATTGCACTAATATGGCAAAATTTACTCAACCTCTAGAAAATCCACCCTGTTTTCTTGGAATAAGTAGATTGCACTAATATGGCAAAAATTGTAGGGCTGATGTTTGTACCGCGGTTGAGCAACCTGCTTATGCATTCAGCAATGTCCTATTTTCATCAGGGACAAGTGACCTCTAATTTTGATATGTAGTGATTTGTTTTGTCAGTTCAAGAACAATTCATCCATTTGCAACTAATGTGCTATTCTATTATTTACATCAAACATGCCATTGTAGATCCTCCTTAATGGTTATGAGTTGATCACATATTATTCAAACCTTCTGATGGTTCCTCTTGTTCAGGGGAGCCAAAGGCGATTCCATGGACACATTTGACCCCTCTAAAGGTAGATGCTGATGGATGGTGTTACATGGATATTCGTAAAGGTGATGTTAAGCTTGGTAATCAATTTTGGAAACTGCGTATTACTTTTCCAATTGAAGAAAATGAGGTGCTGGTAAGGCTATGGCACCACTACAAGACAATCGGTGATGCAAAAGGAAAAACAGTAGCTTGGGCTTCAACTTTTGTATGTTTGTCTTGGCTTGCTTTATTTTCAATGAGTTATCTCTATATCATACATACTTATACCCCTACAATTTTTTGTTGTCCATGCAGGTTGAAAAGGTTAATGGTTGAATTTTCTATTTGGATTTATTCCTCACCAACTCTTCAAGATGAAGAAGAGACTTCATGAATATTAGCTAGCGATACTTATGTTTGGCTTTTTAGGACTCAATTTAGACTTATTATCATGTTTAGCATTTTCAACAAACTCCAGTTGATGTATGGAATGATGTGAATGAAAATACCTTTATTTATTTCTATGTGCAATGCAATATATCTTTTCAATGTTCTTATATTGAGTTGTATAATTTTATATTCTCAAACATTGAATGAAAAGTATTGAGATAATAGTTTGTGTACTTTCATAAATTGCTGAAATAATTATTATTTCATTATGTTGTTGAATTTGCTACAAATATGCAACTGGCCATAAAAATGTGTTGCCGATAACAAACATGTGTTGCTGACAAGTGTTTGCAGTGCTGTTGAAATATGTGCCACATGTGCTGTTATAAATAGACAAATGCGTTGCAGGCCCTATCTGTCAGCAACACCTATTCTTATGTATAACAACACTTAATTTGTGTTGCACAGGCTCATCCTAGCAATGCCACCTATAACAACACTTAACATTTGTGTTGCTAGAATCAGCAGCAACACTTTTTCGTACATACAACAACACATACCGGTGTTGCTACATGTCAGTCCTGTAGTAGTGTAATGTCATCGAGTCGTTGTTCTTCTTGATCATTCTTATTAAAACAATCAATTCGAGCAGAGCCAATTTTCAATTCAGGAGGAAGCATGGCTTTAGTACCGTAAACTAGAAAAAATAGTGTTTCATCGGTCGCATGACTGGTCGTGGTTCGAATGGCCCATAACATAGAAGGAAGTTCTTGAACCTAAGCTCCTAACCATTTGGTTAAGTGGTCGAACACTCGGTGTTTCACTCCTTGCATTATTATGCCATTGGCTCTCTTGACTGCTCCATTACTCTACGGATGAGCCACAGAAGCGAAATGTATCCTGATACCTAGATCTTCACAAAATTCCTGAAAATTTCCACTTGAGAACTAGGTACCGTTATCTGTAATTATATGACTAGGTATGCCAAATCGTGTGATCATGTTTTTTTTGTAAGGAACCTCTTGGTAGCCTCAGTTGTTGTTGTAACAACTGACTCGGCTTCTATCCATTTTGTGAATGTATCAATCATGACAAAAAGGAATTTAAAGCCCCCGGGTGCCTTTGGGAAAGGTCCCAGAATGTCTAGTCCCGAGGTTGCAAAAGGCCAAGAAAGATGTATTGTTTGCAAAGCTTGTGCCGGCTGATGTACTTGTCGACTGTGGAATTGACATTGTACGCACTTTGTCACAAGTTCTTTTGCATCATGAAGGGTAGTTGGCCAGTAGTATCCTTGTCCAAAGGCTTTACCAACCGGAGTTCTGTAGGAATGATGAGCTGCACTGTAGGACCAAAACAGCGACTAGAGGGAGGGTGAATAGGAGAACTATCTTTTTTTTCACTTAGATCGGATTCAAACATGATATTGACTCCAATAGCTATGAGAACTACGAAGATCAATATATATAAGCATAGTGGAAGACTTGTACTAAAACCCCTTCAAACCCCAGGAGAAACAACCAAAAACACAAAAAACGTGCTGATAAACAGTACCGGTTGTACCAGATGAACAGTGCCGGTCGCACCGCAATTCGGAACAACCGGATGAACAGTGCTGGTCGAACCGCAGTGAACAGTAAAAAATAGGCGAATGATTAGTAAATAGCCTAAAAATGAAATAAAAAATTGACGTAACTTTTGATCCGCAACTCCAAACTTCACGAAACTTGAAACACACCTTCCTAAGGATGTTAGGAACATATTCCATGTGACATTCGTGAAGATCCTTACCAAAGTTCTGACATTTTTCCATTCGAACGAAGGTTGCTCCAAAAACCGAGTCAAAACCAAAATATGATCCAAACACTTGCTCGTCGGTGATTGATGATCAAGATGATCTTAGATGGTCTCCCACATGTCGTAGCAACTAAGATCAACACAAGAACTCAAGGGAAGATCATCGTGTTGGAAATATGCCCTAGAGGCAATCATAGAGATGATTATATTTCCTTATGTTCATAATATTGGATAAAATGTTATCTTGTTCCTAGAATAATATTGTTAATATTGATTATCAAGTATGTGACTTGATTATGAAACTCTATATTTCTGCGATAATTATTCTTATACGATCCCTGGTCGGAAACATATGAGGACACATATGAATAGACTAGCATATGTATTGGTTGATGACTATGTTTCACGGGTCATGGATATGAAGATATCAAACCAATAATATGGACACATGTTAGAGAACATGATGTTGGATTAGACCCACCTTGAGACACTATTGAGATTGTTATGATTCTATGTGCCGTTAGTTGGTCTCAAGCAATGATAATGTATAATCCTTAGACCTGAGATCAGCATGGTTTCCTACATGTGTAATAGCACTCCTAGGGGTTGCCAAATGCTACTCTGTAACTGGGTAGTTATAAAGGTAGCTTTCGGGTATGCTATGAAACATGTAGAGGAATGTGACTGGTCAGATATGGGATTTGCCCCTCCTAACATAATAGGAGAGATGTCTCTAGGCCCCTCATTGTGGTCGGATAAAGAAAGTGCATGGCCATGCCACTAGTAGTCGAAGTGTTCGACCACGTGAAGTAATCCGACACTCGATCGAGAAAGTATTGAACAGTCCATGGATGACACAACATCTCACCTGGAGTTCAACCAGACAACGTGAGGCAAAGGGAGTATACACGAGTAGGTTACTTAGTTCGAACAATTACGGACTGGTCGTATGGAGATATGAGCTGGTCGTAGGTCGATCGAACGTAGTCCTGAATGTGGTCGAACACAGTCGTTAGGAATTACGAACTGGTCGTGACCAAATACGAACTGGTCGTATAGAGATAGGACCTAGTCATAAGTGATGAGGACCTGATCGTAGATCATATTGCATTAAGGTTCGTCCGATATAATTTGTGTGTATTCGGGAATCGCTATGTTCTGCTAGGAGCCGCTACGACTCGTGATCGGAAAAGGTTTCTGAGTCACAACCGATTACGCATGAACCTACAGGGTCACACACTTAACGGGTTGAAACAAACCAGTACAGATACGATTTGTAAACGTGTTCGGATAGGATCCATCACGAGCACTATATAAGGAGATGCATGAGGCTATTGGGATACGTAAGTTTTTACACCACCGAAACCCTAGCCATCATCTTCCTGAGAGCTCCACTGTGTGACTTGGTGCTAGCACATCGGTGCATGGTTGTTCCTTCCCTAGACGTGTGGATACCGTAGAGGCGCTACTGTGACTGTTGCGCTTGAGGAGGATCCGCGATCTTCACAAGGAACTGCAGACGTTGCTTGAGGAGACGATCGACTCGTGAGGACGCTGGACGATTGACTACGACCACTGCATCGACTTGCTCGACGCTAGACGATCGACTATGACCACTACATCGACGCACTCTACGTTGGACCAGGCTGCTCCAACCCTTCTTCCGCTGCTCTGCGCGTCCGGTGGTAATGATCTGTGATCATCTACTTGCTTGGCTTCCTGGTCTGTGTGGTAGAAATTTTTGTTTGTAGCATCGTAGCCTACCCCGTGGCCCAACAGTGGTATCAGAGCCATCCTGCGTAGTTTTTGATCTGGATCGATCGCATATACTTGATATGTGGTAGTAGTAGATTGGATCTATTACTGGTCTAGTCTGGTAACCTAGATCGGTTCATAAAGATGGAACGATCCAGACCCTGGTCGATAAGATCGATCAGTTCTTGGTGGTAGTAGATGGGTTTACGAGGAGGTATGAGCTTATAAGGACAAGATGGTTTATTGCACTTGTTCACGACCACTCTGCATAACACTCCTACCGGTCAGAATTCCACCATCGGAGTTTACCGCAGTGTGTGGTCGTATCAAAGGCAATGATCAGAGTGGTTCGGAATAGGGTTAATGTGATTAATCTGATGATTTCCAAGGCTCGGATACGTGAATAAGATACCTCGCCCGCTAACCGACTAGCGGGATCGCCGTGCTGGGTATTCGTACTGCACGCTATAGGTAGTGTGTGCTCATGTCGTCCGATAGAATTGGATTCTGTGCATAACTTGTTTTGCAGGGATTTATGTGAATAGTATGACCCATAATGGTTCATGTGTGAGATGCATGTATGTATGTAATTTTCATGACCTGCGTGTCATGCTTATTGCAGCCCAAGGCTATCCATATTTGTATAACGGCCTGCGTGTTGACTTGTGATGCTTCTTTACTCCTTGTGATTTATTACTAGTGCTATTAGGAGTAATGGCTTAGTGGGAGTGCTTAGAGGAGTCGATCACTCAGAGACACGGCGAACAGGATGCATGGCAATAGAGATCACCATGGAGAAGGGTCATACTATATCACAATGCAATTTGATTGTGTGTGAATGGCTTTATATTCCTGTTCATTTATTTCTATACATGTTTTTGCTTTAAATGCTTTTGACATGGTAGAAGTAAAATTCCCTCACATAATATTAAGTTAAATTGATGCCCTCCCAAATATGCTATACCATCCAAAGTCATGTATTTTAATGGTAGGTCTTGCCAAAGCAGAGCGCCATTAACTCTACTTGACTAGATGGGTTTGTGTCAGACACTTACACGCTGGCATTGGTTTAACCTAACAAGGTTATCATAACAGTTGTGGACCTTGGGGGCATAAAGGTTGGGTGCCGAAGCATAGAGATGCTGCCCAACAACAAGAGTCATATAGAGATATGATTAGCAAAAGATTGCTTATCAATTTCACTAGTCCTCTAGCAGTGATGCCAAAGCTCACTAGTGGATTAATTGATTGAGGGTCTTGAATGATTAAATGTCATAAGAGTGATATGGTATTTAGTGGGAGTATTTTTGTTAAATTGTTTAATAGAAGTTACTTTGTTTGAACATATGTCTTAGTTTTGCATATTTATGTTGTAGATTATGGCACCAACTGCTGTACCTACGTCCAGTTTTGCTTTACGTTCGATACTTGAAAGGGAAAAACTGAATGGAACAAATTTTACGGATTGGTCCCGCAACCTAAGAATTGTTCTTAGGCAAGATAAAAAGGAACATGTTCTAGAGAAACCAATTCCAGATGTGCCTACAGAGAATGCCGCTACTGCTCTTAAAACCGCCTATAAAAAGGCATGTGATGAATCCCTTGATGTTAGCTGTCTCATGCTTGTTGCTATGAACTCAGACCTTCAGAAGTAGTTTGAGAACATTGAGGCCTACGATATGATCGTGGCGCTCAAAGGCATGTTTGAGACACAAGCAAGAACTGAGAGATATGAGATCTCAAAGAACTTGTTTGGATGTAGGCTAGCTGAGGGTAGTCCGGTGAGCCCTCATGTGATCAAAATGGTTGGTTACACACAAAACTTGGAAAAACTGGGTTGTCCACTTAGTCAAGAGTTGGCTACAGATTTGATTCTTGCTTCGCTTCCTACAAGATATGGCCAGTTCATTTTGAACTTCCATATGAATGGCTTAGATAAGAATCTCACCGAACTGCATATGATGCTTAAGACAGCAGAGGGCAACATTAACAAAAGCAACAGTCATGTGATGATGGTGCAAAAGAGTACAAGCTTCAAGAAGAAGGCCAAAACTTGGGTCAAGAAAAAGGGCAAGGCTAAAGTTTCGGATGAGATCCAAACTAACAAACCTAAGCCCAAGACTAAGTCCGGCCCGACTCAAGAGAATGAATGCTTTTCTTGCAAAGAGCTAGGCCATTGGAAGAGGAACGCAAGAAATACCGGCGATCGTAAAAGGGATGGTGGGATTAAAACTTCCACTACGGTATTAATGTTATAGATGTTTTTCTTACTAACTCTTACATTAACTCATGGGTATTTGATCTTTGGGTCGGTTGCTCATATCTCGTAATTCGATCACGAGTCTAACAAAGAGTAGGAGAATTACAATGGGCGAGATGGATCTTCGCGTTGGGAATAAAGCAAAGGTTGCTGCATTAGCCGTCGGGACTTTGCCATTACTTTTGCCTTTAGGATTTATTATGGAATTGAATAATTGTTATTATGTTCCAGCCATTAGTAGAAACATTATCTCTGCCTCATGTTTGATTGCAGAGGGTTATAAATTCATTATTGAGAACAATGGTTGTTCTATATTTTTGAATGAAGTGTTTTATGGCTATGCACCTGTTTTGAATGGGTTGTTTATTTTAAATCTTGTTGATGCGTCCATCTATAATATTAATGCGAAAAGGCTTCGGTCTAATGAAATGAATTCCACCTTTATTTGGCATTGTCGTTTGGGTCACATAAGTGAGAAACGCATGAAAAAGCTCCATAATGATTTAACTCAAAACTCATTTGATTTGGAATCATTTGAAACATGCGAGTCTTGCCTGGTCGGAAAGATGACCAAGACACCTTTCACTAGTCGGAGTGAAAGGGTGTCCGACCAGTTGGCACTCATACATATTGATGTGTGTGGACCAATGAGCATGACAGCAAGAGGTGGTTTTCAGTACTTCATTACTTTCACCGATGACTATAGTAGATATGGATATATCTACTTAATGAGGCACAAGTCAGAATCCTTTGAAAAGTTCAAGGAGTTCCAGAATGAGGTACATAATCAACTTGGCAAGACAATCAAATAATTACGATCTGATCGTGGAGGTGAGTTTTTGAGCCATGAGTTTGGTAATCATTTGAAACAATGTGGAATTGTTCCACAGCTTACACCACCAGGCACTCCACAATGGAATGGGGTGTCCGAGCGGCGTAATAGGACTTTGTTGGACATGCTTTGATCAATGATGAGCCAATCAGATCTGCTATTGTATTTTTGGGGTTACGCTCTAGAAACTGCCGCTTTCATTTTAAATAAGGTACCATCTAAATCAGTAGATAAGACACCATATGAGATGTGGACTGGGAAGAGTCCTAGTTTGTCTTTTCTAAGGATTTGGGGATGTGATGTCTATGTTAAACGTTTGACGTCTGATAAACTCACACCCAAGTCAGATAAATGCTTCTTTATAGGATATCCTAGGGAAACCAAAGGATATTATTTCTACAACCAGGAAGAAGGCAATTTTTTTGTTGCCCAAAATGGTGTCTTTTTGGAGAAAGAGTTTCTTTCAAAAGGAGTCAGTGGGAGAAAGGTGCAACTCGAAGAAATTCGAGAAACATCTAAAAGCGTTTCAACTCCTACTAAACCTCTACAAGATGAACAAAATGTTGTTGAACCTGTAGATGAGGCACCAGCCCCACGTAGATCTAAAAGGCCACGTCAATTGCCTACAAAGTATGGGCATGACGTATTATTATTGAATAATGATGAGCCTAAGACTTATGAGGAAGCGATGATGGACCCAGACTCTGAGAAATGGCTTGGAGCCATGAAATCCGAAATAGACTCCATGAGAGAAAATCAGGTTTGGAACCTAGTTGATCCACTTGATGGTGTTAAAACCATTGAGTGCAAATGGATCTATAAGAAAAAGATTGATATGGATGGAAATGTTCACATTCATAAGGCTCGACTAGTCGCAAAAGGGTTTCGACAAGTTCAAGGAGTTGACTACGATGAGACTTTCTCACCGGTAGCGATGCTTAACTCTATTCGGATCATTCTAGCAATTGATGCATATTTCGACTATAAGATATGGCAAATGGATGTCAAAATGGCTTTCCTTAATGGAAACCTAGACGAGGATGTGTACATGACACAACCTGAAGGTTTTGTCGATCCAAAGAATGCTAGTAAAGTATGCAAACTTCAAAAGTCCATTTATGGGTTGAAGCAAGCATCTCGGAGTTGGAATTTACGTTTTGATGAGGTGATCAAAAGGTTTGGTTTCGTCAAGAACAAAGAAGAACCATGTGTTTACATGGAGGTTAGTGGGAGTGTGCTTGCTTTTCTGATCTTGTATGTAGATGACATACTACTGGTCGGAAATGACATTCCTATGCTAGAATCCATTAAGTCATCATTGAAAAATAGTTTTTGCATGAAGGACCTAGGGGAGGCAGCATATATCTTGGGAATAAGGATCTATAGAGATAGATCTAAGAGGCTAATTGGATTAAGCAAGGATAAGTACATAGATAAAGTGTTGAATCAGTTCAACATGCAAGATTCCAAGAGAGGATTCTTGCCCATGGCACATGGCATTAATCTTAGCAAGTATCAGTGTCCTACGACCACTGATGAGCAAGACAAAATGAGTGATATTCCATATGCTTCGGCCATTGGATCTATCATGTATGCCATGCTATGTACACGACCAGATGTATCATATGCTCTAAGTGTTACGAGCAGATACTAAGCTGATCCCGGTGAAGGTCACTGGACAGTTGTGAAAAACATTCTTAAGTACTTAAGAAGGACTAAGGATGTGTTCCTAGTTTATGGCGGTGATGAAGAGCTCGTTGTAAATGGTTACACCGATGCAAGCTTTCAAACCGACAAAGATGATTATCATTCGCAATCTGGTTTTGTATTCATTTTGAATGGAGGAGCAGTGAGCTGGAAAAGTTCCAAGCAAGAGATGGTTGCAGATTCCACGACGGAGGCCAAGTACATTGCGGCTTCTGAAGCTGCGAAAGAAGGTGTTTGGATAAGAAATTTCATTGCTGAGTTGGGTGTGGTTCCGAGTGCCTCGAGCCCAATGGATCTCTATTGTGACAACAATGGAGCCATTGCGCAGGCTAAGGAACCTAGATCCCATCAGAAGTCCAAGCATATACTCAGGCGCTATCATCTTATTCGCGAATTGGTGGATAAAGGAGATGTTAAGATATGCAAAGTTCATACGGATTTAAATATTGCTGATTCGTTGACAAAGCCTCTCACATAGCCAAAACATGAGGCACACACAAGAGCTATCGGTATTAGATACCTAAATGATTGACTCTAGTGCAAGTGGGAGACTGTTGGAAATATGCCCTAAAGGCAATCATAGAGATGATTATATTTCCTTATGTTCATAATATTGGATAAAATGTTGTCTTGTTCCTAGAATAATATTGTTAATATTGATTATCAAGTATGTGACTTGATTGCGAAACTCTATATTTCTGCGATATTTATTCTTATACGATCCCTGGTCGGAAACATATGAGGACACATATGAATAGACTAGCATATGCATTGCTTGATGACTATGTTTCACGGGTCATGGATATGGAGATATCAAACCAATAATATGGACACATGTTAGAGAACATGATGTTGGATTAGACCCACCTTGAGACACTATTGAGATTGTTATGATTCTATGTGACGCTAGTTGGTCTCAAGCAATGATGATGTATAATCCTTAGACCTAAGATCAGCATGGTTTCCTACATGTGCAATAGCACTCTTAGGGGTTGCCAAACGCTACTCCGTAACTGGGTAGTTATAAAGGTATCTTTCGGGTATGCTATGAAACATGCAGAGGAATGTGACTGGTCAGATATGGGATTTGCCCCTCCTAACATAACAGGAGAGATGTCTCTGGGCCCCTCGTTGTGGTCGGATAAAGAAAGTGCATGGCCATGCCACTAGTAGTCGAAGTGTTCGACCACGTGAAGTAATCCGACACTCGATCGAGAAAGTATTGAACAGTCCATGGATGACACAACATCTCACCTGGAGTTCAACCAAACATCGTGAGGCAAAGGGAGTATACACGAGTAGGTCGCTTAGTTCGACGATTCTGATGATCGGTCGTATGGAGATCTGAGCTGGTCGTAGACCGGTCGAACGTAATCCTGAGGTGGTCGTAACACAGTCGTGAGGAATTACGAATCGTCGTGACCAAATCTGAACTGGTCGTATAGAGATAGGACCTGGTCGTAAGTGATGAGGACCTGATCGTAGATCATATTGCATTAAAGTTAAATCGATATAATTTGTGTGTATTCGGAATCGCTATGTTACGCTAGGAGCCGCTTCGACTCGTGATCGGAAAAGGTTTCGAGTCACAACCGATTGCGCATGAACCTCTGGTCACACACTTAGCGGGTTGGAACAAAGCGATGACAGATCGATTAAATAACGTGTTCGGATAGGATCCATCACGAGCACTATATAAGGAGATGCATGAGGCTGTTGGGATACGTAAGTTTTACACCACCGAAACCCTAGCCGCCACCTTCCTGAGAGCTCCACCGTGCGACTTGGTGCTAGCACATTGGTGCATGGTTGTTCCTTCTCTGGACGTGTGGATACCGTAGAGGCGCTACTGCGACTGTTGCGCTTGAGGACGATCCGCGATCTTCACAAGGAACTGTAGACGTTGCTGGAGGAGACGATCGACTCGTGAGGACGCTGGACGATCGACTACGACCACTACATCGACTTGCTCAACGCTGGACGATCGACTACGACCACTACATCGACGCGCTCTACGTTAGACCAGGCTACTCCAACCCTTCTTCCGCTGCTCTGCGCGTCCGGTGGTAATGATCTGTGATCATCTACTTGCTTGGCTTCCTGGTTTGCATGGTAGAAAATTTTGTTTGTAGCTATCGTAGCCTACCCCGTAGCCCAACACATCGAATCATCAAAAACACAAAATCATCAAAGAGGAAGAGCAAGAATAAGGATAAACTCATCTTTTGAGAAATTTGTTTGGATTGATTCGAGATAGATAGATGTTTACAGCCACTCCATCTTGGAGGACAAAGCTCAACCCAAGAGCATACAATCAATCCACTCCCTAGAACCCTAACCTCTCCATCTTTCTCTCCAAAACCCTAAGACACCAACTAGGGTTATGAAATGCAAGG
Organism: Phyllostachys edulis; assembly: GCA_036346405.1. NCBI lineage: Eukaryota > Viridiplantae > Streptophyta > Magnoliopsida > Poales > Poaceae > Phyllostachys > Phyllostachys edulis. The sequence goes on from CM070556.1 coordinate 49,067,528, forward strand.
GTTGAGGGCTGCTGGATAGCACCCTCTCCTATTTATACTAGAGGCTAGCATCTAGAGAATATTCCAATTTGGACACCTATTAAGCTCACACACAAATGGGTTTAACTCATACACGCATTTTAAAGCATCGTCTTCAACTTTACTTGACCTAAACCGCTTCTCCTTGCGTTGTCTTGCGCCGTGGTTTAGCCAAAGGTCACCAAGGCGGTATTTAATTGAAATTACCAAAATACCCCTTCTTGATCATTCTCCGAAGACCGAGTGCAAACTTAGTGAAGCAATCGCCTACTTCGCCACGTGTAGATTGACCAACAGTTCTCATCATGTCGGCAAGTCTCTCCCGTCTGGCTTCCACCGAATCCTCCATAGCGCTTACACCGACCCCCGTACCGCTTGAACCAACCAGTCGCACTGAACTGCCCGTTCGGTCATCCTTGTCCATTCTACGTCATGCTTGAGTCCATTGACCTCACCCGGCATCCTCGATCGTTCTGAACCTCAGCTCTTCAAGCTTAGTCCCGATCATCCTCGCCGTTGACCGTCGTTGACCTCTAAGCAACCTGCACAGCAATAGACCAAGAAATCAATTCCGGGAACAAGTTCTTCACAACTTAACCCACGTTAATCAAAACATGCATCATGCAACACATATGTACTGAAGCTCATGAACTTGACCTATCCCAAAGCCAAAACTCCAAAATGGCTAACAATCACCACACAAACGGTACTATCCATGTTACCAATGATCTTTGCAAGACTATGGTCGTCTCGCTTCTCAAGAAACCCAAAATTCCCAAAACCAACTTCTCGGAAAATCGTACCACTCCAACCCAAGTATTACGCTTTTGTACTACCGCCATTCAACTTAGCGGTCAGATTGTTACGTGGTAGTACCGCAACTTATTTGCCGGTACTACCGATTATCTTGACACTTTGCTGAAACTTCAATTTCGACAAAACTTCAAAGCAATTGCCAATTGTCTCATCATCCTAAGATCATGGGTATATCCCCATGATATCCACAATCTCCCCCTTGATGAACATATTGGCAATTTCCCAAAAATGTAAGTTTTGAGGTTTGAAACGAAAAGAACTCACGATTTCGCGCAAAGGCACAACTTGGTCCAAAGACAAGAGAATGCAATGAAAGTGACCAAGTTGGCTTCAGAAAGTATGAGCAAGTGAGATAAGACAGAGGATAGCAAGAAAGCTTCAAATTCCAGAGAAGAGTCAAAAAATCTAACTTAAGGTCCATATGAAAGAACAATTGTTCAATTTGACCTTTGATCATTGTGAGGAACCAAGAAATGCAAATGAGATACTCCTCACTATGATCATCCTAAAAATTTCATTTTCTCCCTATTTCTTCATTTTTACAATTTTTACCATTTCTCCCCCTTTGACAATGGATTCATCAAGGTGCATAGAAGAAGATAGAGCATGAATGACATGGAATAGCCTATTTGACATGGCATGAATCATGAGAGGATCATTATGGCACAACTAGTCACAAGATCTAACAAATCATGTTTTAATTTAAATTTTCTCATAATTAAAAGAGCTAGCATGGCAAAAGCTAAGCTACACATGAAAAGCTATGATAAATCTAGCAGACCAGCACAAGACATGGCAAGATATAAGGCACGAAATCATGTCACACAAGGATAATAATGAAGGCTCCGTGATCTTATATTACAATGCAAGTTGCTGATTTTAAAATACAATATGGTACAATGAATGCAAAAGATCAAAACTCCCCCTCAAAACAGGCCAAGAGGACTAATAAACCCCAACTCTCTCCGCAAAGAAGCAAAACGAGAAGAATCAAGAGCCTTAGTGAAAATATCCGCAACCTGCTGTTTAGACTCTACAAAGTGAAGCACAACATCACTCTTCTCTACATGGTCTCTAAGGAAATGATATCGAATATCAATGTGCTTGGTCCTAGAGTGCTGCACTGGGTTTTTGGCAATGTTTATGGCAATAGTGTTGTCACAGAAAAGAGGAACACTATTTAAAAACAACCCATAGTCACGCAGAGTTGACAAGATCCAGAGAACCTGAGAGCAACTGTCGGGACCCAAAAATGCAATTCTGGACCCTCTGTGTATACTGCACTAGTCAAGGATTACGCTAGTGCACACAGTGACAACATCAGTGAAATATCAATTCCATATACAAAGATGACTAATAAATAGGCAAATACAATAAATATTAGAGTAAAGACCTTAAGGTCAAGCTTACGATTAACGCCTCAGAAGATGAAAAGCTCAAAGAAGCTGCAGCGAAACGTAACAGAATAACTTCAGTGAAGCCTATCCATATGCCCATAGGCAATCGGCTGGGGTGCGCGACCCAGTTCTCCACGACCATTGAAGTAGACCTTGTTGACTGATGATTCCTTCACTTCTACTAGATTTATTAAAGCAAGCATGAGTACACAACCGTACTCGCAAGTCATACCACAGAAATGCAATTATACATGATGGCTTATTCCAAAGGAATGGCATTCTGTGGTTCTTTTGCAGAAATGCAACATTTGCAATTGAATACAAATAATAGATTGAAAGCATAGTTCAAAACAAATAGACAATAATAATTTAATCAGTTTTTTTCACAAAGACACATAGCCTAATCAAATTATTCACATAGCCATATGACTTAAATCACATAGCTCCCTTCCCAACTGTTTTATGAAAATCTACCCCTGTGTGAAATCCCCGAGCATGTCCATGACCGCGGATGCGGCTATTCGAATAGATTGATTTAACACTCTACAGAGTTTGTACACTTTACCCACAAAAATGCAATCAACTGGATCAGAGCTGATCACAACAAAACCTTTCGGAAACTTCATCTCAAGCATTGATACTCCCAGTGTGCTTACAAACCGTCATACCAACCCTTACACAGCGATTGGACGACACACACCGTTGGATAGGGAAGCAGCGGACTGTCCCGCGATGCGACTACTTGGTAGCACATACCTCCACCCATCACTGAGCCTAACCTACTGCCTGAGCAATCAATGTCAAGAATTCATAACTTACTAAGTTAGGCCCGTCCCATAACAGGTATGTGGTTGTACAAGAGGCCCAGTTCAATGGCGCACAAAGTTCGGTCCTTAATTGACCAAGATAAGACTTCCAATTTCTGACTAAGCCACATAGATTAATATTCCCATTTCACAAAGCCACCATGTCACACAGTTTCTACCACTTGCCTCAGTCTAAACCTTTTACCACCTAGTTGGTTAAGTGCAACACATGCCATAATAGCATATAGTACACACAGATTATCACAAAGCTCCATAGTCACTTGGTCAAGTTTATATTTGCAACTCACATGAGATGATGACTCGTGGCATGGCTAAGCAATCTACTCGTATCTAACCAACCCACGTTCGTGCTACGATATTACCAACTAAATAAATAACCAATCTAGGGTGACAAAAGATTATGACATATCAATATAGACAAGGAGGATATAACAAATTGGATTATTAACTAAACCCAAAAGCATTTAAATAAATACTTAAAGTAAATGCAATAATTTAATTCAAAGTAGTTTTAGAAAACTGGGATTCAACATGGTCAAAGGTATCACTTGCCTTGCTAGCAATGACGATCTTAATTATTCTTTGATCTTCTACTTACTTGATCTTCAGCTCCTTCTTGATCAGTACTTCTCGAAGTATCAACGTCTACTCGCAACAAGTAAATAAACCAAATAAATAACTAACAAAGAGCACACAAACTCTAAAAAATTAAATAATAATATCAGATAAATAGATATTGAATTGAGATGAATTTAGGAATTCGAATGAACTCAATCGGAGTTCGGATTCAAAAGATGTGAGTTTTGAAAGATCACATGAAATGATGAAAAAGAATATTCAAAGAATATTCCTTCGGATTAAATAAAAAGAATTGGAGACTTACAAGTGGGGTTCACTGGTGAGAAAGAACAAGGATAGTGAATGACATGTGGGACCAATTGGATAATTGAATTTCAGAAATCGGATTAATTTTCAAAAAGGAACAATGGATGACGGGTGGGACCCACTGGATAATTGAATTTCTGGAATTACTATAATTCTAGAAATAAGGTAAAGGGAAAGACAAGTGGGCCATGGGTCCATAGACCAAGTCCACGGGCTAGGGTTTGGGGCATGGTGAACCGGGTTTAAAGAACAGCGCGTTGACACGCGGGGCCCATGGTTCATAAGCATGGCTCATGGTGAACCATGTCTACACCGGTGTGGTTTAGGGTTTGGATTATGTGGATGCCATGTGGGCGGCTTAGGTGGCTGCCACGGAGGACAAGGAATACACTTCAACAGAGAACAGCAAACAGAGGAGTCGGCAGATCCAAGGCGCATGGCGCTGCTGTCTCTGGCGCAAGGTGGCAGAGAAAAGAAAGAACCGAGAAGGAAATATTTCACTTGGGGTTGCACAACAGAGAAAGGAGGAAATCAGAGACCGGATCGATGAACAGAGGCAACAGCCAGAGGAAAAGCTGTTCTGCTGGTTGATCTGGTGCAAGATTGAAGGAGATTTTTGGTATTGCAAGGATTAGAGGAAAAGAACAAAAGGCATAGTAACTTGGCTGGCCATACATCAGAGAGGAACCACGTTCTGGAACGAACACAACGGAGAAACAAAACACTACAGGACATGGCCGATTCTGTACGTAGGGCATGGAGGGCTGCTGCTGCCGATTCTTGCGCACAGCCACAGGAGATGGCAGAGCAAGGATTAGAGAAATAAGTATTTGTTCGTGGACCCACGTGGAAGTGAGGAAAGGAGGGGCCAAAGTAGAAGACACAAAAGAATACTAATTAGAGAAACAGACAACCGAACTGGGAACAAGAGACAACAGAACGAAGAAAAGAACAGAGGAAAGAATTACCACCGGGGAGAACAAATCAACAGGGAAGACAGGGAGGCGGCCAGCTAGTCATGGCGCAAGGTGGTTCCGGTGAAAACGGGTGGGACGAGAGTGGCTCGGGCTAGCGCACGGGGTTAGGGAGGAACCGAAGCGGTGGCATGTCGGGTCGAAGAGGAACGGCACCCGGCGGTGGCTTGACGACGACGGCCATGGGTCCGAAGAGGTCTCGGGCGACGCAGGGATCTCAAGGGCGGCACCGACGAAGATGGAGGGCTCCAAATCGGCGACGGCGAGAGCTCCGAACGGATTGGGGCAAAGGGAACCGATGAGATCAAACGATGAAGAGAGAGAGGACGGCTTACCGGCGCGACGCACATGATGCGAATTTGGGGCGGCTTCAATGGCGGTGGCCAGAGGTGAGGAGGATGATGCGGCGTCGGCGACGGGTTGCTCAGGAGCTTCGGGTGCTGCGCGCAACGGTGGAAGAGACCGAGGGCCTCACGGGAATCCCCAAGGCGACGTCGGTGAAGATGGAGAGGCACTAGATGGCGGTGAACGGTGAAGGCGGTCGGCGAAGAGCTTTGGGCTTCAACAATGGAGATGGGGGTCGGCTCCAACTCCGGCGAGTTCGCGCGACGCGACGGCCGGCGGCGGCTCTAGGCCATCGGAGGCGGCGCGACTAGGGAGCGCAAATCGAGGTTCACCAGGCTATTTATAGCCCGGGTGTCGTGCGGCTCATGGACTCCAGGCGGCGGAGGCTGCGCGAGTCGGGCGCGGCACGCGCGTAGGGCGGTGGCGGTTGCGCACGCGCATAGCATCGTGGACACACTGAGGCGGTGGCGGCACAAGTCTGGGTCAAGCGGGCTTGGCGGGGGACAAGCTAGGGTGGAGCTAAGTTTGAAATGACCGAAACGAGAAGGGCCGGGAAGAAAACAGAATGGTGGTGGTGGGCGACTCTGCCTAAGAAAAGAATTGGCGGGCTAAGAGAAAAGAGACGGAAATGAGCCGAATTGGAAGAAGATGGGCCAAAAGAAAAGGGAATTTGGCCCATTTGGTTTACTGTGATTTAATAGGTTTTTTTTTAAGAAAATAGCTGAAAACACAAATGCAACTTAGAAAAATAGCAAATGCACTTGGAAAAATTCTAGAAAATATATCCAAGCACATATAATCCAAATAAAATAGTTTTGATAATAGTTAATGTTGACATTAATCAAATTAAATTGTTTTTGATTTATGAAAGTCCCAATTAAGCTTTATTAATTCAAATAAAATCGGTGAAATTTTCGAGGGAACTAAACTACTCAAAAGATTTTTGAAAAGCCAAATTTTGGGACGTTACAGCAACTAGTAGCTACAGCTACATACTCTGCCTCGGCAGTGGATTATGCAACAGAGGACTGCTTCCTAGATGACCAAGAGATGAGAGAGGTGCCTAAGAAGTGACAAGTGCCAGAAGTACTCTTCCTATCCACTCTACACCCCGCAAAATCAGCATCAGAAAAAGCCCGAATAGAGAGAGTAGAGTCAGAAGAATACCAGAGTGTAAAGTCAAGAGTGTCCTAGAGGTACCTAAAGATGTGACGCACTGCTTGACGATGTGAGGCACGAGGGGAAGCCTGAAATCGAGTGCACAGACACACATCAAACTGTATGTCCGGCCTCGACGCCGTAAGGTAGAGTAGGGAGCCAATCATGCTGCGGTACTCCTTCTGGTCCACGGGCTCTCCATCCTCATTAGGATCCAGCACGGTAGAAGTGGCAATGGGAGTAGACATTGGCTTGCTGCTAACCATGTCGAAGCACCGAAGAAGGTCCTTTGTGTACTTGCTTTGATGAATGAATGTACCTTCTTTCAGTTGCTTGACTTGAAGACCAAGGAAGAAAGTTAGCTCGCCCATTGTACTCATTTCAAATTCCCTGCTCATAGAATCTGAAAATCTGAATACCAAGGCATGAGAAGAACCACCGAATATGATGTCATCCACATAAATCTGAACCACTAAAAAGTCACTGCCATGCTTCTGAGTGAACAAGGTTTTATCTACCATTCCCATTTTGAACTCATTCTTAATCAAGAAGCTCTTAAGCCTATCATACCAAGCTCTAGGGGCTTGTTTCAATCCATACAAGGCTTTGGAGAGTCTAAACACATAGTTTGGGAACTTGTGATTTTCAAAACCAGGAGGTTGCTTGATATAGACCTCTTCTTCTATGAAACCACTAAGGAAAGCACTCTTGACATCCATTTGAAAAAGCTTAAAGCCCTTAGATGTCGCGAAAGCTAGCAATATGCGAATGACTTCTAATCTAGCTACAGGAGTAAAGGTCTCTTCAAAGTCTAAGCCTTCTACCTGGGAAATATCCTTGAGCTATAAGCCTAGCCTTGTTGTGAACTACCAACCCGTCCTCACTTTGCTTATTTTTTAAAATCCATTTTGTTCCAATTACATTGTGATTAGGTGGAGGTTCAACTAAGGTCTAGATTTGATTTCTTTCAAAATTTTCAAGCTCTTCATGCATGGCATTGACCCAAGAGTAATCAGATAAAGCATGGGTGACATCTCGTGGTTCAAAAGATGCAACAAAAGTAGAATGCACATGAGAATCTGGAGAGATAAACCTGGAGCAAGTAACTCGCTCATGGAGATCCCCAATCATCTGCTCTAGTGGGTGTTGTCGCTGAATATAAAGAGGAGGTCCTGGTACAGATGTGGCCTCTACCTCATGAGCTGTGGAGGTAGGAGCAGAGCCACTCGAAGCGCCGGTGAAGGTGGGAAGAGGCGGCTCTCCTGAAGCTAGAGAAGTAGAAGCAGGCTCTCCAACCGTCTCAGGTATGCCTAGAGGATGGATTGGGTCCTCATCCTCAGAGTCGTCGTCGACGAAGATACTCTCTTGATCACCAAGGACCTGTCTACCTACACCATCGGGTCTAGTACCAGGACTAGCCTCATCAAAAGTGACTTCACAAGTCTCAACAATTTTGTTAGTATCCAAATTAAATACACGATAGCCATGAGAATGAGTAGGATATACAAGGAAAATGCCATCATAACATCTAGATTCAAATTTATCCAAGTTGCCATGTTTAAGAATGAAGCATTTGCAACTAAAAAATCTTGAAATGAGAGACTCTAGGCCTATGACCAAATCTAAGCTCAAAGGAAGTCTTGCCTATGACAGATCTCAAGAACATCCTATTAGACACATAGCAAGAAGTAGAGATTGCCTCAGCCCAAAACCTCCTAGGTGTGCTGTGCTCATCTAGCATGGTCCTAGCCATCTCTACAAGGGTTCTGTTCTTCCTTTCTACAACCCCATTCTGCTGGGGAACTCTAGGTGAGGAGAACTGTGCTCAAGTCCTCTCTCAGTGCAGAATGTGGCAAAAGAAGAGTTCTTGAATTCTGTGCCATTGTCACTCCTAATGGTTCTCAAAGCTCCAAGGAGGTCAACTACTAGTCTAAGGGCCAACTCTCTAAAACAGCCAAATGTCTCATCCTTAGAAACCAGAAAATATACCCTTGAATACCTAGAGAAATCATCCACAATGATGAGCACATACCACTTCCCTCTTGCAGACTGAATTCTAGAAGGGCCAACCGTATCTAAGTGCAAGAGCTGACCAGGTCCATCAGTCATCACTAAAGTAAGAGGTCGATGAGAAGCAGAAACCATCTTACCATGTCTACAAGGAGTGCACTATAGTATCCCGTTTCACTTTAGAACTGATTAATGATTTAGAGAATGGAATTAAAAAGGGTCTAAAGGGTTTCTGTTTAATTACTGGGCTGCGGGCTCTTAGCCAAAGTTGACTCGGCCCAAGTGGGTGCCAACCAAATAGGGATGCCAACCCTAGCTACCCTTATGCCTCCACTCCCTCCTGTTGTCTCCAATCGGCCGCCGCCCCCAACATCGCTCCCGGCCGCCACTGGTCCTTGCCTCCCCACCGCCATGACCTCCACCACTGGTACTCCCGACTGCGTCGTCTCTGACGCCGACGCCCTCGCGAGCAAGGCCGCCGCCATCCGCGCCGCACGCACCTCGCCTCGGCCTTCCTCCTCTCTGCCGCCGCCCGACACCGCCGAGCTCGGTCCGCGCCTCCTCTGCGCTGGATCCGGTGCCTCATCGTCAAGCGCCAAGTCCACGCCCCCACCTCCTGGCCGCCAGTGACGCCACCGCTTGGGAACGGCCCGGTGCCGCCATCGACCAGGCGTCGCAGCGCCACCTCCCAAAGACGCGCCCATTCCTCGATGCGCCGCCGTCTCGTCGCATTCTGCTGCCTTGCCCGGCCAATGGCTGGGCAGCCATCTCATCCTCCCCCGTCGCCACTTCTCCGTCGCGCCACGCCGCCGCGTGCTTCTTGGCGTCGCCGCCGCGCCGCCCTCCTCCTCGCCACCGCCGCCCGTCTTGGCGTGTACATGGACGACTGCTTCGACTTGATGCTCTACACCACTGCAACGCTCTGTGCCAGGTGCGAGCACTAGGGGACGAGATCATCGTCGATGTTATCAGCGACGAGGAGGTCATGGCCATCAAGGGCTGCCGGTCACGCCGCTCCACGAGAGGTAATTCAAGATGATAGGGGTCCACGCTGTGAAATGGGTGGACGATATCATTCCAAATGCACCATATGCCATAACTGAAGATTTCTTGAACAAGCTATTCAATGAGTATAATATAGATTACATTATCCATGGTGATGATCCTTGTTTGCTCCCAGATGGTACTGATTGCGTATGCCCTTGCCAAAAAGGCTGGCTGATATAAGCAGAGTGAAAGAACTGAGGCTGTCCACGATGTTGATGCCCAGCCTGTTGTGAAAGGTGCTTTGGAAGGCATAAATGGGACCGTTTTTGCCTATGGTGTCACAGGTAGTGGGAAGACCCACACAATGCATGGTGATCAGAATTGTCCTGAAATAATCCCATTAGCCATCAAGGATGTTTCAGCTTAATCCAAGATACTCCTGGGAGGGAAGTTTTGCTTCGCGTGTCATATCTGGAAATCTATAATGAGGTAAATGAGTTTGTTGGTACAAATCAAGACCCAATAATACCAATGTACAACCTCTAGACTTGGAGTTCCAATTCCTTTTACGTTCCAATTCCTTTTACTTGTGCCGTTTGTTGCATGGTTGATGCCTGAACTTGGTGAAGTGGATGAGGTGGGCTACCGTGATCGTGGTGCTGTTGTCACCTGAGGTCGTGGTGAACCCCGATGCTAAAGTATTCCATCGTTGTCTCCCGTCTCACGATTGAGGCAAGTGCAAGTAGTATTATTGAGTGGTTATATTTCATAATTGTTAATGCTTGCTGCTTGGTGATATTGATGAGCTTAAGTGCCATAGTTTAATTGATGATGCTTACTGCTTGGTAGTGTTGATGAGCCTAAGTGCAATAGTTTATTGATGATGTTTACTGCTCGGTAATGTTGATGGGCATGAATGCCATGGTTGATGATGGTACTTTAAGTTTTATGTTGTTAATGAGCATTACTATTCTTGATGAGTTGATATCATACTTTACATTCTGCATCATGGCATTGGATCCCTGTGCCTTGAGGGCACAGGCCTTGAGTATGTATTGGATCCCCGTCATGCATTGGACGGGATTTGGTCCCCACACCCGTGGAAAGTCATGTAACTAATCTGTTGAGGTCGGTGAGAACTGTTACATGACTTGAGTATGGGCTTTTGTTCCTTGTGCCTAGAGGGCACAGGCTTTGAGTAGGTATCGACGGATACCCTACTCGGCATTACCGGTAATTGCTAAGAAGTGAAGAGATGCATTCATGACATACTCATTGCATTTCTGCATAAGATGTGGACTTGGTTGTTTAACCTATAATGTTGTTGTTGCCAATGGAATTGTTAATTCCTTTGACTATTCATGATGTTGTCATAAGAGATGGATGGTGGTATATAATGCTGTTATTCACGATGGGATTGTTTATCCCATTTGACTGCTTATGATGCTATCCTAAGAGATGGGTTTGTGGTATATCATGCTGTTCTTCATGATGGAATTGTTTATTCCCTTTGACTGTTTATGATGCTATATTTGATTTACTATTGCACTTTGCTGAGTCGTGGACTCACACTTGCTGGGTTGTGCTTGCTAGGTACCTCTCGAGGCAGCGACATGCATGGGAAGGGGTAGACATGGTGCACGACACATAAAACACAAACTGCAATGAATAATCAAACCCAACTATTCACAATTCATATTCTTGTTAATTACTTTAGTTTCGATTCTATGACCACCCTTCGTGGTGGATGTTTTGTTTGTGATCATGGATGATCCCTTACTGTTCTCATTCATTCATTGATTGAGTTCATTTAACCCTCGTAGATATGCTGATCATTGATGCATTAGTTGATTAGCATATTTTGGATATCATTTGATGATTCGTTTATATTGGAGGATTTGATAGTGATTGATGCTATATTAAACTGTTTGAACCTCCAGTATAGCCATCTATACAAAGGAGGTTCTGCCAGATTTTAGAAATAAGTCTTAGTTTTTATTGGTTAGAATGTTTGTTCAGTAGCAGACCAGGCTCATGTTGAGTTTGATTGTTAGCATTAGGTCATTATGAATTAAAAGCTTGGTTGATGGTTGGTATTATCAACCTTCATGAAATGGTTGGATTAGCAGATGATTAGTGAACATCGTATAGACTCTTGATAGTATTATCGTAATCGACTAAATCTGATTAAATGTTTGAGATTGAATTGTTGATGAATTCTGATTCAATTCTTGTATCCATTCTTCTATATACTGATCTTTTTTTGGTTACTATTTGAAGATGGTTGAAATTATTCCATAGTGTTGTTGTATGTTAGTCTTTTAGGTAACATTTTGGCTTCCGCATAGTCAGGGTGTTACATGCACACTAGGTCTCTAACATTCTTAAGCTTAGGCAAACCTCTAATCAAGTTCTTGCTACTGACTCTGGTCAAATGGTCGAAGCCTATATGTCCAAGCCTACGATGCCATAACACTAAGTCATGAGAGTCAGAAGCCACAAGACACTTAGGGCTGGAAGCAGAAGAGATACTGAAATTAGCACTAAAGATCCTCTCAAACCTAGAGATCCCAAAGACATGCTCACCCAAGGAGTCTAGAACTCTACACTCACCACTCTTAAACCTCACTTCTATACCCACATCAAGAAGCTGAGAGACAGATAGCATATTATACCTCAGCTTCCTTACCAAAGCGACGTCCTTAAGCATGAAGTTGTTGTTGACGCGCACTATGCCCTTGGCTGTCACGGTCTCGGTAGAAGCATCCCCAAACATGATCAACTCGTTGCCGGATGCACGTGTGAGGGAGAAGAACCATCTAGAATCACCAGTCATGTGTCGAGAACACCTAGAGTCAACAAGCCACCTTCCTCGCACGACGGACCTACAGGGCATAAGTAGGGAACATCTGTGCCTCAGTACTGGGGTTAGTGATAAAAGACTTGGAAATCCAGTACTGAGTCACATGATGCTTGGGAACAGTAGTAGAAACAACAATAAAATGGTTAGAGGGATAATCATAAGAATGCACACGTGAAACACCTAGTCCTCTCCGAATCGACCTACCAAAAGGTCAGTACTCCCCCTGTCTAGATGCTACCCGTGGTCTCTACTCACGATATCCTAACCCAAAATGCTGCCTAGAGCCACCAAAAGAGTCAAAGAAGTCATCTACAAACCTAGGCCTATGTCTAGTAGGAAAGACAGGCTGCCTAGCTCTAGAGATAGTAGAAGGTGAAGGAACATGCCCAACTTCAGTACAAAAAGCACAAGAATCAACTACTCTCTTGGATGCAGTCATGGACATGGATTGTTCAATTTTAGATTTCTCCTCTAGTGTCTTGTTTAGAGCGTCATTATCAATTGTGAGTTTATGACAGTTTTCGCATGAAGCGGTTTTAGAATGAAGAACCATTTCAGTCATTTCCTTTATTTTAATCTTACTATCCTCACAATGAGAGCAAGAATGACTAGCATTAAATTTCAGCAATTCCTTAGTAGCACTATCCAATTTCAATTTGAGCAATGCACAATTTGAGCAAGGTGAAGGAATAGCATTTACTGAAGTCACGTCTAGAGCAATAGCATCCAAGCAAACATGACTAGGACTAGATTTGAGAGATTATAGTTCATCTAGAGCATCTTTAAGTTGATTAGCAATAGAAGAATAAGCAGATTTCAGATTCGCTAATTCATCATGCAAGCTAGAGCAAGAATCACAATCATTAGTAGAATTAATGGATTTGAGCCTAACCACTTCTAGGTTCAAGTTGTCAATCATAATATCCTACCTCTTAATCATTTTGGCTTGCTTTTTTAGATTTCGTTCAGCAGCAACCAAAGCGCGTTTCATATCATTGAGTGAGGGGCATACCTCGTCTGGATCGCTGAAGGGATCGTCGTTGTTGGAGGAATCGACGTCGTGGCCGTCCTTAGCCATGAAGCACATGCCGGTGAAGTCCTGGGCCTTCTTCTTACCATGAGAATCATCCTCGTCGTCCTCCGTCCCTGAGTCCACATCGCTCATATCAACATTCTCAAGAGCGGCAAGGACCCGGTTGACGAACTTCCGGTAGTTGAACTTCTTGGCTTTCGCATCCCGAGCTTGAGGACGCCTCCTGAAGTCTTTCTCCTCCTTGCCCTTCAGCTTGGGGTACTTAGCCCGAATGTGGTTTGGCTCATCACACTCAAAGCAGGTAACAGGGCCACTTCTTCTTTTGTTCTTCACTTTGTTGTAGACTCTCGTGAATTTTGTGGATAGGAGGGCTAAGTCATCCTCAGGTAGCTTCTCTAGCTGCTCATTGCTCAAGGAGTGCAAAGCGGACAATGAAAAACCAGATGAGCCAAAATCCAAAGAATCAGAAGAGCTACCCTTAGAAGGGTCAACCAGTAGAGCCATCGACTCTGTCTTGGGAAAACACGAGATGAAGTCAATCTCATGTGTCTTCAACCTCGAGTAGAGCTTATCCATGGTAAGCTCACTCATAACAGTGTTGTCATTGATGGAAATGATCTTCATCCCCCAAACTCTCACGTCAAGTGTACCCAAGAGCTGATGTGCATTCTTAGACTCAGTAAACACAAGATCCACAGCACGCAAGTCATGAAGGATTTTGGAAAACCTTCCCCACAACTCATCCAAAGATTCATCAGGCCTTTGTTTGATCTTTGAATATTTTTTCTTAAGTTGGTTCTGTCTCACTTCCTTGATCGTGGTAGAGCCCTCATGGTAGTCAGCGAGGGTCTTCCAGATCTCATGAGCAGACCTCAAGTGAGCGACACGCTCAAACTAAGATCGACTAAGCCCTTGAATCAAGAAGTTTCGAGCCTTGCTATTTGCCTCCACATTAGGTGTGATCACATCATCATTGGCTGGCACTATATAAGAATTTTTAACCTTAAGCCAAATTGAGTGCCCTTGAGCCTCGATGTAGGCATGCATGCAAGCCTTCTAGTAAGAAAAATCGACTCCATCAAACACAGGTGGTTTGGTGGAATACTTGTTAGACGCCATGGCTCCTAAGACCGATTAAGATATATGAGAAGAGCTAATCGGGCTCTGATACCACTTGTAGAACCGAAACGGCGACTAGAGGGGGGGTGAACAGGAGCACTATCTATTTTTCTCGCTTAGATCGTATTCAAACATGATATTGACTCCAATAGCTATGAAAACTACGAAGATCAATATATATAAGCATAGTAGAAGACTTGTACTAAAACCCCTTCAAACCCCCAAGAGAAACGACCAAAAACACAAAAAATGTTCTAATGAATAGTGCTGATAAACAGTACCAGTTGTATCGGATGAACAGTGCGGTCGTACCACAATTCGGAACAACCGGATGAACAGTGCCGGTCGAACCGCAGTGAATAGTAAAAACAGGTGAATGAATAGTAAACAACCTGAAAACGAAATCAAAAATTGACGTAACTTTTGATCTGCAACTCCAAACTTCACGGAACTTGAAACACACCTTTCTAAGGATGTCAGGAACCTATTCCATGTGACGATCATGAAGATCCTTGCCAAAGTTTTGACCTTTTTCCGTTTGAACGAAGGTTGCTCCAAAAACCGAGTCAAAACCAAAATATGATCCAAACACTTGCTCGTGGGTGATTGATGATCAAGATGATGTTAGATGGTCTCCCACATGTCACAGCAAGTAAGATCAACACAAGAACTCAAGGGAAGATCAACGAATCATCAAAAACACAAAATCATCAAAGAGGAAGAGCAAGAACAAGGATAAACTCATCTTTTGAGAAACTTGTTTGGATTGATTTGAGATAGATAGATGTTTACAGCCACTCCATCTTGTAGGACAAAGCTCAACCCAAGAGCACACAATTAATCCACTCCCTAGAACCCTAACCTCTCCATCTTTCTCTCCAAAACCCTAAGACACCAACTAGGGTTATGAAATGCAAGGGTTGAGGGCTGCTGGACAGCACCTTCTCCTATTTATACTAGAGGCTAGCATCTAGACAATATTCCAATTTGGGCACCCGTTAAGCCCACACACAAATGGGTTTAACTCACGCACGTATTTTAAAGCGCTATCTTCAACTTGACCTAAACCGCTTCTCCTTGTGTCGTCTTGCACCGCAGTTTAGCCAAAAGGTCACCAAGGCAGTATTTAGGTGAAATTACCAAAATACCCCAGCCCAACATAGAGCCTAGGATGCTACAAAACAACCTTATAGAACCTCTTTGCTTCAACTTACTAATACAATTTCAGCAAGACATACAACAACGAATGATTTAGTTCTAATCAACGAGAACTAGCACAAGCTACAAATAGTCAATTTAAGAATATCACCTATCATTTGTTAATAACCTAGGCATGGATCTTGCTCTTTCTCACACTACTACAAAAGGCTATCTTGGGCGCCTCATCACAGACGGTTGACCAAAACCGTCAGATAAATCTAATCATAAACGGTTTTGGTTTAGCGACCGCTCGTGTTCTTGGCTGCGCTAAAAACCGCTCGTGAAGAAGTAATATCACAGACGGTTAGAAGAAAACGTCGTGAAGTATCACAGACGGTTACGGCTAAACCGTCTGTGATACTTAGTAATATCACGAGCGGTTCTTATTTAAACGCTGTGATACTTCACGACGGTTTTCAACCTGAACCGCCTCGTGAATTCCGTGCTCATCACGAGCGGTTTGTGTTGAAAACCGTCTATGAAGTATCACAGACGGTTCAGATTAAAACCGTCGTGATACATATCTTATCACTAACGGTTCGTATTAAAAACTCCGATTTTACCATGACTTGAAATCACTCCATGGTAAAATCGGTGTGTTTGATTTCAAGCTATGGTAAAATCGGTGTGTTTCAAGCCATGGTAAAATCGGTGTGTTAGTAATTTCAAGCCATGGTAAAATTGCAGAGTAAGGAAAATTCAAAGCCATAGTAAAATTGCAGAGTAAGGAAAATTCAAAGCCATAGTAAAATTCCAGAGTAAGGAAAATTCAAAGCCATAGTAAAATTGCAGAGTAAGGAAAATTCAAAGCCATGGTAAAATTAGAAAGTAAGGAAAATTCCAATTCATAGACAGTTCTTAATACGAACCGTCTGTGATATGTCGTCACAGACGGTTTTTGTACGAAACCGTCTGTGATTCGCAGCGTGGGAGTTTGAAAATTTTTGAACGCGCGCGCGGGAGGCAAAATATTTTGGCGCTGTCCTTATATATTAGACACAACCTTGTTTTCCATCAGTCTCTCCTCTCTCCTCCCACACCGAGCTCCAGCTGACCACCCTCGATTCCCGTTGCGGTTCAATGAGGAGACACAATGACGATGACGATGAGGAGGGATCGGAGGAGCTCCTTGTCTACCCAAGGTGCGTGTACATCCCCATAACATACATAATTTGTTGGTTGTTTGTTGTAAAGAAAATTATCTTAATTTTGTGTTACCTAAGGTCGGAGCGCCATTTGGAGGTTTTCGATCGTCTCTCCTTGCCGACGAGCTTGAGTCGAACTCGACGACATGCAAGAACATCTTGTGATATGCTGGTGAGGTACAGAGAGGAGCTCACAAGACCAATCTAAGAAGCCGGTGAGTTCTTTAGGAGCTTAGAGGCATAGGTGGTTTCTAGCTAGTTTAACTTTGTAACTTTATTCTTTTTTCCCATTCGGAGGGGACGTTGTGAAACCTTTTGGTTTTCTTTTCCTATAATGTGTTTGCCATCAGAATTTTAATTGGATTTTAGTTGTTTTGCTAGAGGTTGCATATGGAAACTACTGTCTAGCACTTGATTGGTTTGGCTCAAAATCCGATTTTTTTTGCAATGGAAAAAACTATTACGAGCAGTTACGAACAAGAACCGTGCTGCATGATAATATTATCACGAGCGGTTCTTGTTGAAACCGTCTGTGATTGTCTATTTTCATAGACGGTTTTGAACAAGAACTGTCTGTGATAATTACTTATCACAGACAGTTCTTGTTCAAAACCGTCTGTGATAGCATTTTCACAGACGGTTCAAAAACCGTCTGTGATGACTCATGTCATTACAGACCCATAAATTCAGACGGCTCACAAAACCGTCTGTGATGACGTTTTTGAACCGTCTGTGAAGACCTTTTCTGTAGTAGTGTCAACCAATACCCGAATTACAAGGATGTAAGTCTAATCAAGTCATTCAATTTATTCTATCAAGTAGAATTAATTAAATCAATATCTGAGATTTAAAAGCATAAATTGAAACATCCGTGATAAAACTTGGCTACCACGGTTACAAATAAATCAACTACCAAGAAGAATGAACACAGTCCGTGAATAAAGGTAATAGTAGGAACATGAGGTTTTCGGTAAACAAGCTAATTTATTTGCCATGAGTGATCATGTGTGAAGTGCATCAAAACTACCCCTTCCCATGTATGTCACTACCTCAAGAAGTACCTAAAAGAAATAATTAACAACAAGCGTGAGTCCATAACTCAGCAAAGTATAACAGTGATAATAGACAAAACATCACGATCAGCACCTGAAGGTAACAAATCCTCATATGAACATCAGCAAGGAAGCCATAATTAAAACTCTTATACTTGCATGCAATGCAGATATCAAGAATGCACTTTCTTCCTTCTTTGCAATTACCGGTAATGCGGAGTAGTACATCCGTGGATGCATACTCAAGCATGTGCCCTCAGGCACAGGGACCTCAAGCCCACACTCCACGAGTGTGGGGACCCATGCCCATCCAATACATGATGGGGATCTCATGCCCATCCAATGCATGACAGGGCCCTCAAAAGAAACAATCATTGGCTACCACATAGTCCCAGGTTCAAGAATGAATGCCATGATGCAAATGAACTTCATATTCTCAATCCATCGTGAGAGAATAATATCCAGCAACAATATCATAGATAAAGTTCCATACAAATAAACCATGGCAATAATAAAGAATTTAGCATCACAATTTACTCTATACTGCTTGCACTTGCCTCAACCGCGAAACGGATGTTGACGAAAAGAGGACTCTATCCCTAGTTATTGATTTAATTAATTTTACTTGATAGAATAAATTGAATGACTGGATTAGACTTACATCCTCGTAATTCTGATGAATCTTGATGATTTAGATTTATTTGATAAAGAGCTACTCTCATTGTGTACTATTAATCATTTGGTTCGGGTATTGGTTGAGAAAGAGCAAGCTCCATGCCTAGGTTACTAATAAATGATAGGTGATATTCTTAAATTGACTATTTTTAGCTTGTGCTAGTTCTCGTTGATTAGAACTAAATCATTCATTGTTGTATGTCTTGCTGAAATTGTATTAGTAAGTTGAAGTAGAGAGGTTCTATAAGGTTGTTTTGTAGCATTCTAGGCTCTATGTTGGGCTGGGGTGTTACAGTTGGTATCAGAGCCAGGTTAGATACATGGTAATTGAATCATTAAATTGACACACTATGCACAGTAAGATGGGAATGGGTCAAGCATTGCATTACATTTTCCTTATGTCGCATTGATAATTGCTGTTATGAATTGATTATGAATGCTTATGATTTTATTATTATGATGGTTATGTGTGATGATAGTTGATGTTGAGAGGTTAAGGTCGTGGTTGTGGCCCTAGGCTTTGCCAAGTTACACCACCGTTCGTGGAATGAGATTAGTGAAGTGGTTACCCCGAATACCATAGTTATAGGTGTTGAGGGTGAGTTTCTTTAGAGAAGTTATTCTCTTCTTGAGCTTGATTTAGGCCAATTCTGGGTATAGTTGTGGTTGATGAATTTTCTTGGGATATTAGTTACAAGGCAGTTGTTGGGATTTCACTTGGTCTCCAACTGTGTTACAGAGCAATTATTGGCTCTTCCGACTGTTGAGTTTCTTTTGCTACTTATGAACATTGTTCATTGGCGAGATTGATATTTCCAAGGTTGTTCCATTTTTCTTATTGGAAAACATGACTCGTTTATTCATTTGATATTTTGGACAAAGAAAGTTTTCTATTGCAAGTTTATTAAAATGTGAGAGCTTTGGCTTTATGTATTTCTTTTGGATTATTTCGGATGTTGAAGTTTAATACCTCTCTTTTCTGAAAGGAGGTGTTAAAACCTTTTAGTAATGTCTTGTCATACTTGACTAAGAGGTTTTAATTAAATGATAATGTACGACATGTCAAGTTGGGTCCGTAGCGTGATGCATAATTAATCTTAACGGATGTCCTTGGTAGCATAGGTGGATAACTTATGGCTACCTTGTAAAGTTTGCATGATGAGTTGAGATTAAGAGTAACTTTGTTCCTAATTGGAACCAACAGAGTTATTAAGAGGTGTGGAACATTGATGAACTAGTTAGATCACTATGGGTGATATATTTGGTAAGCTTCTCGGGTAGATTGGATTTGTGAGTCTCAACAGATTAATCTAACCCTTTGGGATGGTTAAGTCCAGAAGGTGTTAGATTATTGTCATAGTGGATATTAATCTTAGAGTTATCTT